>JAKZAP010000007.1:9933007-11133007 GCA_023053575.1 Branchinecta lynchi
GGTAGAATGGGTTGGAAAAGTAACAATATACGGTGAATTGGGAAATATTATTTATCCTCACCTCCCATGGATAGTATCGGTTGCAATCCGGTCAAAACGGATGTTGCGAATGAGTTTGATTGTCTGATATGTTTTTCTTTTGGCAAGAAATGATTACCTAGGAATCTGAAGACTACCTAGGAAGCAGTGTATACTTCTCTGGTTGCAACGATTCTTCGTCCAAAGGGTTACAACTGCTAGTAATGCCACATCTTCATCTGAGCTGCTTTCTGTGTCCATCATGTAACTGCTTTTGTATTTTTTGCCAGTGATGAAAGTGACATATTCTTCTAATGAAAATGATGCTACAATCAAACGTACCATAGACTGGACTTGGCCCAGTCGGAAGGGGACTCTGTCAGTGTGAATAGGCTACTTAACGTAAGAAACTTAAGCCGTAACTTAAGTACTTAACGTAAGGTCGTATTCAATGTGAAAGGGGCTTAAGTGATTTGTGGCAAAGATCAAGCGTCTGCAAAATCCAACTGTCTTTAATCAGATTAACAAATATAAATTCTGTACTGAACTATTTTCCTCTTTTTAAGTGCGTAAATAAAAGTTCATCATCATCATATCCTCCTTTGGTATCTCTACCACATGGAAACCACTGGTCTTGTTACTGGAGTTACAAGCTCCGCTGCTAAAGATCCCTAGACCACGCCGTCAGGATGGCAAGCACTAGACTACAGAACGCTATCCTTTAAAGTGGGCCACAAACAAGCTCCGCTGCTAGAGATCCCTAGACCACGCCGTCAGGATGGCAAGCACTAGACTACAGAACGCTATCCTTTAAAGTGGGCCACAAAAAGTGGTATTTCTGCCACATACACAATGCTAACCATCCCTACTGTCAGTATGAATGTTTAAAACCACTAAAACACCGTAAAACAATGAGCAAATTAAAAAAAAAACCACCGAATTTCCTAGGTTTGAAATAACTCTCTCTGGACTAAATCTCAGCCGATTATCCCGGACAGCTGTTATGGCACGTAGGGAGCCAAGGGTCAAAATAATAATTTCCATCTAATGCTCCAACTGTTTATTACAAATACAAATAAATTAAAAAACCAAGACCAGTGTGGTACCTCTGAAGACATACAAAAATTATCATTAGGTCTTATAATTCTTTGCAAATCAATCCTGTAAAATCTCGTCATCTAGAAAAGAAGACTTTCGGCGTGGGTTTTTTCTCGAGCCGAAACAGCAACCCGGCAATCGCGTTCAATCAAAATAAACCTGTGGCATGCGATAACTAAGAAAAGGTAAACGGAATGTTTGGATTAGGACTTCAAGCTCCCCTCCAGCCAGACGAAAATTAAGGAAATGAAGCTATATTTAGAAACTTCTTCCTAATTTTAGTGATCTCAAACGCTGGTGATCACTAAAAACGCTGGTGACGGGTCTGTTCCTCGGTTAGCACGATACATCTCGAAGGAGCTGAGATATTTTGCTGAAAGCATCCGGTGGGTCAGGGTACAGATAAAGTTCGCAGATGGGCCCTGTAGCCCTATACCCTATCCAGGGGTTGGGAGGTCAAGTTAAGGGGTGAACAAAATATATCATTATTGTACTGAGACTGTTGCTCTAGGGGTAAGGAGACATCTGAATCCATATCTGATTTTTTTTTGTTCTCGGGGAAGAAGTTCACCCGTAATCTCGACAAAAGCGAAAATGGTGAATCCACATCTTATCTAACGTTAGATTTTTCAGCGGACAAAAAATTCAGACATCCAAGCCTTTCACGGAACCCAAAATACTTTGCTGTGTTACCTAAACTCCGGAAAAGATAAACTCCCAAATGAGCACCAAAGAGGCATTTATTAAATACCCTGTGATAGCGGAAAACGTTACGTAGAAAGGACAGAGAGAACTTTAGAAAAACGACTTGCAGAGCATGAGCAAGAAATTGACCACGCCCTCTCCAACGGACACCGTCATAACTATACTTCGAAATCTGCACTTGCAGAACATATTTTTCGAAAAAAGAATATTTTGAAATAGCCCAAATTCTTGCAACGTGCACCGGACTCCATCAAACTATTCGAGAAGCCGTTGAGATAAAGAACAAGACCTATGAGCTCATATGGCACTTGTTACGAGTAGGTGGTGTGAGAAACGCGAAAGTAAATCTGAGCATTTTTACGGGAATTCCGATACCCCTCCCCACCGTGCTCCGATACAGTCCATACCCTAAAATATGTCATCTAAGGCATGCGATCTCTCCACAAGTTTCATTCAAATCACTTCAGTCGTAATCGATATACGAGCCACAATATTTCCGGGACTTCCCTCCAACTCCCCCCACTATGGTCGAATACGACTCGGACACATAAAATTCGCATCTCTAACATCTCCTCTTTCCGTCCATCAAGTTCAAGTCGAAATCGGAGCATATCTGCAAATTTACGGTTCCCGCTTCATTCACTGAAAAAATAAAGGGCTCCTCCCAAGGTTCCTCAGGCTTGGGACCTCAGCCCGATTGATGGTTATCGTGCAGACAGACGGATGGAAAGACGTACGAACAAACTTTACGACGTCAGAGGTATCCCATCACTGAAGTTTTGGGATCCCACAAAGAAAACAAGACCAAAGGTGTCGACGGGATCCCAGAATTCTAATATTTGATCCAGACAATTCGGTCTTGTCTTCGCCAGATCCAGTCTTCGCCAGGCTATCATCAGAATAAATCGAGTTCGGATATACCTCTATAAGCCATATCTAATTTGACGATACTGACCGAAACTTCCTGCTTTACTTCTGCCAATTTTCCGGTTTCGCCCGCATTCCGCGCGAACTGCTAGTCCAGCAAAAAAAGAAAATCCAGAAACAAACTCAGCGTATCTCCTTATCCCTACAAAGAACCAACATCTAATGAACTTTAAATAAAACTTCGACTGAAAAGAAAATTCCGGTTACAACCGGTTTCCAGACTAATTAAATGTCTGGGTAGAAAAGGATTGTCATATATAGACTCAGCGTCTATTCTTACACCTAAATCTGTCATCTAGTCAACGTCAGATAAAATTTTGCTTTTAACTAATTGGGTTTGAAAAAGATTATTTGAATATATGTTTCAAAGCCAGCTTGGGCTCAAGGAATACTGAATACTGTGTATAAAGAAAAAGGGAAGAGACGAAAAAATAACCGATGATTTCAACTTTAGATGAAAAAGAGAGAAAAATACGGGAAACAAGCAACGTGAAAGAAAGAAAAAAAAATAAAATAGGGGATTAAAGTAGTACCAACATGTTTACCGAGATCTAGCAAAGACAGAAAATCTTCAAGTCCTGCTTGCCTGGATGAAAAAGTCCGATATATATTCACCTTTGAGATATCATCGAAACCTTGTTTTTTTCCTGGTTAAGGGTCTAAATCACAAAGAAGTAAGTAAGTAACTTATTTATAACCCGCCATTTTGAAAGCGGAGTAAATGAAATGAAATGAATTATGCGACAAGCCTTATGGCTTACTACTTTATTGAATAAAATAAATAAAAATAAAACGCAGAAAAAGACACTTAATTTTCAATCTCCTGCCAGGAAGCAGTGGATAAGCGCTGGTTGGGCCCAGCTGTCCATGATTTTAGTAGAAGTTATAAACCAACTAATGTTCATGTTTAGGATAAATCCTGATTTACGTCATTTACTAGCTGACTCTGGTCATTCTACTGCTTGTTCCTCATCAAAACAAGATCATTAGTAGTCAATTAGTTGCTGACTGTGTCAGATTCTGATCTATCTACTGCGTTGGTTGACTGGTTGCAGAATAGAGGTGGTCATAATACTGGTTACGGGTGTTCAACTAAGTTGTAAAAAGCAAAAGGTTATAAAGTAATACATTTATAAAATGGTTATGAAGCAACAGCGTTTTAACTGGCAGTGTGTAGTTTTATAGTTAGTTATGCAGAGTATATATAAACAAGCTTTAAACTGTGTTCGTAAAAATGGTGGAATCTTAGAGATTACAAGATCTGCAATGGCAAAAACTGCAGGGATCGAGATGTTACCAACTACCTGGCAACTGCTGTACACCCCAGCACCGGCCGAAACAAGCGGTGCCGGCAATAAACAGGGCGATTCCGATTCTAAACAGACTGATCTTAACGTTCTAACATGCAGCAACCGGTGGCAGCTGGTATCAGCCGGCGACGGCACCGTCCGAATCCCGTATCACCGGGCACTTGTTGTACACGAAAACCGAGAGTGGGCAATCCCTCGGCAGGGATTTTTGCAGAATTGGTTACGCTTTATGTCTCCTAGTTACAGCGAGTTTCTGGCAATATTCGTAAATACCCCTAGCTATCCTAGTTACATCCTAGTTTTATCTGTCTATAAACTTACGAACAAGTTCCTCCATTTTGGCATGGATTGATGCCTCTCTCAGGATTGCACTGGGATCCCATCTCACACCGATCACCTCTGTATCCGGGGAAACAGGAGCATGTGTATTTGCTGGAAAGGAAAAACAAACTTTATTTAATCAGTTTCCAAACGGACCCGCTTTTAATGTGGGAAAGGAGCATTAGTATCATTGAACAAACGGAAAGAGGGATTTTCTTGTCAGGAAATCTAGAAGGCAGAAACAGGATGCCGATTTCCGAGCTCAGCTGTGGTCAATCGGTTCCTAAATTACTAACTTCCACGAACGAAAACTTCTTCGCCGAAAACCAACTCGGGGAAAGTCAGTTACTTTACCCTGGGGCCACTGATGTCTTCTTCGACGTCGTCACAGTTTACGGCGACATCCAGACATATAACTAGCATCAGCCCTTGTCTTATATTCCCGTACTCTTGCGTGCCCCCACCCTTCTAACAATAGTAAATATTTACTATTTTCGTGCCAACCTCATGAAAAGTTACTATGCTGACCGTTCCAACCTTCTCAATATGGTAACCAACAGTAGCTATTTGCTTAACACACTTGGGAGAGTTGTTAGCGTGGTAACTAGGATCTCTGTGAGGTGATTGGCTGAATCAGCTCGCGGCACGATATTTTGCCGAAAATAGAAAAATGTCTTCCACAAGCCAGGATCCATGACGTCATGCGTAGTAACTATGGGAAGTAGGATGGGACACGCTCTTGACGACGTCTTATTAAGCTAAATTCTGGTAGAAGTTTATTCTCACACCCATACAGAAACTCTATAATATTTTATTCTCTTAGACTTCTTACATTTAACAGTCGTTTTCCTACAAGCGTAGGCGAGCAGTTTCCGAATAAACTATATTATAAATTCAAGGTATGGTTTTATTTGCAGTATTTCGATAGATTTCCACTCTGATTTATTATATGTAAACAAGTAAACTTCAAGATATCAGCATCAGCCTGCACAGTCATAACTGGCGGTGCTGATCTCCGATTGCCTGCCCTCAGCCAGGAAAGTGTAATGGTCGGTTGGCGCTAGCCACATTGGAACTTTACTTTCGCACACCCACCCTTCCTGTCACCTTCACCAGATTTATCCAGGTACCCACATGAAGCTGGGTGGACTTTGGCTTATCTTACAGGGTTACTCCCCCCCCCCCACCACCAACCAAAAATTAGGCACCACCGAGACTCCAACCAGCGAACCTTCGCTTACTAGTTTGTGTTGCGTTTTCAGCAGTTACGAGTGTTGAACTCGAATCCTACTGTTACCCGATTTCAGCGCCCGTGTTTTGCATAAGAGAACCCGGCACAGGATTTGATACTCTACCAAGTCCGATTGTGTTTGGATTCGGTGTTGAACTCGAAAGAAACACGGAAAGTAAAACGCTTGATGCCACAGAACACGGAATCCGTGTTAGGATGCACACTGGATGCGTTCCGTAAAAACCAACCTGTGGCAAACACGGGTTGAGGATCGCGAACCTGATAAAGCAACTTTGGCGTGCTAGTCACTCGACCAGGACCGGCTTCGATCTGATTGATAATATGATGCCCAGATAACAGTCTCATAATATATAGAATGGTGAACAAATGAAACTGAGCGCTCATCCGTTCTTCAGGCATGAAATTAGCTACTGAAGAAAAAGAGAATGCTTGCCTTTATTTATTTGGTGGATAATCAGCAGTGGCACGGAGTATATGTTCTGACCACCGCAAAAACTAAACACTAACAATAGAGCTATTATACCATTAACATTCCAACGTCAATCGTTATGGACACCTCACACCTGTGGAAGAGACAAAGATGGAGAACCTGTTAAATTAACAGGTTCATCTTGTAGAAACATCGAATACTTAAAAACTAAACGGTGGATTAATTATGCTACTGTTTGCCAATTCTTTGGGAAAAAAGCGAGTAGTACCACTGATACTGACATGCAAGGCCGTTTCCAGGGGAGGGCTAAGGGGTTGAGACCCCCCCCCCCCCCCCCGAAACATACAAAAATCATTTTTATAGGCTTTTCCCTCTGATCCATGTTTTTTTTGTACTTTTTTTGTGCGAACCGCAGGCACCCCCCCCAATCCCCGAAATAAATTCCTGGATACGGGCCTGCTGACATGTATAAAACGCAATCAAACACACAGTTTTACTAACATGCACAGATTTAATAACTGAACGCCCACGGGAAAAAAAATTGCGTCGCCCTTGAATAAAAAAAATTATGTCACTATATTCAAAAATGTTTACAACGGATATACATTAGCTACGATTCTTCATCAGCGATATTTCGGCCCTTCTTGGCAAGGGTACTCGTCAGGCTGTCAACCTTTTGGGTCAACGTCGGCGAAGGAAACAAACCTGTAAATCTACAAACCTGTAAATTTACAGGTTTTACTGATGAAGAATCGTAGCTGACGTATATCCGTTGTAAACATTGTTTGAATATATGTTTCAAAGTCAGCTTGGGCTCAAAGAATATTTATAATTATGTCACTACTCACTACTCACTACTAAAAATCCGTTATTAGAGTGAAAATAATGCAGTGTATTCAAGCCCTAGGTATACAGAATAAAGACACGCTGGATTTTCAATTAAACTTTAACTTGCATCTAACTATATGATGATTGTCATATAAGCGTATTGTCTGCCGAGAGTAGAGGTATTTTACGATTCCATGACAACTCGCCACAAGACAACTCGCCACACCGACGACTCGCCAAACCAATAGCTTGCCACAGCGTCATTTCGCCACAGGGGCGACTCGTAGAGAAAACTTGCCGCACGACCAACTCGCCATATGGACAACTCGCTACAAAAATAATGTTTTAGGTAAAAAAAGAAAAAAATATTCCAAAAATATGATAGACATTTAGCTTCAGTTGACCCAAGGGAATTTGGGTCCTCTAACTAATTGATCCTTTCAGTTTTTAATCCGCAATGACAACCCTATGTCGCAGTTCAATATAAACACATAGCGGCCAGGAATTCAGTGTGGTATTAATTAAGATGTCCCGACAGGCACTGATTTAGTAGCTGGGCATCTTCCACGAACCAACAACAGCATAGAAGGTTGGCGTCTCAGCTTTACCAGCTGATAGGATCAAGCCACCCAAGTCTTTGTCATTGCCTGAAATGTTTCAAGATCGAAGAAAAATTTGTGAAAGGCCGAGATGGACCGAATCAGGCAGGTTGTTCTCCTTTCGGCCAAAGAAACAATACTTGAAGTCTAACCAGAGAATCGAAAGAATTGTCAGTAGGTATAACCGTGGCAGTGCTCTTTATTTATTGAGAGGCATTGCCCATAACATAATTATCTGCTAATTGTTCGAATAAATAGTAATTGAATAAAGTACTTCATGCTATAAATGTGGCGAGATCTCGCACTGTGGCAAGATGTCTGTGTGTCGGCTTGTCACTGTGGTAAGTTGTTGCTGTGGCGAGCTATCGGTGTGGCAGGTTGTCGCTGTGGCAAGATGTCACTGTGGCGAGATGTGGGTGTGGCAGGTTGTCGCTGTTGCAAGACGTCTTTGTGGCGAGATGTCGGTGATGCGAGTAGTCGGTTCCCCAGCTGTCGCTGTGGCGAGATGTTCCGACACGGTATTTTATTTCGAACCTTGAACGGCGCCCAAAAATATGAAGTTCAAGTCTACATTTATGCAAAAGCGCAAACAACAATTTAAATAAAATTAAAGTCAAGTTCCAGCTACAATTACATTTTGGTCCTTTTCGCTCAGTTGCTTTCCACAATCGAACAGTAAAATTGCAGCGTCCCAAGCATTGCAACTGTTTTCCATTTCTTTTCATGATCGTCCGAAGTATCCAGACAAAAGAAAGAGAACGTTTAAAAAGGAACAGCAGATGCAATTAAAAGAATCAGATTTCAACCTTCGTAGGAAAAGAAAGCTGAAATACTTGGCTCTTAGCAAATAAGTTATTAATGTATCATATCTTTTAACTGTTTCAGAAGCAAACGAAGTATCCCAAACAAAATAAGAGAACAATAAACTAGAGATGAAAGCTCATATGGCACTTGTAAGAACAGTTACAGTTCGGAGTTGTCAAGCATCTCTCTCCCGATACTCATTTCATGAGAAAATCGGCTTGATTCCACTCATTGATAACTCCTTCTCCCACAACGATGATCGGTTCGGGGGAGCTAAGCCAATCTTGACAGAGTCCCTAACATGCCTGACAAGTTTCATGGTCATAGCACAGCATGCCAAGTTTCATGGTCATAGCACATTTGGAAGTACCCCAGCTCCTGATGACCGGAATTGTGGAAAACCCTCTCAAACTCCCCCAACTGTGACATGATCCGGTCCTGTTTTGTCAATATTGTCTCGTATTGTCTCTACGGCTTCAGCTTGTTCTTTCCTCCAAGTCTCATCCCGATCTCTCGACTCTAAACGTTTCACATTCCGGCAACCCCTCCAGCCCCCCCCCCCCAGTTATCGGATTCGTTCCGGACTTGAAACTGATTATCTGAGGCACTTGTTCTTGACACTTGTCAATTTTCATTCACGTCCGATCACCCGTTCTAAAGTTATGCATGTCACTAGATCCTAGATTCCCATCCCTCCACTCCCCCCAACATCACCGTATCGGGGAAGGAACTATTTTCTAGTCGACCTGGGAAAGTACCTAATATGTCTGCCAAATTTCATGGTTCTGGTACATCTGGAAGTACCCTAACTCGTGATCACCGCCAAAAAAATCCAGGAAAACCCCTACGACACCCTAAACTGCAACACGATCCGGTCCTATTTTGTCAATAAAGTATCTAGGGTTAATGCTCGTTCTTCCCTTCAATTTCCATCCTGATCCCTCGACCCTAAGCGTTTCACAAGATTTCCGGCCTCCCCTCTACCCCCGACCCACAGTTATCAGATACGGGCCAGATTTAAAGTTGAAAATCTGAGGCACTATTTCGTCACAGCTGTCGAGTTTCATGCATGTCCGATTGCTCGTTCCAAAGTTATGTACGTTTCTAGTATCCGGATTCCCCATCCTTCCAGTCCACCCGCGATGGCTGGATCGGGGAAGTGATTATTTCCAAGTTAATCTGGTCGGTTCCCTCGTACGCCTTCCAAGTTTTCCTAGCTTGTGTGGAAGCGTTTCAGGAGGTTTCCGGTGCCCCCTCTAGCCCCCCCCCCCCCATAGGTATCGGATCTGGTCCGGATTTGAAACTTAGTATGCCAAACACTTATTCTTGACACATGTCAAGTGTCATGCATGTCCGATTACCCTTTCCAAAGTTATGCATGTTAGTGGTTTCCGGATTTCCCATCCCTCCACTCCCCCCTCTCTGACCGGAACTGGAAAGTGATTATTTCCAAGTTAATCTGGTATGTTCTCTGATATGCCTGCCACGTTTATTCGTCCTAGCGTATGTGGAAGCATTTCACGAGATTTGTTTAGTTTAAATTTAGTTAGCATTTAGCATTCGTTCTGACCACTTGGTCTTACTTTAATCTTTAAAGTGTATATTTTCTTGCATTCGACTCTGAATGCAACCAAGCGTGGCGCAATTGGTAGAGCGCAGGTCTTCTACCAAAGAGGTCGTTGTATCGATACCGCATTTGGACGTCGCTCTTTTGCTCACCTTTTGCTACCGTTGTTCCTACTTTACGGACTCCCGGATCCGGGAAAAGTTGGATCGGGGAAGTGAGTATTTGTAAGTTAATCTGGTCGGGTCCCTGATAGATAGATAGATAGATAGATAGATTTATTTGCGCTAAAAAGCCACAAGGGCCATGGCAAATACAAAATAATAACAACAAAACAACAACAATAACAAACCTACAAAAAACCTTCCCGATATGACAGAGCGATCCGAAGGAATCTTCCAAATCTCTTTAAATCCCCAAAATGTTTACTTTTTAATTTTCTAACAAGTTCCTCCCTCGAGAAAAAACCCACCCTAAAAATTTCCTCCCTTAGATACCTTAAACCCTCACAATCACAAATAAAATACTCTACATCTTCATCAATCATCCCGCACAAAGGGCAGAAATAAGGACCAGACGAAACTCTAATTTTCCCAATATATTTTCTTCTTTGGCCAAAATGCAAACAATCTCCTCTCAGACTAATTAAACATTTCAATTCTTCTGGAGATAACCCCGACTTAAAATAAATTTCTTCGCCCCATGCCTCCTTAACCCTATTGTAGAGACTCAGGGACCCAGGAATCCAAACCTTACAACCCCACGCCTGCAACTCCTGGTCCTTTAATACTCTTTGGACTTCTTTCGCGACCTCACCTACCTCTAGCTGAACCCCCTTCCCCTCGTTCCACCTACCTGACAGTCCACACTCATTCAAAATAGTCTTAATTTGGCCAGGCCAAGTACCCTCACGTTCATCCTTTAGTGCCTCCAGGTATGCCGCTTTGGTCAACCGTACCCGAGGAAGCGTAAGGATTTTTTCCCAGAATTTAACCATACGAACTAAACGAACACTACGAAGACTAGTAAGGCCTAAATCTCCCTTCAAAACTAAACTATTTAAAGTAATATTTACCCCTAGAACTCTTTTAAAATACTTAAGCTGTACTGCTTCAAGCTTATCCCCCTGAATAAAACCCCATATTTCAGATCCATAATGCATTGCTGACGCTACTTTCGTAGCAAACACCTGCTTGTGAAATTTAACATCCTTTAGTGCTATTAACGGACTTCTAAGAATAAGATTAGCACATCGACTACCCTTCACCACACAATGCTCAACATGCTTCCCAAATCGACCCTTTGCAGAAAGTTTAACTCCTAAATAAATAAACTCCTCCTTAATTTCTAACTCCTTACCACCAAAATTTACTTTATCACTAGCTGCTATTTTCCCCCCTTTACGAAAAACCATCACCACTGACTTTGAAGCATTCAATTCCAATTCTTTAATTGAAAGATAATCCGTCACCAAATTTAGAAGCTTCTGTAGGTTATCACGTGAACCAGCCACCAATGCTATGTCGTCGGCAAAAAGAAGCATGCAAAGGCGAAAAATATCAACAGAAAGCATAGGAGCTTGTCCATCCCGCATATAAGAATCTAAATCATTAATATAAAGTGAAAATAGTTTAGGCGACAAAGTGCAACCTTGTTTTAAACCCATTTTCGAAGAAAAAACCTTCGAAAATTTCCCAGCAACCCGAACTACAAGTCTTACACTGGAGTAAAGCTCCACCAAAATTAATACAAACCAAGCAGGAAGGCCCAAATCAAGCAGAGACTTCACTAGAAGCCTCCGGTTTACATTGTCGAAAGCACCTTTAAGGTCCAAAAAAGCCAAATAAAACCTTGCACCCCGTGCCTTAGTGTACTTCCTAGCTAACACATTTAAAACAAAAATTTGGTCCAAATTAGAATAACCTTCTCTGAACCCTGCCTGAACTGGACTAAGCTTCTCTGCCTATTCTAGCCAATTTTTTAGCCTAAAATCAAGCACCTTGCAGAAAATCTTACTCACTGCGTTTGCTAGGTGAATAACTCTATAATTATCATGCCTTGTCCTGTCCCCCTTTTTATGGCACTTGCCCTTCGGCCAAGTGCCATATAGCGATTGCAATTTCTGTCCGTCCGTCGGTCTGTCGGTCTGTCGGTCTTTCGGTCTGTCGGTCTGTCGGTCTGTCCAGGTTTTGCTAGTTCGGGCACTTCCAGATAAGCTAGGACGATAAAACTTGGCAAGCATATCAAGGACCCCAAATGATTAAGTTGGAAATAGTCACTTCCCCGATCCGAGCACCGTGGGGGGAGTGGAGGGAGGGGGAATCCGGAATCTTGAGGTATTTTTAACTTTTGAACGGGTGATCGGATCTCGATGAAACTTGATATTTGGAACGATCTCATGCCTCAGACGACCCACTTAAAATCCGGACCGGATCCGGTGACTTTTGGGGGGAGCTGGAGGGGGCAACCGGAAATCTTGGGAAACGCTATGAGTGGAGGGATCGAGATGAAACTTGGTGGGAAGACACCTAGCAAACACTAGATACATCATTGACATGACCGAGCCGATTCGGGCACTGTGGGGGGGAGTGGAGGGAGGGGGAATCCGGAACCTTGAGGTATTTATAACTTTTGAACGGGTGATCCGATCTCGATGGAACTTGATATTTGGAAAGACCTCATGCCTCAGACGACCCAATTAAAATCCGGACCGGATCCGGTGACTTTTGGGGGGAGCTGGAGGGGGCAACCGGAAATCTTGGGAAACGCTATGAGTGGAGGGATCGAGATGAAACTTGGTGGGAAGACACCTAGCAAACACTAGATACATCATTGACATAACCGAGCCGATTCTGGTACTGTGGGGGGAGCGGAGGGAGGGGGAATCCGGAATCTTGAGGTATTTATAACTTTTGAACGGGTGAT
This sequence comes from Branchinecta lynchi, assembly GCA_023053575.1. Lineage (NCBI taxonomy): Eukaryota > Metazoa > Arthropoda > Branchiopoda > Anostraca > Branchinectidae > Branchinecta > Branchinecta lynchi. The sequence continues at coordinate 9,945,789 of JAKZAP010000007.1, forward strand.
CGGATCTCGATGGAACTTGATATTTGGAAAGACCTCATGCCTCAGACGACCCACTTAAAATCCGGACCAGATCCGGTGACTTTTGGGGGGAGCTGGAGGAGGCAACCGGAAATCTTGGGAAACGGTATGAGTGGAGGGGTCGAGATGAAACTTGGTGGGAAGACACCTAGTAAACACTAGATACATCATTGATGTATGACCGAGCAGATTCGGGCACTGTCGGGGGAGTGGAGGGAGGGGAATCCGGAATCTTGAGGTATTCATAACTTTTTAACGGGTTACCGGATTTCGATGAAACTTGATATTTGGAACGACCTCATGCCTCAGACAACCCACTTAAAATCCGGACCGGATCCGGTGACTTTTGGGGGGAGCTGGAGGGAGCAACCGGAAATCTTGGGAAACGCTGTGAGTGGAGGGATCGATATGAAACTTGGTGAGAAGATACATCATTGACATAACCGAGCCAATTCGGGCACTGTGGGGGGAGTGGAGGGAGGGGGAATCCGGAATCTTGAGGTATTTATAACTTTTGAACGGGTGACCGGATCTCGATGAAACTTGATATTTGGAAAGACCTCATGCCTCAGACGACCCACTTAAAATCCGGACCGGATCCGGTGACTTTTGGGGGGAGCTGGAGGGGAGAACCGGAAAAATTGGAAAACGCTATGAGTGGAGGGATCGAGATGAAACTTGGTGGGAAGACACCTAGCAAACACTAGATATATCATTGACATAACCGAGCCGTGCCTACTCGTAACAAGTGCCATATGAGCTCGTAGCTCTTGTTCAATAGGGGCCTGCCAAGTTTCGTCGTCCTAGCTTGTGTGGAAGTGCCCGAACTAGCAAAACCTGGACCGACCGCCCGACCGACGGACGGACAGAAATTGCGATCGCTAGATGGCGCTTGGCCGGAGGGCAAGTGCCATAAAAACGAAGAGCAAATGCAATCAGAAGAATCAGATTTCAATCTTCCTGGCAAAAGAAAGCTGAAACACTTGGCTCTTCGCAGGCATTATGTCATTATCATTCCTATTTGACAGTTTCAGAAGCGAAAAATAAAACAAAGTTAGTCCGAAACTTGTGGTGTTCAAGTGTTCAAAGAAGCACAGCTCCACTCTGACATTTTCTAGACTCACGGTATGTTTATAACTACCGAGTTTACTGACCACTATTCGCAAAACCCTAATCAGAGGTTATCAATCTTGTGACATGGAGATGTGAACTGCTTAGACAAATTTGACTTCGGCGGGACGACTGGATATGTGGAACAATATGATCTTGGTAAAAGTAGGGACCAGGCATGAACCAAAAAAACATGGGGCAGTAATTTACTAGATTTTGCGGGTGGTGAAAGTATTTGAGTGGAAGGGTAGGTACTGATACATTGGAGGAGAGTTCACTTATTTTTCCAGGAATAAACCCAGAGTAATTGATTAGATTTTGGTAGGTGTGTCTCTATGGCCTCGATGTGTTAACCTTGGAGAATCGAATTATTTGTGGCTCAGATCATGTTTCGGTGGAGGCGTATTTTAGTTTTTATGGTGGGCAAATTGAGAGAAAGGAAATGAAATAGGTAGACTCCCGAGTGGACTACATATAGATCGTAGTGCAAGACCTCCTACAAGTATGGGATAAGTTAGGTGTAGATGTAATTAAAGAAGACATAGAACTAGGTATAGCTCTCGTAGTTAAGTCTTCCGAAGTAGGATCAGGACTAAGTAAATCCCAAAGTAACCGAAACGGAAGACTAAGGGCAGAGGTAAGGATTTCTTTGATCATGAATGTTCCAAAGCTAGAGAAAAGGTAATTCGTTGTTATTTGTTGATGATCAATCTAGCAGGCGTAATGCTTTAGTAATTAGTTATTAGGATACTAGGAAGGTATATAAAGATTTTTTGAAGAAGAAAAAATGGTTAAAAGAGCAGGACACCAGTTAGTTGAAATTTTTAGAAGTATGGATAGTTCGGCGTTTCGGACGGGGGTAAAAATATGATTGAAGGTCATCAGTTCAACTGACAAACGCCACCAGCAGCTTCTTGGCCAGAATTCATGAGAATCCAGAGGAATACTGTATGGAGTTCATTGCCAGAATTCATTGAGAATCAAGAGGAGTATTGTATGGAAGAAGATCCGGTTTCGTCCAATATTAAACAGGAACTGAGTAACGAGACGCATTTTCCCGCGAAAGAAGAAGATTATGAATTTTACGAGAAATAGGTGAAGAGGAGGTCTGGAAGGCTTTAAAAAAGATGAAAGGAAAGTAAAAAAAAAAAAGCTATAAAAAAAAAAAAAGCTATCAAAGGCCGGTAATTTAGTCTTGAAGTCGAAAATCCTATACTTCGTAATGTTAAAAAAAAAATCTGACGATCCAGTGATGATGGTGTAGAAATATCCGTTTTCTTCGGTTAGGGTGCAATCTCTCTATACAAACGCCGATATAACGACTGAGTAATACTCATATCTCAGCTTCTATGCCTCACAGAAACGACAATCAGGCCAAAAGACACCTTGTTCCATTCGGCTATAAAGAAATCCAATAAAATGTATTTCCGAAAATATGTCAGATACGACCTTTTTGCCGTCCTGGGAACAAGATATTAAAACCACTTCGCGAGTTATCGTGCTAACGACAGACGAACTCTGTTGAACAAAAACTAGAAGCTCATATCGCAAGGCTGGGACAGAGGGTGAAAGTAGGAGTTTGCCCATTCGTGGGTTTGTCGTGATCATTTGTAAATAAGAACCTTGAGATAAAAATGATCATGGGCCCTTGGAAATCATGAGAATGTGTCCTTTGATATAAGATATCTTGTTTTTGCACTTGGCTGTGATGATGCGCACTATAATGGCGCTAGCAAAACCCTTGGACAAAAATGATGATAGGCTCGTCGGGATAACGAAAACGTATATTTTGTTGATTTTTTTTTGTTCTTTAAGGAATTCACTTGTAAGCAAAGTTCTTGACTCAAAAATCATCAGGGGCCCTTGGGATCACTAATGTATATCGTTTGGTCAAAAGTATTTTTATTTTACTTTTCGGTTTAGAAATTCATTTTTGGAAAAAACCTTGTGGTACAAATACCATGGGCCCTTGGATATCATGAAATGTAACGTTTGGTGAAAGTATGTTTTTTCACTTTGCGGTTAAGATGTGCACATTAAGTGAGCTAGGAATTCATTTCTAAGCAAAAAGCCTTTAGGCAAAAACGATCATGGGCTCATGCGCTCATGGTGATCATGAAAATGTAAATTTTGCTTAAAGTATTTTTTATACTCTGCGGTTAACTTGAGATTGTCGGAACTGGGAAGTGACAATTTCTAAGCCAATCTGTCAAGTCTCTAATGTTCCAGCCAAGTTTCATCGGCCTAGCACATCCGGAAGTACCTTAAACTCTGACATCCGGACTTCCCGACCCCCCCCCCCCTCTAAATTCTTGATTCCGCCTCCCCTTCCTCCACCTACGATGGTCGCATCGGGCAAGTGACTATTTCCAAGTTAGTTTGGTCTGGTCCGTAATATGCCATGCCATAATTCAATGCCTTTTCCATGCCATTCAAAAGTGATCGGTATAATATGTCACTTGACCGGAAGACAAGTGCCATAAAAACTGATCGAACTGACGGATTCCATCACTAACGTTGCGGGATCCCAAAATCACTGGCAAAAAAACAATTCGTGAAAGACAGGTGACGGCTTCAAGATTAAGGTGTTCTAGATTTGCTTGATTGTCTGTGTATACAACACTGTTTTTTGGCGTTTTTCTCGTGCGAAATTTGCATTAAACTACATCAATTTCGTACGGAACCCAGCTTAAGGAACTATGGCGAGGTCACCGCTCTCTGAATTACATTTGGTAAGCGGGACTAGACAGAGGAAGTATAAACTAATGGTAGGATTGAGGGCAGATGGGTTGCCCCTAGTTCAAGAAGAAATGTATGGGTGTGAAAGTTGGGCGATATGTTACTTCTGCCCTAGGCCTTTGCACGACGGGCAACATGTGCACCTCACATGTGAATCTCAGCGACTGTCAGGGTTGAAACTAGGAGTGTTTAGTGAAATTCCGGCTCGAATGGATTGAAGTAAAATGGAAAGGTGGGTGTTTTTCAGGTTTATGAAACTGGAGAAGTTTCCAAAGATGACGAATATACGGTTTGAAGCCAAGCTGATCATTCGTTGCAAAAGAGATAGAAAACTCTGATTTTCGGGGTGTTTTCTTGAGCAGCTAGTTACCCCTCTAAGGTGATGTGCAAGGGATAAATATAATCTCAAGTATTTCTGTTGCACTTCCGGCAAATTCGTCCTCAGCGAAAAACAAACTAAATCATAGAATCCAGAATAATACCAACAGAAAAACGATGCGGAACAAACAAACCATAAAACGACATGTATCTAAAAACCAGAAGAACGATGCGGACTGAACGACATGCAAATAAAAGTAAAATAACGAATATTAAAATGCGCGTGTTTAAAAGGTGTATATGTACAAGTCTGTGATTATTTTGCAATTGTTCTGTGTTATTTGTCTATTTAAAATTTATTGACTGCTTTTCATAAATATTCACCTACGGAAGCGCAAAAGCTTTCATCCAGAACTAGCTGAGCAAGAAACAAGAGCTAGAAGCTCATATGACACTTGTAAGGCTGGGTCAAAGGATGAAAGTAGGAATTTGCCAATTTGGAGGTTTGTTGTGATCATTTGAAAGCAAAACACTTGAGATAAGAATGATCAGGGCCCTCGGAGATCACTGTAATGTATCGTTTGGTAAAAAGTATTTTATTTTTTCACTTGGCTGCGATGATGCGCACTTTAAGGGCTCAAGAAATTCATCTGTTGTAAAAACATTTAAAGCAAAAATAATGATAGGCTGATCGACATCACGAAAATGTATACTTTTGCTCAGAACTATTCTTATACTTTAAGGATTCACTTATAAGCAAAATCATTAAGCTGAAAATGATCATGGGCCCTTGGGATCACGAACATACATCGTTTGGTAAAAATTATTTTTTTGACTTTTCGATTAAGATGCGAGCTTTAAGGGAGCTAAAAACTAATTTATATGCACAAACCTTGAGGAGAAAATGATCATGGGCTCATGGAGCCCCCCCCCCCCCCACATTCATCAGATCCGGCCCAGACTTGAAATGGGACATATGAGACACGAGGTCTTTCCAAATAGTTTCATTAAAGTTTAACGAAAAGGGCTGGGATAGGACAATCTAGCTACCTTAATCAATCTAGTCACTTAAATTGGCTTGAAGACCCGCTGAAAATGCGTTACTTCGTCGTTCAACTGTTCACTAATAATCGATTTTCAAAAAGTGGAGTTTCAGTGGAATTTGTGGTACTCTTATGCACTTGTATTTTAGCTGTATGCCTTACGAGAAAGATTTGCGATTTTTTGGGGTTCAGGCACCAAGCAATTATCACCACTGAAAAGCCACGTTTATATTGAGATTAAAATTTCCCGCGTCATAGTAGAATTTACGCTGTCGGGACAGGCGCAGATATTCTGAACTTCATAACTAGAGCAGATAGTGGAATAAAATAGAACAAGACCAAAGGTTTCGATGGGATCCCAAAAATTCAATATCTGATCCAGACAACTGGGTCTTGTCTTAGCCAGATCCTGTCATCGGCAGACTCCTTGAACAGTTTTACAATTAAAATTCAGAAACAGATTAAGGCCAAATAGCTAGTCATCTGAGAAAACGAAGTAGATATGGATTCAGCATGTGTGTTTACCCCTATAAGTCATATCTGTTTTGACGAAAACTTCCTGCCACTTCTGCCAATTTCCTGGTTTCGGCCGAACTCCAGAATTACTTGTCCGGCGACAAAAGAAAGCTCAAAAACGAAATCAGGGTATCTTCTTTCCCCAATAATGAACATCTAATCAACTTCAACTAAAAATGTAACTTATAACAAATTTTCCGGCTCCAGTCGGATAACGGTCGAATTAAATTTCCGGGTAAAATATGATTGTCAAACACGGATTCAGCATCTCTTCTTACCCTTAAAATCGGTTATCTAATCAACTAGAAATAAAACTTAAAGCTTCTCACAATTTTCCGGTTTTGGCCGGATTCGCGGGGAACTACATGTCCAGGTAGAAAATTTTTTCACAAAAGTGTTCAGCATGTCTTCTTGCCCTAAATCGAACCTCTAATCAACTCCAAATAAAAAATTTAATTTTAACAAACTTTCCGGTTTGGGCCGGATTCCGGGAGAACTACTTTTCCGTCGAGAAAATGGTTTTCACCATCGTCCTCAGCATGTCTTCCTATCCCTAAATCGAACATTTAATCAACTTCAAATAAAATTTTTACTTTCAATAAACTTTCCGGTTTTGTCCGATGACAAAATGGTTTTCACCATCGTGTTCAGCATGTATTCTTACCCCATAATCGACTATCAAATTAGCTGTTTCAAAATACTTTGTTTCCCCTTCATTTGAACCCCCACCCCTAAATGTAGGACTAGAAAGCCCATCTACGAACTCGACTGGTCCGACGACCCAACGAATCCTCACACCAAGTGTCATCAAAATATCTCATTCCCTTCGAGAGTTATCGTGCTTACAGACGGGCAGACGGACAACTTTTGGGATGTCATAGGTATCCCTCCACTTACGTTTTGGGATCAGCGAAAGAAAAAAAACTAAATCATAAAATCCACCACAATCACAACAGGAAAACGACTAAGACCAGAAGAACGCTGCGGACTGAACGAAATCCGGATACAAATAAAATAACGAAAGATAGAAAGTGCGTGTTCAAAGTGAATATGTACAAATCTTTGATTATTTACAATTCTGAATTCTGTGGATATTTACAATTGACCATCCGCCTGGGAAAGCGCAGAACAGTTCTGTGGAAGGTTTTATTCAAAGTGGTCAAACAGCAGGGGCGGATCCAGCCTTCCGTTCTAGGGGGGGGCGATTCTTACCGAAAAGAGTGGGGGTAGTGTCCTTTTTGTCGGCCACAAGGCTGATTTTTTTCGCGTTTTAAGTGTCCCTGTCGGTCCCTTATTTAACGAAAATGTGGTTTTCATATATTACAATAATGGTAAAAACTGTACTTGATCAACTGACAACTGTTTACAAGAAAAATTCAAGCTCCTGGCTCCACTTGTAAAAAGAATTTAGAGTCTAGTTACAGTAGTTAGAACATGCGTTAATGCAGACTTCCGTAAGTGCAGTAAAACAAAACAAAAAATTACAGCCCGTCTAGAGGGGGCGATCGCCCCCCTCGCCCCCCCTCTGGATCCGCCCCTGTCAAACAGATTATAGATTTTTGGAGTGGGCCGTTTTCTGGGTGAAAGCTTAAAAGCTCAAACTACGACTTTCATTCTGGAAAACTCAGAAAACACAACTGTGAATCTGAAACATACGAACAGAAATTTCTTCGTACCCATACAACTAAAAAATGTGATTTGCGGGTGAAATTCACGTTTGGTAACTGCCTGTACGTCATTCTGAAAAGCTCAAAACATACGACTGAGAGTAGATTCTATGGAGCATGGGGGGGGGGGAGTCACCCCCCTAGACCCACCTTCGAACCACCCCTGTGTCAAGTCACTAATGTTCAAGCCAAGATTCATCGTTTTTTCACTGGAATTCGCCCCCCCCCCCTTTAACTCCACCCACAGTGGGTGTTAAAAATTCATGCTAAATTTCCGGATTCAGCGCGAACTAGTTGTCTGACGTCAAAATAATTTTCACATTCTGATTCAGCATGTGTTCCTACCCCTGATCGAACATCTAATCAACTTCAGATACAACTTTTACATTTCCAAAAATTTCCAGTTTTGCCGGATTCCGGTCGAACTACTTGTCCGGCAAGATAATAAATTTCACATTTAAATTCAGCATGTTTCCTTACCCCTAAATGACTATCTCATTAGCTTTTTAAAATATTTTTTGTCATCACTTAACCTGAAACCCCTCCCCTACCCCTAAATATAGAGCTACAGAGCCCATCTTCGAACTTGAACTGTATTTTGACCCAAAAGAGTCATCGTGCAAAATTTGAACAAAATATCTCAACCCTTTCGAGAGTTATCGTGCTAACAGACGAACGGACGGACGGACAGACGGACAACTTTTGCGACGTCATAGGTATCCCTCCACTTACGTTTTGGCGAATTTCCGAACTCCCAACATGCCAAAGACCCTAAACTAACAGTTCAGGGATAAAAAAAGAACAAACATTACAAAATTACATCTCTCAAGAAAAGAAAAGAAAATGAATTTATTTGTCGGGCGAGAAAATAAATTTCATATTCGAATTCATATTCAAATTTCATACTCCTCACTCCTAAATCAATATCTCAATAGCTTTACAAAAATATTTATGTTGCCAATTAATTTGAAACCCCTCCCCCCACCCTCAAATATAGGGCTACTAAGTCCATCTTAGAACTGACCTGTACTTTGACCCAAAGGATCCTCCCATCAAGTTTCATGAAAATATCTCAATCCCTTCGAGAGTTATCGTGCGGACAGACGGACAGACAGACTGACAACTTTTGCGATGTCATAGATATCCCTCGACTTACGTTTTTGGATCCCAAGAAAGAAAATGAATTTAGTGAACTGGTTTAAGATGTGAAAAGAAAGATTTACGTTGCCTCGGCAAGGCGAAGCGTTGCAGCAGCCTCTAGTCGGTTTCGCCGGCAGAGTGTTGTGGGAGCAATACTTCAGTTTTGTTTCTTCAAGGGTGGGTTGAGGCCCCCCACCACCCCCTGCGTTTTGCAAGTCGTATGAGTCGTTTATTTCGCCTCATCAAGATCCCGGGCGCTCATTTTAGCCAAAGACAATCCGAATCGTTTTCAAAACGCTATATGGCACTTGCCCTTCGGCCAAGTGCCATATAGCGATTGTAATTTCTGTCCGTCAGTCGGTCTGTCGGTCCCGGTTTTGCTAGTTCGGGCACTTCCAGATAAGCTAGGACGATGAAACTTGGCAGGCATATCAGGGACCGGACCAGATCAACTTACAATTAATCATTTCCCAAATCCGACTTTCCCCGGATCCGGGAGTCCGGAAACTATAAAGCAAAAGTGGAGCGAAATGTAGCAAAAAGAGCGCTGCCCGAATGCGGGAGCGGACCACGAACCTCTGAGTTGTAAAGCGACCGCTCTACCAACTGAGCCAAGACTCCATGTATGAGAGAGCGAATGCGGGACGATACAGAAAGTGGATAATCTAAACAAACTACATTAAGTTAGGATAATGGATCTTGTCAGGAATATTGGATGTATTAGGGAGCGAATGCGGGAGTATATGTTTTTAGAAGATTGAATCGGGGACCCGACCTGATTAACCTGGACATAGTCAAGAAACATAAATAACAGTTTGGGCACTTCCACGCAAGCTAGGACGATGAAACTTCGCAGGCATATCAGGGACCCGACCAGACTAAGTTGGAAATAGTCACTTGCCCGATCCGAACATCGTGGGGGAGGGGGCGGAATCCTGAAAATAGGGACATTCATAACTTTCGAACGGGTGATCGGATCTTAATGAAACTTGATATCTGGAAAGATCTCGTGTCTCAGATGTCTCATTTCAAGTCCGGACCGGATCCGATGAATCTTGGGGGTGGGTCTTGAGGGGAGTGGAGGGACGGGGAATCCGATAAAATTAGGAAAAATTATATATTTTTAGCTTACGAACGGGTCATCGGATCTTAGCGAAACTTGATATATGGAAGGACCTCATGTCTCAGACGTTCCATTTTAAACCTAGACCGGATCCGGTGACATTGGGGGGGAGCTGGAAAGGGAAACCGGAAATCTTGAAAAATGCTTAGAGAGGAGAGATCCGGATGAAACTTGGTAGAAAGAACAAGCACAAGTCCTAGATACCTGACTGACATAACCGGAACGGATCCGCTCACTTTGGGGGAGTTGGGGGGGGGGAATCCTAATTTCTAGTGATCCCGCCAGTTCGATGCTTCCTGATGTGCTAGGACAATGAAAATTGGCAAGCATGTCAAGGACCCGACCAGATTAAATAGGAAATAGTCACTTCCCCGATCCGACCATCTGGGGGGGGGGGGGGGGGTGGAGGGACGGGGAAGCCAAAACTGAGGTATTTTTAACTTGCGAACGGTTGGTCGGATCTTGATGAAAGTTGATATTTAGGATGACCTCGTGTCTCAGACGTCCCACTTTAAATCCGGACCGGATCCGATGACACTGGGGAGGGGGAGAGCTGGTGGAGGGAACCGGAAATCTTGACAAACGTTTAGAGTGGAGGGATCGAGATGAAACTTGGTGGAAAGAAAAAGCACAAATCCTAGATACGTCATTGACATAACTGGACCGGATCCGGGAACTGTGGGAGAGTTAGGGGGGGCGGACTTCTAGTGATCCCGCGAGTCCGGCGTACTTCTTGAAGTGCTAGGACGATGGAACTTTGCAGGTATGCAAGGGATCCGATCAGATTGACTTGAGAAAAGTCGTTTCTCCGATCCGACCATCGTGGGGGGAGTGGATGGATGGGGAGTCTGGAATCTAGTGGCATGCATAACTCTGAACGGGTGATCGGATTTAAATGAAACTTGTCAGTTCGAAAGAGCTATCGCCTCAGACCCCCCAGAGAGGCGGCTGCGAAAGTTCCAAAACTGACACCGGTTTACTCCAGGTCACAGCGTCATTCTCGAAGCTTTGTGCCGAGTTTTGTTCGTACTTTTAACAATTCGTAACTTGTGCGTTTTATCCTATTCTTTTTGTTTTTCTCGTTGACAAATCTTTCTTGTATTAACTGTTTGACTAAAAGATACCATATTTGGGCTATGCCTATGAGAGACTGTATCTTGTTTACATTAAATGATTTGATTTGATTTGATTTGATTTGACGTTCGGTGTCAAGTCTGAATCGGGTCCGATACCTGCGGGGGATGGGGGGGGGAACTGAAAAAACGCTTAAAGCAAAGGGATTGGGAGGAAACTTAATTGGGAGAACATGCATTAGGCCTATATACGAAACTGACGGAGCCAGATGGTTTCGGGGCTCTGGGGGGGAAGGGTCCTAGAATTCCGGTAGTCGCGAGTTAGAATAGTTCGAGATGTACTAAGAGAACGAAACTTTGTAGGCAGCATCTTGGGGGGAGCGAGGGAAGGGAAATATGGAAACTGCTGCAAATTGCGAACGAGTGGTCTGATTCGAGTGAAACTTAATGGGTGATAAGAATCTATGAACTCGACATGTAAGACATGCGTTCGAACTGTATGCGACCATGGTTGGGGGAGTTGGGGTCGGAAAATTTTGACATGCACAAAAACCAAACGGTTGGACCGAATGAGATGCAAGTTCGACAGTGCCAAGCTTGTGCGGCCTAGATTTGTTATTTGGTGTTAGGGACGGATTCAGTCAAGGTAGGGGGGGGGGGGGGCAGGGTTCCGTTTTTGCCGACTAAAATTAAACTTTACCATACCTGCGGTTATAATCGCTTTTATTAATAAAAACAGATTTTTGCAGGCTAAAACTGGCTAAAATCAAACCGCACTGATCTTTTCTACGTATCAATCTTTACTGTTGTTTGTTCATTGTTTTCCGACTATTTTTCAATCCAGAAAACCGGTTTGGGGTTGACACGAGTGAGTCATCAGGTCACGTTGCTTCCTGCGATTTATTTATACCGGGAGTTCGTACCGTATTATATTAAAGCGAGGAGGCTATTAGAAACTGCGGAGGCGATTTGTTGTACATGTTGATATGATACGCGGATAGTAAATAGGCTACTTCAAGAATTGAGCTTGTAATTTTATGGCTTGTCCTTCTTGTTTTATTGATAGTATGTTACACAGTAGCTCTGTAGGGATTCTCAGCAGAAACTTGTGCATATAAATGAAGGAACCTAGCTTCAGTGCCATTTATAATGGCAGATATGACTTAGCCTACACCTATTCAGTGTTGACATTATTCTGCATCCTTCCGTCTTCTCTAGGCTAACATGAACTACAATCTTTAATGCATTAAAGAAGTATGACAGTCTTAGAATAGCGGAGTGCTATTAAAATCACATAGTAGCAGTTTTGATTTTAGCCAGTTACTTGATTTTATCCATGCCACTATCGCCACTATAACCGTATAGGCAGAAATCACCTATTAGCCGGTATTAACCGGCTGGTATTTTAGCCACCGGAAACCCTGGGGGGGGGGGGGGGGGGGGTACTGAAAATTTGCAGATAAGCTATGCTCCGATTTCAATAAAACGTGATGGAGGGGAAAGGGGATTCAGAGGTCCAACGGTGTGTGGGGGGGGGGGGTACCGGAATTTCCAAAATGATCGGATATGAGTGAAACTTGATAGATGGTATAAAAGCAGATGCTTTTTAGATGACCCAAACCAGATTCGACCACGGTAGGGGAAGATGGAGGGAGTACCGGAAATGGTGTAACACGTCTAGGGGTCGAACGAGTGGATTTATTGGGCTGAAACTTGGAAGTTTGAACAGTCGTGCGCATATGCTGCAGATAATACGAGATTATGCCGGAACTGCTCAGAAGTGAGTGAAACTAAATATCCTATTTCTCTTTCCGAACCGCATTTTTGGACGGCGGGTGTACTTCGAGACGTTCTCATCTACTGTCGTGTACCACCTACTCGAAACAAGTGCCATATGAGCTCGTAGCTCTTGTTTATTTTGGCACTACCCAGCTTCAGTCGTTGATCCGTCTCAGTCCAGTCGAAGGCAAGCCGAGTCGTTTAAACCAGGTTTCATAACCCCGTTTGGTCGGAGACATGATTATTACTCAAATTAAGGGTCTGTACTGGCAGCAAGCCGCATTGTTCTGTTTTAATATGTTAGTTGTTAAAGTAAGTCTGACTGGATAACAGAACAAGCCTAATTGAACGAAAAGCGAGAAGCAAGGTTACGTTCATGGAGTGTGTGCCAAACTTTAACTACAAGTATTTTAAACACACAATGACAAAGCCAGCAGAATTCAAATGACACGAGTCCCGAGAAGCCCCTTCGCAGCAAGAGTATCAAGGGTAGTGAACAAATGTCGGTTAAATAGCACGCTTGAGGTGGGTATAATACTCTTTCGCTGTTTTTGTTGCCATACGGCAACACCCAAAAAATCGCACACCCACTCTTTAAACGTGCGAAACTAAATCTTTCACCCATGAGACTCTAATGTTGACATGTAGAGCCACCAATTGGCAAAAGAAATCCCCGCTACGTAACGAACCTCGCCCCATCTAGCCATTCCGATTTGTATGATTCAAAAATGTCTGACAACCCTGAAGGTAAGGAAATTTCATTATTCGTGTCTACCCAGACGAGGTGCAGAAAGATTTGTATGATTCAAAAATGTCTGACAACCCTGAAGGTAAGGAAATTTCATTATTCGTGTCTACCCAGACGAGGTGCAGAAAATCATGAAATATGATATCATTTTGTAGCCTTTTCAGTGCTCTATCCGTGAGTATTATAAACTTGTTGGGAAGACTTGATTTGACTTTCCTAGGAATTTTCTAAAAAGGAAAAGGACTATTTTCGATATATACCCAAAATTCGTTTCCCAGGGCAGGAGTGGTTCTGCAGACGCTGGAATAGCTCATTCAAGTCAAGAGGTAAATATTTGGCTACCATGCTAGTCTAGTGTTAAAGCACTAGCGTTAAAGCAAATGTGCTTTAACTAGTGTTCAAGCACATCTGCAAAGTCTTCATAAAATTATACAATCTCTCAGATGAAAATATCAGGAAACGCCTACAACTCGAAAACGATCTCTCTTTGGGATACCAAAACGTAAGCGGGGGGATACCTATGACTTCGTAAGAGTTGTCCGTCTGTCTGTCTGTCTGTCCGTCTGTCAGCACGATAACTCACGAAATGAATGAGATATTTTGATGAAACTTGGTGTGAGGACTCTTTATGTCAAGGGAGAGGTTGAGTTCGTAGATGGGCTCTGTACCTCAACATTCAGGGTGGGGGAGGGGGTTCAAATTAAGGGGCGATTTTTTTTTTTTTTTTTTTACAGATAATGAGACAGTCGATTTAGGGGTAAGAAGACATGCTGAACATATATATAAGACAAAATTTTCTCGTCTGATAAGTAGTTCGCGCAGAATCCAGCCGAAACCGGATTTTTTTTTAAGTTTAAGTTTTATCTGAAGTTGATTAAATGTTATAGGGGTAAGGAGATATGCTGAATTCATTTTTTAGCTTTAGTTTTTGCAAGATAAGTAGTTCGCCAGAACCCTGTCGAAACTGGAGATTTGGCAGAAGTAAGGCAGGAAGATGTGATCGATTTCGTCAAAGTAGATATGACGTATAGCCTAGGGGTAAATATAGACATGCTGAATGAATATCTGAACTTGGTTTTCTCAGATTAGCCATTGACCTTCTTCTGTTTCTAAATCTTAATAGCAAAAATGTTCAAGGAGTCTGGCGAAGACCGGATGTCTACAAGACCCATTTGTCTGGATTAGATATTAAATTTGTGGGATCCCATCGAAACCTTTGGTCTTGTTATCATAACCTATTCTGACTATAACCGAGTTTTTCTTTCTTCAATTTCCGTTTAGAACATCGTCCGTCGCGTATTGAGACTCGGACCTATGTTGGCGGTGAGGTCGCAGATAAAGATTGACGACTTATAGACCATACTAGTTAATTCATTTTCCCATCATTTTCAAGTTCGATCTTACCTTCAATCCATATAAGAAAGAATGAGGCAGATTCAAATGTGCTTTAATATACTGCACTGGGAAGAGGATAGTGCTTCTGTCAGGCGAACCGTAAGTTTTCGTCAATGAATTTGTTTTGTTTTAACACAGAAGAAATCAAATTCTGCAAACTAGTTTAAAGTTTACGTTTCTTCGGATGCAGTTTCCCTGTAGTAGGGCGTACTTTTGTTTTAGTTCTGAAAGTGCACAAGTCGAACGGAAATAACGAACAGACTTTCATAACTAAACAAAAGTACGTCAAAACTACACTGAAACTAGACCCAGAAAAACGCAATCTAATTGCTGTCGTCAAGTCGCGATATTTTTACTTACAAAAAAAAAATCTATTCAGATTCTGTTAAAACTTATCGGGCGAATATCAAAAGTTTGCTACGTCCATAAATCTGTTTTTTTATAATCTTTTATTTGTTTTGTTAATTCAGAACAGATCTAATTTGTCTCCTTTATTCTGGATGGTTACTTTTTTGCCATTTTTTTCTACGGACAGATTTTTTTGTTTCTAGGGGTTCTTTACTTTTCATTCCAAAAACACACTCTGCTCTTCGGCGTTCCATAAAATTTCGCCTGTGGAAAATTTTGCGTTAGGCTATTCTCTATTTAGAAGAACGGCGTGTCATTTATTGGGCATTAGGCTTTGAATTTTGAGGATTTGAAACAGATTAAATGCTAGAGTTTGAATGATAAGAACATTTAAATTTTGCCAGAAAAAGGCAGATTCAATCATTTTGCCCGTGGCACTTACTTTAATTTGTCCTGGGTACATGTCGGAAGTTTTACTTCTAAGCGAAAGCTTTGGGTGTGTATTTATGTAGACGATTACAGGGGCAATTTCGGATGTAGTTAGTTTTACACCGGTTCTATGTTTGTTGGCGGGGAATGTGGGCCGTTGCCGTTTATTTCCCGGTACGTTCGAGCCGTATAAAATAAGATAAGATAAGATAAGATTTATCCCACTAAAAACACAGAGGCCATGGGAAAAAAAAAACACAAACAAAAATAAAAAACACAAACCAAATAAATGCTAACTATTTTACATATTCCTTTACAAGAATCTTTCTATGTGGTTCATCGAGACCGAAAGGAATCTTCCCAACTTTTCATATCACCAAATATTTTACTTCCCATTACTTTTACCAACCAATCCTCCCCCCCAATCAGTAACTTTAAAAATTTCCCCACGAAGATATAAAGCTCAGGACATACACACATTACGTGAAAAATATTTTCGTCCAAATGTCCACACATCGGGCAAACGTAAGGACCAGACAACACTCTTACCTTACCCAAATATCTTCTACGCATTCCTAAAGGTAGACAATCACCCCGACACACCCCGTAAACTCATTAACAACCTTGCCTGGAATCCCCGCCTTGAAATCCAAAATCCAAATCCAAAATTCGTTGAACTGAGGGGTCTCACCCTCATTGGTCCGAGTGCTTCGCGCCACCCCTGATTATCTGCACTAACGTCTTAAGCTGCTAGCCCCTCCAACCTTATCAAACCTGATGACACATTTCTTAATCACATGATCATAGACTGCTGCTAAGTAGTGTTGGGCGATATTCGATACGATAATCGAAATGTCGATAATACGGAAAAATATCGATATTTCGATATTGACTTTTCAAATATCGATATTTTCGATAGTTGCATCACAATGTGCAACAGCTTTATCATCCGGGATTTTCAGAATAAAAGAACAAATAGGGATTTCAAACTTGATTTCGATTACGGAGGGAAAACAGACTGGAAGGAAAAGTGTGGAAATGCTACTATTTCTTAACGGGAATTTTTTATTTTGTTGTTTTAGTTTAGTTTTTGTCTTGTTAATTTGTTTTGTCCATGAAAAATGTAGCAGTATAAACAGTTTCAAATATCGGTTTACGATAATCGAATTTGAAAATATCGAAATATCGATATTCCTAAATATCGCCCAACACTACTGCTAAGTGTTGACATAGAAACAACATCGGAAGAAGAGACTAAAAAATGTATATAGTTCAAGTTCCATGCCGACCCCGACAGAAGTGTATTCCAAGCAAACAAGCAAATATCAACTTTGGCCGTGACAGGCGAACATGCACCAACCGATGTCCCCTACTATTCCTGAACAAGGCCCTGGAACTTTGGTATGCGTTCTGCCTTTCCAATATACAAAGGGGATATCACATCAGGCTCACGGATGTAGCGTTTACATGGACAGGAAATCCCTTAGAGTAGAAAGGAATTCCAGTCCACTTGAAAGGATTCCGTTAGTGAAGACGACTAGAAACATGACCAGAGGTTTCGATGGGATCCCATAAATCTAACATTTGATTCAAACAATTGGGTCATGTCTTCGCCATTCAGTCTTCGTCAGATTCCTTGAAGATTTTTACTGTCAAAATAAAGTTAAAAATGGATTCAGCATGTCTCCTTGCCCCGATACCGTATCTCTAATCGATTTGAGAAACAACTTTGAGCTTCAACTAAATTTCCAGTTTCAGCCGGACTCGTGATGAAACATTTGTCCAGCAAGAAAACTAAGTTCAGATATGGATTCAGCGGACCTCCTTAACCCCTCAATGAATATCTTATAGCTTATAAAACATACATGTTTTTACCGTAAATTCGAAACCCCTCCTCTGCCTCGAGCAAAGATAGGACTAAAGGACCCATCTACGAACTTGACTGTACTTTACCAGTGAATCCTCATTGAACAACATCCTCGCTTGAACAACATATTTCCTCGTTTGGACATTATATATCAACCCCTTCGGCCTTCGATTACATTAGATCTCTCCAACGTCCACAGAATAAACAAATGAATGTCGTCATCCACGCGCAGAGCTATACTGGTTTGAGAATAAAGATGTAGGGACTGCTAGAGCCTATAAAACTTCTACTTTTAACAAACTTTCCGCTTTTGGCCGGATTCCGGGTGAATTACTTGTCCGGCGAGAAAATGGTTTTCACCTTCGTGCTCAGCATGTCTTCTCACCAATAATCGACTAGCTGTTTAAAAATATTTGGATTGGCCCTTAATTTAAACCCCCTCCCCCATTTAAACACTCGCCCCACCCCTAAATATAAGGCTACAAATCCTATCTAAGAACTCGACCTTACTCTTGACCCAAAGCATCCTCACACCAAGCTTCATCAAAATATACGATTCCCTTCGAGAGTTATCCTGCTTACAGACAGAGGGACGGGCGGACAGACGGACAACTTCTGCGACGTCATAGGTATCCGTCCATTTACGTTTTGGGATCCCAAAAAAGTCTAGCGAGACCGGAATTCCTTTCAAGATCGTCGGCGGCACTGGTGAAAAAAAAAAAAAAAAAAAAGGATAGCTAGCTTTTGAGAGCAGCAGTGATCAGTACTGATGTCATGTCAACATATTTTTTTGTTGGATGGTGATTCTATTTTGTCAACACATTTTTTTGTTGGATAGTGAATTTATTTTTGTCAGACTTGTTGGGTTAAATAAATAGTGTTTTCCCTCTGCGTGTAAACATAATCTTGTCACCCAGACCGGATTCTATTCAAGTTTTCCTCTACTTGTAAACGCTGCATAAGGAAGATAAGAGGAGACCGACGAATGCGATCAAAAATCTTGGCATTAAGATCGACTCTCACTACCCTCGTCTACAGACGTAACCGTGATGACATGATGCTGATATACAAACTCTTCAATGCAGCATCTGCTGGGATTTTGCGAGGCTCCTATCAGTGCAGCTGAGGGCACTCAAAGAAACTGTTCAAACGGTCTGTGAAAAGAAGGGCCAGAAAGGCTTCTTAAACAACAGTGGTCAACTCTTGGAACGAATTATTCCAGAATACAGCCTCAGTCCCCACTCCAGAAGCATTCAAGAAGGCACTAGACA
The DNA here is from genome assembly GCA_023053575.1 of Branchinecta lynchi. Taxonomy (NCBI): domain Eukaryota; kingdom Metazoa; phylum Arthropoda; class Branchiopoda; order Anostraca; family Branchinectidae; genus Branchinecta; species Branchinecta lynchi. Next base: position 9,964,373 of record JAKZAP010000007.1, read on the forward strand.
AAGATCGGGACACTAAAATAGGAAATATGGGTGGGATATACGGTCCTGCTCATACATACTATGACAAGCCACCTAATCAGCTCGTGAGTGAATTTCAACAGAGAGTAATATATGGCCCATGAGTTTTGCTGTAAGACAATCGAGGGGTTGCTCACTTGGTGGGTAGAACAACCTCTCATGGCCAGGCCCGTATCCAGGAATTTATTTCGGGGGGGGGGATTGCATGCGGGTCGGACAAAAAAGTACAAAAATACATAGATCAAAGGGAAAAGCCTATAAAAGTGACTATTTTTGTATGTTTCGGGGGGGGGGTCAACCCCCCCCCCCCACTGGATACGGCCTTGCTCGTGGCCCTCGTGGGTACTAGTTAGGCATCAATCGAGCGCCGACTGTGCAGGGGCTGGGTATTCGGCACTTAGTGCACAGCTACTCCATGAGTGAGCAAACCATCGAATATAGAATCCATCTATATAACATTATCGAACATAAAGCACTGGGCTTGTAACGGCTTTCGCGCAATCCACAAACAAAAATTCGTCGCGGCACGCCTTGTCGCCTTTAAAAAAAAAAAAAAAAAAAGTCTTACTTTCTTGTGCTGGAATTAAAATACAAAATTAGGTTTTTAAATTGAGGACCACAAAGATGGAACAGAGAAATATAGTTCAATTTTTTTTTTTTTTTATGATTTAAAGAACTCAAGTTGATTATAATATGTTTTAAGTTTAAATACAATTAGTGTATTGCAGAATATTAATGTTTTAATCATTGGTTCACTCCACTGTGAAGGCCAAACAGAAGAATCTAACCTGGTATTGTAGAAAAGGAATTTGTTCCTTGCAGCTTTGTTAATAATTACTCTGATTCAATTATCTAGTTTTAATTAACCAAAATTACAAACATATTGGCTAGGGCTTTTTTTATCTGATCCGTTGAGAAATAATTCGTAATCGAAATGTAAATTTATCTGTTAACTGTTTATCCAGCATTTAGATCCGGCAGTCCCTGAGACTTGGTTCATTCAAAAACACCTTAAAAGATTTGTGTTGGGAAACGCAAATTAATTGGTTGAAATTTGGAGAATAGTTTTAAATTTATTGAAAAAAAGGTAATAACAGATTCTTATGGGGGTTTGTTTTATTTATTTATTAGAAAAATGAAGTTTAAATATGGTTGTCTATTATAATATTACTATTATAATATTTTGAAAAAATGAGATGTTAACGTTGGCACTCGAAGAACTTAGTTTTTTTTGTTTGATTTTTAGTTTTTTTTTATTTTTGCTGTGAGGTGATGTGGAGGTCTGCTGTATCCGCGAGAACACCTTACGAGTTAGTTTATTTTATCACAAAGACAACTGTTACCCAACCAACAGGTCGTAGAGCTTGTGGGCCATAGACCCCTTGGGATTTTGTTTAAATGAATAGGTTTTGTTTTTGTTAATGTGAGTAGTATATTAGTTGTGTGTTGTATGTGTCAAAAAAATAACTTCAACCTTTTTCTAGGCTAGTCATTGTATATTTTATAATTATCAATATTGATCCCACTATGCTTCGGAGCTCTTTCGAGCGGCCCCTATGCAGTCGCCCAAAATCCTCGATTTTCGGGCACAAAATAGTTGCCAATACTTTGGAGCACAGTGCCCTTTAGCAAGAACACAGTATGCTGGGAACAACCGTTGCATTGAAGATATGAAATCAAAATCAGTTCCTAAAACACTATGCTCATACGTTGGGTAATACCAAGAACGTAATACCCTAACGTTGGACCGTTGCGCGAAAACATTGAAGATTTCTGTATGACTGCCCTTATGCAGTATGATTGCTTTAATTTCTATGCTGTAGAATACTTGAGACAGATACGTGTTTTAGCGCCACCGTTATTTTTCGCCACTGGATATTTTTCGCCACTACAGACAACGCAACAGGTAAAGAAGGCCAAAAACAGATTATCGATAAGTGGTGTGATTAGCGGAAAGATCTCAGAACGATTTTGTGCCACTCCTCGCTACTAATTAGAAAGGATTAGCTCAGAAAAGTATTAAAATAAAAACTGCTGATTCGATGTTACCTCATTCTGTCTTCTCTTCTATCCGACAAAGATGCAAACTAATAAACTACGAGCTAGAGCTACACAGAAAATACAATGTATACCGTGCTTGTACTGAATTGCACTTTCTGGAAATATAAATTTAATGCTTATATACTTCGTAGATAAATATTCTTTGAGCCCAAGCTGACTTTGAAACATTTATTCAAACAATGTTTACAAAGGATACGTCAGCTATGATTTTTCATCAGCGATATTTCGGCCCTTCTTGGCAAGGGTCCTCGTCAGGCATACAAAAATCATAGCTGACGTATCCGTTGTAAACATTGTTTGAATAATGCTTATATTCAAGAATAAGGATGCAGAATTTCCTACTGGGATTAACCTTATCTGTGTTCGGATAAAATTAATCCGAATTAGGGATAATCTTATCTCAATAAAGACAAGACTAATTCCAGTGGCAAATACTGCAAGATTCTTTTTGTACAGTGTAGTTGGATTATTTAACTAATTATGAGTGGCGAACAATCCTAGGTCACTAATCCCGCTAAGCCTTCAGGTAACTACACAAGGTTCAGCACGTCATTAGGATACGGGTCGAACCCAGAGTGGCGATAAATACCCAGTGGTGAAAAATCCTGGTGGCGCTTACACTATGCTACGTTTAAGGTAAGTCCCATTTCGGGCTGATAAATTTATCACTTTTTATCGTCTCATATGCCTAACAGAATCAGGAGCTTACATACATGTGTGTATTGCATACGAAAAGCACAAAGGGCCATGGAGCAAAGTAATTGAAGTTTATAAAAGATACTAGCTAGTAGCTACATAATTAAGAGCTTATACGTTGGGATATACCCTAACTTCTAACTACTGTGCTCACACGTTGAGGATATGTGTACGACTGTCAGCATGCAGTATGGTTATTTTATTTGTGCTGTATTTGAGGATTGTCCCATTTGGGACTGCGAACAGATTTCATCTCATTCAACCGTCTCATTGGCCTAGTAGAAGCAAGAACTTATGACAATACAATGTAGTAGAACATCTGCATCTCCCTCCTTACAGTGCATCCTTCCCGTGAAAATGAAATCCGGCCGGAATGACCACTATTACTGTACCCGAAACGTTTGCACGTCTCTGTAAAATCCAATAAACTAGCCTATACGGTACGCAAGGCCCCAGACATAACCACCCGCTCGATATTTACGGAACGGCAACCGCGGATTTTTGCTCTGAGAAGTGGCTGACCAACAGACACTAGTATCGAAGATGTTTCTCCAGAATTTGTTTTCCAGGATTTTTCTAAAAATTCATACCCTGCATATCAGGTTGAAGTTTCGCCCAAATCGGGGCAACCGAGGGTCCGACTGGAGTCTGGAAGCGGAAGAAGAGAGGGGAGAGAAGGGCACCTGTGGAGAACAGGGGTACCTGTGAAGCACAGGGGTACCTGTGAAGAACAGGGGTACCTGTGAAGAACAGGGGTACTTGTGAAGAACAGGGGTACCTGTGAAGAACAGGGGTACCTGTGAAGAACAGGGGTACCTGTGAAGCACAGGGGTACCTGTGAAGAACAGGGGTAGGACTGTTCCAGAAGGTTACATCTAATTATTACCATTATCTGTTGCAGGTTCGTTTCTTCCCCCACTTTGTCCCTGACGTTCGACAGCCTGACCAGGATCCTTGCCAAGAAGGGCCGATATATCGCTGCCAAAGCATCGTAGCTGACGTATCCTTTTTATGCATCGTTTGCATCTATGTTTCTCAGTCAGCTTGGGCTCAAGGAGTATTTAATTGCCATTATCTTTAACTAAAATGAGGGGGAAGAAGGGATATTAACTCATAAGTAGTTTTAAGCTTGAGGAATTTCTCAAAGGTGACAAGCGCTATTTCGTAGCCGAAAGGTGAAAAGCTTTTCGTCGTTCATATAAAATATGAGAAAGTCGCTTATCAAATTTTGGAAAAAACGTTCTTGGTAGTATTTTCTTACCTAAAGTCCGCGCTCGCCAGGCAGTGACCATTGTAGGAACAGCTATATGGATGAATACAGGTTTTATTCCGCCGACTCCGGTCCTTCTCAGACACGATCTCGTACGTAATGTTGAACCCGTAAACGTCGAGCAGATTGTCAAAGACGCGGATGTTGGTGTTCGTCAGGGATTGGACGTCCACCTCTATCGCAGGGAAGGCAAAAGATGACTGAAAGAAAAAAAAATCTCACTTACAGCATTACCCGCTGACAAAAATAACAAAACTGTATGTATAACCCGAAATTTTGCGCTACGTTCATCTCACCTATGGGCTATATTCTATATCGTCTAACTGCTGAATCAGGGTCAAGTATGTAGTAATCCGCTGACACGCCTTTGTGAATCGTGATGTTATTATTTGTCTTTTCCAAATACTGAAATTAAGACGGGATCAAGCGGTTAAAGGTCGTCTGAAGACGAGTCACACGATTTTCCCAAGGCGCTGCTCTTAAAAACCTCGAAATAACACACACATCAGTATAGACACAATACACCGCAAATGGGCGGGGGGGGGGAGGATTGGCTAGCTTTGGGGATAAATAGTATTGTGAAGTGTCAGGGAGACAACTACTGACGGAGCATCAAGATTGGTCCACCTACCAAATTCACGCATTGGCAGTTTGCACACTAGCAAACTATCCGCATATTTACACTTAATTATGACACAGTAAACACTGGGCAGTTGATAAAGACACTGGCCGGCTAGAGGCAAAGCAGGGTTTTGTAAAATAATACGAAACGTATTTTACGCCTTCAGCTTGACTGGATGTTATGCTTTTTTGCAATATTTTATTTTTATTTTGTCGCGTGGTGATGTGGAGGTCGGTTGTATCCGCGAGAACACCTGGTCAGTTATTTTATTTTATTATAAAGATAGCTGTTTCCCAACCAACTAGAGCCTTTGGGATTTTGTTTAAAAAATAGATTTTGTTTTTTGTCTATTTTAGTATTACTTTACTTGCGTATATATAAGTCTGTCAATAAAAAGAACTTGAACTTGGACGTCGACAAACCTTGAACAGCTCAGGAGCCAATACGTTCAGTCAAAATCTAACCCATATTTCTTGGTAAGAGCTATTTTTGGAGACAATAGTTGCGTTTCTGCAGAAACCATGGTATCTGTTATCAAGGTAACTGGATTTGCAATTAGTCGTTTTTGTAGTTATCTCAGTTATCGTGGTATCTGATATACGGTTGTTCTGCAAAAACGACTATTGCCGAAATTGCACTTTTTGTAGTCATCCCAAAAGAACAAGACCAAAGGTTTCGATGGGATCCCAAAAATTCAATATCTGATCCAGACAACAGGGTCTTGTCTTAGCCAGATCCAGTCTTCGCCAGACTCCTTGAACATTTGTACAATTAAAATTCAGAAACAGATTAAGGCCAAATAGCTAATCACCTGAGAAAACCAAGTTCAGATTTGGATTCAGCATGTGTGTTTACCCCTATCATATCTGTTTTGACAAAAACTTCCTGCCACTTCTGCTAATTTCCCGGTTCCGGCCGAACTCCAGAACTACTTGTCCGGCGAAAAAAGAAAGCTCAAACACGAAATCAGGGTTTCTTCTTTCCCCAGTAATGAGCATCTAATCAACTTCAAATAGAAATTTAGCTTATAACAAATTTTCCGATTCCAGCCGGATTCCGGTCGAACTATATGTCCGGGGAAAATATGATTGTCATACAGGGACTCAGCATCTTTTCTTACCCCTAAATCGCTTATCTAATCAGCTAGAAATAAAACTTTGACTTCCAACAGTTTTCCGGTTTTGGCCGGATTCCGGACGAACTACATGTCCGGGTAGAAACTTGTTTTCACATAAGTGTTCAGCATGTCTTCTTGCCCTAAATCGAACATCTAATCAACTCCAAATAAAACTTTTAATTTTGACAAACTTTCCGGTTTGGGCCGGATTCCCGTCGAAATACTTGTTCGTCGAGAAAATAGTTTTCATCATCGTCTTCAGCATGTCTTCCTACCTCTAAATCGAACATTTAATCAACTTCAAATAAAACTTTTACTTTCAAAAAACTTTCCGGTTTGGGCCGGATTCCGGGCGAAATACTTGTCCGTCGAGAAAATAGTTTTCACCATCGTCTTCAGCATGTCTTCCTACCCCTAAATCGAACACACTTTCAACAAACTTTCCGGTTTGGGCCGGATTCCGGGCGAACTACATGTCCGATGACAAAATGGTTTTCACCATCGTGTTCAGCATGTCTTCTTACCCCATAATCGACTATCATATTAGCTGTTTCAAAACATTTTGTTTGTCCCTTAATTTGAATTCCCTCCCCCACCCCTAAATGTAGAGCTACAAAGCCCATCTACGAACTTGACTGGTCCGACGACCCAACGAACCCTCACACCAAGTTTCATCAAAATATCTCATTCCCTTCGAGAGTTATCGTGCTTACAGACGGACGGACAGACGGACGGACGGACGGACAGACGGACAACTTTTGCGATGTCATAGGTACCCCTCCACTTACGTTTTGGGATCCCAAAAACTGATATCCAGTTACATCACTAAGTGCTACACTACTTTCTCACCAATTTGAAAAAATTTGATGAAAGTGAGATAACTTTTCAGATACCACGATCAGTTACCACGGTCGGACCGTGGTATCTGGATATCACGACGACTGGTCAGATACCACGATAACTGCAAAAACGCCTTTTGACCGTGGTATCAGGTACCACGATAACTGCGAAAACGACTTTAGACCGTGGTATCAGATACCATGGTATCTGCAAAAACGCAACTAATATAGATCTGGAAAAAAAAAATGGAACCTAGGGAGTGAAAGCGATTGTTTTCCGAACTAAGCACAAAGGGAAGGCAGTCATGCTGCTAAATTCGGGAGAAGGAATTCTTTGAGAGAATATGAAGGTCCCTGCCTTGAGAGTCGATAGTCCTGAGAGCTCTCGTCTAAATGGATTCAAGCCTCTCCGATTGATCTACTGTCAAGCTAAGGCACCAGACTGAACAAGCATTCTGGAGAACCGGGTGAATAAATGGCGTGGAAGGCGAAATAAGCTTCAGGACAGAAAGGGATGCACTCAACTCTTTTGTGATTTTTCGCCAATGAGCCTCTCACTTCAGATCACTCGTCTTACTTTCATTAATCTAGTTGGCCTTTCTTAAACTCACTTGCTCCAAACGCTTCCATTCTCCAGTCACTCAGGTCTCAACCAGAGCTGTTGGACTTGGACGTCTGATCTTACCACCTACCAATTTCTAATCGAATATGAGCCCTTTCGGCAAACTTTTGGTACGCTCCCCCCTCTCCCGGCGAGGTCAAATTCGTCCAAGACCTCAAAATGGGTCATCTAGATCATATGACTTCTAAATTTCATCCCAATCGCTCAACTCGTTTGATCCCCAAGCATGTCACAGGATTTACGGAAACCCCCTCAGACTCGTGGGATCGACTCAAACCAGGAAGGGAAGGGAACGCGAAAAAAGCAGGAAGGCATACTAAAACCAGGAAGGGCATACTAAAACGAGGAAGGCTGTCGCCAGAATTCGCCGTACCGTTCCCTTCCTCTGTTTAGTATTCTTTGAGGGGTCGTTAACTTTTCAATCTCAAAGTTCACCATCCCTTTCTCATTTTAGCATCCTGACATGGGTAGGCATTAAGTTCAGTGAGGGGTCGGTAACTATAAAACACGTAATACACCTTTTCATTTCTCGTTCGGTAACTAAGCTACTAAGCAAACTAAGCTATTTCAATGTCCACCATTTTCTTCCTCGTTTTAATACCTTGAAAGTACTAAAACGAGGAAGGAAATTCGAAATGAGTCTTCTTTGAGGGGTCGGCAACTTTTTCAATTCAAAGTTCACCATCCATTCCTCGTTTTAGTACCCTGATATGGCTAGCCATTAAGTTCAGTGAGGAGTCGGCAACTATAAGATGGTGAATTTAAACTCGGAGGATTTTAGTCGCCTACAGTCAGAACGAGAAATGAAAAGGTGAATTGCAATTTTTATAGTTGCCGACCCCTGAGGAACGAGGAAGGGATGGTGAACTTTACAAGAGCTACGAGCTCATATGGCACTTGTTACGAGTAGGCACGGCTCGGTTATGTCAATGATATATCTAGTGTTTGCTAGGTGTCTTCCCACCAAGTTTCATCTCGATCCCTCCACTCATAGCGTTTTCCAATATTTCCGGTTCTCCCCTCCAGCTCCCCCAAAAGTCACCGGATCCGGTCCGGATTTTAAGTGGGTCGTCTGAGGCATGAGGTCTTTCCAAATATCAAGTTTCATCGAGATCCGGTCACCCGTTCAAAAGTTATAAATACCTCAAGATTCCGGATTCCCCCTCCCTCCACTCCCCCAACAGTGCCCGAATCGGCTCGGTCATGTCAATGATGTATCTAGTGTTTGCTAGGTGTCTTCCCACCAAGTTTCATCTCGATCCCTCCACTCATAGCGTTTCCCAAGATTTCCGAATAACCCCTCCAGCTCCCCCAAAAGTCACCGGATCCGGTCCGGATTTTAAGTGGGTCGTCTGAGGCATGAGGCCTTTCCAAATATCAAGTTCCATCGAGATCCAATCACCCGTTCAAAAGTTATAAATACCTCAAGATTCCGGATTCCCCCTCCCTCCACTCCCCCCACAGTGCCCGAATTGGCTCGGTTATGTCAATGATGTATCTTCACACCAAGTTTCATCTCGATCCCTCCACTCACAGCGTTTCCCAAGATTTCCGGTTCTCCCCTCCAGCTCCCCCAAAAGTTACCGGATCCGGTCCGGATTTTAAGTGGGTCGTCTGAGGCATGAGGTCTTTCCAAATATCAAGTTTCATCGAGATCCGGTCACCCGTTCAAAAGTTATAAATACCTCAAGATTCCGGATTCCCCCTCCCTCCACTCCCCCAACAGTGCCCGAATCGGCTCGGTCATGTCAATGATGTATCTAGTGTTTGCTAGGTGTCTTCCCACCAAGTTTCATCTCGATCCCTCCACTCATAGCGTTTCCCAAGATTTCCGAATAACCCCTCCAGCTCCCCCAAAAGTCACCAGATCCGGTCCGGATTTTAAGTGGGTCGTCTGAGGCATGAGGCCTTTCCAAATATCAAGTTCCATCGAGATCCAATCACCCGTTCAAAAGTTATAAATACCTCAAGATTCCGGATTCCCCCTCCCTCCACTCCCCCCACAGTGCCCGAATTGGCTCGGTTATGTCAATGATGTATCTTCACACCAAGTTTCATCTCGATCCCTCCACTCACAGCGTTTCCCAAGATTTCCGGTTGCCCCCTCCAGCTCCCCCCAAAAGTCACCGGATCCGGTCCGGATTTTAAGTGGGTCGTCTGAGGCATGAGGTCGTTCCAAATATCAAGTTTCATCGAGATCCGGTCACCCGTTAAAAAGTTATAAGTACCTCAAGATTCCGGATTCCCCTCCCTCCACTCCCCCGACAGTGCCCGAATCGCCTCGGTCATGTCAATGATGATCTAGTGTTTACTAGGCGTCTTCCCACCAAGTTTCATCTCGACCCCTCCACTCATAGCGTTTCCCAAGATTTCCGGTTGCCTCCTCCAGCTCCCCCCAAAAGTCACCGGATCCGGTCCGGATTTTAAGTGGGTCGTCTGAGGCATGAGGTCTTTCCAAATATCAAGTTCCATCGACATCCGATCACCCGTTCAAAAGTTATAAATACCTCAAGATTCCGGATTCCCCCTCCCTCCACTCCCCCCACAGTACCCGAATCGGCTCGGTTATGTCAACGATGTATCTAGTGTTTGCTAGGTGTCTTCCCACCAAGTTTCATCTCGATCCCTCCACTCATAGCGTTTCCCAAGATTTCCGGTTGCCCCCTCCAGCTCCCCCAAAAAGTCACCGGATCCGGTCCGGATTTTAAGTACGTCGTCTGAGGCATGAGGTCTTTCCAAATATCAAGTTCCATCGAGATCCGATCACCCGTTCAAAAGTTATAAATACCTCAAGGTTCCGGATTCCCCCTCCCTCCACTCCCCCCCCCACAGTGCCCGAATCGGCTCGGTTATGTCAATGATGTATCTAGTGTTTGCTAGGTGTCTTCCCACCAAGTTTCATCTCGATCCCTCCACTCATAGTGTTTCCCAAGATTTCCGGTTGCCCCCTCCAGCTCCCCCCAAAAGTCACCGGATCCGGTCCGGATTTTAAGTGGGTCGTCTGAGGCATGAGGTCGTTCCAAATATCAAGTTTCATCGAGATCCGATCACCCGTTCAAAAGTTATAAATACCTCAAGATTCCGGATTCCCCCTCCCTCCACTCCCCCCCCCACAGTACCCGAATCGGCTCGGTTATGTCAATGATGTATCTAGTGTTTGCTAGGTGTCTTCCCACCAAGTTTCATCTCGATCCCTCCACTCATAGCGTTTCCCAAGATTTCCGGTTGCCCCCTCCAGCTCCCCCCAAAATTCACCAGATCCGGTCCGGATTTTAAGTGGGTTGTCTGAGGCATGAGGTCTTTCCAAATATCAAGTTCCATCGACATCCGATCACCCGTTCAAAAGTTATAAATACCTCAAGATTCCGGATTCCCCCTCCCTCCACTCCCCCCACAGTACCCGAATCGGCTCGGTTATGTCAATGATGTATCTAGTGTTTGCTAGGTGTCTTCCCACCAAGTTTCATCTCGATCCCTCCACTCATAGCGTTTCCCAAGATTTCCGGTTGCCCCCTCCAGCTCCCCCAAAAAGTCACCGGATCCGGTCCGGATTTTAAGTACGTCGTCTGAGGCATGAGGTCTTTCCAAATATCAAGTTCCATCGAGATCCGATCACCCGTTCAAAAGTTATAAATACCTCAAGGTTCCGGATTCCCCCTCCCTCCACTCCCCCCCCACAGTGCCCGAATCGGCTCGGTTATGTCAATGATGTATCTAGTGTTTGCTAGGTGTCTTCCCACCAAGTTTCATCTCGATCCCTCCACTCATAGTGTTTCCCAAGATTTCCGGTTGCCCCCTCCAGCTCCCCCCAAAAGTCACCGGATCCGGTCCGGATTTTAAGTGGGTCGTCTGAGGCATGAGGTCGTTCCAAATATCAAGTTTCATCGAGATCCGATCACCCGTTCAAAAGTTATAAATACCTCAAGATTCCGGATTCCCCCTCCCTCCACTCCCCCCCACAGTACCCGAATCGGCTCGGTTATGTCAATGATGTATCTAGTGTTTGCTAGGTGTCTTCCCACCAAGTTTCATCTCGATCCCTCCACTCATAGCGTTTCCCAAGATTTCCGGTTGCCCCCTCCAGCTCCCCCCAAAATTCACCAGATCCGGTCCGGATTTTAAGTGGGTCGTCTGAGACATGAGGTCGTTCCAAATATCAAGTTTCATCGAGATCCGATCACCCGTTCAAAAGTTATAAATACCTCAAGATTCCGGATTCCCCTCCCTCCACTCCCCCCACAGTGCCCGAATCGGCTCGGTTATGTCAATGATGTATCTAGTGTTTGCTAGGTGTCTTCCCACCAAGTTTCATCTCGATCCCTCCACTCATAGCGTTTCCCAAGATTTCCGGCTGCCCCCTCCAGCTCCCCCCAAAAGTCACCGGATCCGGTCCGGATTTTAAGTGGGTCGTCTGAGGCATGAGGTCGTTCCAAATATCAAGTTTCATCGAGATCCGATCACCCGTTCAAAAGTTAAAAATACCTCAAGATTCCGGATTCTCCCTCCCTCCACTCCCCCCACGGTGCTCGGATTGGGGAAGTGACTATTTCCAACTTAATCATTTGGGGTCCCTGATGCGCTTGCCAAGTTTTATCGTCCTAGCTTATCTGGAAGTGCCCGAACTAGCAAAACCTGGACAGACCGACAGACCGACAGACCGACGGACGGACAGAAATTGCGATCGCTATATGGCACTTGGCCGAAGGGCAAGTGCCATAAAAACTGAAAATTTGCCGACCCCTCATCATTGCCCTTCCTTGTTTTAGTATGCCCTTCCTGGTTTTAGTATGCCTTCCTGCTTTTTTCGCGTTCCCTTCCCTTCCTGGTTTTAGTCGATCCCGAAACTCCTGGGCAATCCTGTTCGGACACGTACAAAAGTCATCAATGGTTTCATCTCTTTCCAGCCATCAAGTCTGATTCAAATCTGGACAGATCTGGTCTGAGACTCAAAATATGTAATCTCCATACTTCCCATATTTAGAGGAATTTCATTAATATCGCTCTACCCGTTTGACCCCTATGTGAGCCACACATTCGCGGAACCATCCCTCCCACTCCCTCCACTGTCGACGAACACGACTCGGACACATAAATGTCGCCTCTCCGACATCTCTTTATCCATCTATCAAGTTCGGCTCGAATCGGAGCATATCTGCCGAATTCCCGTACCCCTTTCATCCCTCTCACTGTTGCCGAATCCGGTCCGGACGCCAAATACCATATCTAGCCAAATTATCTAGCTTTAAATGCGGAAAAATTTTGATGCATGCTCTTCTCCTGGTCTGACCAGTTTCAGCTTCTGTTAAACCTCACCTCGTCTCTTTGACGTGAACTTTTCAAGATCTTCTATTTTCAAATATTCTTTCTTGTTTTGAGGAAAATCTCTCTTTTAACCAGCACACCGATTCTTTGGCTCAGAACCTGATAGAAGAGATGGATTGCTCTCCTACCTCAAACTTCCATGAAACATCCTTCGCCTGATCTTGTTCATTCTCATGTGAATTCTTTGTGTATGCAGAATATAGTTCAGTATTTGAAGAACAAATTTATTCTTAGGACTCACGACGTGATTCGGTCTCCACAGACTTTTTTACGGAATCGGTCTCTCGTCTCGTCTCAACCGATTCTTGTCCAGGATTCAGACTCGTCTTGACTCGTGATCGTGACTTTGGTCTCGGACTCGGACATGCTGGATTCGCAGCAGCTCTGCTCTCTACAGTCACACACAAAATATTCATAGGGGTTTTTACCGGGTCACTGTCTAGGGAACCGGGAGCCGTACTTTATGTCCTAGGGGCTACGGAACCGGTAGTTCTCACGGAAATCAAACCATATGAGCTGCGATTCCGGGATCTGACGTCATTAACTAACGGAAACTTGTATGTGCTGGCTCCCGTTCCGGTAGTAATTGGAAATAGCTCACGGAAAATTTATAGCACCAGCTTCTCGTCCGGTAGCCTCACAGAATTGTGTACTCAGAAGCTAAGGAGCCGGTAGTTGATACCTGAAACTGTATAATTGGAGCTTCTGAACCGGTAGTGTCTACGTGGAATATAGAACTCACGGTATAGTTTGGATAAGAAATAGGATGCCGGGATTTCCACTGCCTTAGAGAAAATAACATGGGAAAAAATCCACTATCGGAACCCATATATTGAGAGCTAAGGTACCGGTAGCAACTACTATCTGCTTGAAAATGACCAGCTCACGGACAGAGATGGCTATGGGCTGGGGTTCCCTAGACAGTGCCTTTTACCGGGGCACAACTGAGGGCAACACATTTCTGAATATAAGTCGCAGAAACACGATTGTGTGCCACACAGTCGAGCCACAACAATGACAAACAAACGTGTGTTTGCCTTGTACATTACCTGTGCTAATTGATATGAGAGTATACTTGTTCATGCCATTTAAAATGTTATCTTTTCTAAAAAACAACATTAAAAAGGGTCATAACAGAAATATCAAAAATAACATTTACCATGATAAACCATATTTTATCTTTGATTAAGCTTCTAACAGTGGAGCACCAGCTGAAGTACGCCAAATCCTTTGATAACAAACAACTATATATGCTTACCTCAGAGGCTTCATTTGCACCACCAGGGGATCCAAGCAAACAAACCTTCCGCGTTAAACCGCCTTTACACTAACTGCCGACGTGAAATGAAAATCAGCCCTTAACTAGGTGCTTACCTTAACCACAGCTGGTAATTCTTTCTTCAGTCTAGAATGTCCAAGAGGTATCATCTTGTACTCCTTGCTCTGCAATGTGTCATTTGAGATTGACTGATACTCAACAAGTTCCACTCCGCCTGTGAGGTACATCTGGGTTAAGGTGAAGACCACATAGCTACTAGGTTGATTCACAACAATAAAGCTGCATCGGAATGGTAGAGAGAATCGCCTGGGGAAGTTTGGTGTGTGAATAACCCCAGTTCTTTCCTGAAAATAAAAAAAAAACATGAGACATTGAACATTGAAGTTTGAAATGTAGCCTTATCAATTTTGAACTAATCGGCAAAACCAACAGAACATTGAAGGGAATAAAAGAAGATCCGGTCGAAAACACCAAGACAAATGAACATTCTTGTGAAAATAACCTCTCACGATTGGCAATACCTACAATTATTCCTTTTTTTCACAGCTTCATGGAAACTCTTTTTTCAAGAAAGGCGATAGGTATGAGTGAATAGTCTTGTGAACCATTAGACCTGCTATATGATTTTATGCCAGCCATCGGCTATCTATCCCAAATTCCTGATTTTCGAATGGATTATGGCAAACGCTGTGTATACCAAACATTTGATTTGGCCAACGCTGTTTCGCCTACACCAAACGCTATTTAGCCTATTTAGCCCCTGTGTGGCACTTTGGAATTACTCGTGAACAGTCTGATTCGCTTGACAGGATACAGTTTAGAGCCCTCCTTGTAGTTTCCAAGTCCCCTAAAATACCGTATATAGACCTCCTTAATACTTCTAATTAAGAAACCCTGCTGAAGCGCCGTGAAAAACTTTCGTAAGTGTTTGGAACTAAAATCTTAAATACACCACTACGTGATATCCTCCCTCCAGATTTTTCAGCGGCAAGAGTAAGGCCTGAGAGAGTGGTAGCCAGCCAATACCCAAATTGCAGCAAATTAAACACACAACGACTCGTTACTTAAAAAGTTTTGTTCCCGCTTTCGTCAACCTTTTGAACTCGAATCATTAATTGTATACAGTTTGAATATTTTGTGTTATGTTTGACGAGTTTTGGTTATATCCAAACTAGTGTAGAATTATGTTTTGTATATAGTTAGTGTTGATATGGACGAGAACCACCAAATCAGCTTGACCGTTGCATCGGTTTTGAAAATAAACTGAAATGAAGTGAAAATAATAGTAGGGCATCCTAACCATAAAAATACTGATAGCTTGGACGAAATTTACAAAATGACAATTTAAACTGCTTCTTAAGTGGATGAGTTGCCCCAGCCTGTTGCATGGCCTAGGTTTTCATTAGGTTTTCCAGACTATAGTCATAGGCAAAATTTGACATAGTCTATCAAAATATCATGAGTTTGGGGTAGACTGGCCCTTTGTGCAGAAGAGTACGAGTGTAAGCTCTAACGTAGCACAGCCTTGGTAGCACTCAGTTTCAAAAAAAAAACTGCCAATGGGCTAGGTTATAAATATAAGAGAAATCTTCAAAATACGCTTTTCCGGCTTGAAATCAACACAAAATCAAGTTTAAGTTCTTTTTATTGACACACACGACATACAACTAACACAGTACTAACATAAACAAAAATAAAATCTAGTGATTTAAACAAAGTCTATGGCACGTTGTTTGGGAAACAGTTATCTTTATAATAAAATAAAATAACTCATCACTCTGCTATCTATACACTGCCCCATCTAGCCTTTCCTTTCGCCGAGGTGTCACAAATCACAACAGCCCTTTGTATGGCATTCACTTCTAATAACTCATCACTCTGCTAGTCTGCTATCTATACACTGCCCCATCGAGCCTTTCCTTCCACCGAGGTGTCACAAATCACATCAGCACTTTGTATTGCATTCACTATTGTCAGGTTGGTAATTATTCGTCTCTTGCTCCTTGCTCATCCTATGTCACTCTCTTTGCCTATTCATGCAATCCACGAGATGCCGATTTTTTTGTTTAGGCTTCCTATGCCAGGTTTCGGTTATGCCTCGGGTTATGCCCAGTATTTTGCATAGCCTGTGCCAACACCGTCATGGTAACATTTATAACCCATGTTTGTACGTCCCCTGTGTTAACTGATATGAGAATATATTTGTTCTAGCCGTCTTAAATGTCATCTTTTCCTGAAAAAATATCTTGAAAAGGGTCATAACAGAAATATCCTTGGCATCAAAAATAACATTTACCATAACACAACAAAAGCTAGAAGCTCATATGGCACTTGTAAGGCTGGGTCAGAGGGTTAAAGAGGAATTCGTCAATTCGTGGTTTGTTGTGACCATTTGTAAGCAAAACCCTTGAGATAAGAATGGTCATAGGTCCTTGGAAATCACGAAAATGTATGGCCGTAGCCATTTGGCCGTGATGATGCGCACTTTAAGGGCGGTAGAGATTCAACTGTAATGAACACTTGAAGCACAAATGATGATAAGCTCATTGGAATCATGAAAATGTATATTTGCTCAAAATTGTTGTTTGTATTTTAAGAAATTCGGTTGTAAGCAAAATCCTTTAGGCAAAAATGATCATGGGCCCTTGGGGATCATGAGTATATATCGTTTGAGTAAAGAATTTTTTTTTTAGCAACACCCTTGAGTTATAATGTATTTTTTTTACTTTGTGGTTAGGATTAGTACTTTAAGGGATGGTTGGATCTGAGAAGTGACACTTTCTCAGCCAATCTTGTCAAGTTTCTAACGTTCAAGCCAAGTTTCATCGCCCTGGCACATGTGGAAGTACCTTAATTTGCGATCACCGAAATTTCGCCCCCCACAACTCCCCTCACGTGCCCGAACCGGTCCGGTTTTCTCACTGATGTATCTAGTTCTTGTCCTGGTTCTTCCCATCAAGTTTAATCCCAATTGCTCCACTCTAAGCGTGTCACAAAGTTTCTGCGCCCCCCCCCCTAACATTCATCGAATCCGGTCAGGACTTAAAACGGGACATTAAACTTAAAACGGACATTAAAAAGACCCTTTCCAAATATCAAGTTTTGTTAAGATGCGACCACTCGTTCAAAAGTTATACATACCTCAAGATTCCAGATCCCCCTCCCTTCACTCCCCCACGATGGTTGGATCGGAGAACTGACTATTTCTAAGCCATCGTGTCAAGTCTATAATGTCCAAGCCAAGTTTCATTGTCCTCGAACATCCGGAAATTCCTTAACTCGCAATAGCCGGAATTTCGGCCCCCCCCCCCCTCTAACTCCCCCACAGTGCCCAAATTCGATCCGGTTCTATCACTGACGTACCTCGTTCTTGTGCGTGTCCTTCCCACCAAGTTTCGTCCCAATCGCTTCAGTCTAAGCGTGTCACAAGATTTCCGGATCCTCACCCCCCCCCCCCCACATTCATCGGATCCGAGACACCAGGTTTTTCCAAATATCAAGTTTCGTTAAGATCCAAACACCCGTTCCAATGTTATACATTCCTCAAGATTCCGAATTCCTGTCCCTCCACTCCCCCCACGGTGGTCGGATTGGGAAGTTGACTATTTCCAGGTTAATCTCGTCGGATCCCTGACTTGCCTGCCAAGTTTCTTTGTCCTAACTCACCTGGAAGTAACTTAACTCCGTATCACCGGAATTCCGGAACTCCCCTCCAACTCCTCCCACAGTGAATCCGGTTCGGTTCTGTCAATGTACCTAGGGCTTGAGCTAGTTCCTCCCATCAAGTTTCACCCCGATCACTCCACTCAAAGCGTGTCACATATTTTCCGGTTCCACCCTCTGACTCCCCCCCACATTCATCGGATTCGGTCCGGACTTGAAATGGGACATCTGAGACATGACATCTTTCCAAATATCAAATTTCATTAAGATCCGACCACCCGTTCGAAAGTTTCCGGCTCCCCTCCCTCCCCCATGATGGTCGGATCGAGTAAGTGACTATTTCAAAGTTAGTTTGGTCAGGTCCCTAGCCTGCCAAGTTTATTATCCTAGCACATCTGGAAGTACCCTAACTCGCAAACACCGGACTAACAGACCGACCGACTGACGGAAATGTGATCGGTATATGGGAGTTGGCTGGAAGGCAAGTGCCATAAAAACACAAAACCATATTTTATCTGTTCTAACAGTGGGGCACCAGCTGGAGAATAACAAACAAATATATATGGTTACTTCAGAGGCATCATTTGCATCCCCCCGGGGATACAGCGACCCATTAAATATCATAAAATCTGCGAGAAACAAAGTTAGTTGACAAAATTATGAGAGGTAGTTTTAGAAACTTTAAACTTTGACCTGCCGAGCTATTAGCTCGAAGTGATGCTTATGCACCACTATAGGTTTAAACAAAATGACGCCCCTGCTTACACTATTAACTTCAGTTAAATTATCAATATTTTATTGGGACAAAGCAGGTCAAAATTCCCTACACTTGCCATTAATAGATCTCTCATTGCTGGGATTCCTAAATTCTTCCCAGGAGCATAATGAATTGCCTGTGAATATAATAACCCTTGTGGCAATGAGTCAATTAGTCTTTGACAAGCAAGCTAATCATTACGAATAGGCCAATAAACAACTAAACCTTAGGAATTGGAATTGTGATTGCCGAAATCTTGTCCCATATTTTTAATTCGCTCTCAGAAAAAACAGTAAACCGATTCCCTCTCCAAAAAAACAGTACACTGTGAAACAGTCGAATCTTTCAAAAAATCCGTTGATGAGGAGTGGGACGACATCGATTGGAAGCCAAAATGGGATGCAGTCGATACCAGTATCGACGTCACAAAAAATAAACAAACCATCATACATACCAACCCTAAAGTCAACTACGATGCGAGTTCAACAGGAGAAATCATTATTTGCACCAAGCTACAGTTTAAAGTAACAATCATACAGTGTAACTACTGTATAATTGGGGCCAAAAGCATGGATTTGTATTTGGGCCAAAAGCATGGATTTGTATGGATTTGCATAAGGCCATGGATTTGCATAAGGCCAAAGATTAGATAGGATACTGATAAAAAAAATATTGAGGTCTGAACAGGGGCGTCCGCGGGGGGGGGGGGCGCTCCTCACCACACAATGTTGTTGGCCAGGCAGTACAAAATTGCAGAGTCGGCACGAAGCGCCATGATTTTCTTCAAAACAGTCAGTTTTTCGTAAAATTCGTAGATTTTTTCTTAAAAACAGTAAATTCTACTTACAATCAGTCAATTCTGCTTAAAATCAGTTGATTCGTCTTAGAAACAGTATAATGGAATTTTTGTCAAAACTGTCGTTTTTCACGTGAAAACAGACGATAAGAATTACCAGCCAGTCGGTAAACTGAAATCCATTTGTACAGGGTACCTTGCTATTTGCGCCACCCCCATGAACGAAATGTATGCATGCAATTCCCACCATTTCTTCCCAGCCTCTACACTTGGCAAATGTGTAAAATTGGCCCTTGATTCAAAGCTCTAATCATTCTCTATAAATAATATTTGTCCAGGCTCGCTGAATAATTTAGCAGCGTTGCCAAATGCCTTTCTTCTAAACACCTGCTGACCATGGCCAAATTATGTTTGAGCCAGCTTCCGTTTCTAGTTTTCTTTTATGCCTTTTGTGGATTTATTTGCGCTACCATGTTAACTCAAATAGCTTGAGCATTACCATTGATGCCAGCATTTTTCTGTTGCATGTATTTGTATCTTTTTTACTTTTTTGCACCAGGCACTTTTTCTAAAAAGAAGTATGTCGCAGTAAGTGGAGGACATTTGATATCAATTAATTCAGTCTGGACTTCAGTCTGGTATCTATCGTTCCACATACAGGCCCTGTGATTTAATCTTTGTTTACACAAATTTACTATGAGTGGAGGAAAAATATAGGTGGTGCAAATAGAGAGGTATCCTGTAGAATGTAGTCTAACTCTAACCTTACTAACTACTCAAATTTTTCCAGTATTTTATCCTCTTTTAATATAAATGGATGAATGCACAATCAAGTTTTAGTATTTTCTATGTATTAACGGCCAATCCAACTACCCAGCAACTGGCACCTACAAACGGTCTGGGTCAAGTCTGAGTGCCAAGTGGTTTGAGTTCACCTCTGTGTGTTGCACCTTGATAGCCCTTGTGCTGCGCCTGTGCATTAAACACTTCTTTTTCAGCTTCTTCTTTCTTCTCATAGAAACTTTTAAGCACCTGTGTTCCAAGATGGGACCGTTCCTTACTTCAATGACTTCATCAACATTCAAAACCAGATTTGAATTTGGCGCTTCAGTGATCACTTATCAAGTGAGGGACCGAAGGAAACGAACGGCGAGGGTGCGTTCCAAGCAATCGCCGAGTGACCATCGAAGAGCTAGAAACCTCACGACAACACACGTTGTTGACTGGTTTCACACAAGATGTGAAGAGACTTTTAGGGTTCGTTTGGTGACATTTTCTGTTGTTCACGAGGCTCACCGGCGCGTTTCGGACTTTATCCGTTTCTTCGTTACAATCCAGATAGACGATTCCCAATCCGGATTCTCCAAAATGCAACTTTCTCCGACAATCCAGATTATGAAAAATCGTTTTCTCTGACAATCCGGATTCGTTCTTGGATCCTCGATTCCGGAATCGTCGGGTTGTCGTTTTGTAATCTAAGATTCTCGATCCGCTGTTAATATCTGTTGAATCAGGTATCTAGGATTATAATCCGGAATTGTTGCGGAAAACGCCTTTACTTATTTCCGTACTGGAATAATCCACATTCCTTGGAGTTAAAATCGTAGTGAAGCTCCCCCCCCCCCTCCATATACGCGGGAGGGTTGCTAGTAGTTATCTAGGTGGAATCACGTAGCTCCAGAACTGCAGCATTTGTAGATCGTGCGGAAAGAAAACACAGGATTCTATCATTGTTACTATTCCCATTGCCCAAAGTTGGTTATTACCGTCTCGTCTGATAGTAAATAATAAGAATATAGACAGAAGGGTTTTGGCTACCTAGCTCCATGGATAAACGATGTGCGAATCGACAATGAACTGGAAAAAAAAATAAGTTTTTCCGTATGGAATCATGGATGGCACCAAAAACCTTGTAAAGATTTCCCATCCACAACCAGATCATTTGTCTGCAAGATAAAAAAAAAGAAAAAAAAAGGTAGATTTGACACAAATGACCCTGCAGAGTTCAATGATCTGCCGGATTGTTTATTGTATAAGCGAACTAGCGTTAAAGCAGAGGAATGGGGGAACGAGCGCAGTGCTTTGAAGATTAGATTTCCGGCGGTTTCACGATACACTTCGCTTGCTGGAGAGGGACTTTAGAATATTTGCGAAAACCCTACTTTTGTTCGTATAGTTTAGTTGTTTAGTGTATAGTTATAGTTGTTTGAGAGAGATAGGTTCACCAATTTTTATGGCTCGCATAGTCAGAAACGTTTGTGGAGGGGGGGGGGGGGGTAATTCTGTCTTTCTGAGAGCCTGCGAATCCGATACTACATCAACATTCTCAGCAACACTCAGCAAAGTAAAGGTTACTTGAGGTTAACAGGCATTTTGATATTCTCGAAATACACACTCAGCGAAAAGACGTGCTGACGGACGAGTAACAATATTCTCATCTTGTCTTTATGGCTGAGCTGGCGAATTTCTTCTTCCATATTTCCCACATTAAAAGCCAGGATAACGGCCTCCAAATGAGAAAACCAAATAGGATTTGCTTAGGTACAAAGTTCACTGATTTATTGACCTCCTGTTGGCACAGAAAGGGTTTTCTGCTTTGACAAAATTGTGCGGGAAAAGCTCCTCATTGAAGACCTTGCACGTCCCATCGATTCTCATCTCCGATATTTCATTGGTTTTTAGAGACGACGGGGGTTTTTGCATTTTGCCAAGTTTGGCTCTTTTCTAACCAGATTAGGAACGAGCTTATTGCTTCCAATGAACTAACTGGTCAAAAATACCGGTTATGCAAGTTTGTCTATGTTTCTCATCAAAACCAAGGGACGTGTAGCGAGGCTGAAAATAGTCGGGACAGGTATGTAATCTTCAAGAAACCACATAGTTTCAATGGAGTCACGTACGAAAAAAAAATATGTATCGATATAAAACATGTATCTATTGCGACCCCCAATTTAAAGAAGAAAAAAATGCTCTTACCCTAACTGGTTTCCCAATCTATCTGTTCTGAAAGGATGATTTTTAGTCTACTAACATCAAAAGGTAAAATCGTTTGTTGATGGATATCTTAGCCTCTTAAGTCGTAATATACTATATAAAGGGATCATAATATAACGAATGAATGAACTGATCTATTACGTGCAGCCTAATAATTAGACATTCTTACAAGGAACTAACTAACGTCGTCTTTAGCTGTTTTGTTTTGCGTCTGATCACAGTAAGTTTCAACTCTTCCTGTCTGTTCAAAACATAATCGAACAGACACAGACGTTGAAATCTGTCAAAGCAATAGAGCGTGTTCCATCCTACTTCCCGTAGTTACTACGCAAGATGTCACGAATTTTGTAGTCTTGGCGTCAGGGCTGGGACAAATTTTCCTATTTTCGACAAAATATCGTGCCCGGCACGATATTTGCCACAATCTATTCGGGCCAATCACGTCACAGAGATCGTAGTTACCAAGCTTGCTACGCTCCCGGGCGTGGTAAGCAAGTAGCTTTTCCTGAGGCCGGAACGAAAATAGTAACTGTTACTACTGTTATAAGCGTTATAAGCGTGTAACGCACAATCTCGATATAAAACGCAGAAATATAGCGCATTATCGTCGAATGCAGTGTTTATAGTGGAAGCGCAGCGGTTTCTTGTTGAAACGCGGTGTTTTATGTTCTGCCACAGACCTTGCTTGGAGCCCCCCCTCCCCCGACACAGAATGATTATCCAAAGAAAACAATGCACTCCGCGCGAGCCAGTGGTGGTGCATTCATCAATGCACCGACATGTTACAGGAGCTCGAGGAATAGTTCTGAAAACGCAGAAACAGAGCGTATTTTCGTAGAATGCAGTGTTTATAGTGGAAGCGCAGCGGTTTCTTGTTCAAACGAGGTGTTTCATATTCTGCCGCAGACCTTACTTGGAGCCCCCCCCCCCAATACTTATCAAAAGAGAACCATGCACTCCGCGCCAGCCAGGGGTAGCGCGTTCATCAATCAATACAGGAGCTCGAGGAATGATTCTGATGACGATGACGTCAACTATAGAATGATACTGATGCTCAATGCCGTATCGAGGGGGGGATAGGGGGTTGACCCCCCCCCCACGAAACATACAGAAATAATCATTTTCATAGGCCTTTCCCTCTAATCAATGTCTTTTTTGTACTTTCTTGTCCGACCCGCAGACAACCCCCCCCCCCCCGCCCCCCGAAAGGCCCCCCCTCCCCCCCCCGAAATAAATTTCTGGATACGGGCCTGCTGATGCTGATTACCCACTTAGATGACGAACCGACATCCTCCCCAAAGGAGAATTTAGGAAAATACACATAGAAATGAAGAAAAATACGCCCAACAATAATCATATAAGCATGTATGTTTGCTGTCGAGTATTTTTTTCCCCCTTTTCTGTCTTATCGATGCAATAATAAACAGAAGAATAAGTCACATCATGTGTGATAGTTCAGAGATTTTCAGTTAAGCTTTGATATGGGCAATCAGATGGTAGTTTCAGCGTCAATGAGCGTGTTCCACCCTTCCACAAATAGTAACTATTAGTTACTATTTCCGTTCCATCCTCACAAAAAGTTACTACGCTGACCGTCCCAACCTTGTCGGAATAGTAACTAATAGTTACTATTTGCTAACCATGCTCGGGAGCGTAGTAAGCGTAGTAACTACGCATCTCTGTAACGTGATTGGTCGGATTCGCCCCTGGCGTGAGATCCTGCTGGAAAATAGAAAAATCGTTCCAGCCTTGACGGTAAAAAGCCAGAATTTATGACGTCATGCGTAGTAACTACGGGAAGTAGGATGGAACACGCTCAATGTGAGTCGATAATTTCAGCGTCAGCATGATACTGATTCTGATTACCCACTCAGATGAGGAAAAAACGTCCTCTCCAAAGGTTTGTAAAAAAAAAAAAGAGAAGACGGAAAAAGGAAAAAAAGACGCCTAAGATTAACTAAACTAAATATAGAGCTACATAGCCCACCTTCGAACTTTATCTGTACTTTGACCTAAAGAGTCCTCACGCCAAGTTTAATCAAAATATCTCAACCCCTTCGAGAGTTATCGTGCTAACAGACGGACGGACAGACGGACAACTTTTGCGATGTCATAGGTATCCCTTCACTCACGTTTTGGGATCCCAAAAAGTAAAGATTTAAAAGTAAAGTCTGGAATACAATGTAAAAAACACTCACCGCTTTCAGATAGATCTCCATCGGATTTTAATTCTCAGAACTGGGAAAGAAAATCTCCGAATTCGGGTCACAATTAACAAAGTCCAATGTAGAATGTATATAAATTAGGGTATATAAATAGTTACATTTGGGAAAGAATACATTGCTATCCTTGGATGGGTAAACAAAAATATTTAAATTAACAGTTGTGTTATAAAGTTCTTGACGAAAGTGAATAACTTACGTAGAAGAGCTTTTTCTTTGATCCATTGCAAAACGTATCATCCGGAGCTCCATAGCAAGACATCGAAACAACGAAACAAAGAAGAAGAATGACGTCAGACCTCCGGAGCGCTTGTCCTCTGAACAACCTTTGACCAAAACTCATCTTGCTAAGAAAGGTCGGTGAAAAGTCATTTTCTAAAGACCAGTTAACCTGGAAAAGACAGAGTCATCTATAGTTGGACAGATACCACGCGTTGACACATCTTGGGAAGAAAGGAAAAAAAGCAAGAACGCTTGATATGCTTGAGCGATATTCGAGAGATTGAAGAATAATAATATTCCTTGACGTGTGCCTCTTAGTGGACAGGGTTCGATGCCTTCGCGTATTTAAGGCTATGAGACTTATCTATGAACCTTAAAACCTAAGACCTATTTTAAAAGTTTGACTGAATAGGGCTGAAATAAAACACTCTAGTGGCCCATCCCTTATTCACTCAAACAGGCTTGAAGACCCGATGAAAATGCGTTACTTCGTTACTCAGTATTCATATTTTCGATTTTGGTCGAATGAACTTTTTTCTTACAGATTCGTTGTACCTCTATGAGCTCGTACCTCTATGCTTGCAGTATTTTGCAATTACATCGGTAAACGACGGTTGAAAAATAAATCTTGGGTCACACGCAATAATAGGGTTTCTTTAGAAGAGACCTTACAATCTTGAACTGAAAGTTTCCTAAGCTTTAGCCACTGAAAAGCACGTTATTGTTGAAATTCAAATTCTCCGTGTTGGGCTGAACTCCTTGTCGAACGTCCCTGTCGGTACAACAGTGCCTATTCCGAACATCACTACTAGACGACAAGATACAAAAATCAAAAATTCCCGTAGCGCAACCAAAATAATTCAGTGTATCAAAATCAGAGATTTAAAAATGAGCTGGCTTTTCAACTAAACTTTAATAGACGGAAACTGGAGACGATATTTATACTGTGCACTATGTGCATGTAAACAATTCAATTCAATTCAATTTATTTCAAATATCAACACATATCGTGGCTTGGGGCCAAATGGCGTGTTGGATACGTCAATATACACGAAGGCAAATCAATAATGTCTGTCATAATATCAAGATAAATAATTCAAACTAAATATGGCCTAACACAAAAACATAAAAATGATACACAAACAAGAATGACTAAACCTCTTTGTTGAAAATATGTACAAATTTAGGGATAAAACTATTTCTGTACCGCTCCGTACGGTAGTAACGGGGTTCTAGCTTGGGTATTCGCTCCGCACACGCTCTTTGCGGACGCAAACGTTGAGGTTGGAAGAGAGGCGGCAGAAGGGAGCGGAAGGAAGGGTTCGGTAGGGACTTCGTACCAAAATCTCTGCACTGCCTCTCCCGTCTATGATGGAGGGTCTCAAGTACATAATTTCAATAAAACATACTTGACGGTGCAAAACGGATACGTCAGCTACATTTTATTAGAGCTATATTTCGGCCATTCTTGGCAAGGATCCTCTTCAGGCTCAAGCCGCTCAAGCTGGAAAATGAACTTGTGGAAAAACAATTAAAAATTCTTCCTTAAATATCTATTTTGTAACCTTCTTCAATGGAAACTGGTTAAAGCTTGGTGCTGTGATTTCATTTTGGACATGGCTTCTGTTTTTGCAGTTCGATTGGGTCGTTTGCAGTCGTCTGTCTCGTCTTTTTCTTTCCTACTAAGATGGATATTTGTAGGCGGCATGTATGGGCGATGGGAAGTTCCGTACTTCGGAGTTAGATATTCCTTCAGCCCTGACGGTGCAAGACGGACAGGTTAGGTACATTTTGTTAGAGCTACATTTCGGACCTTCTTGGCAAGGGTCCACTTCCGGCTCAAGCTGGAAAATGAACTTGTAAAAAACAATTAAAGATTCTTGCTTAAATCAGATATTTAAGGAAGAATCTCTAATTGTCTTCTCACAAGTTCATCTTCCAGCTTGATCGGCTTGATTCTGAAGAGGACACTTGCCAAAAAGGCCGAAATCGAGCTCTAATAAAATTAAAATCTAATAAAATCAAATATGATTCGCGGTCAGCTTGGGTTGAAGGAGTATCTGTCAGTAAAACTTTGAATAAAACTTTAAAAATTAAAATTAATTTTAAGTTAAAGAAAAAGAAAAATTAATTAAATTAAAGAAAAATAAAATTCTACTTTAAATAAGCGTTAGGAACGCGCTCGCTCCGCTATTCTATTTTTTTTTTTTAATTAATTTCGTTTCATTTAACTAAGAAAAAAAATTCCCGCAAAAGTTAGTATAATAGGCCCCGAAAGTAGACCCCGAATCCACATTATTAATGGCACACCGCCACCATTTCAAGCACCAAAAGCAAACGCCGTTGTAACAGCGGCGGCACGCCGCTTTTTTTTTTCGACTATCATGTCATTCATTGTTGTCACTGTGTCTCTCGGGAATGACCATATAATCAGAAGTAATGTCAGATACCATAGATATTTATTTCTTTTATAGCGCACGACGTCATACAATATCTCCGGAGTGAGCTGGTTGACACTCTTGACCCGGCTTGCATTTCGAAAGAAATATAAGAGCCAGCTCGCATGGATCGCCGGCTTTCCTAGGAAATGTAAGTAGTTGCGTTTTTATGGCACTTGAGCTTACTCAAGTGCCATATAGCGATTGTTATTTCTGTCCGTCAGTCGGTCTGTCGGTCTGTCGGTCCCGGTTTTGCTAGTTCGGGCACTTCCAGATAAGCTAGGACGAAGAAACTTGGCAAGCATATCAGGAACTGGACCAGATTAAATTAGAAATTGTCGCTTCCTCGATCCGACCATCTGGAGGGGAGTGGAGGGAGGGGGAATCCGGAAAAAATAGGAAAAATGAGATATTTTTAGCTTACGAACGGGTGATCGGATCTTAATGAAACTTAATACATGGAAGGACTTCGTGTCTCAGACCCTCCATTTTAAATCCAGACCGGATCCGGTGACACTGGGGGGAGTTAGAGGGGGAAACCGGAAATCTTGGAAAACACCTAGAGTGGAGGGATCCGAATGAAACTTGGTGGAAAGTACAAGCAAAAGTCCTAGATACGTGACTGATATAACCGGAACGGATCCGCTCACTTTGGGGGAGTTGGGGGGGGGGAGAAGGGGGGAGAAACCGGAAATTTTGAGAAACGCTTAAAGTGGAGGGATCGGATGAAACTTGGTGGGAAAAACAAGCACAGGTCCTAGACACGTCATTGACATAACCGGATCGGATCAGGGCACTGTGGGGGAGTTGGGATGGGGGTCCGGATTTCTAGCGATCCCGCGAGTTCGGCATACTTCCTGGTGTCCTAGGGCGATGAAACTTGGCAGGTATGTCAAGGATCCGAACAGATTGACTTGAGAACAGCCGTTTCCCCGACCCGACCATCGTGGGGGGAGTGGGTGGATGGGGAGTCCGGAATCTAGTGGCGTGCATAACTTTTGAACGGGTGATCGGATCTTGATGAAAATTGATATTTAGGATGACCTTGTGTCTCAGACACCTCACTTTAAATCCGGGCCGGATCCGATGACACTGGGGGGAGTTGGAGGAGGTAACCGGAAATTTTGAGAAACGCTTAAAGTGGAGGGATCGGGATGAAACTTGGTGGGAAAAACAAGCACAGGTCTCGACACGTCATTGACATAACCGGACCAGATCAGCTGTGGGGGAGTTGGGGTGGGGGTCCGGATTTCTAGCGATCCCGCGAGTTCGGCATACTTCCTGATGTCCAAGGGCGATGAAACTTGGCAGGTATGTCAGGGATCCGAACAGATTGACTTGAGAACAGCCGTTTCCCCGACCCGACCATCGTGGGGTGAGTGGGTGGATGGGGAGTCCGGAATCTAGTGGCGTGCATAACTTTTGAATGGGTGATCGGATTTGAATGAAACTTGTCTGGTGAGCTATCGCCTCGGACGTTCAGTGTCACGTCCGAGTCGGGTCCGATACCTTTGGGGATGGGGGGGGGGGTGTGGAAAACTCAAGAAACTCTAAAAGTAGAGGGATTGGGACGAAACTTAATGGATGGAACAAGCATTAGGCCTAGATGAAATTGACGGAGCCAGATGGTTTCGGGGCTCTGTGGGGGGAGTTGGAGGGGGTTTCCTGGAATTCCGGTAGTCGTGAGTTAGAATAGTTCCAGATGTAAAACGACAACGAAACTTTGCAGGCATATTAGCGACCCGAGTTATCTTGACTTAAAAACCTGACACAACATACCCCCGGAAACTTCCGTTCCTAGATCCGAGCATTTTTGGGGGAGCAAGAGAAGAGAAATATGGACTTCTATAAATTGCGAACGAGTGGTCTGATTCGAGTGAAACTTCATGGGTGATACGAATCGATGGCCTCGACATGTAAAACATGCGTTCGAACCATATGCGACCACGATTAGGGGAATTGGGGGTGGGGGGACTTTTGACATGCACAAAAACCAAACGGATGGACCGAATGAGATGCAATTCGACAGTGCCGAGTTTATGCGGCCTAGATTTGTTATTTGGCGTCTGGGCCGGATTCGGCCAAGGTAGGGGGGGGGGGGTACTGGACACTTGCAGATAGGCTATGCTCCAATTTCAGTCAAACTTGATGAGGGTATTAAGAGATTGGGCCCGAACCGGCTCCGACAACGTTGGTGGGAAGGGGGGGGGGGGGTACCGGAACTTTCCAAAAATGCTCAGATTCGAGTGAAACTTGGTAGATGGTATAAACGAAGATGCTTTAGGTGGTCGATTTTTTTTGTTCCGAACCAGATTCGGCCACGGTAGGTGGAAATAGAGTGAGTACCGGAAATCGTGTAGCACGTCTAGGGATCAAACAAATGGATTTATTGGGCTGACTGTTTGAACAGTCATGTGCATTTGCAATCGAGACGATGCCGGAACTGCTCAGAAATGAGTGAAACTAAATATCCTATTTCTATTTCCGAACCGCCTTTTTGGATGGCGGGTGTATTTTGTGACGTTTTCATCTACTTTCTTGTACAGCCTACTCGTACAAGTGCCATATGAGCTCGTAGCTCTTGTTGTAGATACCATGGTATGTGATACCACAGTCCAAAGTCGTTTTTGCAGTGATCGTGGTATCCAACACCACGGTCAAAAGGCGTTTTTGCAGTTATCGTGGTATCTGGCCAGTTATCGTCGTATCTGATATTCAGATACCGCGGTCCGACCGTGGTAACTGATCGTGGTATCTGAAAAAGTCATCTCACTTTCATCAAATTTTGTCAGATTGGTGAGAAAGAAGTTTAGCACTTAGTGATGTAACTGGATATCAGTTTTTCTTTTGGGATGACTTTGAAAAGTGCAATTTCCGCAATGGTCGTTTTTGCAGAGCAACCGTGTATCAGATACCACGGTAACCGCAAAAACGACAATTGTAGATCTAGTTACCGTGGTAACAGATACCATGGTATCTGCAAAAACGCAACTTGTGTGTCCGGATACCAGCGAAGAGGAGCTGCTGCTGAACGCATATCTTCTGGTGTTGGGCGATATTCGATATCGATAAAGATATATATTATATCGGACCAGATATCGATATCGAATATCGAAACGGAAATATCGATATAAAAAAAGATATTAGTATATTTCCTAACTGTTGCGAAAAATTAGAAGAAAACTCTTATATATCCGAATATGCTTTTTTTATATTTTTCGAATTTTTATAACGAAAAATTACACAAAATGTTATTTCACGATCATTTTCTTTCGTAAATTTTACCAAAGCGAGAGGTAGGCTATATGAATGCGAAATATGGGACCAAAATATCGATATACCGATTATCGAATGTCGAAAGATAAAATATCGACAATATCGAAAAATTTAAATATAGACCAACACTAATATTTTTAACTACGGGTTTGGTCCAGCGCAAAGTCAGCGTCACTCGCACCAAACAGAGCTACCCAATTGCAATCTGTAAGGGTATTTTGTGTATTTCTCTGTTCTTTGCGAGGGGTTCCTCACTCCCAGAAACGATGTGCGACGTGGGGTGGTGGCATGAGACGTGGACACCAAGTGGCGGAGAGTGAGCAGCCCCTCGGTTATTTGTCAATGTGTAAAGTTGGACGTTGACTTCATATCCGTTACATTTGCTGGCATCTGCAGCGTTAAGCTTAAAGACCAAATATAAACCTGTTGTTTAGCATGGTCATAACAATCGTCTTTTTTTCTTTTGCTGAAAGGCTGCTGTTCGGTCTTGAGAAAACATGGGATCCCAAAAATCTAACATTTGATTCAAACAATTGGCTCATGTCTTCACCATTCAGTCTTCGTTAGATCCCTTGGATATTTTTACTTTTAAGTTTAAAAAAGGATTCAGCATGTCTCCTTGTCCCGATACCGAATCTCTAATCGATTTCAGAATTAACTTTGAGCTTCAACCAAATTTCCAGTTTCAGCCGAATTCGTGGTGAACCATTTGTCCGGCAAGAAAATTAAGTTCAGATATGGATTCAGTGGACCTCCTTACCCCCTCAGTGAATATCTTATTAGCTTATAAAACATACATATTTTTACCGTAAATTCGAAACCCCTCCTCTGCCTCTAAAGATAGGACTAAAAGACACATCTACGAACTTGACCTGTACTTTACCAGCGAATCATCACTGAACAACATGCTCGCTTGAACAACATGTGATGATGATGATGATGATTTTATTAACGCACTTAAGGAGAGGAAATAGTGCAGTATAAACAAAAAAAGAGGAAAAAGTACACTGAGCTTTCAATAATGTAGTAAATGCACAAGATCAAAAAATAAACATTTAAAAGAAGAAAAAAAAGGGACTAATCGGGTCTAAAAAATCTTCTTCCTAGATGGAGTGCGGAGAAATGGTCAAGGGCAGAAACGTGAAGGTCCTGGGCAATTGAAGATAATTTTGCACAAGGGTCAGATGGCAATGTTTCCTCGTTTGAACATTATATATCAAGCCCTTCGAATTCCATTACACTAGATCTCTCGGACATCTATAGAATAAACAAATGATTGTCGTCATCATCCACGCGCAGAGCTATACCAGTTTGAGAATAAACGGGTAGGGACTGCACTAGCCGAAAATTGGTCGACAAATTTTGTGTCCGATTTTCACCGGATTCCATGTGAACTGCTTGTCCGACAAGAAAACAAATTTCATTTTCGGATTCAGCATGTCTCCTTAACCCCCTTAATCAACTATCTCAACAGCTTTTAAAAAATATTTTGTTTGCCCTTTAATTTGAAATCCCCTCCCCCACCCCTAAGCGTAGGGATAGAGAGCCCAACCACGAACTCGACCTTACTCTTGACCCAAAGAATCCTGTTTCCTTTTACATCAAAACGTCTCATTCTCTTCGAGAGACAGACAACTTTTGCGATGTCATACGCATCCCGCCACTTACGTTTTGGGATCCCAAAAACCTCACAGGAATTTTGATAATTTCATTGTATAAAATTGTGAAAATTTCCTGTTTTTCTTTCTTTTGATCTTCGAAGTATTTTGTGTCTTCTTTTTTAACCTATAGCCTGCACTTTTAGAAAAGTATGTGTGCAGTTTTGTGAATTGGTCTTGAGTTGACGCTAATAACTAGGCTTTGCTTGGCAGGGTAAAGACGGGCGAATACTAAGAAAAGCATCGCTCTCATTCTACGAAGTGAAATCAAACTTTGTGAAAGCTGTTGGAAACAGAATCTACAGTGAAGAGAAGTTGATGGAAGAAAAAATTCGTAAGAAATGCTTGGTTTTGTTGGGTTTTTTTTTCAGGATAGAGAAAAATTTGATTTCATAACGTATTTGATCTTACTGCGCAGATCTAGAGCGGCGGATTTTGTTTGTTGAGCCAAGTTGAGGGCTGATTAGTTGTTGCATTTATTAGAATCGTGATTTCTTAGGTTAGCTGAAATTTCGTAAATACCTTCCAATTTTCTAATTGCTTAGTGGTCTTTCTTCTGATTCTGAGTATTGATTTGGGCTGTAGGGATGATAGTCATTCAAACTGTGAATTTTTTTTAAGTTTAGCGTTAAGCTTTTAGCTTTGGTAGCTTTGGTTGCTCTATATGGGCAAGTAATTTTGTGTGATGTTATACAAAAAATCCAAAAAATCAAAAATAAAGCCGTTAAACTTTTGTCACCTAAAACTTTGATTACTCTTAGTATTAATGAACTTTACATTAAGAATCAACTACTTGATATTTCAAAAACTATAGATTATCAAGTTAGTATTTTCACATATAAATTTCTCAATAATATACTTCCCTCCTCTTTTGAAATTTTTTTCTCCATTAATAGTGATCTCCATAGTCATGATACACGAGGGGCATCAAATCTGGTACACCCATTTATAAACACGACTAGAGCTTCTTTCGTGATTAGAAATTTTGCCCCCTCTGTATGGGATATCCTTCCAGTTGAAATTAGAAATTCGAGTCATCTGGCATCCTTCAAGGCTACAGCGAAGTGACTTTTCCTGGCAAAAGAATAGTAATTGATGCGTGAGTGTTTTTTGTAAGCAGAATGTTTGTCGTATATGTGTGAACCGTGTATGAATGGCATTTAGAATAATGTAAAAATAGTGTTACCACATTATGTAGAATAGAGAAGACTGCCACCTGCGTCCAACAAACCCTCTGGGGCTTTCTTAGCAGGTGCTGTAAAATGTTTTGTATACATGTGTAAAATAAAATTTAATCTCTTAATCTCTAATCTCTAATCTCTTGTCGCCGTGCCTGTTTTAAGTGCCATATAGCAATCGTAATGTCGCTCTAGCCAACTTTTGCTAGTTCGCACACTTACAGATCAGCTAGCACAATGAAACTTACCAAGCGTAAAATTAACCCGATATAATGTTCTAAGACACCCCAGTTTTAAGTTCCGATCATCGGTAAGGGGGTAGCGGGTTATGGGAGACCGGGATTTTGTAACACCCTTATTTACTTGTGTGTACCCCCTACTCGGGACAAATGCAATACGAGCTCGTAGCTCCTGTTTTAGCTGGTAAGGTTTCAGGTGATAATCGGAGTTGGATTAATAATCGAATTTGATTGATGTGTGATCAGTCCATAAAACCCGCCCCTTTTTGATCGTCCGTTGTTACTTTATTTACGTTTCATTCAATTGTCTAGACATCTGCAAACATATTATTAGGCAATCACAGAATACCCGAAACTGTAATAATAGCTGTGTGGTCAATTGAATCTACATTTTTGTACTGATTTAGCCACACAATTCTTCAGATGGATGGCCCCTAAACGCTGTAACACAGTTCTAAATGTCCGGAACACTGCGTCAAACGGCGTCGTGCCGCTACGCCGAAGGGTTTCTGCCGAAGCGCCACCAAAAATGAAAGTAGCACGGCTTCGGGTTCTATCGAGGGGATGCTAACTCTCCGGCACCCGGAGTACACTCATTCCCGGCAGCTTTCAACTTTCGTCAGTTTTAACGTCTCTAGGATGAATTTTCGTAAATCAAGTAATATGGCGCTGTCTAGTGTCAAAAGACAGTAGTATAACCGATTAAGTGCATCATAACAATCAACAACTATATTGCTTCCCGGTACCGGGAGCTGCCGGAAAGTCGGGGAGCTGCTAGAAGGTGCTTGAAGGGCACCATCCTATTTAATAGTCGGTGTGAATTAGTGTGAATAAAATTCCTTTTTTGGGATCCCAAAACGTAAGTGGAGGGATACCTATGACATCGCAAAAGTTGTCTGTCCGTCCGTCTGTAAGCACGATAACTCTCGAAGGGAATGAGATGTTTTGATGAAACTTGGTGTGAGGATTCTTTTGGTCAAGAGTAAGGTCGAGTTCGTAGATTGGCTTTGTAGCACTACAACTAGGCGTGGGGGAGGGGATTTCAAATTAAAGGGCAAACACAATATTTTGTAAAAGCTATTGAGGTAGTTTTTAAAATATTACAAAATACTTGTAAACAGCTAATGTGATTGTCGATTATGGGGTACGAAGACATGCTGAACACGATGGTTAGCCCAAAATTAGTTAGCCCAAAATCCGGTCAAAACCGGAAATTGTGTTATGCTGAACACGATTCTGAAAACCATTTTCTCGCCGGGCAAGTAGTTCGCCCGGAATCTGGCGAAAACCGGAAAATGTGTTTAAAAGCAAAAGTTTTGTTTGAAGCTAATTAGATGCTCGATCTAGGGGTAGAAAGACATGCCAAACGCGATTATTAAAACCCTTTTCTCGCCGGACAATTAGTCCCACGGAATCCGGCCGAATCCGGAAAATTTGTTAAAAGCAAAAGTCTTATTTGTAGTTGATTAGATTCCGATTAAGGGGTAAGAAGAGATGCTGAATCCGTACATGACAATCGTATTTTACCCGGATACACAGTTCGCCCAGAGTCTGGCTGAAACCGGCAAATTAGTCATGAGTTAAAGCTTTATCTGAAGTTGGTTAGATCTTCGATATAGGGATAAGGAGATACGCTGAATTCGTTTTTATGGCACTTGCCCTTCGGCCAAGTGCCATATAGCGATCGCAATTTCTGTCCGTCCGTCGGTCTGTCGGTCCGGGTTTTACTAGGTCGGGCACTTCCACATAAGCTAGGACGATGAAACTTGGCAGGCATATCAGGGACCCCAAATGATTAAGTTGGGTAACAGTCATTTTCCCGATCCGAGCATCGTGGGGAGAGTGGAGGGAGGGGGGATCCGGAATCTTGAGGTACTTATAACTCTTGAACGGGTGATCGGATCTTAATGAAACTTGGTATTTGGAAAGACCTCGTGTCAGGCGATCTACATGAAATCCGTACCGGATCCGGTGACTTCGGGGGAACCGGAAATCTTGGGAAATGCTTAGACTGGAGGGATCAGGATGAAACTTGGTGGGAAGAGCAAGCACAAGTCCTAGATACATCATTAACATAACCGGACTGGATTCGAGCACTATGGGGAGAGTTGGGGGGGGGGGGATCCGGATTTCTGATTAAACGTGAGTTCGGTACTTCCTGATGCACTAGGACGATACAACTGGGCTGGCATATCAGGGACTTGAATAAACCGACTTGAAAATAGTCGTTTGCATGATCCGATCATCGTGGGGGAGTGGCCGGAGGGGAATCCGGAATCTTGAGGTATTTATAACTCTTGAACGGGTAATCGGATCTTCATGAAACTTGGTATTTGGAAAGACCTCGTGTCTCAGACGATCCACATAAAATCCGGACCGGATCTGGTGACTTCGGGGGGAGTTAGATAGGGGAACCGGAAATCTTGGGAAACGCTTAGAGTGGAGGGATCAGGATGACTTGGTGGGAAGAGCAAGCACAAGTCCTACATACATCATTGACGTGAAATTAGATACCTATTTCTAGGTCTAATCCTAGGGGGGGGGGGGGGGTTGAATCTACTTTCAAACCACCTACGTAACAAGTGCCATATGAGCTTGTAACTCTTATTGAGCTTTGTTATTTTGTCGGATAAGCAGTTCCCAAAAATTTCGATCAGTTTCGTTAAAACGAATATGACTTATAGGGGTAAACACACATGGCGAATCCATATCTGAACTTGGTTTTCTCAGATGATTAGCTATTTGGCCTTAATCTGTTTCTAAATTTGTGTAGTAAAAATGTTTAAGGAGTCTGGAGAAGACAGGACCAAATTGTCTGGATGAGATATTAAATTTTTAGGATCCCATCGAAACCTTTGGTCTTGTTCATCAAGAGACAACATAAAATACAAGAAATAGACTCAGCATTCGCTCTTGAGCTCCTAGTTGCTGTAGGCTAGTTACTGTTTGATAAAAAAAAAAAAAAAAAATGTACTTTTTACACACTTTTATTTGATGCACCTCTGAAATATTTTGATGAAACTTGGTGCGAGGACTGTTTGGGTCAAGGGTAAGGTCAAGTTCGTAGATGGGCTCTGTAGCCCTACATTTGGGGGTGGGGGTTCAAATTCAGGGAAAAACTAAATATTTTTAAACAGCTAATGTGATAGTTGATTACAGAGTAAGAAGACACGATGAGCACGATGCTGAAAACTATTTTCTCGCCGGACAAGTAGTTCGTCCGGAATCCAGCAAAAACCGGAAAGTTGGTTAAAAGTAAAAGTTTCATCTGAAGTTGATTAGATGTTTGATTTAAGGGTAAAATACATGCTGAGCACGATGGTGAAAACCATTTTCTCGCCGGACAAGTAGTTCGTCTGGAATCCGGCAAAAAACGGAAAGTTGGTTAAAAGTAAAAGTTTCATTTGAAGTCGATTAAATGTTCTTTATCGGGATAAAGAGATACACTGGATTCGTCTCTGAATTTTTTTTTTTTTGATGGACTAGTAGTTCGCTCGGAATTCGGGCGAAACCGCAAGTTTGGCAGAAGTAAAGCAGGAAGTTTCGGTCAGTATCGTCAAAACAGATAAGACTTATAGAGGTATATGT
This sequence comes from Branchinecta lynchi, assembly GCA_023053575.1. NCBI lineage: Eukaryota > Metazoa > Arthropoda > Branchiopoda > Anostraca > Branchinectidae > Branchinecta > Branchinecta lynchi. The sequence continues at coordinate 10,001,250 of JAKZAP010000007.1, forward strand.
GAACTTGATTCTTCTCTGATGATTAGCCTGGCGAAGACTGGATCTGGCGAAGACAAAGACAAGACCCGTCAGGATCAAACATTAGATTTATGGGATCCCATCGACACCTTTGGTCTTGTTTCTTCTATATGCCTTGTTCACAAAAACAGACCCTGTTGTTATTACAAATTATCCTCTCGGTCTAACGACTAATAACAGCACTGTTCTCTTGTTTTGCTTTTAGGTTCCAAATTTTCAAGTTATGTTTTATGTGTACTGTTTATAATTATAATCCGTACCATGTATTTAACTCAGTTGTACACCAAGCACCCATATTTGGTCACACTTGACATGTGTGATGCTTTTTTAATCTTTGGCAAATTAACGCTTTTGTGTGAACTAAATAATTACCTCATTTTACCATCTGCTCCTTTAAAAATATAATAACATTAAGTGTCGTATTTAGTATGAAAATAAATGCTAACTTTACACAATCCAGTATGAAAATGAATGCTAACTTAACACAATCCAGCACAGCATTGCTCTAACACAAATGCCTTCAATTCCAATCATCCGTAATTTCGAGCATTGACACCATCACTGGCCAAAGGCGAAAACCATACTGAAATGCTAAGTGTTTGTTACGTTAGCAGCTAACCTAACAAACACGGAGAACAGTCAAACCAGGTGAAAATGACACGCCGCGCTTTCTACCTGGGGTGGAATAAACCTTGGCTAATCGTGTGATTGGTGTGATTTGTTCGTTGAATTTGAGAATCTCAACACGGCGGAACAGCAGAATGAAGTGGGAGGCGGAGGATTGCGAGAGTAAAGATAGGGTTAACGTATTTTGTTGAAAGTTTAAAGATATTCGTCGGAGCTTAAAGACGGCCCAAAATACACCGTTCTGATTGAAACCTACAACCTATTTTTTTACCACAAGCAAGTATTTTTTCAAGTAAAGTGTCTTAAACAATGACAAAATTGCAAAAAGTTCATCCCCTTCAGCTTCAGCTGTCAAGTGGAAATTCTGTAACTGAGCGAAGGCAGAGCCGGGTCTACATAGTCCTACACTCTAGGCCAACGGGAATGACTCGAAGCGCCTCCGATGCGCCCCTTTCTGGTCAAGAAAGAAACGTCCAGTTCCCCTCGTGCAGCAAGCAAAAATAAGAACATTTGGCGGGATCATAATCGGAAACTCGCAATGACGAGAAGCTGTTCGCTCTGGGCTATGGATGAAATCCGTTTGGAACCGTCGTACCTTGCCAATTCAACCTACTTCCTTAAAGGACCCCTTGCAGTATTTACTCTTGAACTTACAGTATTTTATAATATTTGAATACTTTAAAACTAGGCTATGTTTTCAACAAATAACCCACGGTTTTGGCTGTGTTAAGCCTTTTCCGAGACCCGCTGACTTGTAGCGAAGACAGGGAAACAATTTACATAGCCATTTTTTCTGATGGAAAATATTCTCGCAGACAATCGTCGACCGCGTGATACACGTCGAAGGTAGTAAAACACGGCAAGTGAGAAAGTCGGCGGGGTTTTGTTAGAGGGGTTAGCATGTACCGTACCAAATTGGGTTCTCAGGTTTATAAATATATGGTGTGACTATGGCAGTAAGTTGCATTAGTATTATAGGTAAGACAGGTCCTTTAACAGCTCCATCCAGGATCATCCATTCTTAAACCTGGAGACCCGAACTGAATGCTGTATAATCGGTACCTAACGATCCCTTACTGATTTTCCAACTTGCTCTGTTCCACTATTTTCGATGCGTAACAAGCTACCGACGATTGTTTAGGAGAAGTTCGTTCCTCAGAAAACGGCTCCAAATTACCTAAATTACCAACAATCGATAGGCCTGGAGCAAAACCAAAGCCGTGGGTAATGTCTAAAAGCAGATCCTGGTTTTAAAGTATTCAATTATTTTAGAATACTGGAACACAAACAATAAATGTACGAGCTGTTCTTTAACAGCATTTTATATGGCCTTTTCAAAATAATACCAAACGAATCAAAATGTCTGGTTATTCTTTTCATTCTGATGAGACATGGATTGGAAAATAAAAGCGAAGGTTTTAAAAAGATCTGTTGGAAAGTTAACAAGAAAAGTTCCGGCCATAAGTTAGGCGATTCACCTTTCAACAGAGGGGTTGACCACTCGTGATTTTAGTGAACAGCAAGTGCTTGGTGCCCGGCCGGTGGCGGTACGGGTTGACAGCTTAGCAGCTGGCACCGGTTGCCACGTGTTAGAACATTAAAGTTAGCATGTTTGGAAGTGGGATCGCCATTAATTAATGGCGGGCACAGGTATTGCTGGCTTCGGATGGTGCCGAACGCTTCCGGGAAAGGGTGTACAGCAGGTGCCGGGGAGTGAGTAGCCACTCGCTTTCAACCCAAATATGTTATAGATCAGTGGTTCCCAACTTTTTTCGTACCGAGTACCCCTAATCATGGTTCAAAAAAGTTGCGTACCCCCTTTTTCAGAACGTGAAATAGACGTTAATTATTACCATAAACGAGAAGGCGCACATGTGTAGAAATTTATACAAAATCATCAATGAGACATTTGGCTGCTTTGTAGCTGAAATTTTACCAGATCTCGGCTCGACGTCATTAACGGCAATATTTTTTACAGTCAGCCTGTGTCTGTGTTTGGTTTTGATATTCTCCGTACTTATATCAAGCTGCATCGCGAATTGCAATTCGCAGCCTGAATGACAATATCACTTACAATGTATACGATTCTTCTTGAAACGATATTTTTGGACACAGGAACATATTTACGGCAGTAGGCTAACTGTTTTGGAATCAACTTTATTTCATTGACTTTCACTAGGACTTGTAATCAGACGCATCACACACGGGTTGGCAACACCACTCCTCCCAAGTGGGCGGCTAGACGGTTATAAAGAAAAGAATCAGCGCGAAGCTGTGCCATTTTCTTTTTTATTTTAAAAGCAGTCGGTAAAAATTACCAGCCTGTCAGTATAAATACCTTGCCTCCCCCCCCCCCCAACAACAAATATATTTTGGCTAGTTTATATTAGGCTCTCGGTAATGAAAAATGAATGGGGCGAGATTTTGAAGCTACCGACTAAACCGATTTTGGTACCTTCGCGTACCCCTTGCAAGGGTCTAGCGTACCCCTTTAGGCACTCGTACCACCGGTTGGGAACCACTGTTATAAATAGTCCTTCAGCCCAAGCTGACTGCGAATCATATTTGACGGTGCAAAACGGATAAGTCAGCTACAATTTATTAGAGCTATATTTCGGCCCTTCTTGGCAACGGTCCTCTTCAGGCTCAGGCTTGAAGTTCATTTTCCAGCTGAAGCGGCTCGAGCCTGAAGAGGACCCTTGCCAAGAAGGGCCGAAATATAGCTCTAATAAAATGTAGCTGACTTATCCGTTTTGCACCGTCAAATACCAACTAATGTTCTGAAAGGTGTAACTGGCGAGGCAACTGGTGCCATCCGGCACCGGGCGTTTGGTGCAGCCTACACAACAATCGAGTGGCAAGCCCTCGCAGTCACTGTCGTAAGTTGCATCACTGATTACAGTTTCTATAAGTAAATGTTGTATATTGCATTCCTGTCTTGATTGCTAAACGCAGATTCCCATAAGAATACTGGCTCCTAGTAAAATAGTAAGTTTGTCTCAAGGGGTTGCCCACTCTTGATTTTAGTGTACAGCAAGTGCCCAGTGCCACGGTGCCCGGTTGTCACGTGTTAAAACGTTAAAATAAGCATTTTTAGAAGCGTTTGAAAGTTCGCGGCCGATACCGGTACCGCCGATTTCGGTCGGTGTCGGGGAAGGGTGTAAAGCAGGTGCTGGGAATGGGTAACCTAATAATACATAGATGGCACTTTTACACAAGGGACTTCTACCGTGACCAATAAACCATTTTTGAAAAATGTTTATTGTTTATTGGTCACGGTACAAGTCCCTTGTGTAAAAGTGCCATCTATGTATATTAATAATTTCCGTGACATGGGGATGTGAACTGGTTAGATGAATTTGCCTTCGGGCGGGATCACTGTTCCTATGGCCGGCTTCTACCAAACTATTGTAGTGGTTTGCGAAAGCCCCTCGATAGCTCAGATGATAGAGCGACTGCCTTGTAAGCAGAGGGTCCTGGGTTCAAATCCCGGCAGAGGAGCAATTTTGTCTATCAGTTCACTACTTATAAAATGGGTAACCCCTCGGTTTGACAGTTGCATTTCTTTCTGACTGCTAAAAGGAAATCCCGTAGAAATAATCGGAAAATGCTGGCTCCTCTGGAACATTTAAGAATCAGAATCATTAATTTTCTGGTGACGGTAAATTATGTCACTTACCGTGGTAAGATGCATCGTTGGTTGTTCTGTTCATCGTCGGTTGCATTCTTTTCTGATCACTATCTCCAAATTCCCATAAAAATAATAACCTAGCAAAAGACACGGAAGAATTTCAATTGTTTTGTTTTTTTACAGCAACAGTAAATATGTCGATCAACGCCGTAGGTTGCATTACTGATGACAGACACAATTTGACAGTGATTAATTACTTTGAATGTACGTCGGCAATTGGTTCCAGGTTGTGTATGCGATAATCCATATCACCAATGGGACGAGTCTCAGAGTTCCGCTCCGGAAATTATCAACCAATCACCCGCCCGCACTAACAAACAGTTGTCAGCACAGCTGTTTCAATAATTAATCTCTATGTCCAAAATATGACCCGTTAAAGACCGTATCCATACTTGGACTTCTTCATATTAATCGGATCTCCAACTTCTAGAAGCCCTCGTACAAGCCCACTCTCTGTTGTGGTTCACTGCTGAAACGAGACAAGGTTTCAGGCATCTAAGATTCCCATCCTTAATAGCAACTACTTCGAGCAAACAAGTTAATAACATTGGGAACATGTTTAAGGATGAAATATTTAAAGGTTGAATCTAAAACTCGCGAAGACAGCATTGCTAATTATTCATTGGCGATTGTCGGGGACTTGCCAATTATCACTGCAGGGAGTGAATTTTTGTGCAATTTGGTCTTTGTCATTGTTCATATTACTTACGCGGGAAGAAATGGCTTAAGAAACTATTTATCATGACTAGGTTTGCCGAAAATCGATCTAACCGAGGATCTAACTGGATCTATTTATGTTAGATTGGCCGTGTCTGCCGTCAAATCAATTAAATAAATAAAAAGGTAGGATTGTGTAGCCTGCGTCGACAGGGTCTCAAGGGGTGTACCATCATATGTCATTACCTTCTTTTTATAGATTTTTTTTTCTTACTTTTTTGGGCTGTAGCCCTCCTCCTGCCTCCACTATGCTTACAAATTTCGAAATTACCCCCCATTTGAACTCTAAATTTATTAGAAGTATGCCTTAGTATTTATTTTTTTGTAAGGTTAATTGTAATCTTATTAGAAGTATGCCTTAGTATTTATTTTTTTGTAAGGTTAATTGTAATATAATTCTGCCAGCACATTTGAATATACCTGGTACTCTCAAAAATTTTGAAAGATGGTCCCACTCAACAAGCTTGCAACAATTACTAGAGTTTTCGCAGGGTAGAAATACGCGCCACCGGTTTATGTTTCCACAAGTTCATTTTTCCAGCTTGAGCGGCTTTGAGCCGGATTGACCCTTGCCAAGAAGGGCCGAAATATGGCTTTAATAAAATTCAGCTGACGTATCCGTTTTACACTATCAAACATAACTAATAACAACTAAACAAGAGCTGAAAGTTCATATGGCACTTGCATGAATAGTTAGCATGTTCGTCAGTTAAAGTTCGCGTTGTCATGGACGTATCTCCCGGAAAATTCAGGGACTCCCCCTCTATCTCCCCAAATCTTGGTAGAATGCAAAGTTTTGAAAAAACAAAGGGGACATCTCAGGAATCTGCTCGTACCGCCCATCAAGTTTCATTCGAATCGGATCGCCCATTCGCAACTTACACGGGCCAGAATTCCCTTCCTTCCAACCCCAACCGGATGACCGAATCGTGGAGACGAATGTTCCCTTAAGTATTGGGTGGGGTCAAGGGGGGGTAGGGGGTTGACCCTCCCCCCCACCAAACATACAAAAATACTCATTTTTATAGGCTTTTACCTCTGATCTGTCTTTTTTGTACTTTTGTGTGCGACCCGCGGGCAACCCCCCCCCCCCCCCCCCCCCAAAAGGCAACCCCCTCCCCTCCGAAATAAATTCCTGGATACGGGTCTGGGTAGGGTCCTTTATTTATGTGCCAAGTTTCATCGTCCAAGCTCATGTGGAAGTGCCCTAACTAGTAGAATTTGGACAGTTGGACAGGCCGACGGACATTACGATCGCTATATGGCACTTGAGCTGGCGGCTGCAAAGTGCTATAAATCAAACAGAATCAACAGATTGACTGTATTTAATGCGAAAAAAAGAAACAAAAACAAAGCTATGGTTTCTACTTCCTGACCAGTAGTTGCATTTTTGCAGATACCATGGTATCTGTTGCCAAGGTAACTGGATCTGCAATTAATCTTTTTTGCAGTTATCGTGGTATTTGATACACGGTGCTCTGCAAAAAACGACTATTGCCGAAATTGCACTTTTCGAAGTCATCCCAAAAGAAAAACAGATATCCAGTTCCATCACTAAGACAAAGTGCTAAACTTCTTTCTCACCAATCTGATAAAATTTGATGAAAGTGATATGACTTTTCAGATACCATGACCAGTTACCACGGTCGGACCGTAGTGTCTGAATATCTGATACCCCGATAACTGCAAAAACGCGTTTTGACCGTGGTATAAGATACAACAATAACTGCAAAACGACTTTAGACCGTAGTATCAGATACCATGGTATCTGCAAAAACACAACTAGTGTTTGCGTAATTCTACTAGACACTTTTGCTGAAATACGATACAAAACGACTTTTCGAATTGCGGTCTCGCCGCTTTTTTGCCGGCGGAGAATTTTCTGATGCAGAAGATACGGCGCTGAGCTAGGTTGAGCTATTCACACCCACAAAAACACCGGAATGGCGCTGGAGGAGAACAAAAAGTGGACTGAATTCCAACTTTCCTGGACCCGAGTATTCATTAATTAATGTGCACACAATTTCCTCCCTCGCTCCAGTTTTGACGGAACCCATGCAGGCTTCCAATAGTGATGCGAATTTCGAACGCTGTGTGTGCACACTGTAGAAAGTTTTTCCGAGTAAGGATTAAAGTTAACTGCAGTATTTCCTCCTGGGCTTAATCTTTTTTCTACTGGGATAAGATTGATTCGAATTAGAAATAATCTGATCTCATTACAGACAAGATTAAACACTCTTTGGGCCCAAGCTGACTTTGAAACATATATTCAAACAATGTTTACAACGGATATACGTCAACTACGATTCTTCATCAGCGATATTTCGACCCTTCTTGGCAAGGGTCTTCGTCAGGCTGTCAATCTTCTGGGTCAACGTCGGGGAAGGGAACAAACCTGTCCAATCGTGCAGCAAAAACAGCGGCCGTGTCAAAAGTTAAATCTCGGGACTAGTTTTTTCCTTACAGAGGTAATTGAAAGTAATTTGACCAAATAAGACATTTATAGTCGGTAGAAGCTTCAGTTATTAATTACAGGTTTGTTTCCTTCCCCGACGTTGACCAAGAAGATTGACAGCCTGACGAGGAACCTTGCTAAGAAGGGCCGAATTTTTTTTTTTTAAATTGACCGGTTTGTTGCAACCTGCAAACCTGTAAAAATTACAGGTTTGTTTCCTTCCCCGAAGCTGACCATGAAGATTGACAACCTGACGAGGACCCTTGCCAAGAAGGGCCGAAATATCGCTGATGAAGAATCGTAGCTGACGTAGGCTATCCGTTGTATACATTATTTGAATATATATATATATATTTGAATATGAATATATATATTGAATATAATACATATGGCCTCAGTTTAAAAAAAAACGCTTTCCAAGACTTGTTCGGCTATTATTCAAGATACCTCTAGGTTGATTCGCATAGCATGTGGTAGTTTATGTCCAAACAAAAGTCGCTACAACCAGAAAGCACTTGGGCGAATTTATAGCGCTTTCTGCACTCCTTACATCTTGTATTGTTCCGGTGTTTATCACATTCTGCGAAAAAAAGACACTAAAGCTTTGAAGACCTGTTACTATAATCATTGTAAATTTTGTATGTACCTTCCTCGTTCCTGTCGCAACCACAAATTAGTTCAGAAGTTCGGCGTCCAAGATGTGATTCGCTCACTCGAGAAAACGTCAGCTTCAGTACAATCTACATCTCGTCATCCTGGTCTTCGAGTACATGGTGTTTTTCATGAATTTTTCAGGCCCAGTTAGTAATTATGTCTAAATTTGTGTGTGTGTTAATACTGTTATTTATCTTGTGCTATTTCGCGTTATTCCCTTTACTCCGCTACCACATTCTGTATTTAGCGGGTTATAAATAAAAAAAAACATATATATATATATATAGAGCTACCACAAGTTTAAAAGAACTTTGACACAAATAAAAAAAATCGATATTCAGCAATAGCGGAGCAGTGGACCAACGCATTTTCATCGGGTTATCTAGTCTGTCTAATGGTGGGTTTACACACTGCGTAAAATCCGAGCGTATTTGAAATCCGAGCGTATTTTACGCACGTTTTGAGCTTGAAAACGTTTCTAGCAATACGGACGTATTTGAGAAATCGTTCCGTTTTGTATCCAAATACGTCCGTATTGCTAGAAATCTTTTCAAGCTCAAAACGTGCGTAAAATACGCTCGGATTTCAAAATACGCTCGGATTTCAAAATACACTCGGATTTTACGCAGTGTGTAAATGGACCATAAGTGTAATTGATTCGTGATTTGGCATTCCAGCATATTCGGTAACTTTAAGCCCCGTCACACTAGGCTTCAACCGGCACAGATGCAGAAGTGGACTCGTTATCAGCAAGGAAATCCAAAATCTGTGCTATTTCTCAAAAGTTTTGATCCCAGTGTGATCGGATCTTGACGAGGAGATACCTAACCAATGGTATGAACTGACAAGAATTTCAAAAGGATGGCAACATTTGAAGGGTGAAACTTGAGGCAAGAAAACTTTATTTACATTTTCTCGACATTATCAATAGCCTTCAAAGCAAAACAAAAAAGTTGTCGGGGAATCGGTTTGGGACCATTCGACGTTTCTCGAGTACAAAAATTAACGACTAGGGGAGTAATAATCCGGTGCACTAGCTGGTCGGAATAGGTAAAGTGAGAATGAAAAAGAAAGTTCGACACGCGAATAAAATTAATTGTTTCGGACGTCCTGGGAAATCTGCGGACCCAGTGGAGGTAGACGCTGGCTCCCACTTGCGAACCCGATACGATAGAAGACAGATGCAATTTCGTGATTAATCGCCCCACCAACAGGGTTGCCACACAGGTGATATTTTTACGTGCTAAAAAAAGACAGAAAAAGGTGTCCTTTTCTTGAAAAATGCAATTCTAATTTTTAAAAATGCCTTGCAACCACTAACATAAGTCAACGTAAGGATAGCACCGCTCCTCTAATTAATTGCATGCTTTTGAAGCAAAAAGTACTGAGAGACTCTTCATGGACATCCCTCACTCCTTAATCTGTTTACTGTAACAAAGTACAGATAACATAAAGAACTTTCTTAATGCGTCGTTCATTAAAATTTGACAGCGCTGCGTTACACGGGTGATTACTCAGTAGCTTATACAAAAAAAAAAAACTATTTACACCTTCCCGTCACTGTTACCCGACATCATCATTACCCCGACATCATCATCATCAGTACCCCAACTTCTGGGAAGTGGCAACCCCTAGGCATGCGCTAAGATAAGAAAGATACCGATGTTCTGTTAGACAGTACTCTAGGAGTACATTGTGACAAGGGGGAGGACAGATCTTCTACAACCCAATAACATTGTCAATTCTTGCTTCAACTCACCTCCAGCCACTATGTTGCCACGTGTTATTATCCCGCTCAAGTTCATTCACTACAACACATTCCACTACCACTCACTCCTACTCTGGAGTACACTATACTACAAAGAACTTTCCAGACTTGCTCTAGACTGAATAGTTCGAGACTGAAGCCTCGCCACGGAAACTAGCAGCACTAAAATTACGCGACGCCGTCTCTCCGTTTAGCTGATCCCGCGCCAAAAGTCGGCGTACTGGACTCTCGTGCGAATATGGAATCATTTGCAAAACAGAAAACAATGCAATCATAACCCGTTTGTTACTCCCATAGAGGTAACTAATTAGTAGATAAGAGTGAGTAGACGCACCATCTTCATTATTATCGGTCACATTTATCCTCCAGTAGTGCTAACACAAGATCAGGATTTTCTGGAAAAATCTAAACTTTTTCCTATGGAACTGATGATGTTGCCGAAATCTTGGCAGGAATTCCAGTCCGCGAGCAACCAACCCTGATCGTCTGTACAAGTAAAAGGTCGTTTATTCACACACATCTATCTTGTAGACTTCCAGTCATTGTCAAACTCCACAAGTCATCCCTAATCGACCACTTAAACAGAAGTATTAGGTGATTATTTTCTGTCTTTAACTTCCAGTCTAGACCAGATTAAGACGCAGCATGTTTATAATCTATATGTAGACCTCATTATAAGTTTCATGAAAGGTTTTTGTCCTTTCCGTAACTTGCGGTTTATAGACCTACGTTGCCTGGGCAGCGTGCAACCTATGTTCGGCTTCGTCGACTAAAGTGTTGAGACAGCAACACTCTGGTCTTGTTTCTTCTGTAACGGTTAAAAGCTGAATTTGTCAACTCATCGAGGTTTTCAAAATGGTATGTTCCAGCCCAAGAACAATTGGCAACACAATCTGTAATCACATGGCTATCCCTCAGCGTCCAAAAAGAACAACAACAGAATATCGGAAGTAGGGACTAAATCGACTTTGCAGCCAGTTGAACTTTATCCTTTTCAATCCTAGACATCGTGACTGGTGAAAGCTTAGAACACTATCTACTATAACCTCAGTTGGTATTATACAGCCATATTACCATAGATGCCACTCTACTAATTGTTGCGAAACTATGTCGTTGGTATAACAACGGATAGTTAACTCCAACTCCCTGACATGTCTCACAACTGGGTTCACCTATTCTTTGTTTGAGTGTGTACCCTACCACTGAAGTTGTCAACCCAAAGATTTAATTCTAAAGTTACAGTGATAGACCCCAGGGTTGGTCACCAAAAGTAACTTCGTACACCCTGGAAAGTAACCCAAAATTATCTCGAAGTAACCCAATGTAACCTAATGTAACCCAAAGTAACCCAATGTAACCCAAAGTAACCCAATGTAAACAAAAGTAACCCTTGGTTTTTGGTGACCAACCCTGGGATAGACCATGGAGACTAATTTTCTTACCCTCAGATTTATAGAGATCAAATAAAATGAGCACTAATTTTCAGAAGTTTCTAGCCCCTCGTGAAGCCCTTCTAGCAACCGATTCTTACTTACAAGTCCATCTTCCCGTGATAGACATGGTCCCAGATTGTTCTTACCATCAAGTACACCGGAGACAAATAATAGGTACACCAACTAGCAAAAGCTGCAAACCCCTCATCACCGAAGAGGATGAACAGCCGATTGTTGCTTACAAGTCCCCTAATGTCTCACAACTGGGATCTGCCTATTTCTGGTTTCAGTGTTTACCTTACTACTGAAGTTGTCAACCCCTCTAAACTTTCAAACTGTTGTATCTCAGCAAGGAATTTTTGTACCAAAAAACGGATGAGAACATTCTTTGATCAACTGATCAAGGTCTATTGATACCGTTGAAAGAAAAAATCTATCTGTATCAGTTCAAAAGCTAATATAAAGTTCAGAATACAAGAAAAACCTTCGTTGGAACATATCAAAGTGGAAGGAATGCCAATGAACTATCGGCTATCTTGATGCATTCATTTTATAACGTTTGGAATTGAACATCTCCTTGGCGATTTCAGCTTTACATGTGTTTTGTTGATCAATCCAACGGGAAAGTGGAAATCAGTTTAAATCGGATTCTCACAGTTTTCGCTCTGTGCTTCTCTCGCTGGAAAGTGATTCCGGAATCTCGCGAAAACTCTCCTATAACAACACCTAAGGTTTCGATGGGATCCCAGAAATCTAATATTTGATCCAGACAACTGGGTCTTGTCTTTGCCAGATCCAGTATTCGCCAGGCTAATGATTAGAGAAAATCAAGTTGAGATATCTTCTATAAGCCTACCAAAACTTCCTACTTTACTTCTGCCAAATTTCCGGTTTCGGCCGAGTTCCGAGCGAACTACTTGTCCAGCAAAAAAAGAAATTCAGAATCGATCCAGCGTACGGTATCTCCTCATCCCTATAAAGAACATCTAATCAATTTCAAATAAAACTTTAGCTTCTAAAAAAAAACCGGTTACAACCGGACTCCGGTTAAACAATGATTGTCATATGCAGACTCAGCGTCTCTCCTTACTCCTAAATCTGTCATCTAATCAACTTCAAATCAAAGTTTTACTTTTAACCAACTTTCCGGATTTTGTCTGATTCCGGACAAACTAGCCTACTCGTCTGGTGAGAAAATGGTTTTCAGCATCGTGTTCAGCATGTTTTCTTACCCCTAAACCGAATATTTAATCAACTTCAAATGAAAATTTTACTTTTAACACCTTTCCGTTTTTGTCTACTTGTCCGACTAGAAAATGTTTTCCATATTGGTGTTCAGCATGTCTTCTTACCCCACAATCGACTATCACGTTAGCTGTTTAAAAATATTTGTTTGCCCCTTAATTTGAACCTCCTCTCCCACTCTCCCACCCCTAGATGTAGGGCTACATAGACCCATCTACGAACTTGACCTTACCCTTGACCCAAAGAGTCCTCACACCAAGTCTCATCAAAATATCTCATTCCCTTCGAGAGTTATCGTGCTAACAGACGGACAGACGGGCAGCTTTTATGATGTCATAGGTATCCCTCCAGTTACGTTTTGGGATCCCAAAAACTGCGGGCCACGAGTGCGAGGGATTAATGCCTGCTGCCAATCGCCTGGAAAATACATGTAGGCCAATCCCAAGTGCAAAAAATGGAATGATGAACTTGGCTGAAATCACGAACAGAAATTGCAGAAACAATAGATGGCAGCACTTTCGGTCCCGTGGGAAAATGAGACTTTTTAGTTCCTCTAAGTTTTTTATTTATCACTTACAGAAGATATATTGGCTGTGGGGCCGGTCAACTGCCTCGCATATTTAGACTTTTAGATTTTCGTTCATCTTCAATATGAAACTGGTGCCTGCCTGCTCGCCTGCAAGGACGGAGCATTCCACTCGAAAGCAGATACATGGTTTGATAAAACGAAAGCTTGGCTCGCATAACTTCAGATAGTCCTTTCTGATATAGGCTACACAATTCAGCTTCACTTCACATACCGTAGACTCTGGCTCGAGAACAAGCAACAACCATCCTTTTTGGCCCCAGGCAAGAGCTGTATGGAGCTTTCGAAAATGTAAAGTCATATTCATCAATCCGGCGTAAGGTCCGCACTTTCGGTAAAAGCCGCAAATGCTAAACCCTTACCACTTTCTAGTACTAAGCTGAAATCGGGGTACTAGAAAAAAAAAATACGACAAAACCAAAGCGTTACTCTCGCAACACTAAGTTTTCGACACACGAAGTTTTCTTGTTAGTTTATTTTTTATTTTATTTTCTCGTTGTTTATTTACTCCGCCCATCCCTCTTTTGTCGTTTGGCGGGATATAAATAAAATTCATTCATTCATTCATATATATATATATCTGTATTGAAAAATCCAAAGGCCATATACAGTATAAGTAATACAGTAACAACTCATATAGAAAACTACCTGGTAGTAAAACTAATGGATTCAGTCTTGTATCCCCTCGATTATCTATACCGACAAACAGCTGGACAAAGATATTTATTAGAACTACGGTACTGAGTTTCCCGGTTTCACCGGGTTCTGGTGAAACCGAACGAACTATAGGTAAGAAATTGAAGTTGAGGACCAAATTTACATGTCTTCTTATAACTAGGCCGAAACTCAAAACGCGTAACCGAATTCGACGGCTTTCGCCGGATTCCGTTCGTAAACACAACGGGGAAAACAAATCCCATCTATGACCATGATCTGTCATTTGAAAATACCTCAACCCTTGTGAGAGTTATTGTGTTATCGAGTCATCATAGGTAGCTTGTACCACGTGTTGGGATACCAAAATGCGACCCGTTTCCAACAAGACCTCCGTGGGATCCCAAAGGGTCTTCCAAAGGAATTTATTGGACTTTTTCATCCAGACAAAGCGGTCTTGCATATTTCCTGTCTTCGCTGGAAGTAGTATTTAATCAACCTCTCTTTCAGGCTCATTAGTCTATTCTTTGATAATATCTTTTGGTCTAGCCCAGATTGCGACCGGAATATCAATGCTCGTCGAAGATTCATAAAATTTGCTGGTACAAAATGCGTAACCAGAGAACTTTGTTCTTTCTGGAATTTCCGGTTTACATCGCTGTCAGTCATTCCGTTTACAATGCAGGAAAACATTTCAGAAAGGTCACAGGCGAGTATTCACTGATGAAAACGTTGACCGGATAATTGAAAGAAAATTCAAATTCCTATTTGCAGTAAAAACCGAAGTAAATCACGATTCAGTCGAGTAGCGAAAACAGCAGTAGCGTCCGAATTGAAATCTCAGCACCAGCTTTCTCCTCCCACAATTTCTAAGAAACAACTCTAAATTTTTGTTAAGCCCGTAGCATCTGTTGGAATTTAACTTATTTTTATATTCCTTAAAACCAGATTCCGAATTCCCCATCCCTCCACTCCCCCACAATGTTCGGATCGGAGAAACGACTATTCTCAAGTCACTCTGTTTGGGTCCCTGATTTTCTGCCAAGTTTCATCGTCCTGGTACACCAGGAAGTACCAAACTTGCGGGATCGCCGGAATTCCGGCCTCCCTAGACCCCCCAAATCCAATCCAGTTATGTTAGCGAAATACAAGACTTGCACTTGTTCTTCCCACAAAGTTTCATTCCGATCCCTCCACTCTAAGTGTTTCCCAAGATTTCCGGTTCCCCCTCCGACGCCCCCCAAAGTCACCGGATCCGGTCCGGACTTGAGGTGGGTCGGCTGAGACACGACGTGTTTCCAAATGTCAAATTTCATTCAGATCAGATCTCCCGTTCAAAATTTATAAATGCCTCGAGATTCCGAATTACCCCTCCCTCGACTCCCCCCCCCCCCTCACGATGGTCGGATCGGGGAAGCTACTATATTTCCCAAGTTAGTCTTTTCGGGTCTTTGATATGCCTGCCAAGTTTTACTGTCCTAGCTACTCCTAGCTTAGCCTATGTGGAAGTGCCCGAACTAGCAGAACCCGGACGCACCGACAGGCCGACGGATGGACAGAAACTCCGATCGCTATGTGGACCACAAAAACTAAGAAATCCCATTTCGTAGTTTTTGTGTCTACTGCTCCATCCCTCAATGACGTTAATTTTAAAATATTTTTACCCAATTTTAAGTATTCACGTCAATAAGCTTTTAACAAGAGCTGGAAGCTCATATGGCACTTGCAAGACTGGGTCAGATGGAAGTGATGGTCGAAAGTACTTGTTTTTTTTTGTGTTTGTTAACTTCTAAGCAAAACCCTTGAGGCAAAAAGGATCATGTGCTCATGGCTACCATGAAAAAGTACATTTTGCTTAAAATTATTTTTTTTTTACTTTGCGGTTAAGATGAGTTCTTCGAGGGATGGTCGGATCAGAGAGTGACGATGTCTAATACCCAATGATGTCAAGTTTCTAATGCTCCAGCATAATTTTATCGTCCTAGCACATCTGGAAATACCTTAACTCACGATCATCGGAATTCTGGACACCCCCTACAGCTCTCACCCCCCCCCCCCCACCCTCGGTACCCAAATCCGGTCCGATTCTGTCACTGATGCACCTAGGACTTGTGCCTGTACTTCCCACCAAGTTTCATCCTGATCGCTCCACTCTATACGAGTCACAAGATGTCCGGTTATCCCCTCCGACCCCCCCCCCCCCTAGTTCAGCGGATCCGGTCCGGACTTGAAGTGGGACATGCTGAGACATGAGGTCTTTCAAGATATCAAGTCTCGTTAAGATCCAATAACCCATTCGAAAGTTATGCATGCTACTAATTTCAGGATTCTGCCGTCTCCCCCTCCCCCCACGATAGTCAGACCGGCAAGCGACTGTTTCCAAGCTAATCTGGTATGGTCCCTGAGATGCCTGCCAAGTTTTATCGTCCTAGCCCAACTGGAAGTACATTAGCTAAGGATCGCCGGACTTCTGGAACCCGATTCCACCTCCCCCCACAGCGTCCGAATCTGGTCTAGTCCTGTCAGTGATGTATCTAGAGCGTGAGCTTGTTCTTCGCACCAAGTTTCATCCCGATCGCTCCACTCTGAGAGTTTCAAACGATTTGAGACAAGAGATCTTTCCAGATATCAAGTTTCATGAAAGTTATGCATGTCCCTATTTTCCGGTTCCGCCACCTTCCCCTCCCCCCACGATGGTCGTATCGGGCAAGTGACTATTTCCAAGTTAGTTTGGTCGGGTCCCTGATATGCCTGCCAAGTTTTATCGTCCTAGCCCACCTGGAAGTACATTAACTACGGATCGCTGGAACTCCGGAACCCCCTCCAACTCCCCCCACAGTGTCCGAATCCGGTCCAGTTCTGTCAGTGATGTATCTAAAGCTTGTGCTTGTTCTTACCACCAAGTTTCATCCCGATCGCTCCACTCTGAGAGTTTCACACGATTTCCGGTTCCCCCCTCCGACTCCCCTTCCAGATTCATCGGATCCGGTCGGGACTTGAAATGAGACATCTGAGACACGAGATCTTTCCAGATTTTAAGTTTCATTATGATCAGATCACCCGTTCGAAAGTTATGAATGTCCCTACTTTCCGGATTCCACCACATACCCCTCCCCCCACGATGGTCGGATCGGACAAGTGACTATTTCCAAGCTAGTTTGGTTGGATCCCTGATATGTCTGCCAAGTTTCATCGTCCTAGCATATCTGGAAGTACCCTAACTCACAAACACCGGACTAACCGACCGACCGACCAACGGAAATGTGATCGGTATATGGCGCTTGGCCGGAAGGCAAGTGCCATAAAAACAAATCTCCCACAAATAGGATATTTGCTGTTGTTAGAACCCTCGTTGACTTCACTGCAGTTTCGTTCCAAGAAGGGCCGACAAGTCGGCGGAACAAATCTTAGCTGTCTTATCCGTTTAGCGTATAGAGATTTTATAACGACACGAAAACTTAGACAAAGACAATAATAAAACCAAGGATTTTTCATTCTCGACTTGGGTGGAAAACATAGCTGGAAGATAGGTTTCCTATGTCTTGCGAGTCTTGTTGCCTTTGGGGATCGGAACCCTGACACCCTATGAAGACACAAAGCAAGTCCTACCGAATTTTTGGCTTTCGCCGGATTCCGCGTAGTAAAAGGAAACAAAAGAACATGTTTTCGACATTCCAGCTTACCTCAATACCGAGACTTAAGGCGTTTTTCCGCGACACAACTGTGGGCAATATACTCCTGAGTGTTTGCCGCGGAAACGCGATTGTGTGCCACACAGTCGAGTCACAAGTTGAAACTCACGGAAACACCGTTTTACTACTTTTAGGGCGGTTATTTCAAATGTCCGAAAATAAAAACTAAATTTAGATAAAATCTTAACAAATAGAACTTAAGGCTTTCGTCCTTACCATTCCGTAAAAAAGACTTGGGTTCAAAACATGCTTCAGAAAGTAGTTAATTTTGACATTATTTTGCTGCTAAATTTGAATTTCCCGCCAGAAACGAGCCACAAAATCGACAATCACCTCCGTAGTTGTTTGTCGAATTTGAGCCACGAAGCGAGCCACATAAATCTTGTTGGTGGTGGAAACGCACTTGTTGACCGCACGACAATCACGGAAACGCTCTTTTAGAGCCAGAATCGACCCACACACTGTTTGTGGGAGCACGGAAAAACGCCTTTTAACGGCTTGATTAAGAAATTACATGCGTTACCGAAATTTTTGTTATTCCTATCCCGGCCGAATGTCGGCCCCACAGGAAATAAGACAACGGGATCCCAATGAGAGTTATCTTCGGAGTTCTCTGCCAGACTATCGGGTCTATCGGGTCTTTAATGCATAAAAGCCATTAAGGTCCATCGCATCAAAAATAACACCAAAACAACGTTTTTCCGTCTTCACTAGATCCCGCAATGGTTTTATTTATTCCGAATCAACCACTTAAAAATTCCATTAGGTAGGCCTACCTTTACTGTTTTTAATACCTTTCTGTCTTTAACTTTCGGTCTAGCCGAGACGGGAGTACCGGAACTAGTCGAAAACTCGGAGAATATTTTGATCCAACTTGTTCTTTTTATCTGTAGATATACACCACCTTTATTTTGTATCCAATTTTTTTATTTCATTCTTCCAAAATTTCCGGTTTACATTAGAACGCCGGTCGTTCCATTTACAGGTCTTGTCTTACAGACCAGTCGTCTTGTTTCTAGCCTATGCCAACACAGACAACTGGACAAAGACATTAAATAGAACTGGCGAATTTCCCATTTTCGCCGGATCCCGAGGAATAACGAAAAATTCGCAAGTATTTTTATTCTTATAAAAATAAGTTATATTATAAAATAAGGAATAATCTGGCCGACCTAGCAACTTCATAGAAGAACGAAGCAGGAAGATCTATCTTGATCCACGGGGGTCCATGATCATTTGTGCCACAAGCGTATTTTTTTTTAAACTGAATTTCTAGCGTCCTTAAAGTGCCTTAAAGTACGCATCATAACCGAAAAGTAAAAAAAATACTTGATTAAACGATATATATTCATAATCCCCAAGGGCCCATGATCATTTTTGCCTGAGGTGTTTTGCTTACAAGTGAATCCGTCAAACACTTTCGAGCTAATTAAACATTTTCGTGATTCTAGCACCCTTAGAGTCTTCTTATCTAGTCTTCTTACAGATTGAAGTCGAAACATCCTAAAACGCCTAGCCTACCGAGTCTCTAATTCTCACCGAATTTCGTCGGTAGTATCAACTATGGTTGCTAACTAATTTCCGGTCTTTGCTAGATTCCGACAGAATACCGGTATGGCGTTCAAACCGTTCCAACCTCGACATTTACGTCCGCAAAGAGCGTGTGCGGGGCGAATACCCAAGCTAGACCCCCCTTACTACCGTACGGAGCGGTACCGTAATAGTTTTATCCCTAAATTTGTACATATTTTCAACAAAGAGGTTTAGTCATTCTTGTGTGTGTCTCCCTTTTATGTTTTTGTGTTAGGCCAATGGCCATATTCAGTTTGAATTATTTATCTTGATATTATGACAGACATTATTGATTTGCCTTCATGTATATTGACGTATTCAACACGCCATTTGGCCCCAAGCCACGATATGTGTTGATATTTGAAATAAACTGAAACTGAAACAGCACGTAAAGGGTCCTAAGCGAGCGTGGTTCTTAGCCTATTTGTGTTTTTTAGCCGATTTCGACGAGTTGGAACCAATTTCAGAAAAAAAAACTTAATTTAACAAAATCCCGTGTTTTGCCAGTCTCAGAACGAACTAGGCTACTTGTCCGGCAAGAAAATAAAATTCAGAAACGAATTCTGTCTTTTTACCTCTATATCGAACGACAAATCAACTTCAGATAAAACTTTTACTTTTATCAACTTCTCCGGTTTTGGCCGGATTTCAGGCGAAGTACAGTCTAAAGTAAAACGCAATGTTTTTTATATATGCAACGCTGCCGGCCCTATGAACCAGTTTTCAGAATTTGCCAGTTTTCTAGTAAAGCGTTTCTCCTATAAACCGTTTTAGCGAATCCGTTTCAAGAGAAAACGTACCGCACAAGAATATGTTGCAGGAGAAAGCGTTTCTATTTGCAAAAGCGTTTCTTAGAAAACTGGTTCAAAGGACCGGCAGCGTTGCATCCTGAAGGGTTGCAGCTACATAACGTTTCATCGAAAAACTGGTTCAAAGGGCCGGCAGCGTTGCATGCTGAAGGGTTGCAGCTACATAACGTTTCATCGGAAAACTGGTTCAAAGGGCCGGCAGCGTTGCATGCTGAAGGGTTGCAGCTACATAACGTTTCATCGGGAATTCGTGCCAGAAGTAAACGTGAGACATAATAATATCCGATGAAAAACAAGCTTCCTTCTTCTGATTTGGATACTCTTCTGCGCGATACATTAGTTAAGAGACGATGAAAATCAATGACCGATGCAAACGTCTGACCTCCGCATTTGAAAAAACGTGAGTTTTCTGAAAAGGCTTCTTACTGCAGCAATTATAAGCTAATATTTTATTCATTAAGAGTTTAGAAGACAAGAGCTAGAAGCTCATATGGCACTTGCAACGCTGTATCAGAGGATGAAAATAGGAATTTACCAATTCGTGCGTTAGTTGTGTTCATTTGTAAGCAAACCCCTTGAGATAAGAATGATCATGGGTCCTTTGAAATCGTGAGAATGGATCGTTCTTAAAAATTATTCTATTTACGCATTTGGCTGTGATGATGCTCACTTTAAGGGCGCTAGAACATTCATCCGTAACGAACACTCTTGCACAAATGATGATAAGCTCATCGAAATCATGAAAATATGTATTAAGTAATAAAGTAAGTAATTTATTTATAACCCGCCGTTTTCAGAAAGCGGAGTAAATGAAGAAAGTAAATAAAACACATAAACATACACAAAAAGACACTTAATTTCAATCGTCGGCCAGGAAGCAGTGTAGAAGGTCAAGAGAAATTATTTTGCTCAAAATAATTGTTTTTACTTAAGGAAATCACAAAACCCTTGAGACAAAACGGATCATTGGCCCTTGGGGATCACGAATATAATTATATCTTTTGGTCATAAGTGTTTTTTTTACTTTTCGGTAAGATATGTAATTTAAGGGTGCTAAAAATTTATTTCTTAGCAAAATCCTTGAGGCATAAACGATCATGGGCTAATGGGGATCATGAAAAAGTACATTTTGCTTTAATATCTGAGAAATGACAATTTCTAAGCCAATCTTGTTAAGTCTCTGATGTTCAAAGTCGAGTTTCATCGTCCTTGCGGATCTGGAAGTAACTTAACTCGTGGTGACCGGAATTTCGGACCCACACCCCCTACAACTCCCCCAAAGGTGCCCGAATCTGGTCCGGTACTGTGACGTATCTATGGCTTGTGCTTGCTCTTCCCGCCAAGTTTCATCGCTCCACTCTAAGGGTGTCACAAGATTGCCGGTTCTCCCCTCCAACCACCCCCACCCACATTCATGGGATCTGGTCGGAACTGATCTCGAAAATTTGAGATACGAGGCTTTTCCAAATATCAAGTTTCATTCAGATCCGATCACCCCTTCGAAAGTTATACATGCCTCAAGACTCCGGATTCTCTACCCCCCCCCCCCCCCCTCCCCACGATGGTCAGATTGGGAAACTGACTATTTTAAGCCAATCATCTCAAGCCTCATATGGTCAAGCCAATTTTCATCGTCTTAGCCTCCCCTCCCCCCCCCCCCCCAGGGTCCGAATACGGCCCGGTTCCGTCGCTGATGTATCTAGGGCATGTGCTTGTTCTTCCCACCAAGTTTCATCCCAATCGCTCCAGTCTAATCGTGTCACAATATTTCCGGTTCTCCCCTCCGACTTCCCCCCCCCCCCCACATTCATCGGATCCGTTCAGGACTCGAAGTGGGAGATCTGAGACACGAGAGTGTTAATGTACAGTTTCATTAAGATCCTATAACCCGTTCGAAAGTTATAGATGCCTCAACATTCCGGATTCTCCATCCCTCCATTCCCCCCTCGGTGGTCGGATTGGGGAAGTGACTATGTCCAAGTTAGTGTGGTTGGGTCCCTTATATGCCTGCCAAGTTTCATCGTCCTAACTTTCTGGAAGTAACCTAACTCGAGAACAGTGAACCGACAGACCGATCGACCAACTGACCGAAAAGTGATCTATATATGGCACTTGAGCAAAGCTGCAAGTGACATAAGAACTGAGCTATTCAAGAAACCATGGATTTTAATAATTACATATAACTTTGGACGCTTTGGAAACTCGTAAATAAGGCATCAAGAAAACAATCACAGTAATATTCGAAATAACTCATCAAGAAAATAATGACAGTAAGCTAATAAGCATAAAGATTGAGGTCAAATTGGTTTTGGAAAGGGAAACAAATCATAGTAAATCACATCGAGTTAAAATCATGGCACAAATAAAACAACAAGAAAAAAAAAATCACAGTAAGTACTTCCACTTCCAAGCTGACTAGTTTCTATTATTTCCCCTACGTCTCACCATCAGCACATCTGACAGACATAGTAAAATAGCTCTCAGTTTGACGAGTAGAAAATTTGGAATCTGCTCCCTGCTGGTAGTATAGAAAATGTAAGTTACCCATTACCCTATAGACCCGACTTATAAGTATGTCTATAGACACACATAAGTGTTGATTGTGCTGATTTTGAGACAATGGGGGACTAACAGAATCTAGTCCACTTTGAATGCTGAGCCAGAATTAGGCGAATTGATAACCTGAGACTTATCAACAACAAATTACAGAGCACAACTTAACGCAGCACAACACAAATTCTTTTTAGAAGTAGCATCAGTACAACTGACAGTATTTGAAACCTTGTACTTCTTTCCTTGAAAATACCAGGATAATATTTCAGGATCTCCCATCATAGCATTCAGATTTTCATGCAATTATACTCTGTACCCACAGCCTTCTCTTATTTCTTCCTTTCCACTTGAAAAAACTATTTTGTTAAGCAATATGCTCAAACTGTTGGTAGATGTAGGTTGCAATGGTAAAAAACAATTCTCTTATCCTTTGAGTCCAGCCTCTCAAATGGAACATAAACTTCTGGGTCAGAACCAGAACAATGTGTGGTTGAAGTTTCTGAATTCCAGCAATAATTTCATCAGAAACCTTCTTACTGACTGTGTGGAGATATTGAAGCTTGATACTGAAGATTAAAAAGATGAGATCATGCTATTTTAAATATGCGAAGCCCCTGCTCCACTTAACGAAATTATGTCATAACCATACATTGACAGAGAAATTCAAAATTCAAGATGCAAGTGTGACCCTTTGGGATGTTTCCTCATTGCTTTCAAAAATCATGGACCAGCGCCCAAAGTCGTCCACTGCTTCCTGACCAAAGATTAAAAATTAAGTAGCCTATCTTTTTTCGGCGTGTTTATGTGTTTTGTTTATTTTGTTTATTTTCTTCGTTTTCTCTGCCTTTTCAAAATGTTGGCTTATAAATAAATTACATACTTAAGGAAAAGCTTTGCTTCTTCCCGCTCAACTGTCACATCAGGAAAATAGTAACAAACATTTTCTCCAATATCAGTATCATCAACAGCAAAAATAGGGAATTGAGATGGTATGGGAGGCGAGGGATAGGGAAAGGTTCAGGAAGGGATGCAGTGTCAGAAGATGAAGTAGGATTAAAAACCCCAAGACAAGACCAGGACAAGACAATGGGGAATTCACAGTATCAGAAGGATAAACCAACTGGATGTGGACATCCAAACTTGACTTACAAAACTACTATACAAAATCTTTTCTGAAAAAAAAAAGGCAGAAAAGCGTATCTCGATCAATCTTCATATGAACGAAACATCTATCGCCTAATGTTTCTCAAGAAACAACTCACTGTAGAATTTATAACCACAGTATTGACACCTCACCCTTTCAGGTGACATAGCATAGCATTCACCAGACTAGGATAAGTTCTAATACTGATTTGCTGGGTTTGGTCAGGTAAGTTATTTAGGTGAAAGTAGAACTGATTGGTATTAAATTATATTGGTATTAGAAATAGTTCAGAAATTATTCACAGAATTATCAAAAGAAATTAATTAAGGGAATTAAGCAATCATTTCTTCACTAAGCTTATGCAAATAGGATTGTAGCTCATGAGCATTCAGTTGGTCTGAGACAGGCTAACCAAGAAAAGCTTACGAGCATCCAGTTGGTGTGAGACAGGCTAACAAAGAAAACAAAAACAGAGATTAAATTATTTACTTACTCTGGCAGAACTCCAGAACACCTTTGTCCTTTTCGACAAATTTATATAATGGTGTGACTCCTTCATAGTGATGAGTCACAGTTCGCGCACTTTTCAGTTTGAAAGATGGCAGGACAAACAAGAAGAAAACGGAATTTTCTCATGGAAGGGAGCTAACAAAATAGTTGCGTTTTTGTTCGACTTTTCACTCGACTTTTCATCGGCTTTTTACTTTTTTGGCGTTTTCGTAAAATGGTCCTAAGCACTCTTTGACAATTTCCCGTTTTCGTCAAAAAGCCAAACGCCGACTTTCGCCTTTTCCCTCGGCTTTTTGCAAAAAGGCAAACTTGGTAGGTGACCAAGTTACGCTCTCCTTTTGACTTTTTGCTTCGCTACTTTAGCCAGTTTATCCCAAAATCCAATAAAAAAAGAATTTGATTCAAAGTGAAAGTCAGTTTTTCGAGACTGTCTCGGATTTTAAAGATGACAAATTTGAAGTGCAGGTAAAATACAAATAAAATCGCGTTTGTCAAAATAGCGTTTTCATCCGAGAAAAGTGAAAAGTCCTTAGTAGTAACGGCAACTTGCAAAAACGCGAGAATGTTAAAAAAGTCCTGAAAACGATAAAAAGCCAAAGCTGAAAAGGGAAAGGCAAAAGCTGAACAAGAACGCAACTAATGAGTTTAACAGCGGGAGGTAAAGGACTTTTGATTTAGATTCCCGAGTTAACAGATACTTATCGGCGCATGATGACAATTATGAGCCTGTTAATGGTAGAAATGTTGCCAACTAGTTCAATAATATTTTTCTAACAGAGTTGTGAAAGTAAGATGTTAATTGCTCTTTTAAAGAAAAAATTAGTCTTTTCTACTTTTGATTGGCTATGACGCTTTACGCAAAACCCACCAATAGAAAGCATAATTCGCTTTTGCAATAAGAGTATGAAGACTTTAAGCTGTAATATCTTTTCAAACACCTATGCGAAAAATGTAATCATACGATCAAAAAAAAGTTAGGATACCTTTTCCAGCCAATTGCAGGTTCACAAACGCTTTCATTTAAGGCGTGTTCTCGACGTTCCCTGAGGTCTCCGCTTAAGGAGTAGCCGCGTTTTTGTTTGTCCCGGGGAACCACTCCCACTATTCTCCCGAGTGCCCACGGGCGGGGAATGCTCTGATTATCATCACCATCGTCAAAAAGGACTCCCTTTCATATTCGGAGGGGAATCAGTGTTTGCCAGTGTTTGTGCAATGTAAAATTAATTAAAAAGAATCAGAATAAACAAATCCCAAAATAAAGTGGATCTAGTAATTTCGTCAACTGCACATTCTTTTTTTCGAACAAAATACATTTTAGAAGCATTCTCCGTGTTCTCGTTGTTTTCCTATATAGGCGGAGTCCGCGTGGAGTGACTCCCTCTATTCTCGCCGTTCCCTTCGATTCCCCACAACACACTTTTAGGAAGTCCCGTATCTCACAGTGTTAAAGGACCCCTCTTGCTTATTATGCCTTTTATAATTTACGTAGCTCCATTGTAAAGTTTTAAGCTTCTAAAATCCCCACCTTTCTCCATTGTTTCGTTTTGTGCCTACGAACTTTTAGCGCTTTTTCGAGTGTACCAAGTTTTGCCCGGCACACAACGTGAAGTTTGCCAGAATCTTCAATGTCCGCTGACGACTCTTCCCATGTAAGGATATGAGAATCTTCGGTATTTGACTTCTTTTATTTGCTTCGTTTTCCAACTTTTTAACCACGGCACATTCAGTTTTCAAACGTTTTGCGCCCAGCCGCCGCGTCGGAGAGCAGGAGGGCTGGATAGAGTCGACATACTCTAACAAGACAATCGCTAATTTCAGATGGAAAGTAATGGTATTTTCGGAAAACTTTTTTTCTATCCGTTTCATGGGGAAAAGATCATTTCTAGTAAGAGCTGTACTTTAAGTTATTTCGTGTATGCCCTTTTGTGTTTTCGGAAAAGTTCGATCACTTCGACCGTTTTTTACGGTTTTTATGTTTCCCTAAATTATACATAAATTATTTCCTGTTGAATGACCTTGGTTGTCGACCAAGCTACGCTCTTTTCTTGGCTTTTACCTCATGAATTTTATCTATTTACCCCAGAACCCAATAAAACATGGATATCAAAGTGATGTTGTAAAGGTTAAAAGCAAAGCGATAACAAGAACAAGAATCGAGACCAGGGGCACCATGAATGGGGGGGGGGGGGTGTCCATTCAATTTGTGGAAATAGTCAAACGGATACAGTCAATACAAAAACAAAGTTTTCAATCTTCAAAACAGTAAATTTTTCGTCAAACATGCATTATTCTTAAAAACTGTCGGTATCTCTGCTAAAACAGTCGGTAAAACGACCAGCCAGTCGGTAATTACCTTCCCCCCTTCCCCGAAATATTTTGGCTGGTAATGCCTCTGATCGAGACACATAATTTTCCGATTGTAGTTTCCGATTGAAGGGTTTTCCGAAACTGAATTGACGAATACATTAGCCTCCGCAAAAAGTTCGAACTCAGGGTTCAAGGTCCATAAACGTTTATTGCAGACACGTTTTTGCAACCTATACTTTGTTCAACGGATCTTAAAACAGTTCTCAAAACAGTTTCTTTTACAAAAACGTTTCACAGAAAATGTTACAAACTAGCCATCAAGCTGAAACTCTTTTTGTAAAAACGTTGAAGTGGGCAGATTTTTTATTTTTTTTTCAAGATATAGACCTTCAATTAAACCGAAAAGGAGTCATTTTGAGCCTTCATGACCATATCGTAGCAGAGGAGAACCAATAGAAGTCGGCGACGCAAGTTCGTGAGAAGAAAAGACCAGGGTAACGTTTTTGTTTGAAGAGCTTTCTAGTTGCAAAATCGAACGAAAATAAATTTCCTTTTTTAGCGTTATATGTATTACATTGCCTTTACTCTTACAAGTCCCAGCACAGTCCACTATCTTTTAACCTGATCTAACGATGTATGCCTTTTCTAAAGCTCAGAAAGTAAAGCTGGGCAAACGGAATCCGTGTCATTTGCAACGTATTTCACAAAAAGAGGGGTATTTTACTTTACAGTGACTTGCACGACGAGAAACTAAGTTTTAGATCTCGAATAAGCATGTCTCCTTACCCCCACATGAACTATCGCATTAGCTTTAAATAACACTATGTTCGTCCCTCAATTAGAAACCCCGCCGGCTGAGACAGTTGAGGCGACAGAGCCCATCTACGAGCTTGACCCGTACTTTGACCCAAAGGATCCTCACACAAAGTTTTAACCAAATAATACTACTACTACTACTATCTCTACCCCTTTGAGTATTATCGTGCTAACCAGGTCTTATTACACCTCTTTCTACAGTCTAGCCGAATTTAGACAAATCTGATTCTGGGCGAATTACTTATCCTACGATAAGCTTTCGATATAGATTCATCATAGTACGATCGCTTGAAAAGAATTGACTTGAAAAGAAAACTAAAAAAAACATGCCTTACTTTGACCCCCCCCCCCCCCCTCCTCCAAAGTATCCACATAGACTCGGTTATAGTTCTGACAGAAAGGCAAACTCAAATCATCGGTATCCATCCCTGACGTGTTAGGATCTCAAGAGGAGCAAAGCAATTATTTCCAGACGTCATTTTCTGAAGAAGGCGAATTCACTATTTCTTAATAGTCAGTCTGATGGAACAAAGGAAGGAAAGGGGGAGAGCAATCTAAAGGGTTCATTCCATTGTGGACTCGATTTGAGATCTCAGGATTTACAGTGTTGGTCGTTGAAACTCTTGAACGACCAAACCTGGTTTCCGGTACAATGGTCAGCAAATTGGGCCTGAATTGCTAGGTGACAAAGGGGAGGGGGGGGGGGATACAACAGAACTAAAGTGCAAATTTGTGCAAAAAAATATTTTTGGGTGACATGTTCCCCTATATGAATATACCCACTTCGTGTTTCGGGCAGACGGTTGGTGCGGAGCGCTACTGGAATATCTGTTACCAGTTTCATCTTCCAAATTATTCGAATAGACGGAACGAGCCGGGCGGTCACGGTCTGAAATTCCTGTCAGGACTTCTGCAACATCATCAATTCCGTACTGATAAGTTTAAGTTTGTTCCTGTGTTCGACACAAATCCGGTCCATCTTTTACCCTTTTGAAAAATACATAGGCTATTAAACCTCCCCTCTTATAGTGCGAACACACGATCAGGATAAAGAGCTCCCGGGCTGGAATTCCTGCCCGGACTTTCTGCAGCATCATCACTTCCATATGAAAAAGTTGAAATTTTTTCAACTTGATGATTGAAAGTGCAGGAAATCCGGCCGGGAAATCCTCATCGTGTGTTCGCACTTTTAGACTAGAAACTCAAAATTTTCGTTCGCTATCAGGTCATTGAACCATAGGAGAGACAAAATAAAAAATAATTCAGGAAACTTGTCAGGACTAAGAATCCTTTTCGATGACTTAAGTTTCAGGCTACATTGTCCTCTTTTGTATTCTTAAATCATTTTTCACTTTGTTTGTTTCCATCACGAGGGGTTGCTCACTCCCAAAAACGATGTACACCAAGTGGCGCGTGCCGCGGTGCCGAGCCGGTGCCGCGCCGGTGCCGTGCCGGTGCCGTGCCGGTGCCGTGCCGGTGCCGTGCCGGTGCCGTGCCGGTGCCGTGCCGGTGCCGTGCCGGTGCCGTGCCGGTGCCATGCCGGTGCCGTGCCGGTGCCAAGCCGGTGCCGCGGTGCCGTGCCGGTGCCGCGGTGCCGTGCCGGTGCCGAGCCGGTGCCGTGCCGGTGCCGAGCCGGTGCCAAGCCGGTGCCGCGGTTTTTTTTACTTCAAATTACAGTATTGTGATAAAGCACGATTTCTGATGTACATGTAAACAAATTTCATCAGATATTGGCCGAGAATGAAGTCGGCAATGTGTGTTGAATACAAGAGCTAGCAGCTCATATGGTACTTGCAAGGCTGGGTCAGAGGATGAAATTTAGGAATTTGTAAATTCTTGGGTTTCTTGTGTTTAATTATAAGCCATACCCTTGAAATAAGAATGATCGTGGGCCCTTGGAAATCAAGAGAATGATCTGGTGAAAAGTATTTTATTTTGCACTTTAAGGGCACTAGAAATTCATGTGAAAGCAAAACCCTTTAGGCAAAAGTGACTATGGGCTCATGGGGATCACGTAGTTGTATATTTTGCTCAAACTAATGCAACCTATAATACTAATGCAACCTACTTCCGTAATCATTACATATATTTCTAAACCCGGAGACCCACGTTTCGTGCGGTACATTCTAACCCCTCTAACAAAACCTCGCTAATTTTCTCACTTGCCGTGTTTTGCTACCTTCGATGTGTATCACGCTGTCGACGGTTCGAGACGGTTGCGCGACGGTTGTCTGCGAGAATTTTTTCCATCAGGAAAATCGGTTATGCAAATTGTTTCCCTGTTTCGCTAGAAGTCAACGGGTCTCGGAAAAGGCTTAAAAAACAGTTAGTTATTTATTGAAAGCACAGCATAGTTAAAGTATTCAAATACTTTAAAATACTGTAAGTTGAAGAGTGATTAGTGCGAGGGGTCCTTTAAGGGAGCTGGAAATTCATTTTGAAGCAAAACCCTTGTTTCACAAATAATCATGGGCTCATGGGGATCATGAAAATATACGTTTTGCTCCAAAGTATTTTCTGTACTTTGTGGTTATGATGAGTACTTTAAGGAATGTGGTTGGCTCTATAAAAGAATTTATGAACCAATCTTTTCCTTCCTTGACTACCTACTTAGGCTAACTGGTACATACTTTAGCCACAGCAAGTGCATGAAAATGGCAAAGTTCGAAGCACGAACGTTCAAATAAGCATACCTCTATTGCACTCCCAGAGTGTCTGATGGGGAAATTGACTTTTTCCAAGTTAAATATGCCTGCCAAGTATCATTCTTAGCACACTCTACAAATACGAAAAAAAGATTGGTCGCCACTGAATTACCTTCACCAGAAGCAAAATATACTGAAGCTGACTCAAGTTTTGGGCGATATTCGATACCGATAACGATATATCCATGTATCGGACAAAATATCGATATCGAAAGTAAATATCGATATCGATAACGATATTTGTTCATTCGTAAAGATTGCAATTAATCCAACATAACCCACACTTATATATACGAAATTGGAGCAATGTGTATTCGCAATTCCTTTCTTATTTATCCGGAGTTCGAGATGATCCAGTATGCGATATATCGGATATCGATCGATCGATATATCGCACCACATATCGATATCGAAACGTAAATATCGCTATCGAAAACGATATTTGTTCATCGTAATTATTGTAAATAATCCGAACTAACCTACACTTATATATCCGAAATTGGACAATATGTTTTCCCTAACTCATTTCTCATTTATTCTGAGTTTGAAATGATCCAAGATGCTATTTAATGAAAATTTGGTTCTTAGATTTTGGCGAAACGAAGCATGGTAAGCAAATATCAATATCGATATATCGAATATCGAAAGTGAAAATATCGATATATCGATTGTTGAATATCGAAAGCGGAAATATCGATATATCGATTATCTAATATCGAAAGTGAAAATATCGATATATCGAAAAATCCAAGTATCGCCAAGCACCAGTACCAAACCATGGTTGACCACTTTGCGCATTTGGTCAACAGCATCTCCTCATATCTAGTTCAGCTTCTTCTTCGGTTGCATGTTTTCAATAATTCTTTCATTCAAGTACCTTCGTTATTGGGCGCCAGATACCAGATACCAGATGACGAAGAGTAATCTGCAGAAAATTTGTCCGTGGCCGGCGTATCGTGCTAGAGGCGCACCGGTGCCGTGCGGTGCCGTGCCGTGCCGTGCGCTGCCGAGCTGGTGCCGCGGTGTTGCGCCGTTGCCGTGCCTTTGCCGTGCCTTTGCCGTGCCGGTGCCGTGTCGGTGCCGTGTCGGTGCCGTGTCGGTGCCGTGTCGAGGTGTACACCGGTGGCGGAGAGAGAGCAACCCCTCGTTCCATCATTTCCTCCTTCTTCGTCCCTTGCGCTGATCTCGACGTCTCACAATTTACTTCATCATCATCATTATCCATATCTAGTTGTAAAATAAAATATTTGTATCGCAGTAGCAACTGGCAAGGAGCTCAGCGGAAGAAAATAGTAGTTCGCTCTTCATCATAAAAACTCCCAAACCCGTTATTATGCAGACGGGAGAAGAATGGCGAATTCCAGTATGGGGGAAAAAATAGTTGGGGTCCCCAGTTTGTGCCGAAGAGGTTTCCCGCATAGAAATTAAATGGTTTTCAGTCGAGATCCAATTAGCTCCAGGAATCGCTCAAATGAGTCTTGCAGGCGTAAACATGAGAAACCGTGTATTGGCGTGTATCGAAACTTACTTGAAGTTTCAGCGCAGCGTATCCTGCTTGGTTACCCTGCAGTTACCCTGCTTGGGGATTTCAAATTAAACAACAATCTATCATTGGTATACTATATTGCATATTTTGTTATATTTACTCTATTGTACGTGTATTATATTGTAAGAACATATTCTTAAAGTGCGTACACCTGGATATGTTCATCCCAGTCGGATCCTCAACTTATTTTCAGCAATGCGGAAAATAAATCAACTACGACATTCAAAGTATTCGCAAGGATTAACCACAGTCAAAATTTTGAGGAAGCCTTTAGGGGGGGGGGGGATCCTCCGATTAATATTTACATGTTAGTACCATTCTTGCCCTAGCCTCTGGGTTTTTGTGCGAAATATTAAACTATTATCTAAGACCCGGAAACAAACCATTGCTAATTCTTTAGAGGATAATTCATTATACTCATGTTTCTTTTTTTTGTTAGGATTCCTGGCATTACAAACCCAGGCAAACTTAGTAACAGGTAATTAGCAAGGGTCAGACAGTCTGAAATTAATAGCCTGAGGGAAGCGAAGGCCATGTCCTGTTTTTTCAATATTTAGTTACATTTTAGTGGAGCATTTTGGCTACATTTGAGTACCAGTGAGCCGATGTAGCAACAATAATCTACACTGTCAGAAGTTTCATAACAAACAACAGAAGGATGCGCTATCCAACAGACAACACGCAGCAGACAACACTTGGAATGTTATCTGTTGTCGCGACAAACGTTATGCATAACAAGCGTTGCCAGAAAGAGATGAAAAAACGTCAACAAAGCTGACTTTTCCGACATCATGACCGTGGATTTTTTACGTTTTTAAAATCACAACAGATTACATCCCAAAGAGTTCTCTGTTGAAACTGTGCATCCTTGTGTTATCTGTTATGAAACTTCCGACAGTGTATAACGAAGTAAAATTTTTGAAATCTCTCTTTTTTATATTTTTCTAATTTTAGACATAAGCTAGCTGGTAAGAAACAGAAATAACAAGTTACCCGGAATACTTAAAGCACAACTCCTACTAGAAATGATCTTTTCCCTACGAAAGGGATCAGAGAAAACGATTTCGAAAATACCATTACTTTCCAGCTGAAAGTAGCGATTTTCGTGTTAGCGCTTGTCGACTATATCCAGCCTTCCTGCTCTCCGACGCGGCGGCTGGGCGCAAAACATTTGAAAACTGGACGCGCCTTTTTTAAAAAGTGGGGAAACTAAGCAAATAAAAGAAGTAATAAATAGAAGAGCATCACATCCTTATGTGTCAGCGGAAGTTGAAGATTCCGGCAAACTTTTTATTTGGTAACGGGGAAACTCGGCAAGGCTGAAAACGCGCTAAGAATTCGTAGTTACGAAAGGAAACAATGGATGGGATTTTAGGGATTTTAGAAGCTTATAATTCTATATGGGAGCTAAGGATATTATAAAAGGCAGAATAAGAAAGAGGTGTACTTCACAGCAAAAGTCGCAGTTAATGTAGTTTACATTATATTATGATCTACACGACTCCTCTGAAACTCCACTGGGCTTCAAATATCATACACCCGTACCGGATTTGTGAGACTCTGCGCCTCCTTGGTTCTGATAAAAACGAAGAAAAACTTGTATAGTCAGTATATCTTACAAATTTGTTCCTTAAACAAAGGAACCCTCTTGCTTATTCTGTCTTTTATAATATACCTAGAGCCTTTATGGAATAATAAGCTTCTAAAATCCCAACCTTTCTCCACTATTTCTTCTTGTTCCTACGAGTTTTAGCGCTTTTCTGGCCATGTCGAGTTTTCCCCGTTACACAACGCAAAGTTTGCCTGAATCCTCAACGTCCGCTGACAACTTTTTCAAACACACGGATATGACAATCTTCTGTTTTCGATTTCTTTTATTTGCTTAGTTTCCCACTTTTTAACCACGGCACGTTCAGTTTTCAAATGTATTGCACCCAGCCGCCGCGCTGGAGAGCAGGAAGGCTGGACAGAATCGACAAATCTAACAAGAAAATTGATCAAGCCAGGTGGAAAGTAATGATATTTTCGAAAAACCTTTTTTCTAATCCATTTCATAATGACAAGATCATTTCTAGTAAGAGCTGTGCTTTAAAGCACCAAGGGGGAGCTGATTTGGGTCGACAAAAGCCAACACGGCAAATACAAAATCAGCGTTCGGTTGGATAGAAAATGATACTAAGTTCGAAGACTCAGATTTGGGTGGCAGAGTGATCAGTCCTGTATATAAGAAGGGTCCTTGAAGTTTAACCGCACAGGGCTGAGACCCGATAGTCCAGTTACCCATCATTTATTCACTTAAAACACCATAAGACCCGATGAAGATGCGTCACTTGGTTGCTCCGCTATTGACAGAAACGATGTGCACCGAATAAACTTTTCTGTCGGATAGTTGGTACCGCTACCGCTTGAAGAATGACTTGGCTGAATGACTTTACCTCAGGCCCTTGTTAATAACCAAACCGAAGTTAAACGAAATGCGGAAAAGACAAATATGTTCTGTCATCGCCCCAACCGAGCAGAAAAAACAGCACATCTCAGCACTAATTATTTAATTTTAAAAAAGTACGCTTTAGTTATTTGTTGCAGGCTAGAGCAAAATAACACTAGGGAGTAGCGCCACCCACTACGCTTGCAGCATTTAAAGCGAGACAAACTTGCGGGCTTAGAAATTTCTAATAAAGCAAAGGTTCTATCTGCACACCCCAGGGAAACAATGGAGGCTGGCTATATTTTTTTTGCAATATTCAGAATAAGAAGTTATCCGAGCCAGCGCATCCTTAAGCTGTGAGCTCTCTAGTGTTATTTTGCTCTCGCCAAGACTTAAAAAAAGTGACGCACACTCGAATAGGATCGACACTAGCACCATTAGCGATAGTGTACGTCCCTACTGACACCCTATCAGGCTCCAGCAGCTTTATATCCTGAACACATACAAAAACAAAACCAAAGGTTTCGATGGGATCCCAAAAATTCAATATTAGGTCCAGACAATTGGGTCATCTCTTCGCCAGATCCAGTCTTCGCCTGACTCCTTGAACATTTTTACTGTTGAAATTCAGAAACAGATTAGGCCAAATAGCTAATCATCTGAGTTCAGATATGGATTCAGCATGCGTGTTTACCCCTATAAGTCATATCTGTTTTGACGAAAACTTCCTGCCACTTCTGCCAATTTCCCTGTTTCGGCCGAATTCCGAAACTCCGGTCCGACGAAAAAAATAAGCTCAGAAACAATTTCAGCGTATCTTGTCTCCCCAATACTGAGCATCTAATCAACTTCAAAGAAAAATTTAACTTATAATAAATTTTTCGACTCAAACCAGATTCCGGTCGAACTATATGTCCGGGTAAAAAATGATTTTCCTACAGGGATTCAGCATTTCTTCTTACCCCTAAATCGGATATCTAATCAACCACAAATCAAACTTTAACTTTTTCCGGTATGAAAAAGTTTCCGGGTAGAAAATACTTTTCACATAAGTGTTCAGCATGTCTTCTTATCCCTAAATCTAACATCTAATCAACTCTAAAATAAAACTTTCCGGTTTTGGCCGGATTCCGGGCGAACTAGTTGTCCGGCGCAAAAATGGTTTCCACCATCCTGTCCAGTATATTTTCTTACCCCTAAATCGAATATCTAATCAACTTCAAATAAAACTTTTAGTTTTAACAATTTTTCGGGTTTTGGCTGGATTCCGGGCGAACTACTTGTCTGATGACAAAATAGTTTTCACCATCGTGTTCAGCATGTCTTCTTACCCCATAATCGACCATCACTTTATCTGCTTAAAAATATTTCATTTGCCCCTTAATTTAAACCCCCTCCCCCCACCCCTAAATTTAGAGCTACAGAGCCCATCTACGAACTTGACCTTACTCTTGACCCAAAAAATCCTCACACCAAATTTCATCAAAATATCTCATTCCCTTCGAGAGTTGTAGTGCGCACAGACGGACAACTTTTGCGATGTCATAGGTATCCCGCCACTTACGTTTTGGGATCCCAAAAAATGATACACCCTCCCCTGTTCCCTCGATGTGTGCAGACCACATCTTAGTGTTACTAGAAATGTCTAAGCCGCAAGCTTGTCTCGCTTTAAATGCCACAGAGGTCTTGGCGTACTCCCTAGTATTATCTGCTCTGTTGCAGGTTAGCTTCTTCAGTTCCTCAGCGTTGTCCCTGACATTTGACAGCCTGACGAGGACCCTTATCAAGAAGGAACGAAATATCAATGCCAAAGTATCGAGCTGACGTCTCTGTTTTTATCAATTGTACGAATATAGCGGTACCTCTATGTGCTTGTACCTCATTGCTTGGAATATTAGGCAACTACAACGGTAAATGATAACCGAAAACTAAATCTTCTTTCAGACACACAATATAGAGATTTCTTCAGAAGTCAGCTTACAATGTAGAATCGAATATTTCCTGAAACTCGCTTCTACGGCCATTGAAATTAATGCACGCCTTTGTTGAAATTCAAATTCTCCACGTCGAGATGGTCTTATCGGACCAGCAGTGCATATTCTGAACATCACTACTAGAGCCCAAAAAATCCTTTAGCACAGTAAGAATCTAAAATTAACGTAGCCTACCATGCCATAGAAGAACTGCCGTTTGACTATGTAAACGAAAGAAATAGAAAACTGTGATTTTCGGGGTTTTTTATCTTTCGTTATTTTATTTTTATCTGCATCCCCACCGTTTTCTTCTGGTTTTTAGTCACATCTCGTCTTATTGTCTGTTGGTTCCGCATCGTTCTCCTGTTGTGATTGTGGTGGATTTTATGATTTAGTTTTGTTTTGTTTTTCGCTGAGGACGGTTTGCCGGAAGTGCAACCGAAATATCCGAATTTATATTTATCCCTCGCACATCATCCTAGAGGGATAATTAGCTGATTAAGAAAAAACCCCGAAAATCACGGTTTTCTATTTCTTTCGTAATGAATGGTCAGCTTGGCTTCAAACCTTATATTCTATGTAAACACTGAGAGAGACTGAACAGCCATCCATACTGGGTAATTTAGGTTGCGGTTTTTGGGATCCCAAAACGTAAGTGGAGGGATACCTATGACATCGCACAAGTTGTCCGTCTGTCCGTCCGTCTGTTAGCACGATAACTCTCGAAGGGGTTGAGATATTTTGATCAAACCTGGCATGAGGACTCTTTAGGTCAAGTTCGAAGATGGGCTATGTAGCTCTATATTTAGGGGTGCGGGAGAGGTTTGAAATTAAGGGGAAGAAATTTTTTTTTTTAAAGCTAATGAAATAGTCGAATTAGGGGTAAGGAGACATGCTGAATCCGAATATGAAATTTATTTTCTCGCCGGACAAATAGTTCACCCGGAATCTGGGGAAAACCTGAAAGTTTGTGAGTTTAATATGAAGTTATTGGAGGATCGATTTAGGGGCAAGGAAGTCCAAACCTGAAATTATTTTCTCGCCGTGCAATTAGTTCGGCCGGAATCCGGCCAAAACTGGAGAATTTGTTTAAAGTAAAAGTTTTATTGAAATTTGATAAGATATTCGATTTGCGGGATAGTAAACACGCTGAATTCGCATATGAAAAACATTTTATCACCGGACGAATAGATCGCTCGGAATCCGGCTGAAACCGGAAAATTCGTTAAAAGTAAAATTGTTATCTGAAGTTGATTAGAAGTTGGATTTAGGGGTAAGGAGACATGCTGAATTCGTTTTTGAGCTTTATTTTCGGACAAGTAGTTCCGGAATTCCGCCAATACCGATCTGCTTCGTCAAAATAGATATGACTGAAAAGGGTAAACACACATGCTGAATCCATATCTGAACTTGGTGTTCTCATATGATTAGCTATTTGGCCTTAATCTAAAAGTGTTCAAGGAGTCTGGCGAAGACTGGATCTGGCGAAGACAAGACCCAATGGTCTGGACAAATTTGAACTTTTGGGATCCCATCGAAACCTTTGGTGTTGCTAGTAGAGTGTTTCTTGGAACAATCTACTATCTGTGCATGCATCTATCTGTGAAGATAATATACAGCAAATAAACGTTATCTTATCTTAAAACACTAAACCTAAGTTAATGAGCTGTCGAGAAAGAGTAACGAAGTGCTCCAAAGGATTAAAATTGGCTTCGCAATTTACGAGTAGATTCGTGGTGGCCGTTGGCTGGTCTTTAATTTTGCAGAAACTAGGTTAGGTGAAGTCGTATTCGCAATAATCATTCATACCAACTGTTAATGGTTTCTTCCTCATTTTCCACCATGTCAATTAAATCCTTTAATAGTTATTTCTAAAAAGGTTAACTACAAGAAATACTAAGAACATCCTAAAACCCAACCAAAGTCAACACTTAGCGACACAGGACATGCAATTTTCCCACAGGCTGCAGCGAAAAGCCACGGGTTAATAAAACATTGCCATCTGCTACTGTGAATGTAGCCCTAGACAAGCCTAGTTGTGCTGATGCGTGCTAGGTGTCACTGGGCACTATTGGTTAATAACTGTGATGTGAGGGAAGAGCTTATTCGACACAGAAACAAAAGTTTAGCTCAAAAGAAGAAGCAGAGTAAAAGAGGCACTTGTTACTTTGATATTTAAATGTATTCTGCAAGCCATTTGCCTTTTGACCGTTCCAACCTTCTCGAAATCGTAACTAATATTAACTATTTGCCTTCGACGCTCGGGACGCGAAAGGCAAGATTAGCGGCATGTAGCGATATTATGCCGAAAGTAGAAAATTCGCTCCAGCCTTCAAATTCAAATTCACTTTATTCATCCAAAAATTCTTCATTACAATAGCATAGGAAAATGTCAATAAAAATTCACTAAGATACAAGTGCATAATATACAATTACTTTGCATAATCTTCATGCAATATACAATTTTGGTTTCTTAATTTGGTCCATAATAAAGTATAACTAATATTATATACAATTTGTTTGTGTTCCAATAATATTTGATCACCGGGTCAAATACTTATGACTACGTATAGAAACAGCACACTGCGATCACCATTAATGAAACAAACCTAAATTTGGTCACGTCACAACTGATAATAACAACAATATAGTCAAACAGAGTTAAAATGCCGAACAAAATAAGGCGCAAAAGATTTCAGATATCGCTCAGATGATTGAGCTGGAGGGAGCTTCAGCTAGGGTTTACTAGCACTGATACCCTGACACCAAGAAGGCAAATTCGTGACGTCATGTGTTGTTACTGTGGTAAGTAGGGCGGAACATTACCTTGATGTGAGGTCGGTCCAGCTAATCCGAAAATTCAGATAAATCGTCTAAACCACACATATTAAATGAAGCCTGATGCGATGTTCCTACAGGTGATGATACTGGTAATTGGTTCGTCTAGATCTTGGTACTGGACTCTGCCGCGTTCCAGTAAAGCCTCCAGGGTTGTGTTAGCCCTTCAGTATCCACCGAACATCTTGGATGTAACAGGCTCCTCTGACAGTTCGTTCTGAAGTAGAAGTTCCGACTCAGGCTCGGGAGATGCAAGTTTACCGCTTTTTTGGTAATCATTTAATGTTTGGGTCAATAGTTGCGTTTTTGATCCGAATTCTCCTCGCGATTCTCCTCCGAATTGTCCTATTTCGCGTTTCTGGACTATTCAGATGAAGTGAATTTTCCTTTTCTTGCGTTTTTGTCAGAATCGAGAACGGGGAAAACCTCACGATTCTGAGAATCGAGAAGTTGCTCCGATGGCGAATTCTCTATTCTCCTCTCCGCGTTCTCCTCCCTAATTGATCAACAGAGTGCGGGTGCTCAATATACATAAACATTTATACCGGGTTGCGGACGAGCTGCAAAATTAGTGTTTTTGTCAAAAGCGAGAATGGAGAAGTCAGAGGATCAAAAACGGTAATTTGTACGAGAATCCAGAACTCAGTAGCGAGAATTCGGAACGGAGAATCCGGAACAAAAACGCAACTACCTTAGATGGCAACCGATCATACTGATGTGACAAAAACAGTTTCAAGGCTTGCTAACTATCCCCAAAGCGGGGTTTCTGTCAGATCACCATTCGGCAGATACAACACACCCCTCATAAAATTCATATTAGGTTATTTTTGTCAGATCACCATTCGGCAGACACAATGCGCCCCTCATAAAATTCCTCTCAGGTTATTTTTTTTTTGCCACTAGGTGCGCTACTGTAAAGAAAACAATGACATTTTACTTCTTGGTGTACCTTTATCCAGGTTTCTTTTGCTATTTTGAATTCCTCTTAGACCTAATTATGTTTAAAACTGTTTAAAAGGCCTCTTCCTCGATTTTTGCTTTACCCAACTCTGTTCTGTCAAGCTACATTAAGTTTGTCATTTCTGGCTTCCGACTTCAGTGCTGGCTGACTTTTCCACGGGGCTAATACGCGACTCGATATGAAGCGAAAGTCTAATCGCTTATTCACCCGTCAGATGACTTATACCAAGATCTCACGTGTGATTGTTATTGTTGTTAAATGCCTCTTCCTCTCTTTTTGCTTTACCCAACTCTGATCTGTCTAGCTACATTAAGTTTGTCATTTCTTTCTTCCGACTTCAGTGCTGGCTGACTTTTCCATGGGGCTAATACGCGACTCTATATGAAGCGAAAGTCTAATCGCTTATTCACCCGTCAGATGACTTATACCAAGGGCTCAAGTGTGATTGTTATTGTTCCTCTAGCGCGCCAGGCGGCAATTCGTCATCGGATTTTATGAAGGATGTATTAACACTCCAATACTATGGAAGTCGCAGTGTTTCGCATGGCCCCTTTCCAGAATTTCTGCACAGGTTTTGCATGATGGAGTTTGTGAATCAACACCATCTTGTTAGAGCATATTTACTTGACAACACTCAAACTGTGGTCTTTCCCGGAAGTGCGCGTCGGCTTAGTAGTCGTTCTTGCTGGTCTGTTTACCCGGGAAGTTTAAATCCCTGAAGTTCCAGTGCAAACGAAAACTTTTCCCCAATCGCGGTGCTGCGTCAACTTGGATTCAGAGCGCGTCCGAAACGCTGCGGAAACTCATTACCAAGTTTGCAGATTACAGAAGAAAACGAATCAATAATAAATCCTTGAGCAAGTCCCTGTGGCTAGAAAGGAAGAAGAGGATTGAGGCAAGCGGTTTTTTTTTACAAAGCCCTTAAAGTTTAACTGGGAAGCCAGGTTATTTGTATACCTAGAATTTTTTTTAGTCTGCTAAGAGCTTGGTCACACTTGGCTCATTTCCTGGGTTTTTGGGTTGCAAAAGTAGAAAAAAGAAAACGAACAAGATACAATAATTCTGAATGTTGTCGTTTTAAATTAGGGAGTTCAGTTAGAGCAAAACAACCTGTACAGGAACCCTAATTGACACCTAATTGCAGTCTGCTCATTATCCCCAAGCTGCCATAAAGCCCATAAAATCTCACGTCCCCTAGGGATTTTCAGTTGTTTGTCGAATAGGCGGCTTTTTGAGCCCAGTATGACCAAGCTTTAAGTGGATTTATAGTGGGCTGACAAGACAGAGCTCACCCGGTCGCGGAGAATTTGAATTTTATAATACGCGTGCATTTCAACGGCAAATGCTCTAGAAATGTTGGATTCCAGATTTTAATGTCACTTCTGAAAAAGCCCACTATTCTGTTTGACCCAACTAATATTTATTCAA
Organism: Branchinecta lynchi; assembly: GCA_023053575.1. Taxonomy (NCBI): domain Eukaryota; kingdom Metazoa; phylum Arthropoda; class Branchiopoda; order Anostraca; family Branchinectidae; genus Branchinecta; species Branchinecta lynchi. The sequence continues at coordinate 10,042,380 of JAKZAP010000007.1, forward strand.
GGTAATCGATTATAGTCCTAGTTGCTAACATATATGGTACATAAGGTGTATTCTTGCCGTTCCCCGAGAACTCCACTTGAGGAGTCCCCGCGTTTATGTTTGTCCCGGGGACTTACTCCCCGTATTCTCGCGAGTCCCCACGAACGGGGAATGCTCCGATTATCATCACCATCATCAATAAGGACTCCCTTTCAGATTCGGAGGGGAATCAATTTTGGTGGTGTTGGTGCAATGTCAAATTAATGAAAAACAATCAGAATAAACAAAAACAAAATAAAGTGGATCCCGACTAATTTCGTCAACTGCATATTAATTTTTCGAACAAAATCCATTTTGGAAGCATTCCCTGTGTTCTCGCTGTTTCTGTTCGCGGGTCCGTGTGGAGTGACTCCCTCTATTCTCGACGTTCTTTTCGATTTCCCGAGGAGTCCTCGGGGAACGGCGAGACTACGCCTATAGGTAAATATATAGAGGTACAAACATATATATAGAGGTACCACAAACTTGAAAGAAACAGTTCATTCGATGAAATCGATTACTTGAATAGCGGAGCAACCATGTAACGCATATTCATCGGGTCCCCAAGCCTATAGTGTGTAGCCTATAAGCGAATAAGTGATAGATATCTGCACTGTTGGGTTAAACTTTAAAGCCACCTTGCTTATTTACTCTTTGCAGGATTGTCTAAAACGCGGTTGTCCTATCGCGACTTATCGTTCCCTCAATTGTCCTGTGCGGACTGGTCGAATGAGAATTGCCAAAGCCGGCTTACCAAAATGCCAACTGATATGCTCCCGGAGTGAAGGCTCGTTTTTATCCACACGGTACGAGCTTACAGACACTCATGTGTTTCACTTTATATGGCAGCGTTCTAAGCTTTCACTTATTTCGTACATACCCTCATCACAACAGATCCAAATTCCTTACCCCTTTATTTCCACTCTATCCACTTCGCCCCTGTCATATCATCATGCTCCAGGCCACTCATAAATTTCGAGAGAAATCCTATTCAGAATCACCATTAATTTTCAAGCAAAATCCACGGAAAATATCTCCGGACACCGCGGGGATAAATTCTGAAGTAGTGAGCTATAATGCGAGATACCCTTTTTACATGGAGTCATGATCCTTCGAGATTTTTGTGATTAATTTCTCCTCGGAATGTTCCAATAAAGCAGGCTTATGGATCATTTCTTGTGGGGTAAACAACTTTAAAGGGAGGAAATAGAGAGTTTGGAAAACCTTTAAACGGAATGACTGTGAGTAATAGATTTTCACGGATCATAAAATATACAGTGAAAACTGATAAAGCATTTGGATGATTTATCTAGAGGGGATTTCTGTACTAACTGATCTAGGCGCAGGTCGAATACAGTATATGGACTTCCATGATTCCATTGTTCCAAAATCAATACAAGAACATGTGCTATTCGGATTCGGCAAATTGTTGCAGACGGCAATACGGTCGGTATGGGCGCAGGTCTTAACAAGTCGTACAGTGAAAACTGATAAAGCATTTGGAAGATTTATTTGGGAAGGATTTCCCTACTGACAGAAATAGGCGCAGGTCGAATCTACAGTATATGAACTTAATTGATTTGAGTGGTCGGCAATACTATTGATGACTTACTCTTCGTGAAGAAATGAAGAAACGGCGTGTGCCGAGCGAAGACCCAGAAACGTCACAACAACAAAAAGTTTGTGAAGTAGACTGTAAAGCTCCTAGACGGACTGCAAAGAACCACCAAGGTAATAACAAACATGAAAGATAAATCCTATGAACAACGTCTGAAGGAGCTAAAACTGACAACACTTGTTTTTCGACGACAGCGAGCTGACATGCTTACGACGTATAAGCTGAGCTCCAAAGCTGCTGCGAGTCCAGCAAATCCGAGTCCGAGACAAGTCCGAGTCCTTGAAAAAGGCGTCTCGAGACGAGTCCACAGCTCTGGAGAACGGACAGCTCCGTGAAAGGCGAGTCCTTGAACAAGGCGTCTCGAGACGAGTCCAGAGGCCGAGTTCCACAGGTCTGGAGGACGGACAGCTCCGTCAGAGACCAGTCCTTGAAAAGACGTCTCGAGACGAGTCCAAAGTCCGCGTCCACCAGCTCTTCTGACCTCACAAGAACAACCCCCAATTTGTATGCCCATTGTCGGAGTGTTGGCGCAGATTGAAGGGGATGTCTAACAAATCATCACATCATCAATGACGGAGCAATTCAATAGATCAAGATCGATCTTACTTCGCTCCGATGTGCAAATTAAGGTAATTGGTTGACTCAGGATTTAAACCAATTTAGAGAGTCCCTTTGGGTGAATTTTCTTGTTCTTCTCAAGGTTCACTGGCGTATTTCGGACTTAAGTCATATAGAGCGTGTTCCATCCTACTTACCGTAGTTACTATGCATAACGTCACAAATTCTGGCTTTTTGCCGTCAAGGCTGGAACGATTTTTCTATTCTCCAGCAGAATATCATGCCACAGGCGAATCCGACCAGTCACGTTACTGAGATCCGTAGTTACTACGCTTACTACGCTCCCGAGCGTGGTAAGCAAATAGTTACTATTTCGAGAAGGTTGGAACGGTCAGCGTAGTAACTTTTGGTGAGGTTTGCACGGAATTAGTAACTAAAGTTACTATTGTTGGAAGGGTGGAACACGCTCATAAAGTAGGCCTATAGGCTCAAAAATTTATAATATTATAAAAATAAACAAGTATAGGTGTCCGGTTTAGTGATCCGCTTAGCACAACCCAACATGAACTTAACGACTTAAACATGCTGCACAGCTTTGTTAATAGCAAATTAACGCCATACAGAAGCATTGGCACCTTTGTCGCTAGACAATACCATTTAAGGTAAGTGCGATTCAAGTTATTTTTATGGTAAAATGTGGCAACTCACCCTTATAACTTTGTCCTTCCAGGATTACTGTCGGGCTGAATCCTTAGGTTAACGGACTATGCCACGCGTTGGGTATACCCATAGTTTGGAATAGTCGACGCTAAGCGACGGTTGCTTTGTGCCAAATGCTGGATACCCCAACCCGCTCTAAACAAGAGTTTTAAATAGTTGTTTTTCTGAATATTAATTACCCAAACCACCAACATTTTATTGGGTTTAAAGTCCGAACACACGATCAGGATTCCCCAGTAGGATCTCAAGTTAGAAAATTTCAACTTTTCAGTTCGAATTGGTGATGGTGCCGAAAATTCTGTAAGAAATTCCAGTCCGCGAGCACCCGATCTTGATCGTCTGTCCAGGGAATTTGGGTGCCAACTGCCAAGTATTTGAAATAACGTAACCAGCGTATGGTTCTAGTTACACCAAACTTGGGAGAATATGATGTTTGGTATAGCCTATTAAAGTGAGGGATTTGTGGCACACACCCTGATCCCAAGCAGTTCAATTTAACGGAAGGACAATATGATAAGGATAATTTTTCTTCCAAATTTATTTGTGTTTCTTCTTCTGATTTTGTAGACATAAGATTAAGAGACCATCGATTCGACAACAAATTAGAATTCATAGGCTAGCGACAAAAGATTTGCAATCTATTATTGATTACCATAGCAGCATGTAGTTTTGTATATCTAGGTCATACTTTCTTCTCACCCACAAGTTTTACTCGAATCGGACCACCCGTTCGTAACTTATGGAAGTCACTAATTTCCGTATTCCCCTTACCTCAACTCGAATGCGAAACAGTTGATTAAACAGCATTTTTTTTTGTGGTGAACTGAGACACTCGGCAGATTTTAGGAAGTTCACGACATAATTTGGTCTGATGACCAAAACAGACTAAAAATGGTCGGATGAAATGGAACATCTGAGACAATATCTCTGTTCACTTGACAAGTTTCATTCATATCCGATCACCCCTTCAAAAGTTAAGCATGCCAGTAGATTCCGGATTCCCCATCCCTCCGCTACCACACCATGGTCGGATCGCAGAAACCACTACTCTTACTCAGTCTGATCGGGTCCCTATTATGCCTGCCAAGTTTCATCGTTCTAGTATGGACGATTAAAAAAAAAGCACTGAACTCGGGATCACCAGAATTCTGTACCCCACCATCTAACTCCCCCCACAATGCCCGAATCCAGTCCGGTTACGGGGTGATGTATATAGGACTTGTGCTTGTTTTTTCGACCAAGTTTCATCCCTATCCCTTCACTCTAAGCTTGTGCCAACATTTCCGGTTCCCGCTCCCCTCCTAAGTCACCTGTTCCGATTTGAAGTGGATCGTCTGAGACGCGAGGTCTTTCCAAATATCATGTTTCATTGAAATCCGATCACCCGTTCGAAAGTTATACATACCTCACGGACTTGTGCTTGTTCTTCCGACCAAGTTTCATCCCGATCCCTCCACTCTAGGCGTGTGCCAAAATTTCCGGTTCCCCCCCAACTCCCCCACTAAGTCACCTGTCCGGACGTGAGTGGGTCGTCTGAGACACGAGGTCTTTCCAAATATCAAGTTCCACTGAAATCCCATCACCCGTTCGATAGTTATACATACCTCAAGTTTCGGGAGTCCCCCTCCCCCGCTCCCTATCAGATGGTCGGATCGGGAACTGACTATTTCCAGGCTAATCTGGTCGGGTCCTTGATGTATGTGTGAAGTTTCATCGCGCTAGCTTATGTGGAATTGACCGTACTAGCAAAACCCGGATCAACAGACCGACGGATGGCCAGAAATTACGATCGCTATATGGCACTCGGCCGAAAGTGCCATTAAAACAGCGTATTCGCAGTGACTGTTGACTTCTAAGATGGGATTTGTACCCCTCAATATTTCTGGTAGGGGCTAAGAAATTTGGGGACATGAAACCGATGCGAACTGCGAAGACTGCGTGAGCAAAAGGAAATGCTGTACCGGTAAATATTATTATTTCTGACAGCGGATTGACGGAATCTGGTTGGTTGGGATAAAACTAGCGTTTATATTTATTTATTTATTTACTTCAAAATATAGCCAACTGGGGCTGCTACATAACAAATAATTTATATACACTAAAACTAAAAAACAAATATGCTGAAGGCACGAAGCCTCCAACAAACAAAATACTCAATCACGATGGTTCAACCCACTCAAATCAGGATGGGTCAAACCCACAATAAATTTCTTTCCCCCATGCTTGCCACAGAGGCAGAGACAGGCCCCTTTATAAGGGGCGTGGCAAAGAAACGGAAATTACAAGCCTCGCTGTATCATGAAGTCCAACAAATATTCCCATTTGGCATCCCACCGAAACCACCGGTCTTGTTTTTGCTTGCAAGTAACAAAACCGCTGAGTATTTTTTTTTGCAGAGAAAATTCCAGAGCCATCGGCCCCTTGTTTTATGGTTGGGTTTGCGGCTGCGAGTTGGATTGGAGTTTGGTTGAGGGAGTAGGTGGGACGAATGCAAAGAGGCCTCTGGTCAATCAGTCGTTGGCAGTGTTGCCACTGGCCGCAGAATTCTACGGTGTCATAGGTTTCCGACTTCACCCCAGGTTCACAGCTGTGACAAACTTTATCACATCACTTGTGTCAAAAATATAACAGAATTACGTGATTTGAAAACTTTATTCCAAGGCGACTCTCTTCGGGAAAAACTGATTCGTTTTACGAACATCAGCTCGTGTTATAAGACCAAACTGGAAGCTTATTTTCCAAGCGAATTGTTTTTGGTCAAGTAACCTACTCGTTCGTTTTTCGACTTTTCACTCGACCAGTTTTCATGTGAAAAAAAAACCGATAAAATCTAGGTCACGTAAGAACGGAAGTTTTTAAAATCGGCTACCGGTTTAGCTGTAAAACGGTTCATTCGCAGGTGCAATATAGCAGTGTTTTGCGGTCAAATGTCACATATTCCAACAGAGAAGAGCGACAACACTGGTCTTGGACCGAGATGGTATATACGGAATCCCGTTTAGAGGTGTGCGGGTCGAGTGTGGTACACAAACAGAAGGAAAAAGTTACGGAGTAATAATATCCATTTTGTCGGACCATTCCTCTTCTCAGCGAAAGTCACGGACTCCGTCCCTCTTTCGCTCATCACGCCTTCGTAATATAATAGTTGCGTTTTTGATTACCGTTCGTGATCTCGGTTCTTCTTATTTCTCGTTTTCGATCACCTTCCGAGTTCGCAGTTTGCTTAATTCTCATTTTTGCTGAAACGGAGACCGTGTCAGTTCTCGGTTCTACAACACCTGCGAGTGAAACCGTGAACTGTGACAAAGACGCAGTTCCCGGTCCGAGTTCGGCTATCATGAATAAATTAGCCCAAAAAAATTGAAAGTCCTGGAAACTGTGTTTGGAAATGGATAATTACAACTTGTAGGTTTTGACTATAAGAATGGCATTTTCACTGCCAATTTAACTACCCTTTGCTGACTTATTTAAGCGATTTTATGAATGGTCTGCCCGGATGCTTATTTTCCGTTTTTATTCACCTGCGTCTTGAAACGACGAAGGCGTCAGGCGAACTGAGTGTAAAAACGGAAACTAAGCTGCAACGGCGAACTCACAGAGGAACTAACACAGGCGATCAAAAACGCAACTAATGAGCGGCCTCCATAGAATACGGCAACGCTGCCGTTTTTTTATGGCACTTGCTCTTCGGCCAAGTGCCATATAGCGATCGCAATTTCTGTCCGTCCGTCGGTCTGTCGGTCTGTCGGTCTGTCGGTCTGTCCAGGTTTTGCTAGTTCGGGCACTTCCACATAAGCTAGGACGATAAAACTTGGCAGGCATATCAGGGACCCCAAATGATTAAGTTGGAAATAGTCACTTCCCCGATCCGAGCACCGTGGGGGAGTGGAGGGAGGGGGAATCCGGAATCTTGAGATATTTTTAACTTTTGAACGGGTGATCGGATCTCGATGAAACTTGATATTTGGAACGACCTCATGCCTCAGACGACCCACTTAAAATCCGGACCGGATCCGCTGACTTTTGGGGGGAGCTGGAGGCGGCAACCGGAAATCTTGGGAAACGCTATGAGTGGAGGGATCGAGATGAAACTTGGTGGGAAGACACCTAGCAAACACTAGATACATCATTGACATAACCGAACCGATTCGGGCACTGTGGGGGGAGTGGAGGGAGGGGGAATCCGGAATCTTGAGGTATTTATAACTTTTGAACGGGTGATCGGATCTCGATGGAACTTGATATTTGGAAAGACCTCATGCCTCAGACGACCTACTTAAAATCCGGACCGGATCCGGTGACTTTTGGGGGGAGCTGGAGGGGGCAACCGGAAATCTTGGGAAACGCTATGAGTGGAGGGATCGAGATGAAACTTGGTGGGAAGACACCTAGCAAACACTAGATACATCATTGACATAACCGAGCCGATTCGGGTACTGTGGGGGGAGTAGAGGGAGGGGGAATCCGGAATCTTGAGGTATTGTTCACTTTTGAACGGGTGATCGGATCTCGATGGAACTTGATATTTGGAAAGACCTCATGCCTCAGACGACCTACTTAAAATCCGGACCGGATCCGGTGACTTTTGGGGGGAGCTGGATGGGGCAACCGGAAATCTTGGGAAACGCTATGAGTGGAGGGATCGAGATGAAACTTGGTGGGAAGACACCTAGCAAACACTAGATACATCATTGACATGACCGAGCCGATTCGGGCACTGTCGGGGGAGTGGAGGGAGGGGGAATCCGGAATCTTGAGGTATTTATAACTTTTGAACGGGTGACCGGATCTCGATGAAACTTGAGATTTGGAACGGCCTCATGCCTCAGACGACCCACTTAAAATACGGACCGGATCCGGTGACTTTTTGGGGGAGCTGGAGGGGGCAACCGGAAATCTTGGGAAACGCTATGAGTGGAGGGATCGAGATGAAACTTGGTGTGAAGACACCTAGCAAACACTAGATACATCATTGACATAACCGAGCCAATTCGGGCACTGTGGGGGGAGTGGAGGGAGGGGGAATCCGGAATCTTGAGGTATTTATAACTTTTGAACGGGTGATCGGATCTCGATGGAACTTGATATTCGGAAAGGCCTCACACCTCAGACGACCCACTTAAAATCTGGACCGGATCCGGTGACTTTTGGGGGAGCTGGATGGGGCAACCGGAAATCTTGGGAAACGCTACGAGTGGAGGGGTCGAGATGAAACTTGGTGGGAAGACACCTAGCAAACACTAGATACATCATTGACGTGACCGAGCCGATTCGGGCACTGTCGGGGGAGTGGAGGGAGGGGGAATCCGGAATCTTTAGGTATTTATAACTTTTGAACGGGGCACCGGATCTCGATGAAATTTGATATTTGGAAAGATCTCATGCCTCAGACGACCCACTTAAAATCCGGACCGGATCCGGTGACTTTTGGGGGGAGCTGGAGGGGAGAACCGGAAATATTGGAAAACGCTATGAGTGGAGGGATCGAGATGAAACTTGGTGGGAAGACACCTAGCAAACACTAGATATATCATTGACATAACCGAGCCGTGCCTACTCGTAACAAGTGCCATATGAGCTCGTAGCTCTTGTTTTTAAACCAAATAACGGGTACAAATTTTCCCAGCTGCTACCAGTGAAGCATGCCAGATCTTTACAGATCAAAGAGTTATCTGATGGCGCGCATGTGGCATGGGAAGACATGCGATGCACGACACAACCGTCGACAAAACCATGGAAGTCTGTCGGCAGAACCAACAATGCGTTCAACGCTGACATAACGGCAAGAAAAAAAATTTCTAGGGTACCAAAGGGGAATACTTATTTAACAGACAATCGGTCTTGCAGATTTTCGGCCTTTGTCAGGTAATGTAAACACGTGCTATCATCCCAATGGAAGCCGACGGTAATTCGGCAAATGCGCTTGGTACTGCCGGTAATTGTTGTCGGCTAGAAAAAAACTCCGAAAAAAATAAAAAAGCCAGTGATCTTGCAAACGACCATCTTTGTGACAAATTGGGCGGTGTTACTCAATAAATCCGCGAGGGGTTGCTCACTCCCAAAAACGATGTACACCAAGTGGCGCGTGCCGCGGTGCCGCGTCGGTGCCGTGCCGGTACCAAGCCGGTACCAAGCCGGTGCCGCGGTTTTTTTTACTACAAATTACAGTATTGTGATAAAGCACGATTTCTGATGTACATGTAAACAAATTTCATCAGATATTGGCCGAGAATGAAGTCGGCAATGTGTGTTGAATACAAGAGCTAGCAGCTCATATGGTACTTGCAAGGCTGGGTCAGAGGATGAAATTTAGGAATTTGTAAATTCTTGGGTTTCTTGTGTTTAATTATAAGCCATACCCTTGAAATAAGAATGATTGTGGGCCCTTGGAAATCAAGAGAATGATCTGGTGATAAGTATTTTATTTTTGCACTTTCAGGGCACTAGAAATTCATGTGAAAGCAAAACCCGAAAGTGACTATGGGCTCATGGGGATCACGTAGTTGTATATTTTGCTCAAACTAATGCAACCTGTAATACTAATGCAACCTACTTCCGTAATCATTACATATATTTCTAAACCCGGAGACCCACGTTTCGCGCGGTACATTCTAACCCCTCTAACAAAACCTCGCTGATTTTCTCACTTGCCGTGTTTTGCTACCTTCGATGTGTATCACGCTGTCGACGGTTCGAGACGGTTGCGCGACGGTTGTCTGCGAGAATTTTTCCATCAGGAAAATTGGTTATGCAAATTGTTTCCCTGTTTCGCTAGAAGTCAACGGGTCTCGGAAAAGGCTTAAAATAGCCAAAACAGTTAGTTATTTATTGAAAGCACAGCATAGTTAAAGTATTCAAATACTTTAAAATACTGTAAGTTGAAGATTGATTAGTGCGAGGGGTCCTTTAAGGGAGCTGGAAATTCATTTTGAAGCAAAACTCTTGTTTCACAAATAATCATGGGCTCATGGGGATCATGAAAATATATGTTTTGCTCCAAAGTATTTTCTGTACTTTGTGGTTATGATGAGTACTTTAAGGAATGTGGTTGGCTCTATAAAAGAATTTATGAACCAATCTTTTCCTTCCTTGACTACCTACTTAGGCTAACTGGTACATATATTTAGCCACAGCAAGTGCATGAAAATGGCAAAGTTCGAAGCACGAACGTTCAAATAAGCATACCTCTATTGTACTCCCAGAGTGTCTGATGGGGAAATTGACTTTTTCCAAGTTAAATATGCCTGCCAAGTATCATTCTTAGCACACTCTACAAATATGAAAAAAAAATTGGTCGCCACTGAATTACCTTCACCAGAAGCAAAATATACTGAAGCTGACTCAAGTTTTGGGCGATATTCGATACCGATAACGATATATCCATGTATCGGACAAAATATCGATATCGAAAGTAAATATCGATATCGATAACGATATTTGTTCATTCGTAAAGATTGCAATTAATCCAACATAACCCACACTTATATATACGAAATTGGAGCAATGTGTATTCCGCAATTCCTTTCTTATTTATCCGGAGTTCGAGATGATCCAGTATGCGATATATCGGATATCGATCGATCGATATATCGCACCAAATATCGATATCGAAACGTAAATATCGCTATCGAAAACGATATTTGTTCATCGTAATTATTGTAAATAATCCGAACTAACCTACACTTATATATCCGAAATTGGACAATATGTTTTCCCTAATTCATTTCTCATTGTGTTGCGAGAGCAACACTTTGGTTTTGTCCTCGTTTTTTTTTTTTTTTTTTTTTTTTCCTATGACTCCGATTTCATTTTATTCCTGGTAACTGAGAAGGGTCTAACCTGTGCGGTTTTTACGGAAAGTGTGGACCTTAGGCCGGATTGATGAATATGACATTACATTTTGGAAAGCTCCGTAGAACTCTTGCCTGGGGCCAATAAGGATGGTTTTTGCTTGTCCTCGAGCCAGAGCCTGCGGTTTGCGAAGTGAAGTGGAGTTGTATAGCCTATGTCAGAGAGGACTATCTGAAGTTGTGTAGCGAACCTTTCGTTTCATCAAAAGATGTTTCTGCTTTCGAGTGGAAAGCTCCGTTCTAGCGCGCAAGCAGGCAGGCACCAGTTTCAAATTGAAGATGGACTAAAATCTATAAGTGTTAAATATATGCGGCAGTTAGCCGGCCCCACAGCCAACATATCTTCTTTGAGTGATAAATAGAAAAATCTACAGAGACAAAGAAGTGGCTTTTTCCCACGGGTCCGAAAGTGCTGCCATCTATTGTTTCTGTCCATTTCTGCGACGATTTCAGCTGAGTTTATAATTATTTTTTTTTGCACTTTGGTTTGTGGTAGAGTAACGGTATCAGATGTGCCTCTTAAACTTTAAAAGTTCTCTCATTGCTAAAGAAACTAGAGCTTGTCCTTTGCTCCTTTCTAAGTCGTGACGTTAGAAAGTTGGCCTACGGCCAAAAAGTAGCCATTGATCAGCTGAACAAAGTATATGTCATCCATTTTTTGGTACAAAAATTCCTTCATGAGATACACCAGTTTGAAAATTTCATAGGGGTTGACAACTTCATAGTAAGGTACGTTGAAACCAAAAATAGGTGATACCAGTTATGATACATATAGGGGACTTTTAAGCAACAGTCGACTGTTAGCCCATAATCATCTTCGGTAATGAGGGGTTTGCAGCTTTTGCTAGTTGGTATACCTGTTATTTGTTTCCGGTGTATTCGATGGTAAGAACTATTTGGTTCCCAATGGTAAGATATGCAAGGGACTTGTAAGTAATAATCGGCTGTTATGCTACAATCATCTTCTGCGATGATGGGTTTGCAGCTTTTGCTAGCTGGTGTACCCATTATTTGTTTCCGGTCAACTTAATGTATATCACGGGAGAGGGACTTGTAAGTAGGAATCGGTTCACGAGGGGCTAGGAATTTTTGCAAATGGGTGCACATTGTATTCGATTTCTATAAATCTGACGGTAAGAAAGTTTGTGTCGATGGTCTATCAATGTAACCGAGGATTAACTGTTTACACAACGGATACAAACGAAAATGTAAAGCAATGAGGTAGTTTCATAATAATTAATAGTGTCATCTATGGTATTTTAATCCTGAAAAGTTACGGATAGCTTTCTATTACCAACTAGATTATATAAGATATTGTTCCAAGTTTTCATCCGTCACGATGTCTACGATTGAAAAGGATAAAGTACAACTGACTGCAAAGTTAATTTAGTCCCTTCTTCCTATATTATTTTGTTGTTGTTTTTACAACGCTGAAGAATACCTTTTGATCATATGATTAATTTTTTTAGAACATCCCGTTTAAAAAGCTTATGCTATAATCATCTTCAGCGATGAGGGGCTTGCAACTTTTGATAGCTGGTATATCCATTATTTGTTTCCGGTGAATTTGATGTCAATCACGGGAGACGGACTTGTAAGTAAGAATCGGTTCACGAGGGGCTAGAAATTTTTGAAAATTGGTGCACATTGTATTCGATTTCTGTAAATATGACAGTAAGAAAGTTTGTATCGATGGTCTATCGCTATAACCTAGGATTAACTGTTTACGCAACGGGTACAAACGATACGGTAATGTAAAACAATAAGGTAATTTTGTAATAATTAATAGTGTCATCTATGGTATTTTAATCCTGAAACGTTACGGATGACCTTCTTCCGATATTATTTTGTTGTTGGTTTTACAACGCTAAAGAACAGCTTTTGATTATGTGATTATTCTTTTTAGAACATACCGTTTTAAAAGCTTCGATAAGTTGACAATTTCAGCATTTAACCGACAGCGAAGAAACAAAACCAAAGTGTTGCTCTCGCAACACTTTAGCCGGACAAAGGTTGCCGCAACACTTCACGTTGCCCGGGCAACGTAGGTCTAGTTGTGTTGCGAGAGCAACACTTTGGTTTTGTCCTCGTTTTTTTTTTTTTTTTTTTTTTTTTTTTCCTATGTCTCCGATTTCATTTTATTCCTGGTAACTGGGAAGGGTCTAACCTGTGCGGTTTTTACGGAAAGTGTGGACCTTAGGCCGGATTGATGAATATGACATTACATTTTGGAAAGCTCCGTAGAACTCTTGCCTGGGGCCAATAAGGATGGTTTTTGCTTGTCCTCGAGCCAGAGCCTACGGTTTGCGAAGTGAAGTGGAGTTGTATAGCCTATGTCGGAGAGGACCATCTCAAGTTGTGTAGCGAACCTTTCGTTTCATCAAACCATGTTTCTGCTTTCGAGTGGAAAGCTCCGTTCTAGCACGCTAGCAGGCAGGCACCAGTTTCAAATTGAAGATGGACTAAAATCTATAAGTGTTAAATATATGCGGCAGTTAGCCGGCCCCACAGACAACATATCTTCTTTGAGTGATAAATAGAAAAATCTACAGAGACAAAAAAGTGGCTTTTTCCCACGGGTCCGAAAGTGCTGCCATCTATTGTTTCTATCAATTTATCTGCGCGATTTCAGCAGAGTTTATCGTTCGTTTTTTGCACTTGGGTTTGCGGTAGACAAATGGTAACTTTCTTAAACTCTTAAACTTTCAAAGTTCTCTCGTTGCTAAAGAAATTAGAGCTTATCCTTTGCTCCTTTCTAAGCGGTGACGTTAGAAAGTTGGCCTACGGCAAAAAAGTCAACTTTTGAACTAAGACAGGTAGAATTTTTTTTTTCGACGGCAATCGATAGCAGTTGATGAGCTGATCAAAGTATATGTCATCCATTTTTTGGTACAAAAATTCCTTCATGAGATACACCAGTTTGAAAATTTCAAGGGGTTGACAACTTCATTAGTAAGCTGTAGACTGAAACCAAAAACAGGCGATACCAGTTGTGAGAAATGTAGGGGACTTGTAAGCAACAGTCGACTGTTAGCTCATAATCATCTTCGGCGATGAGGGGTTTTCAGCTTCTGCTACTTGGTGTATCTGTTATTTGTTTCCGGTGTATTCGATGGTAAGAACAACTGAGTTCCCAATGGTAAGATATGCAAGGGAATTGTACGTAATAATCGGCTGTTATGATACAGTCATCTTCAGCGATAAGGAGTTTGCAACTTCTGCTAGCTGGTGTACTTGCTAGCTGGTGTACCTGGTATTTGTTGCCGGTGTATTCGATGGTAAGAACAATTTGGTTCCCAATCATAAGACATCATAGGGACTTTAGTAATAATCGACTGTTATTGTACACTCATCTTCAGCGATGAGGGGCTTGCAACTTTTTGCTAGCTGGTGTACCCATTACTTTTATCCGGTGAAATTTAATGTCTATCACGGATGAGGGACTTGTAAGTAAGAATCATTTCACGAGGGGCTAGAAATTTGTGGAAACTGGTGCACATTGTATGCGATTTCGATAAATCTGACGGTAAGAAAGTTTGTATCCATGGTCGATCGCTGTAACCAGGGGTACAAACGATAATGTAAAACAATGAGGTAGTTCGTAATACCTAATAGTGTCATCTGTGGTATTATAATCCTGAAAAGTTACTTATAGCTTTATAATATCAACTAGATTATATAAGATATTGTTCCAAGTTTTCATCCGTCACGATGTCTGCGATTGAAAAGGATAAAGTTCAACTGACTACAAATTCAATTTAGTGCCTTTTTTCGATATTCTTTGTTGATGTTAGGGCAATCGATAGCCCTCGATGAGCTGATCAAAGTATATGTCATCCAATTTTTTAAACAAAAATCCTTCATGAGAGAAACCAATTAAAAAAAATTTCAAGGGGTTGACATCTTCAGTAGTAAGGTACACACTGAAGCAAAAATAGGCGATACCTATTTATTGTTAGTGGTCCTGAAAAGTTATGGATAGCTTTATAATACCAACTAGATTATATAAGATATTTTTCCAAGTTTTCATCGGTCAAGATGTCTACGATTGAAACGGATAAAGTTCAACTGACGGCAAAGTCAATTTAGTCCCTTCTTCCGAAATTCTTTTGTTGTTGCTTTTGAAACGCTGAAGAATAGCTTTTGATCATTTGATTATTCTTTTTAGAACATACAGTTTTAAAAAGCTCCAATAAGTTGACAACTTCAGCATTTAGCGAACCTTTCGTTTCATCAAACCATGTTTCTGCTTTCGAGTGGAAAGCTCCGTTCTAGCACGCAAGCAGACAGGCACCAGTTTCAAATTGAAGATGGACTAAAATCTATAAGTGTTAAATATATGCGGCAGTTACCCGGCCCCACAGCCCACATGTCTTCTTTGAGTGATAAATAGAAAAATATACAGAGACAAAAAGTGGCTTTTTCCCACGGGTCCGAAAGTGCTGCCATCTATTGTTTCTATCCATGTCTGTGACGATTTCAGCTGAGTTTATCAATTTTTTTTTCTACACTTGGGTTTACGGTAGAGTAACGGTATCAGATGTGCCTCTTAAACTTTAAAAGTTATCTCATTGCTAAAGAAACTAGAGTTAGAAAGTTGGCCTACGGCAAAAAAGTCAACTTTTGAACTAAGACAGGTAGATTTTTTTTTTCGAAGGAAATCGATAGCCATTGATGAGCTGATCAAAGTATAAGTCATCCATTTTTTTGTACAAAAATTCCTTCATGAGATACACCAGTTTGAAAATTTCAAAGGGGTTGACAACTTCAGTAGTAAGGTACACTGAAACCAAAAATAGGCGATACCAGTTATGAGACATGTAGGGGCTTGTACGCGACAGTAGACTGTTAGCTCATAATCATCTTCGGCAATGAGGGGTTTGCAGCTTTCGCTAGTTGGCATACCTGTCATTTGGTGGTAAGAACAATTTGGTTCCCAATTGTAAGACATGCAAGGGACTTGTAAGTAATAAACGGCTGTTATGCTCCAAAAATCTCAGCGATGAGGGGTTATCCGGTGAACTTGATGTCTATCACGGGAAAGGGACTTGTCAGTAGAATCGGTGCACGAGGGGCTAGAAATTTGTGCAAATTGTTGCACATTGTATTCGATTTATATAAATCTGACGGTAAGAAATTTTGTATCGATGGTCTATCGCTGTAACCTAGGATTTACGTAGGTTTACGCATAAAGTAAAACAAGGTAGTTTCGTAATAATTAATAGTGTCATCTATAGTATTTTAATTCTGAAAAGTTACGGATAGCTTTATAATACCAACCAGATTATATAGGATATTGTTCCAAGTTTTCATCCGATGTCTACGATTGAAAAGGATAAAGTTCAACTGACTGCAAAGTCAACTTAGTCCCTTTTTCCGATATTCTTTTGTTGTGGTTAGGGCAATCGATAGCCATTGATGAGCTGATCAAAGTATATGTCATCCACTTTTTGGAACAAAAATCCTTCATGAGATTAACCAGTTTGAAAGTTTCAAGGGGCTGACAACTTCAGGAGTAACGTACACACTGAAACCAAAAATAGGCGATACCAGTTGTGAGACATGTAAGGGACTTGTAAGCAACAGTCGACTGTAAGCAACAGTCAACTGTTAGTTCATAATCATCTTCGGCAATGAGGAGTTTGCAGCTTTTGCTAGTTGGAATACCTGTTATTTGTTTCAGGCGTATTCGATGGTAAGAACAATATTGTTCCCAATTGTAAGACATGCATGGGACTTGTAAGTAATAATCGGCTGTTATGCTATAATCATCTTCAGCGATGAGGGGTTTGCAACTTTTGCTAGCTGGTGTATCCATTATTTGTTTCCGGTGAATTTGATGTCAATCACGGGAGAGGGACTTGTAAGTAAGGATCGGTTCACGAGGGGCTAGAAATTTTTGAAAATTGGTGCACATTGTATTCGATTTCTGTCAATATGACGGTAAGAAAGTTTGTATCGATGGTCTATCGCTATAACCTAGGATTAACTGTTTACACAACGGGTACAAACGATACGGTAATGTAAAACAATAAGGTAGTTTTGTAATAATTAATAGTGTTTTCTATGGTATTTTAATCCTGAAACGTTACGGATAGCTTTATAATACCAACTAGATTATATAAGATATTGTTCCAAGTATTCATCCGTCACGATATCTACGATTGAAAAGGATAAAGTTCAACTGACCGCAAAGTCAATTTGGTCCCTTCTTCCGATATTGTTTTGTTGTTGGTTTTACAACGGTAAAGAACAGCTTCTGATCATGTGATTATTCTTTTTACAACATACCGTTTTAAAAGCTTCGATAAGTTGACAACTTCAGCATTTAACCGACAGCGAAGAAACAAAACCAAAGTGTTGCTCTCGCAACACTTTAGTCGGCGAAGCCGGACAAAGTTTGCCACAACACTTCACGTTGCCCGGGCAACGTAGGTCTAGTTTATTCTGAGTTTGAAATGATCCAAGATGCTATTTAATGAAAATTTGGTTCTTAGATTTTGGCGAAACGAAGCATGGTAAGCAAATATCAATATCGATATATCGATTATAGAATATCGAAAGTGAAAATATCGATTGTTGAATATCGAAAGCGGAAATATCGATATATCGATTATCTAATATCGAAAGTGAAAATATCGATATATCGAAAAATCCAAGTATCGCCAAGCACCAGTACCAAACCATGGTTGACCACTTTGCGCATTTGGTCAACAGCATCTCCTCATATCTAGTTCAGCTTCATCTTCGGTTGCATGTTTTCAATAATTCTTTCATTCAAGTACCTTCGTTATTGGGCGCCAGATACCAGATACCAGATGGCGAAGAGTAATCTGCAGAAAATTTGTCCGTGGCCGGCGTATCGTGCTAGAGGCGCGCCGGTGCCGTGCCGGTGCCGTGCCGTGCCGTGCGGTGCCGAGCTGGTGCCGCGGTGTTGCACCGTTGCCGTGCCTTTGCCGTGCCGGTGCCGTGTCGAGGTGTACACCGGTGGCGGAGAGAGAGCAACCCCTCGTAAATCCGCGAATGCGATTCTCTTCCAATAGTCAATCGTCACCAAAGTGCCCGTGCCGAAGTGTTAAAGTGCCACACACTGAAAAAATGTCCACACTTCCTTCAATTTTAGACTCGCAAGAGGCTAACCCCTTTGCTCGCAACCTGTATGCAAATCGGTGACGCCAGGTGTTTTAGTTTCTTTCCATGAAAGAATAAATGACATCGTAATATCTGCGATTTCCAAATATCAGCATCTAATAAATTCAGTCTTGCCAATATTTTTAACGTCTCCTTTCATTGTTATTTCTATCCTTGCTCGACATGGTTGTTATGTAGGACAACGACAGGGCTGCCACAAGTTTAGAGGCTTGAAAATAGGGACTTTTCTAACCGAAAAAGGGATCTCTGAAGACAAAAAAGGGAGTTATAGGACTTATAGGGACGGGACATCATTTCATTTATGTCATCTATTCAGTTTTTTAGTTTCATTCCAATCCGATCACCCGTTCGTAAGTTAAGCACTACTAATTTTCAGGATTCCCCTCCCTCCACTTCTCCCACCCAGAGGATCGGATCGGGAAACTGATTATTTCCAAGTTAGTTTGGCCAGGTCCCTTATATGCCTGCCAAGTTTCACCGTCCTAGCACATCTGGAAGTACCCTAACACGCGATCACCGGACTGACCGACCGACCGACAGAAAAGTGATCGGAATATGGCACTTGGCCGGAAGGCAAGTGCGGTAAAAATTCTAAGATGACTCTAGTGGCAAAGGATGTCAATCCTTCTCTCTCAATCACACGGTAACGCTTTAGTCTTCAAATAGGTTTATGTTAACAAGTATGCAAGTTACTCACAAAGTTATTGTAAGATATTCAATGAAGAATCTTCGTCAGGAAAAAATCTTAAGGGACCTCAGAGGTTAATAGACACCAGAACCTGATTTAGGGGCTTTGTGGCAGCCCTGCACGAATGTTTTGGCTGCGATTGACGGACTGCACCACGAGAGAGGATACGTCTGTGTCAAGAACCTGAAGAAGGGATCGACTAAAAACAGGCACGACACGACACGAAATAGTGAAGGAGACACGAGACACGACAATGTTCTAACCTTTTAGGCTAGGGAGTTACAAACTGTAACTTACTTGTCTACTTCTACTACCAGCTATTTTCTTTTTATTACTCGTTTCTCCTGCGCCATGCCGTGCCTCTTTTTAGTCGGTCCGGCTGAAGATTGGCTTACGATTACCATGTCTAGCTGTTGATACGAACTTTAAATCAACAATTATTCCTCTATGGTCGCTTTATATTCGATTATCTATGATTCGTACCTGGGGCAATTTCCAAAGAACTTAATTAAACTGATAATTAGAAAATCGAATTTACAAACAGATGGTATTTGTTTCACACTGGTCGTGGGCTGATCGTCTGATTGACGGAGAACCTGCCTATTCTACACCTAGCAGCCCGAATAACAAGATACTGTGATAGGACTGAATACCGACAAGGGTATCATATACACCGCGGATTCGACCAAAACATAATTTTATTACACACGAGCATAAAACAGGACTAAACAAATTGGTTTTCCGACAGAAGAAATCTGAAACAAACCACAAACTGAAGATTCTGCACTGATAGAAGATACACAACACCGCAAAAAACATATCTCAGTCCCCAAAACGAAATTTATGAAGCTTGATAAAAAAAAAGAATATTAGATTAAAATACTCACTCTTGCTCTTAGTAAGGGGACACTGATTACGTAGAGCTTTTGGCTGAACGTCGCCGAGCGGTGGAGATGTGGCCATTACTACTGATCTGTCAGTATTAACAATTAGTGTAAAAGGAGCTAGGTAGGAATAAACTTGAAAAAGAGCACTCGGCTAAAGCCAAGGGAGATATCTTTGGTCCAAGGACTGAGAATAAGGGGCTAACCATAAATCAGTGGTAAAGAAGAATCTTCTACTTCTATAACAAGAGCCTATGGCGGGCTATTTATCAGACATCCAATGTCAGAGTCGTAAATAACGCGACTAGCTGTTGGGGGAGCCCTAAATAACTCCGTGATTTGCTTCTTGTGTAATTGTATGTCCAATAAAGCTTTAGCGTTAACAAACTGCTAACTACTGTGTAGGATTTCTGTTTCATTCACCTAAAGCTGGGCCTTTTCGTGGGATCGACAAAGTAGAGGCAAGGCACGAAATAGCGTAGGAGGCACGAAATAGCCTACTAAAAAGAGGCACGAACACTAAAAGGGCCCTTTCAGGCTTCAGAGTGAGGGGCAGAAAACCATGTTCTGACGTGCCTTCTTTTAGGCTCTGGAGTTACGAGCTCTCACTAACTTGTCTACTTCTACTACTTGCTAATGTGTTTTTGTCATACCTATGACATCGCAAAAGTTGTCTGTCTGTCTGTCCGCACGATAACTCTCGAAGGGATTGAGATATTTTGATGAAACCTGCCGGGAGGATCCTTTGGGTCAAAGTACAGGTCAAGTTCGAAGATGGGCTCTGTAGCCATATGTTTGAGGGTGGGGTAGGGGTTTCAAATTAAGGGAAAACAAATATTTTCGAAAGCTATTGAGATACTTGATTTAGGAGTAAAGAGACAAGCTGAATTCGAATATGATATTTATTTTCTTGTCGGACGAATAGTTCACCGGGAATCCTGCGAAAACCGGAAAATTAGTGAAAAGTAAAAGTTTAATATGAAGTTAAATAGAGATTCAATTGAGGGGCAAAGAGACGTGCTGAGTCCGAATATGAAATTTATTTTCTCGTCGGACAATTAGTTCGGCCGGAATCCGGCCCGAACTGAAGAATTTGTCAAAAGTAAAAGTTTTATTTAAATTTGATAAAATGTTCGATTTGCGGGTAAGAAAAAATGCTGAATTCGCACAAGACAATCATTTTCTCACCGGACGTATAGATCGCTCCGAATCCGGCTGAAACCGGAAAATTTGTTAAAAGTAAAAGTTTAATCTGAAGTTGATTAGAGGTTGGATGTAGGGGTAAGGAGACATGCTGAATTCGTTTTTGAGCTTTAGTTTTTTGCCAGGCAAGCAGTTTGTCCAGAATCCGGCCGAAACCGGAAGTTGGGCAGAAGTAAGGAAGTAAGGAGATACGACGTACGCTATAGCGTAGACCCTATGCTGAATCCGTATCTGAATATTTGACAGTACAAACGGATAGCTTAATATATCTGAACTTGTTGAAATTCAGCTGGCGTATCCGGTTTGCTTTGTTAAATACGAATTTGGTCTTCTCCGATTATCTCCTGTTTGTAAATTTTAAAAGTAAAAATGTTTAAGAAGTCTGTTGAAGACCGAATATCTATAGGATCGAATTGTCGGGAGCAAATTTTACAATTTTGGGATCCCATCGAAACCTTTGGTCTTGTTTTGTATGGCACTTGCAGCGTTCGGCTCAAGCGCCATGCAGTGATCGTAATGCCTGTGTCCGTCCGTCTGTCTCGGTGCTAGTTCGGGCACTTCCACGTGAGCTAGGACGATGAAGCCTGCGGTATGCGTATAAAGGACCCAATCTGAGGAATAACGTACCTTCCCGGATCATCCGGGTCTGGTGGAGGGATGGGGGGGGGGGGGGGGTCAAGAACCATGTGAACCCCCTCGCAAGCTGCGAATGGGTAATCCCGGTTTTGAGTTAAGCTTGATGGATGGTATAACCCGATGCCCGAGATGTTGTGTATCCCAGCCGACTGTGATACAGTTTTTGTAGCTACATATGGGATTAAACCAGACAACATAGTAGAGTTATGTTATCAACCTATTCTTCAAGAATTTTTTAAGTAGTTTTAATGGTGCCTAGTTTGACCGTTTAATAAACTTCATTGTAGAAGTATGCAAACATGTGATTACAGCGTTTAGACTCATGAAGGAAAGTTCAGCCTTGTCGATTGTTCGAGAGGTGTAACAGTTTATTTGTATAGTGAAACAAGTATTTAATCTTGTATGACCTTTTGGCTCAATAAACAAACCTTATTATTATTAAGCAGAGGAAGAATTGGCACGCAAGCTAAAAAAAATAAAAATAAACACAAACAGGTTATATCACTTCATCCAGTTCAGCGTAAAGAATATAAAAAACACGGTCACTGCATTACATATGTATCTGCGAAGATTGAATCGCGTGGTACGAAAATTGAATGAAAAAGAACGAATAAGACTAGAAAAAAATTTATTTCAATCTGGAATAACTCGGATAAGCCAAGTATATGGATTCTGACGTCCAAAATTCGTGACATTTTTGCACTAATTTTTGGTGGAATCAATAAGTCAAGAGGTTGACAAAATTTAAACTTTTCGTCTGTCCAGATCGTCTCACAGATTGAAAAAAATGGGGATCGACTAAAAAGAGGCAAGGCACGACATAGTGTAGGAGGCAGGAATACTAAAAAGAGGCACGAAATTCTAGAAGGGACTTAAGAGCGGGACCAATTTTATAACGTCCTATCTTTTAGGCTCAAGAGTTGCGAACTCTCACTTACTTGTCTACTTCTACTACTTGCTAATCTCTTATTATTACTCGTGCCTCCTGTGCCACGCCATGGCGTGCAGTGCCTCTTTCTAGTCGATCCGAAAGAAATGTACACAAACAAAATAAGAAATGAGATCTACAAAGGTAAGGCTGGTAAACAGTACTTGCACTTTTTTAATCCTTTTTCTCGTGTGTATCTGAAACGAAAGAAAATCATGAATTCCAACATCGAAGGCTAGTAAGGAAGGGTGCGGCGAGGTAACAGTTTTTGAGCAATCCGAGGTATTTGGTGAAGGAGTGTTTGGTAAAGAGTGGATGTCTAAAATATTAAAAAGTAAAAAATATTGTGATGTGGTATTGGTGGGGAAATTCCTCCGAATTGGTTTTGCGCCACCGCGATTTTTATTTAATAGGTTTAATTTGTTTTTGTATTTTTTTAGTAGCCTATGTTTAGTCAAACCAACACTAACCCTATATGTTTTTGCCATGACCTTCGGGCTTTCGTGAAAATATATTCCATTCTAGGATTATGTTACAATGTCCTTTCACTTTAGGTCCAGATACCGTCCAATTCACCTTTGCATTTTTCCTTTTTATGTCCTACTTTAGTGTGTTCCTTTTTTCTTCTATATCTTTACTCCTTATTCCACTAAATGCGAAGTAGATCTGACACAAATTTTCAAGCCCTGCGTGACAAGTGTTACGAGTTTCACTTCTGGAATAAAAGAAAAATCATGAATTCTAACATCAATGCCTAGTAAGGAAGTGGGAGGCGAAATTCCAGTTTTTGAGCGACTTAAGCATTGTTCAAATAGGTGTTGTAAAGTGTATTACAGCGTATATGGCGTTTTACAAATTTGTCTTTTCCTCGGGGCGCGCTGTAATAAGGCGAACAAGGAGAATAGACCCGCGTTCAATTTTCGCTTATGCAGAGCCAATCAGATCGCTTGGTTGGTTCTGCCAGTGGGCCGGGGCAAGGAGCACCGTCGCCAGGGTTACAACGGGAAGCACTAAAGTTCTACTTTGTTGGAAGCTGAAGACTGTTAGTTCAGGGACCAATGCTGTCCATCCGTTAATTTCGTAGCTTTTTACAATATTATGGGCGTCAAATTGTACTCGTGTACTTCAAGTAGTACTACGGACACTTTTTCTGATCTTTAGAACCTCGAAAAACTGTATCGGCGTGGCAACACTGAACGCTGCATTGATAAGAACCTTTTCACTTTGTATTTGAACACGGGTGGGTGTTAAGACGTAAACATCGGGTATGGCGCTATTCAACTTATTACACCTATTTGAACAGTGCTTTAGTCTTTTGGAGTACTGTGTGACATGTGTAGACGCATCCTTGCAGATGACGCGCGTGTTCCACCCTTCTTACAATAGTATCGATTAGTTGCTATATTACTGAAAATCGGCCAGTGTGCTGAACGAACCAGCCTTCTCGAAACAGTAACTGTTTGCCGACTATGCTCGGGAGCATAGTAAGCGTGATAACTACAATCTTTATGATGCGAATGGTTGGATTAGCGCAAGGCGTTTGTCGAAAGTTGAAAAGTTCGTTCCAACCAAAAGCCGTGAGGACATGCATAATAGACGGGTTAAACGAATGTCCAGATCGTGTTTTCAAGTGCAGTGTGTAATGATTCCCGTGTTTTGCTGGAGTCAACGCATCCGAAGGTGGGTCGCAGCAGTGTTGCGACTGGTCGCACAGTCTTGCTATTTGTAACATGTTTCTGACTTCTTCAACAAAGCGAGCCAGAACCGGCGAGACTGTGCAAAAAGCAAAAGCTTATGATTATGAAGCTGAAAAAGCGAGCTTTCTTGTTAGGAACTGGTAAAAATGATCGAGTTTCATAAGTTTAGGCGGTCAAACGTCACATGTTTAATCATAGAAAAGTGGCAAAACTTGACCGAAATTCAAACCCTTCGCAGGTCTACGAGTGTCAAGACTAATGTCAATAAACACTAGTTTAAGCGTTGCCAGATTAAAATTCGCCAGCACCAAGAACAAATGATCATCTTTGCCGGTAGAGTAGTAGCTTTTCTCGGACACTTGCCCGGAGGGGCCTCATTATTTACACTGAATGAGGAAGGCTTGCAATCCTTCAACTACGAAGAATGGGCCCTAATGCCCTCACAGTCAAAGTAACTGCTAATGCGTTCTAATATGCGGCGTAGGGTTAGTTATTAAATAAACATACCATTAAAGGAACCATATGCAAGTCACTAGTCAAAACCAGGACTCAGTACGACCATAGACCAATCTAGTGGCGCAATTCAGAAGTGGGTGGTTGTCGCTGTGAAATCAGCCATAGTTTCAAGAGAAAAAGGTGTGTCCAGTATACCCAAATACTCACAGAAAAAAATAACGAGGCAGTGACAACGCCTCAGTTGCGCTAACGCATTAATTCGGTTTGTCTTATTTGTGAATAATGCTCGCTTGTGGGGTTTGGAGAACCAAAGGCTATAGTTGTGTGCTGAATAACCATCCCAATCGATTTTTTAATCTTTCTCATTTCCACCATTATCATTCAACTTGTCCAACACACCGCAAAGGGCTCCTAAAATACGCGAGGAACACACCCTAAAGCCTTCAAGGTCAAATTAATCCGACCAGTCCCACTTTGGGACCGTCTCTAAACAATCAGAACCGAAGCTTCGTTCCAACTTTCCAGTGACCTTCCCTCCACTACACGAAGAATTTTTGTTTAAGAGACAGAGAGAGAGGATCGATATATTTCATGGCACTTGCACCTTAAGCTGTCGTAATGTCTGCCTGTCTGTCGGTCTGTCCAACTTTTGCTTAGTTCGGGAACTTCCACGTAGGCTAGGACGCATATAAAGGACCCTACTAAATGGGGTAAGAATCCTTCTTATTCTAGATTCGATTCCACGTAGAGGGTGGGGGAGGGGGAATCCTGAACCTCGAACCCCCCGATAGGAGTGAAACTTAATGGGAGGTAAGAGAAGACTGTTGTCATAGATGACCAATATACGTGACCATAACCGGTTCGGCCACAGTTGGGAGGGGGGGGGGGAAATTTGTGGATAAGTTTGGCCTAGTGGTCAAACGACTAGAGCGACTGGAATAAAACTTGGAACGTCGATGGGTCACGCACCCTAAATGATCCACCAGGGGTCTCGCCCGGATCCGACCTCGGGGGGGGGGGGGGGGATACAACCCGAAAACGCTCAGATTCGAGTGAAAACTGATGGGCGGTAAGAGAAGAGACCCTGGAAGATCCTATTATACATCCGATCCAAATTAGGCAACGGCGGGGAGTTGGACGGGATGGAGGAGCAGAATGTTGTGTCACACCTAGGGGGATCAAACGAGCAGAGCGATGAAACTTGAAATGTAGACAGTTCATATGCCCCATATGATCCAATTCGAACTCTGGGACGAATCCGAGATCGGTTGGAGATACGGGATTTTCCCTGGAAATGTTCATATTCGACAGAAATATAACGGGTGGTAAGGTAAGGCGCTCTAGATAATCAATATATGTGTTTGGAGATGAGGGGATTTTCCCAGGAAATGTTCATATTCGAGAAATATAACGGGTGGTAATGTAAGGCGCTCTAGATAATCAATATATGTGTTTGAGCCAGGTTCAGCCACGTTATAAATTCATTCATTCATTCATTCAGTAGGGGGAGTTGGAAGAGAGTTGTAGGCAACGCCTAGGTATCAAATAAGTGGAGTAGTTGGGATCAAAACTGAAAGGTATTAACGGTCATATTGCTATGATGATGACCTATTTTGAGGTTCATGCCAGATTCGACGTCAGCCCGGGGGGTTAGAGGCGGTACCGTATACTTCCTGGAAATGCTCCGATAAGAGGGAAACATAATCTACCGTCAGAAGAGCAACTTTAGCCGAGACTGACAGGAATATTTATGTCTAATTTGATTTTTTTTTTCTTCAAACATAGTCAAATGATACTGAGACTGAAAACCTTCCCCGTTCGCAGTTCGAATGCAGTTTGCTTAATTGTCGCTTTCGCTGAAACGAGACCGTGTAAGAAACTGTGCCCTCTGTGAAGTTCGTGATCCAGGTTCGACTCACCTGAGCTAGTTGAACAAAGAAACCCGAAAACTACTGTCCAAAATGGACGATTCCAACTAGCAACTTACTAACTTACGTGTTTAATGAAGAGTAGAAAATTGTTTGCCAGACCGCTCATTTTCCGAAATTACCTGCACCGTAAAGCAGCGAAGGCGTACGGAGTCAGGCAGACTTTGTGTAGACACACAAATATTTGGGAATACATTCATTCATTCATACATTCATTCATTCATATTAAGCTACAGCGGCGAACTCACAGGCGATCAAAAACTCAACTTTGTTGCTCGCGGATCCGTCTGGACCGCAGTGCATAGGAATTACAATTAGGCTACCGTGCGGTTTACTAGAGGAAAACTGTGTAGGCAACAGTAGAAACAAAGCTGTCCAAACAAGAGCTGCAAGCTCATATGGCACTTGCAAGGCTGGGTCAGAGGATGAAAGTAGGAATTCTTCAGTTCGTGGGTTTGTTGTGATTATTTGTAAGCAAAACCCTTGAGATAATGGGTCCTTGGAAATCACGAGAACGTATCGTTTGGTATTACATTTGGCTGTGATGATGCGCATTTTAGGGGCGCTAGAAATTCGTCTGTAGTCAAAACTCTTGAAGCAAAAATGATGATGAGCTCATCGGGAGAATGAAATGTATATTTTAATCAAAAGTATCATTTGTACTTTAAGAAATTCAGTTGTAAGCAAAACCCATGAGGCAAAAATATTCTAATCATGTCAAGTCTCTAATGTTCAAGTTTCATGGTCCTAGCACATCTGGAAGTACTTTAACTGGTGATCACCGGAATTCCGGACCCCCCTTCCTCCCCCCACAGTGCTCGAACCCGATCCAGTTCTGTCACTGATGAATCTAGGGCTTGTGCTTGTTCTTCCCACCAAGCCTCATCCCAATCGCTCCACTCTTAGCGTGTCACAAGATTTATGGCTCCCTCCCTGACCCCCCTCCACAATAATCGGATCCGGTTTAGACTTCACATGGGACATCCGAGACACGAGGTCTTTCCAAATATCAAGTTTCATTAAGATCTGATCAGCCGTTCCAAAGTTATACGTACCTCTAGATTCCGGATTCCCCTTCCCTCCACTCCCCCCACGGTGGTCGGATCGGGGAAGTGACTATTTCCAAGTTAGTTTGGTCGGGTCCCTGGTACGCTTGCCAAGTTTCACTGTCCCAGCCCACCTAGAAGTAACTTAACTCCGTATCACCGGAATTCCCGCCCCCCCCCTCCAACTCCCACCACAGTGCATGAATCCCGTCCGCGTCTGCCAATGATGTACCTAGGGCTTGTGCTTGTTCCTCTCACCAAGCTTCATCCCGATCCCTCCACTTTAAGCTTGTCATATGATTTCCGGTCCCCCCTGCGCCCCCCCCACATTCATCGGATTCGGTCCGGACTTGAAATGGAACATCTGAGACGTGACGTCTCTCCAAATATCAACTTTCATTAAGATCCGATAACCCGTTCGAAAGTTATGCATGCCACTAAATTCCGGATTCCGGCTTCCCTCCCTCCACCCACGATGGTCGGATCGGGCAACTGACTATTGTCAGCTTAGTTTGGTCGGGTCCCTAATATGCCTGCCAAGTTTCATCGTCCTAGCATATCTGGAAGTACCCTAACTCGCAAACACCGGACTAACCGACCGACCGACAGACCGACGGAAAAGTGATCGGTATATGGCACTTGGCCGGAAGGCAAGTGCCATAAAAAGCCATGCAGTTCGACCTATCTGCCATCTAGTTAGGCCCCGGGGATAAATGCAAGGAACTGAGGAACACTGAGAAGTTCACTCTGCATAGGGTTTCGGAATCATCATGTGGTTTAGCGAAAACTACAAACGGGAACAGAAGATTTAATAAAAAACGCGTGGTGCAACATGTCTACCATCTAAGTAGACATACGGATAAATGATAGGTAGATTAATGATAAGTGATACTGATAGATAATTAAGAAGTAATGCGCTGTACCGGTTACAAAATGGGAATTTTGGTGAAAGTTAACAGACAAATCATATGCTCAACACGGTCATCTTCAACTCTTAAACTGCATTCTTTTTTTATTTTCTAGCAGAACCTATCAGAAAGAGAGTCATCTATTTAAAACAGCATATTATGATACAGATAGCGGAACCGGCGCCGTCTACGGAATATCACAGTATAAACGCCCGCTCGACTGAGCACTGCGACGACGAAGCCTAAAGTTCAATGGGCGGATCAACCTATCTTAATATCAGTATTTCACGACCTAGAAGTCTGAACTAAGCAGATTTTTCGACAATCATCTTTCTCCAATATCCCAAATCTAAACGTCTTGCCATCCTTTTGGACAAAGATAAGCGTGCTTATTTTCTTATGACGTCTAGTAGATGAGTTTTTTACGCTTATATAAACTTGCAGGACAGCATTTTAGACTGAATACTTTTTATTTTGATTACTAGTTGATCAGAAAAAACGACGATGACAAACGTAACAGCTGATTTATTAATTCGTACATTATAGCATGTGTGGAAAAGTAATTTAGCAGTATCTTGTGTGCACAATAAAGGTCGGAGTTACTTTAGAAGCCACAGCAGTCAGCTATGGCCGTTCTGGCTGAATGGTTCAGTGCTTCCACTCGGGGCACTCCCAAAACAAGTAGGCTCCTCTTAAAAATAAGTATTTAGATAATAATAATATAAAAATAAGTAGAAGCTAGTATGAAATGAAGTAGATATTAAAATTCGAAAAAAAAATTTCTAAGTAAAAACAGCAATACTAAAAAGGCCTATTGCTGCGGCCAATTCCACTGCAGCATCTAACTACCCTACCCAAGATAAAATTCAACTGACTGCCGCAGGCGAAATTGTTAAATTCGCATTTTCTTTTCTGGAGAATTTTCAGAAACATTAACAACGGAGAGGGTGACACACCAGGAGCAAGCCTCCAGCCTCTTCCTGCAATACAGGTTCTCAAACAATTGTTTCTCAGATCCCAAGCCTAAACTCCATCTAAATTATGCCTCCTTCTGCAAAACAGACTTAGAGAATACTATGAAACGCGCCGCAGGCGAAATCTTTCTTGAAAACTTTTATCAGAATATTCTCTTTGGCATCCCAGATGAAAGCAAGGGTAATGTACTTATAAATCTGTCTATATGTCTTTATCAAGAGCTTCACTCAACCATCTTCTCTCAATGGTTACAAAGCCAATTTTTGCTCAAACAATGCCCTGCAGGATTTTTTTTTTTTTAAATCAACCTACTTTTCTGATACGAGAGCGAGAACTGCGGACTAAACCAAAGAATTTTGAAACTCACCGCAGTCGAAAATTTCGAAACGGCCTATTTTTTGCTAAACTGCAGAGATTTTGTTCACAGATTAAGTGATGAGACAATAAGTAGGAGAGTAGAAAATGAGCAGGTAAGTAGATTCAAAATTTGGCAAGTAGGAAAGGCGAAAATAGGTATTCTACTGCCAAAATAAGTAGAAGGGGAAGCACTCGAATGGTTAGCACGTTTTCTCGTCAGCGACGGTCCGAGTCTCGTGCTGCCTTCAAATCGGTACCTAGAGTAATCTGGGGAAGGTGACGGCAAGGGTGTGCGAAAGCACCAGGATGGTTAGCCCCCACATATCCTGGCTTGATCCAAGGGCAGAGAATCGGATGTGATCTTTATTACCCTAAAAGCCCAAGGGCCATGGCAATACAAACAAAATTTAAATAAACACAATGACGAACTATCTCTAACAACCACTAACAGGAGCTGTAAGCTCATATGGCAATTGCAACTGTATGTAGTAGGTAAGGGCTGTCAGATTTACGTGGTCCCTGATGTGACTGCCAAGTCAAAGTCTTGAAAACAGGAATTCCGGAAGGCCCCCCACCCCCCAAGGGTCCGGCTACACTCCAATTGTGCAAACGATTTATCTAGAATAAATGCTTGTTCTTCCCAGCAAGTTTAACTCTGATCCCTCCATTCTAACCGTTTCTTGAGATTTCCGACCAGTCCCTCCCAACTCCCCCATAGCTGTGGAATCCGCTATGGTAAGTTGAGATGAATCATTTTTTGATAAACAGTACTTTTCGACTTTGCAGTTAAAATGCGCACTTTAAGGGAGCTGGAACTTCATTTGTAAGCAAAACCCGTTCGGACCCCTGATATGCCTTCCAAGTTTCGTCACGAGAATCACCAAAACCGACATCACCGGAATTCAGGGACCCCCCCCCCCCCCTCCAAAGTATACGGATCCAGTCCAATTGTGCAAACTATTTATCCGGGGCAGATGCTTGTTCTTCCCAGCAAGTTTCAACTCGAGATTTCCGGTCTCCCCCCCCAACTCCTACATTGCTACCAAATACGGTGCAGACTTCAAATGGGACATCAAAGATATGTCCTTGATTCACTCATCAATTTCCATTCCAATCCGATCACCCGTTCGAAAGTTACACACTACTCAATTTCCAGAGTCCCCTGCCCTCCACCTGCCCTACCCTTACTCGAAAAGTGTGACAAACTGCCCTAAATTTCCTAGATTCCTCCTCCCTCCACTCCCCCGTAGATGGTCGGATCGGGAAACTGATTATTTCTATGTTAATTTGGTCGAGTCTCTGATACGCCTGCCAAGTTTCATCGTCCTAGAACATCTGGAAGTACCCTAACTCGAAAAAGTGTGACAAAAAACCGGATCCACCGACCGACTGACAGACCAACAGACGGAATTCCGACCGGTATATGGCACTTGAGCCAGAGGTTGCAAGTGCCATAAAAACTAAAAAAAAATTCTATGTGAATCATTGGCAACTTGAAGAAGACATACAGGCGTACCGTGGCCGCTTTCTCTGCTCATTATTTCTCACCTTTCAGGAACAATTCAAGATAATTATTATCTTCCGCACGCGCTACCAGGGATTTTTTACTTTCCGCGCCGGTCAAGTGCAAGTCTTCGCCGAGGCTCTGAAGAGGTAATGAAAAGTGATGCCATGTAAACGGAGTATTTTTAAAGTGCAATGTACTGGATATCCGGAATATTTATCTGCCCGGATTTTTAGGAAAAACAAAGCATAATTACTGCCCGTAGTACTTGTGAAGAAGCAATAAGAAGTAGAGTAGTCAGATTTGTGACACCATTGGCCGATACTTCGCATCATTCAATCAATTAATCAAATCGTTTATTGATAAACCAACTTCGTAGCTTTCTTCGTTAGAAGATGCAAAATTACGCTGGTCCTACAGTAATAAAATAAATAAATTATATTATGTAACAAGACGCCAAAAGCTGATTCTCAAGCCCCAAAGAAACAAGGAACCCTTCGCCAGTTTCTCTCTACACACCTTGTCCTAAAGTCCTTCGCTGGACACGCATCCGACTGAACCGGAAAACCAGATTTAACGTTTAACCTTTCCCACAAAACTCGAGGGAATCGGAAACTCAGCTTCTAAGTTTTTGCAGAAATTTCCGAAGGGAAATCATTCCGAACCTCGAGCGTGACTGAAGTGCCCTAATGAAATAATAATAATAATAATAGTAGATTTATTGCCCATCATGATGCACAAGCGTACAAAAGACGGAGTAATTAGATGAAGAAGAAGAAAAAGAACAAGAAAGATTTGAAAGAAAAGAAAATTACTGTCAACAGAAATAATGGAAAGAACACAAGAAACTTAAAAAGAAAACCACACACACTGACAGAATCTACACTGAGTAAAGCATCTGCTGAGCTACATTAAGGATGCGCTTAATCAAGCAAAACATGAAGCAAAAATGAGGACAACTGCAGGTCTCAGCCTGGTCTTGAGCGAAGGTTTCAAGGACCCCTCACTAGTTCTGACCTTTATCATATCCCTAGCTGACTTATGGAATTATAAGCTTCAGAAATCCCCACCTTCTTTTTTTGCTTGCTTTTCCCCTTTTTGGCGCTTGCCTTCCGGCCAAGTGCAATATACCGATCAATTTTCCATCGGTCGGTCTGTCTGTCTGTCTATCGGTCGGTCCGGTGGTCACGAGTTAGGGTACTTCTAGATGTGCTAGGACGATGAAACTTGGCAGGAATATCATAGACCCTACCATACTGACTCGGAAATAGTAATTTCCTCGATTTCACCATCGTTGGGGGAGAGGAAGGAGGGGAAATTAAAAAAAATGGGGGGGGGGGTCGAAGGCGGGGTTACGGAAATATCGGGATACGCTTGGAGTGGAGGGATCGGGATGAAACTTGATGGGAAGAAGAAGCACAGATCCCAGATATATCGTTGACATAACCGGATCGGGTCCGGGCACAGTGGGGGGATTTGGAGGGAGGGTCTCGGAATTCCAGTTATCACAGGTTAAGGTACTTGCAGATGTGCTATGACGACGAAACTTGGCAGGCGTATCAGGGACCCGATCAGTTTGATTTGAGAATAGTCATTCCCCGATCCGACCACCGTGAGGGGAGAAGAGGGAGGGGAAATCCGGGATCTTGAGACAAGCATAGTTTTCGAATGGGGCACAGGAAACAAATGAAACTTAACAGCTGGAAAGAGCTCGCGCCGCGGTTGTCCCATTTCCTGTCCAGACCGGATCCGATAACTCTGTGGGGAGGGACTGGAAGGACCGGAAATCTCGACACAGGCTTATAGTGAAGGGACCGGGATAAAGCTTGATGAGAAGAACAAGGACAATTTGGCCAGTGTATAAAGAACCCGATCAGATTGATTTGAAAGCAGTCATTTCCTCGATCCAGCCATCTTTGGGGGAGTGGAGGTCGTTTGTGTTTCTAAAAGTCCAGGATATAGCACGACACTATGGTTGCGCACAATGTGGAAGCATCGACGATGTGTTACATCTTCGACAGGGCTGAGTTAGACTCCCATGGGAGGGAGTCTGATAAGATATTTTGCCAGTTACCTGGGGTACGTAATGGGATACGTGTATTTTCTCGCATCCAACTGATACGAAAATTATGAGTATTGGACTGAATAAGCACGATCTAGTGGTCACTTAAGTCAGATAACATTCAGTATGATTGTATAACTTTCATTTCAGAAATTCTTACAAGTAAGTTTTTCGAGATCATTTCCTGGATCTTGTGCTGACTTTACATCCGAGGCACGTTTCGTTATTGTTTTCTTTCATAGCTAGGTCAATGCTGCACACACTAGCCCCCTTTTTTTGCATACTGCTGCCATCTTCTAGTAATTTCTGGAACAAGAGCTAGAAGCTCATATGATACTTGCAAGGCTGGGTCAGAGAAAGAAAGTAAGAATTTGCCAATTTGTGGGGTTGTTGTGATCATTTGTAAGCAAGACCCCTGAGATAAGAATGATCACGTGCCCATTGAAATCACGAGAATGTATAGTTTGGTAAAAAGTTTTTATTTTTGCACCAAACTTATCTGCAATCAAAACCATCGAGGCAAAAATAATCATGGGCATTTTAGCATTATGAATATATATCCTTAGGTCAAAAGTATTTTTTTTTATTTTCGGTTAAAATGCGCACTTTAAAGGACATCTGAATGAAGAGTACCAAGTATCATCCCTATCTGTACGACTTCCGTTAACATTGGCTGCAGAAAACCCAATCCAAATACGAAATAGTGTTTCCAAGCTATGATTTTGCTCCATTTTGAATCTGTCCTTATTTCAATACCGAACAATTTTAGAAATGAACAAATGTCTCCAATCAACCCTTCTTCTGGAATATGTTTTAACCAATTAAGCCCAAACGTAAATCTAGAAGAAATTCCAATACGATCCGGACAGCGCTGTACAAGATTTTAATGAATTGCGCTTTTTGTCTTGGAGTCTGCATGTGCAAACCTTCAGAAACGAACGTCCCTATTTCGAAAACGTCACGCTCAGGAGAAGAATGCTCTCCGTGGCCATGTCTGTAAATGCATTCTCCATGGTGTGTTCAAGTATGGTTTCATTGTTCAGGTGTCCTTTACGGGTGCTAAAATTTCATTTTAAAGCAAAGCCATTGTGGCACAAACAGCCTACCATGGGACCTCGGGGATCATCAAATGTATCGTGTGGTCAAAAGTTTGTTTTTCACTTTGCGGTAAGATGCGCACTTCAAGGGAGCTAGAAATTCATTTCAAAGTGATCATGGGCTCGGTCATGAAAATGTACATTTTCCTTAAAAGTATTTTTTACTTTTCGGTAACATGAGTCCTTTAAGGAATGGTAGGATCGGGGAAGTGATAATTGTTATGCCAATCTTGTCAAGTCTCTAATGTTCAAGTCAAGTTTCATCGTTCTAGCACTTCTGGAAGTCCCCTAACTCGTGATCACCGGAATTCCACCCCCTCCTAGAGCTCCCCCACAGTCCCCGAATCCGGTCCGGTTCTGTCACTAATGATCTACAGTTTGTGCGTGTTGTTCCTACCAAGTTTCATCCCGATCGCTCGACTCTAAGCATGTCACAAGATTTCCGGTTCTCCCCTTAAACCCCCCCCCCCATTCATCGGATCCGGTCCGACTTGATTTGGGACATTTGAAACCCGAGGTTTTTCGAAATATCAAGTTTCATTAAGATCCGATCGCCCGTTATAAAATTATACACGCCTGAAGATCCCGAGTTCCCCATCCCTCCACTCCCCCCACGATGGTTGGATGGGGGAACTGACTCTTGCTAAGACAATCTTTTAAAGTCTCTAATGTTCAAGACAATTTGCGTCGTC
Organism: Branchinecta lynchi; assembly: GCA_023053575.1. Lineage (NCBI taxonomy): Eukaryota > Metazoa > Arthropoda > Branchiopoda > Anostraca > Branchinectidae > Branchinecta > Branchinecta lynchi. Next base: position 10,077,357 of record JAKZAP010000007.1, read on the forward strand.
AGTACAGTACAAAAACGCGATTACTGTAATTCCGACCCCCCCCCCCTACATCTTACTCGGGCACTGATATATGTACGGCTTGTGCTTGTTCTTCCACCAAGTTTCATCCCAGTCACTCCACTCTAAGCGTGTCACAAGATTTCCGGTCCCCCCTTTCGACTCCCCCCACATTCCTCAGATTCGGTCCGGACTTGAAATTGGACATCTGAGACACGAGTTCTTTCCAAATAGAAAGTCTTATCAAGATTCGACTACCCGTTGGAGATTTATAGATGCCTCAAGATTCCGGATTCCCCATCCCTCCACTCCCCCACAGTGGTCGGATCTGGGAAGTGACTATTTCCATGCTAATACAGCTAATGCGATAGTCGATTTAGGGGTAAGAATACATGCCGAACGCGAATATGAAAACCATTTTTTCGCCGGACAAGTAGCTCGCCCGGAATCCGGCCAAAACCGGAAAGTTTGTTAAAAGTAAAAGTTTTATATGAAGTTAATTAGTTGTTCGATTTAGGGCTAAGAAGACACGCTGAACATTTATATGAAAATCATTTTCTTGTCAGACAAGTAGTTCGCCCGGAATCCGGCCGAAACCGGAAAATTCGTTAAAAGTAAAAGTTTTATGTGAAGTTGATTAGATGTTCGATATAGGGGTAAGAAGACATGCTGAATTCACTTTTGACAATAATTTTCTACCTGGACATATAGCTCGCCGGGAAATCCGGTTGAAATCAGATTTTTTTTTAAAGAAGCAAACTTTTATCTGAAGTTGATGAACTGTGCGATGAAGGGGTAAGGTTATGAGCTGAATTCGTTTTTCAGTTTTTGCCGGACCAAAGTTAGCCCGGAACCCCGACGAAACCGGAGATTTGGCAGAAGTAAGGTAGGAAATTTTGTATCAATTTCGTCAAAGTAGATATGACGTATAGCCTAGGGGTGAATACACACACATGCTGAATCCATATCTGAACTTGGGTTTCTCAGATGATTAGCCATCGAAATTCTTCTGTTTCTAAATCTTAATAGGAAAAATGTTCAAGGAGTCTGGCGAAGACCGGATATCTACAAGACAAAACTGTCCGGATCAAATATTAAATTTCTGGGATTCCAGCGAAACCTTTGATCTTGTTTTATCAGTTTCCAGCGAAATGCCCCTCGAGACGAGGGGAAAATAGGGCAAGTGTTGGTTCTTACTCTGCCCTATTTGTGGAGTGAATGATCAATGAAATCGTGTTCAACTTTATGTGGGAATCTGATTTGGAATCGGAATCTGAGCTTAAACGGATAAGTAAGAAATTCTTCGGAAGGGAAATTCTAGGAGGACAGACTAACTCAGTTTCTTGAGGATCCAGAGCCGCCTCGGGGTTGTAGGAGATTCAGCGAGTTTCATTCGGGTAGCAGTGGAGCATTGGTGCTTTTATTATTTCCGCTCCCTTTAACTCGAGGTAGCTCCCTCTCCCCGCTCGCTTTCCCGGAGGCAACTCGGCTACCCAGGAACACACTGTAAAATGATACTCGGCGCTATATCACTGTTGCCAAATACTTGACACAAGATCGCGCAGAAGTAGAAATGTATTTGTCTTTTGTTTATGCGATTTGATCTTTTTTTTATCTGTGCATAATTTGCAATACATTCAAAACAAACTTTTACAATCAATACATGTCAAAACATCCGCATCCATTAGATACAAAGTTACTGTCCACGACTAAGTAACGTCTAAAAAGCATGCCTCAATACCATTACCATATACTATTGCCTTGCATGTATACTGCTACATGATTATACGTGCATTCAGGGCAAAACACAATAGTTAACAATTAACAAATAAAGTGGACGAAAACGTTACTGTCCAAAACTAGGTGACCTAAAAAACATGACAACATACCATATGTATAGCATGTATAATGCTATATGATTAGTAAAAAAGCTAGTACACGACCTATAAGCGACAAGCGGAGCAAATCTGGACAAAACACCCAATAGTTGACAATTATCAAATCAATTGCATAAAAAATGGTACTTTCCAAAACAGGTAACGTGAAAAAAAGGATGCTTCCATTCCTTTCCATTACTGTACTGCATATACGCTGCTATGCATGTGATTATAGTAAAAGCTAAGCTAGGAGCTGGCTCGATTGGCAACAATTCAGGATTTTCGGAAAACAAAGGAAGCACGGAACTATGTTCTATTAGCCACGGCCCTATGGGCTTCTGTGAAACTTTTGGGATCGACTAAAACGAGGCACGGCAGAGTAGCCTCGTTTTTGTTGCAATAGTGCTGCCGCATCGCTGCTGGGGCACTTCTTTGCTTTTGCATAATATGCGTTTTCGGATTCACTTTCTTCTTGGTTGAAGCAGCAGCGCTGCAGCATCTTGCAGGGAAGCACGGACTTGGTCGGGGAGCAAGTCCGTGATTCTCGAGAAGCGCTGCCATCTTCCTCGGAAGCGCTGCAGTGCAAAAACGGATGTAGAAAGAATCAGTCCGGAATCGGCCGAGAAGTGGACCTGCAGCATGCAACAAAAACGAGGCTAGTGTAGGAGGCGTGATTTATTAAAAAGAGGCGCGAAAACTAAAAGGGCCCTTTCATTCAGACTGAGGGGCAGGGACAATGTTCTAATGTGCCTTCTTCTAGGCTTTGGAGTTAAGAACTCTCACTTACTTGTATGCTTCTACTACTTACTAATCTCTTTTTAGGATCCCAAAACGTAAGTAGAGGGATACCTGTGACATCGCAAAAGTTGTCCGTCTGTTAGCACGATAACTCCGAAGGGAAAGAAATATTATGATGAAACTTGGTGTGAGGATTCTTCGGGTCAAGGGTAAGGTCAAGTTCGTACATGGGCACTGTAGCTCTACATTTAGGGGTGGGGGAGGGGGTTCAAATTAAGGGACAAACAAAATATTTTTAAAGAGCTAATGTGATAGTCGGTTATGGAGTAAGGAGACATGCTAGGCACGACAAGAAAACCATTTTCTCGCCGGACAAGTAGTTCGTCCGGAATCCGGCAAAAATCGGAAAGTTGGTTAAAAGTAAAAGTTTTATTTGAAGTTGGTTAAATGCTCGATTCAGGGGTAAGAAGACATGCTGAACAAGATGGTTAAAAACCACTTTCGTAAAAACCACGACAAGAAAACCATTTTCTCGCCGGACAAGTAGTTCGTCCGGAATCCGGCAAAAATCGGAAAGTTGGTTAAAAGTAAAAGTTTTATTTGAAGTTGGTTAAATGCTCGATTCAGGGGTAAGAAGACATGCTGAACAAGATGGTTAAAAACCACTTTCTCGTCGGACAAGTAGTTCGTCTGAAATCCGGCAAAAACCGGAAAGCTGGTTAAAAGTAAAAGTTTCATTTGAAGTTGGTTAAATGTTCGATTAAGGGGTAAGAAAACATGCTGAACACGATGGTGAAACCATTTTCTCGCCGGGCAACTAGTTTGTCCGGAATCCGGCAAAAAACGGAAAGTTGGTTAAAGTAAAACTTTCATTTGAAGTTGATTAAATGTTCGAATAAGAGGTATGAAGACATGCTGAACACGATGATGAAAACCATTTCCTCGCCGGACGGAATCGGTTAAAACCGGAAAGTTTGTTAAAAGCAAAAGTTTTATCTGAAGTTGATTGGATGACAGAATTAGGGGTAAGAAGAGACGCTGAGTCTGTATATGACAATCATTTTTTACCCGGACATATAGTTAGTCCAAAATCCGGTTGTAACCGGATTTTTTGTTTTTCAGTCAAAGTTTTATTTAAAGTTGATTAGACGAAAACAGTAGGGATAAGGAGATAAGCTGGATTCGTTTCTCAATTTTCTTTTTTTGCTGGACTAGTAGTTCGCAAGTAAAGCAGGAAGTTTCGGTCAGTACCGTCAAATTAGATATGGCTTATAAGGGTATATCTGAACTTGGTTTTCTCTGATAACTGGATCAAATATTAGATTTATGGGCTCCCATCGACACTTTTGGTCTTGTTATTAACGTACCTCCTGCACCATAACCGTGCCGTGCCGTGACTCTTTTTCGTTGATCCACACGTCGATCCACATATCATTCGTTCACCCCTTCCTAGGCGAAAGACAGGTAGAAGTTGACCCCTTCCTAGGCGAAAGACAGGTAGAAGTTGACACTAACCGCTCTCCTGGAAACCCGTGTCCTGTCACACTACGCATTTTATTTCGAGTTAAAAGCGCATGGTCAGCGCGTAGTAATAACCTTACCTTCGTCGTCTGCCGCGTCCATGACGTCCGAACAGAAAATTGAGTAGCAAATGAGCAGAAGGAAGCCAAACGGAAGGCCGAAGAGGACGGCAGTCAACACCGGGTTTCCCTTCCACATGTCTTCAACGGAAGTTCTGGCTTGGAAATAAATTCGCTGGATTCTCGTTAGAAATCCAGAGCCGCCTCGAGCCTGAAAAACGAATACGAAGATCAGAATTTCGACTTTTTACGACTGACGGATGAATTGACAAAAAATGGAAATAGTGCAATATTAATGAAGAAAACAAAATCACTATCGGCAGGCCCGTATCCAGGAATTTATTTGGGGGGGGTGCCTGCGGGTCGGACAAAAATGTACAAAAAAGACGTAGATGAGAGGGAAAAGACTACAAAAATGATTATTTTTTCGGGGGGGGGGGGATGCAATACAAAAATTGGTAAAGTACAGTAGGAACGAATGAAAACAAGACAGAATGGAAGACTCTCGAAGACTCAAAACTCTCATTAAATACAAAAAACAAGAACATGTTATACGCAAGATTGAACTTCAACAACAAGAGTTAGATGCTCATATGGCACTTGCAAGACAGGTTCAGAGGATGAAAGTAGGAATTGGCCAATCCGTGGGTTTGTTCTTACGCTCGAGACAAGAAAGATCAACGGCCGTTGTGAATCACGAGAATGTATCTTTGATAACAAAAGGTATTTTATTTTTCCACTTGGCTGTCATGAGGTGCACTTTAGGGCGATAGAAATTCATCTGCAAACAAAACCTGTGAGGCAAAAACTATAGCGGGCCCTTGTATCGTTTGGTCAAAGTGTTTTTTGCCACTTTTCGGTTAAGGTGCGCACTTTAAAGGTGCGAACTTTAAGGGTGCTTGTCTCGCCTAGTTCTAAGCAAAACCGTTGTGGCAAAAATGATCATGGGTCGAAATATATCGTTTAATCAAAAATAGGCTACTTTTTTGGGATCCCAAAACGTAAGTGGAGGGATACCTATGACATCGCAAAAGTTGTCCGTCTGTCCGTCCGTCCGTCCGTCCGTCTGTAAGCACGATAACTCTCGAAGGGAATGAGTTATTTTGATGAAACTTGGTGAGAAGGTTCGTTGGGTCGTCGGACCAGTCAAGTTCGTAGATGGGCTTTGTAGCTCTACATTTAGGGGTGGGGGAGGGGATTGAAATTAAGGGACAAACAAAATATTTTGAAACAGCTAATGTGATAGTCGATTATGGGGTAAGAAGACATGCTGAACACGATGGTGAAAACCATTTTGTCATCGGACAAGTAGTTCGCCCGGAATCCGGCCAAAACCGGAAAGTTTGTTGAAAGTAAAAGTTTTATTTGAAGTTGATTAGATGTTCGATTTAGGGGTAGGAAGACATGCTGAAGACGATGGTGAAAATTATTTTCTCGACGGACAAGTATTTCGCCCGGAATCCGGCCCAAACCGGAAAGTTTGTTGAAAGTAAAAGTTTTATTTGAAATTGATTATGGGGTAAGAAGACATGCTGAACACGATGGTGAAAACCATTTTGTCATCGGACAAGTAGTTCGCCCGGAATCCGGCCAAAACCGGAAAGTTTGTTGAAAGTAAAAGTTTTATTTGAAGTTGATTAGATTTTCGATTTAGAGGTAGGGAGACATGCTGAAGACGATGGTGAAAACTATTTTCTCGACGGACAAGTATTTCGACCGGAATCCGGCCCAAACCGGAAAGTTTGTCAAAATTAAAAGTTTAATTTGGAGTTGATTGGATGTTCGATTTAGGGCAAGAAGACATGCTGACCACTTATGTGAAAACAAGTTTCTACCCGGACATGTAGTTCGTCCGGAATCCGGCCAAAACCGGAAAACTGTTGGAAGTCAAAGTTTTATTTCTAGTTGATTAGATAAGTGATTTAGGGGTAAGAAGAGATGCTGAGTCCCTGTGTGACAATCGTATTTTACCCGGACATATAGTTCGACCGGAATCCGGCTGGAATCGGAAAATTTGTTATAAGCTAAATTTCTATTTGAAGTTGATTAGATGTTCATTACTGGGGAAAGAAGATACCCTGATTTCGTCTTTGAGCTTTCTTTTTTCGCCGGACAAGTAGTTCTGGAGTTCGGCCGGAACCGGGAAATTGGCAGAAGTGGCAGGAAGTTTTCGTCAAAACAGATATGACTTATAGGGGTAAACACACATGCTGAATCCAAATCTGAACTTGGTTTTCTCAGGTGATTAGCTATTTGGCCTTAATCTGTTTCTGAATTTTAATTGTAAAAATGTTCAAGGAGTCTGGCGAAGACTGGATCTGGCTAAGACAAGACCCAGTTGTCTGGATCAGATATTGAATTTTTGGGATCCCATCGAAACCTTTGGTCTTGTTGTACTTGTTTTACTTTGCGGTTAAGATTAGTACTTTAAGGAATGTTCTGATTTTCTAAGCCAATTTTGTAGAATCTCTAATATTCCCGCCAAGTTTCATCATCCTAGCACATCTGGACGTACCTCAACTCCCGATCAGCGGAATGCCGGACCCCCCTCCAACTCCCCCCACAGTGCCCGGATCCAACCCAAGTTCTGTAAATGATTTATCTTGAGCATTTATTTGTTATTCCCACACACTTCCATCTCGATCTCTCGACTGTAAGCACGTCACGTATTCCACCCCCACCCCCCCCCCTTGACAGTCGTTTGATCCGTTCCGGACATGAACAAAAAACTTCAGCGACATGTTTCAGTGGAACCCGATCACCCGTTCCAAAGTTAAACATGACTCAATATTCCAGATTCCCCTTCCCTCCACTCCCCGAGGATGATATGAGCGAAAAAGATCAGTTTGGTAGGGTCCCTTCTACGCCTGCCAAGTTTCGTAGTGAAAATCCCCAAACCACCATCACTGGAATTCCGGTCCCCCCCCCCCCCCCCCCCCCAGTGTCTGGATCCATGTCCGATCGTGTAAACGATTTATCTAGAGCAGATACTTGTTCTTCACAGCAAGTTCCACTCCGATCCCTCCAATCTAACCGTTTCACGAGACCCCAATTCCCCGCGGATGTCAAACCCGGTTGAGATTTTAAATACAAAATCAGTGATATGTCTTCTATTCAGTTATTAAGTTTCATTCGGATCAGATCATTCTTTCAAAAGTTACGCACGACTATATTTTCAGGATTTCTCCTCCTTCCACTCCCCTCTAGATTGTCGGATGGTAAAAAGATTACTGTGTTGCGAGAGCAACACTTTGGTTTTGTCGTGTTTTTTGTTTGTTTGTTTTTTCCTAGTACCCCGATTTGCGCTTATTCTTAGAAAGTGGTAAGGGTCTAACCTGTGCGGTTTTTACGGAAAGTGTAGACCTTAGGCCGGATTGATGAATCTGACATTACATTTTGGAAAGCTCCGTAGAGCTCTCGCCTGGGGCCAAAAAGGATGGCTTTTGGTTGTAATTGGGCCAGAGCCTACAGTGTGTGAAGTAAAGTGGAGTTGTATAGCCTATGTCAGAGAGGACTACGTGAAGTTATGCAGCCAAGCTTTCGTTTCATAAAACGACGTTTCTGCTTTCGAGTGGAAAGCTACATTCTAGCAGGCAAGTAGACAGGCACCAGTTTTAAACTGAAAATGGACTAAAATCTTTTGCGAAATATGTGTGGCAGTTCCCTGGCCCCCCCCCCCACAGCCAATATATCTTCTTTGAGACATATATTGTTTCTACCCGTTTATGTTCGTGATTTCAGCTGAGTTTATCATTCCATTTGTTATACTTAGGAGTGAGGAAGAGAAATGATATCAGATGGGCCTCTTAAACTTTAAAATTTCTCTCACTGCTAAAGAAACTAAAGCTTATCTTTTGCTCCTTTCTAAGTGGGGATATGAGAAAGTTGTCCTACAAAGTATATGTCATCTGTTTTTTGGAACACACACATGAGACACAACAGTTTGAAAGTTTAGAGGGGTTGTCAACTTCAGTAGTAAGGTACACACTGAAATAAAAAATAGGCTGATCCAAACCGTGAGACATGTAGGGTACTTGTAAGCAACAATCGGCTGTAAGATCATACTTATCTTCGGCGATGAGGTGTTAGCAGCGTCGGTAGTCGGTGTACCTATTAATCCTATGATTTCTTTCCGGTTTATTTGATCGTGAATTTGGTACCATGTCTATCACGGGGAGATTGACTTGTAAGTAAGAATGTGAAAATTGGTGCACTTTTTTTGTCACCATAAATCTGAGGGTAAGAAAATTAGTTTCCTTGGTCTATCAAACTTTAGTGGCAGGGTACAAACTCAAACAAAGAATAGCGGGAACCCAATTGTGAGACATGTCAGGGACTTGTAAGTAACAATCGACTGTTATACCACAATCATCTTCGGCGGTGAGGGGTTTCCGACTTTTCCTAGTTTGTTCACCTATTTTGTTTCCGCTGTTTTCGATGATAAGATAAGTTTGGATCATGTCAAGAATCGGTTGCTGTAGCATTGTCATTTTCACGTTCAGTTCAGTTTATTTTACGACCCAAATACATTTAACTATGATGCCAGTACCCTCCCCAAGAAAGGTACAAAAAAGCATTTGCAAATGGGCGGGTACATAAAATTCATTTCCTAGCTAATAATTATCGAGAAACAAAACATAAGAGAAAGATAAAAGCACTAAAATAAAAACAATAACCAATCTCTCACCAACACAATCAATAATAAAAAATAAAAATAATAAAAAAAAAGAAAAAAATAAAACAAACTATCAACCTTGGCCTAACAAATACTTTATCAATTTATTTTTGAATAACCCAAGGTGCTCAGCTGCCCGAATGCTCTCCAGAACAGAGTTGCACAAATTAGGCCCTGAAAATCTAGTAGGGAAGCAGGCCCTGGTTTCACTTCTATGCGGGACGACGAAGTCACTAGCATGACGCCTTTCATAATGATGCAAAGATCTATTGTCACTAAAATAATCATAAAAAACCTCTGGACTTGCATCGTTCCAACATAGATAAGCAAAATATCTGGCTTGGTACTCCCTCAGAACTTGCAACTTTTTGAAGCAAGCTGCAGTGTTCAACACCTTCAACATATCCACCAATAAGATGCATCGCTTTATTTTGAGGAATCTGAACACGTTTAAAATTCACATAAAATTGGTTGACCATAACATGCAGCCATACGAAATATATGGGTGAATCAAAGCGTGGTATAAAAGCCATAAAACTCTCGGAGGTAGACATTTTTTGAAACGTCCAATTGCTCCCAGGCCACGGGCAATTTTTGTTGCAACAACATCACTGTGGCGTTTCCACGAAAGATTACAATCAATGTAAAAACCTAAATAACGGATTTCCTGAACCTGAACTACAGGCTTATTATCAAATAGAATTCTACCATTAATATCACTGGGCTTGCCAACACTAGAATATAAAATAAAATTAGTCTTAGCAACCCGTACGGAAAATCTACACCTCGAATCTAGGTCAAAACGGCCTCGTACGTTTGAAACACAAACTAGGTCGTTTTCGCTGCCTATTCGCCCCGGTTTCCACCTGAAATCTGGGTCAAAACGACCTCGTACATTTGAAACACAAACTAGGCCGTTTTCGCTCTCGTTTTTCACCTCAAATTTGGGTCAAAACGACCTCGTACATTTGAAACAGAAACTACCTCGTTTTCTCTCTCGCCTCATTTGGTTTGGTAGCGAATCCACCTCTACCTCGTACATTTTATACATAAAGACCCTGTTTTCTCAGTAAGGATCACGAGGTCGAAACCAAAGAATGCTGGTTATTATCAACCAGCGCAGCGCCCTTGTCAAGTATCAAAAAGTCGTATCCATTGATCAGTGACTTCTTGCAGAACTGTGTCAGATATTCAGTATTAACGATGGTTTCAAAATTATACTAAATATAGAAGACAAAACTAGTTTCGCCAAATGATCGATTTAGGACAAGTAACTCTCGAAATTTGTTGGGTGATGCTTTTGCACCATCGAACAAGGTTCAAACTCGGAAGCTGCTTCTGAAATTTTTTGAACTTCCCAGTACAGCAATATTTTCAAAACTATAGACGGCAATGCTTAAATTAAAGCATTTCCGTGGCTCTTACAATTAATAGTTTTTTTTCCTGTCTCGAAATAAGCAATTAGGGAATAAGGTACCATATACTGGGTAGATTGGATTTGATTAATATAGTGATACATAAAATCGGACTCGATTGCTCTTTGCTCCTAGGTTTCTGGCAAACGTAAAGCTCGAAAGTAGTTTATCTCTCATGATAGATATTCCTTCAGCCCGAGCTGACTGCGAATCATATTTGACGGTGCAAAACGGATAAGTCTGCTATATATTATTAGAGCTATAGTTCGGCCCTTCTAGGCAAGGGTCCTCTTCAGGCTCAAGCCGCTCAAGCTGGAAAATGGACTTCCTGGGAAATGGAAAATTATGAAAAATTAGCTAGAAAATGACTGGTCAGTTTCCAGCTTGTGCGGCTTAACCCTGAAGGGGACGCTTGCCAAGAATGAAATATAGCTCTAATAAAATGTAACTGATTTATCCGTTTTGCATAGTCAAATATTCTTTCTTATTGATCACCAAATGCAACTGCCTCTGCATCTCGTCAATTACCTTGCCAGTGGAACTAAAGTCGAAGTATAATAGGAAAAGTCTTTCACCATCCCCCGATGGCAACTTCGCAGTGAAACTATAAGGTCGCCCTCGCACTTCACCAAAAACGAGGTGGACATGAAATCTCCCTGATATTTGGCTACCATCTTCGCAGCGAAAACAAGGCCGAAGTTGAATACACCCTCGCCCTTCGCCAAATATGAGGCGGAGGTAGACTCGCCCTGTCTTTCGCCATCTTTTTCGCAGCGAAAACTAAGGTCGAAGGGAAATCCGCCTTCGACCTTTACTAAACACGATAGCGAACGTGAGATCTCCCTCTCCTTCGCCTTCATATTCGCAGCGAAAATGTGGGTCGAAGTATAATTCGCCATCAATATTCGTCCTCGCTAAACTTCCGCCCGCATTTCGCCACCGAAAATACAGTTTCGTCCTCGATTCGAGGTGTAAAATAGCATTCGACGTGGAGATTTTCCGTACGGGAACGTTTACTGATAACAAACTCAAACTAGTAAAGACGTAGACATTTCTCAGAACGCCATTCACTTTCAAGACAAGACTATCCAAACAACTGCACTGTCATCAGAAAATGACGTTAAGCAACAATCCGGAAGATAAAACGGGTTGTCGACAAAACGTCCCCATTCGAAACGTCCCCACGACAAAACGTCCCCGTGGCAAAATGTCCCCGATCAAAACGTCCCCTGGCGAAAAGTCCCCATGGCGAAACGTCCCCTGCTATTGAGTTTTTTTTTTCATCGCTGAGGGATAGCTAGGCCTATGAGACTACTGGTTGAGTCATCAGTTCAGACAAAAAAATGTTTTTGGAATATAAACTTTTGAATACCACGATGTGTTGACTACTTCAGCATTTAACCGATACTCAAGAAACCAACCAAAGTGTTGCTCCTGGCTATAGCCATTTCTTAAAGGACTCCTCACACTTTTACTCTTCAACTTACAATATTTTAAAATATTTGAATACTTTAAAACTAGGCTGTACTTGCAACAAATACCCCACAATTTTGGCTGTTTAAGTTTTTTCCGAGACACGTTGACTTGTAGCGAAAACAGGCGAACAATTTACATAACCGGTTTTTCTGATGGAAAAACTTCTCACAGACAACCGTCGACAGCGTGATACACATCGAAGGTATCATCTTGCTTTTGTTCGGATATTTAATTTGGTGATATTTATTATTAAAAGGTTTTATTAAAGGATTAAAACTGTCTAGCCTAGATTAACTATGTCTCTCTGCCTAACTAATCGTCCCATCCGCTTTCGTTTCCTCACTTCCCCTGTCATTTTTAACCAGCACAACGGCACTACGCTTATTTTTGCGTTTTCCTTGTTTGACTCTCGTTTGAGCCACAGTGGGCTTCCTCTTTCTCTGAGGAGCATCTTGGTGCTCCTCAGATTGGGCATGTTGCTTCAAACGACCTAACTGATCAATTACGAGCGTGTTCCATCCTACTTACCAAGTTACTACGCATGAAGTCATGAATTCTGGCTTTTGCCGTCAAGGCTGGAACGATTTTTCTATTTTCCAGCAGAATATCATGTCGCGGACGAATCCGACCAATCACGTTACAGAGTTCCGTAGTTTCTACGCTCCCGAGCGTGGTAAGCAAGTAGTTACTATTAGTTACTATTTCGAGAAGGTTGGAACGGTCAGCGTAGTAACTTTTGGTGAGGCTGGAACGGAAGTGGTAACTAATAGTTACTATTTGTAGAAGGGTGGAACACGCTCTACGAGTCAGTTGCAAGTTACAAGGCATATTACACGACATATTTCAAAACTGAAAACAATACATTTATGAAGCAACCGGTCCTATGTCGGATCTTTCTTGCTTATAAGGAATGTTCCCACATCTGTAATGCACACTCTGAAGTTGTTTTACCTCGACCATTCACCTGAAGATCGAGGCCAACTTAAAAATATATGCTTGGGGACGTTTCGCCACGGGGACGTTTTGTCATGGGGAGGTTTCGCCAGGGGACGTTTTGTCATGGGGACGTTTCGTCGGTAAGCCGATAAAACCTCATACTATCTACACAAACCAGATGAGGAAGTGGACCAAGGACCGACCCCTGCGGCACATCACACGACACTTGATAAGGGGAAGAAAAAACCGTAGCAGTGCTTTAGCGCCCCCGGGATTTTTCGCCACTGGGTATTTTTCGCCACTGTAGGTGCTGACCCATATCCTAATGGACTATTCTCCTCTAATTTGTGTTCTCCGATTGGAAAGTTACATGTCAAAGATCCCATCAATATGATTCCAAATTAGTGAACCTTTATGGAAAGTATTTGTTGAGTGTTTTACGATTATTCTATATTTATTTGTCCTTTTCTACTGAACTTACGCCCTTGGCAGTGCGTCATAAATCCTTCATTCATTCATTCATTAGCCTAGCCATTCAAGAAGTAAAATCGGCTGTTTTCGTCACGGTCTTTCCAGAAAATTTCCTGAAGATAGGCATTTAAGTTATATTTACAGAAACTATAATACAGTAAAATACGAAAACTGGCAAAGCATTGTTAAAAAAAAAAAATGAAAATTCTCGAGTCCAAGTGTACTAAATGGGACACTGCCCTGAGAAAGGTTCACTTCAATGCGGACTACTCCCTTTTCGTAGGCACTTATAAACCAGAGTACGTCACACTACAGTGAAACTACACCACCGAAAAAAACCTATCTTAATGTCGTATTTTCTTTGCAGATTAGTTTTATCAAGTTCCATCCTTATTGGTTATACGAGAAGACAGAGTAAGATCTAGTATCAAATTAGCAGTGTTTCTTTTTATACTTTTCCTGAATTAATCCTTCATAAGTAGTAGCAAGAAGTGGCCTAAACTCCTTATGAGATTTTTTTCGCTAATCCCACATGTAATCTGATTTGCCTTTCTTTTACCTGTTGCGTTACCTGTGGTGGCGAAAAACAGCCAGTGGCGAAAAATCAAGATGGTACTAAAGCACCTATCTCAGAAAAAACATCATCAATCGTCACTTTAATAGACCTCCCGCACAAATAACTTTCAAACAACTTCAGACTCACTCCTTTGATACCCAAGCATTCTAATCTCTGCAATCAAATTCTAAAATCTACCTTTCCAAATATCAAGTTTCATCGAGATCCGGTCACCCGTTCAAAAGTTATAAATACCTCAAGATTCCGGATTCCCCCTCCCTCCACTCCCCCCACAGTGCCCGAATCGGCTCGGTCATGTCAATGATGTATCTAGTGTTTGCTAGGTGTCTTCCCACCAAGTTTCATCTCGATCCCTCCACTCATAGCGTTTCCCAAGATTTCCGGTTGACCCCTCCAGCTCCCCCCAAAAGTCACCGGATCCGGTCCGGATTTTTAGTGGGTCGTCTGAGGCATGAGGTCTTTCCAAATATCAAGTTCCATCAAGATCCGATCACCCGTTCAAAAGTTGTAAATACCTAAAAATTCTGGATTCCCCCTCCCTCCACTCCCCCCACAGTGCCCGAATCGGCTCGGTTATGTCAATGATGTATCTAGTGTTTGCTAGGTGTCTTCCCACCAAGTTTCATCTCGATCCCTCGACTCATAGCGTTTCCCAAGATTTACGGTTGCCCCCTCCAGCTCCCCCCAAAAGTCACCGGATCCGGTCAGGATTTTAAGTGGGTCGTCTGAGGCATGAGGTCTTTCCAAATATCAAGTTCCATCGAGATCTGATCACCCGTTCAAAAGTTATAAACACCTCAATATTCCAGATTCCCCCTCCCTCCACTCCCCCCACAGTGCCCGAATCGGCTCGGTTATGTCAATGATGTATCTAGTGTTTGCTAGGTGTCTTCCCACCAAGTTTCATCTCGATCCTCCACTCATAGCGTTTCCCAAGATTTCCGGTTGCCCCCTCCAGCCCCCCCCAAAAAAAAGTCACTGGATCCGGTCCGTATTTTAAGAGGGTTGTCTGAGGCATGAGGTCTTTCCAAATATCAAGTTTCATCGAGATCCGATCACCCGTTCAAAAGTTGAAAATACCTCAAGATTCCGGATTCCCCCTCCCTCCACTCCCCCCACGGTACTCGGATGGGGAAGTGACTATTTCCAACTTAATCATTTGGGGTCCCTGATATGCCTGCCTTTGTCGTCCTAGCTTATGTGGAAGTGCCCGAACTAGCAAACCCTGGACAGACCGACAGACCGACGGACGGACAGAAATTGCGATCGCTATATGGCACTTGAACACCGAATTGGGTGTCACTGAGTAGGGTATGTTTCGTCAGATGGTCATACAGACGACGATGAATAACTTTTTCCAAAATGTTTGACAATGGACGCGGTATCGAGATCGGTCTCCAATTACCGCCATCTGACCTGGCACCCCCTTTTTAACGTGCGAAAATTTTAGCTTGCTTCAGCGCTTCTGGAAAGGTCCCTGTTTCCAGAGACAGGTTGCGGATATGAAAGATACATGGTAGTATATACGTCATCACAGCTTTAAAAGTTCTAAGATTCATGCCATCTATCCCAGCAGAGTTCGATCTTATGTTTTTCACTATCGTAACCACTTCATCATTTGTACACTTTTCAAACTGGAACTCGATACTGTCTCAACCAGAGTCCTCGAATTCCCCACTGAGAACATTTTTCCCTGTCACACCTTACACTCTTGAATAGACAAGCCAATTTGAGAATAAAACTGGCCAAAATGATTCGCGACTACATTTCTATCACTCACAGAACTTCCGTTTCTATCAATGCATGGCGACTGGCTACTTTTCTGATTTCCCATTAATGCACTAATAACTTGCCATGTGGGTCTTGTATCTCCCTTATTATCAGAAAACTTTTCCTCGAAATACTTCTTGTTTGCTTGCCTTCTCATACTGTTCACCTTATTTCTCACTCGCTTGAACTCTGCAAAATCTGCGTCATCCTGACTATTAAGATATTGCTCAAATAACAGGTTCCTATTTTTTATCATGTCTATTATTTCCTCCGTAATCCACGGCTTGCGGGGATCGTCCTTCTTTTGCTTTGCCAGTCGGAAGCGACATGTTTTCTCATAAATCGGTTGAACAATGGACATCAACTGGTCATAAGCTAGAGAAAAATCACCGCAAATCTCAAGGACAGAGTCAAACTTAATACAACTCAACTCCACGGCAAAGTTACTCAGATTTTGCTTTTTCAGCTCACGTGGTAGTATTTTCTTTGATGGGATACGTCCATTTCTAAGACACATCACATGAGCAATTACCGTGAGATGATCCGAGCCTGGATATGTAATCACATCTGAACAGCTTTGACTCAGATAACTACGTCCCACGAAAACGTTATCAATTAGGGTCGCAAAATGACTAAAAATTCGGGTAGGTACACAAGTTAAAGGGTAAAGATCATTCGAAACCATATAATTAAAAAATGAGATGCTACAATGGTGTAGGCCTATGGTCATGTTCTATCACTGTAAAATAGAATTAAGTGCTAACGCAACGGATACACATGATAATGTAAAACGAGACATAGTTTCGGAGTGGTATCTATGCTATTTTGATCCGGAAAAGTTAAGGATAGCTTTATAATACCAACTATATTATATAAGATAATATTCCAAGTTTTCACAGTCACGATGTCTACGATTGAAAAGGATAAAGTTCAACTGGCTGCACAGTCAATTTAGTCAGTACTTCCGATATTCTGTCCTTTTTTGGGATCCCAAAACGTAAGTGGAGGGATACCTATGACATCGCAAAGTTGTCCGTCTGTCCGTCCGTCCGTCCGTCTGTCAGCACGATAACTCTCGAAGGGAATGAGATATGTTGATGAAACTTGGTGAGAGCATTCTTCAAGTCAAAAGAAAGGTCAAGTTCGTAGATGGGCCCGATAGCTGCGTATTTAGGGGAGAGGGGAGGGGTTTCAAATTAAACGTCGACAAATTTTTTTTTAAAAGCTAATGAGATAGTGGATTAAGGGGTAAGACGACATGCTGAACATGAATATGAAAACCATTTTCTCGCCGGACAAGTAGTTCACCCGGAATCCGGTCAAAACCGGAAAGTTTGCTAAAAGTAAAACTTTTATCTGAAGTTGATTAGATGTCCGATTTAGGGGTAAGAAGACATGCTGAATCTGAATATTAAAACGATTTTCTCTTCGGACAAGTCGACCGCCGGAAATCCGGCCAAAACCGGAAAATTTGTCAAAAATAAAAGTTTAATCTGAAGTTGATTAGAGATTCGATTTAAGGACAGGGAAACATACTAAATCCGAGTATGAAAATTATTTTCTCGGCGGACAAGTAGATCGTCCGGAATCCGGCCAAAACCGGGAAATTTGTTAAAAGTAAAAGTTTTATATGGATTGCATTAGGTGTTCGATTTACGGGTAAGAAGCTGAATTCGTCTATGACAATCATTTTCTACCTGGACACATAGTTCGCCACGAATCCGGCTGAAATCGGATTATTTGTTAAAAGTTGAAGTTTCATCTCAAGTTAATTAGAGGTAAGGAGATACGCTAAATCCGTTTTTGAACTTCAATTTTTTGCATAACAAGTAGTTCGTCTGGAATCCGGCTGAAACCGGAAATTTGGCAGAAGTAAGGCCGGAATTATCGTCAAAGTAGATATGACGCACGCTATAGGGGTAAAAGCACATGGTGAATCCATATTTGAACCTGGTCTTCTCATATTATTACTATTTGCCTTAATCTGTTTCTAAATGTTGTTAGTAAAGTGCTCAAGGAGTCTCGCGAAGACTGGACCTCTCTAAGACCCGATTGTCTGGATCAAATACTAAATTTGTGGGATCCCATCGAAGCCTTTGGTCTTGTTCTTACTTGTCAGCAAAAACCGACTGTTAGAGCATAATCATTTTCGGCGATGAGATGCTTGTAACTTTTGCTAGTTGGTGTACCTATTAATATTATTATTTATTTCTGGTGTATTTGAATTGAAAACAATTTGGTACTATTTCTATCACAGGTTTTGAAAGTGCGGTTGCTATAAGGGGTTCATAAGGGGCTAGAAACTAGTACAAATTGGTGCACGTTTTATTTTATCTCTTTAAATCTGAGGGTAAGAAAATTAGTCTCTATCGTCTATCACTGTAACTTAGAATTAAGTCTTTAAGGGTTTGACACTTTAGTGGTAGAGTAAACAATCAAACAAAGAATAGGCCGAACCCTACTGTGAGACAAGTCAGGGACTTGTAACCAACATTGGCAATTACACCATAATCGCCTTCGGCGATGACAGCCTTCCGACTTTTCCTAGTATGTGTAGCCTACCTATTTTGTTTCCGGTTTTGATGATAAGAAAAGTTTGGTTCATGTCATCGTTCAAGAACCGGTTGCTAAAGCATTGTCATTTTCATGCGATGCTAGAAATCTTTCACTGTAACCTAGGATCAAGCGCTAAAACAATGATATATTTCGCAATAATCAAGCCAGGTTTCAGCGTCCTATACCACATCTGGAAGTACCCTAACTCGCGGTTGCGGACAGAGCGCTCGACGCTGAATAATTAGCAATCTTTGAAGTTACGATATCAGCATGTAATACGTTTTCGGTTCATTCTTGCTAATATCTTCAATGTCTCCTTACATTTTTAGTCCTGTTATTGTCTGAAACTGGTTGATACGTGGGACAAGAATGTCTCATGCCTGAAATATTGGCTGGTACTAATGGTGACCCATAAAAGAGTTTAAGTCTTTTTGGGATTCCAAAACGTAAGTGGAGGGATACCTATGACATCGCAAAAGTTGTCCGTCTGTCCGTCCGTCTGTAAGCACGATAACTCTCAAAGGGAATGAGATATGTTAATGAAACTTGGTGTGAGGACTCTTTGGGTAATCGGACAACTCAAGTTCGTAGATGGGCTTGGTAGCCCAACATTTAGGGGTGGTGGAGGGGGTTCAAATTAAGGGGCATACAAAATATTTTGAAACAGCTAATGTGACAGTCGAGTATGGGGTGAGAAGGCACGCCAAACACGTTGATGAACAAATAGTTCATCCGGAATCCGGCAGAAACTGGAAAAAAATTTAAAAGTCTTGTTGGATACTCGTGTGAAAATCATTTTCTACCCGGACAAGTAATTCGTCCGGAATCCGGCCGAAACCGCAAAATTTGTTAAAAGTAAAAGTTTTATTTGTAGTTGATTAGAAATTCGATTTAGGAGTAAGAAGTGATGCTGAATCCGTATATGACAATCATTTTGTACACGGAGACATAGTTCACTTGGAATCCGGATGGAACAGGAAAATTTTTTATAAGTTAAATTTTTATTTGAAGTTGATTAGATGTTCGATATTGGGGAAAGAAGATACACTGAATCCGTTTCTTAGCTTTCTTTTTTCACCGGACAAGTAGTTCAGGAATTCAGCCGAAACCGGAAAATTGGCAGAAGGCACGAAGTTTTCGTCAAAACAGATATGACTTATAGGGGTAAACACACATGCTGAATCCATATCTGAACTTGGTTTTCACAGATTATTAGCTATTCTGCCTTAATCTGTTTCTGAATTTCGATATTAAAAGTGTTCAAGGAGTCTGGCGAAGACTGAACCTGGCGAAGACAAGACCCAATTGTCTAGATCAAATGTTGTTTTTTTGGGATCCCATCGAAACCTTTGGACTTGTTCAATAAGAAGCTGAAGATTGGATTAGGACTAGTATGTTGAAGTTTTAATACGATTCATATAATCTCATCAGCAACCCTTATTTCCTAACTCACATTAAGCAAAATCCAACAAAACAAAAAATATGTCAATGTCAACCAAACCTATAACCAACCCTCCCAAATTTCTGTATCGCTCAAAATAAGGGGACACAGTAATATGGGGATAAGATGTCACCTCGTCTAATGCCGTTTTCCACTGAAATAAGAGCATGCAGATTTTAGGAAAATTAATCACCACTCGAATGCTGAGCCCATTGTCCCACAGACCGCGTGAGGGGGATACAACGTTAAGACAAAAGATAGGGGAGCGGGAGAATGACACGTGTTACCGAAAGCCTTTAACGATTTAAGACACACGACAACTTCTTAAAGGCAATATCCAATATTCAGGTTTATCTTCGTACAGATCCAAGTTTTCTTACAGATTCCCCATCATAGCGAAATAAGGTTTCAGGCACCAAACGTTCCTGTCCTAAATAGCTACATATTCCCATCAAGATTGAATATAAAAATGAATGAACTAATTCGCAAAGAACTGTTTCCGAGTTCATATCCAAATTCATTTTTTTTTTTTTCAATATCTGATCCAGACAACTGGGTCTTGTCTTAGCCAGATCTATTCATCGCCAGACTCCTTGAACATTTTTACAATTTTCTACAATTTTCTACACATTCATAAATGTACAGTGTTCTTCAAAACTGTGCTAACTGAAAAAAATTTGAAAACTGAGCTGAACTACACCATTGGAAAGAACACAGCTGATTTGGTATTCTGTTAAACTGTGCTAAGTGTAAGATGACGACATGAGCACCATCAAACAGGTAGATTAGTTTTAACTGTCTGCGTTCCGACTTTCTTCGTGCAGATGGCATACACAAAACTGGGCCAAAGAATGATGAAAATGTAGTTAACACAGTTTTGAAGAACATGGTACAAATATGCCATTGTTGATTATTCACAATAATTCACTATTCTTCTGGACAGAATTTCGAATTCCCGACGTCGCGGAATTGGTCGCAAGTAATGGTTAGAGACCAACCAAAAGGAATCAAATACGTGTGCAGGTGTGTGAGGTTTTTGTGAAAAAAAATAATGTTGGAGCTGTCCGAAAATACAGAATAGAGAAGGGTTAAAGCAGAAACAAGATATTTGGGGGCCGTCTTTGAGTAGAACAAAGCTAAAAATTGTCGACTCCATGGACATAACAGGTCAAATATGACGTACAATCGTTCAGTTCAACTATAGTGAAGCTTCATAGAAAATATTCGCAACTTTTCTACCAAAGGATAGCTTGCGTCACGAACGGACCTGTGGAGATTTTCCTGAAACAGACACACTTAATCCGGTCATTAACATTCGCAAAGATGAAAGGTTGCAACGTAATGAAACATTATTTCGGAAAAAGAGGGTACCAAACTGCTGGAAAAAAAAGCGTAAGGGAGGCAGCTTGCGCCAAGGGAGCCCTTTTCGACTTTTCCCTTTAACACAAAGAAACCAAAAAGAAAGAAAGACAACTCAACTACGACAAAAACATTGGAGAAGACCACGGAAAGGCTCAAGGTTTGAATTTGCAGACCCGGACAGCCCCTCGTGTAGCAAGGCCAGCTTTGCCTTTACATCCGGAGCGGTAAAGTTCTGGATAATTTTTCTATTCTTACACCACGGTGGCAAATAAAATACAAATCTCAAGTACCGGCAATACGCGGAGCGGAGAGCTCGGATATCTTTTTCAAGAAAAATTGGAAACAACCCAGACAAAAATAAAACAGAGTGGTCACAATAGAATAGGTCTAGTAAAGTTTCGCTAGCGCATACGGTTATATTTACTTCTGTTAGCAACAATTTTTGAGTAAACCAATCTGGAGTGGAAAAGGGCTCCCTTACTGCCTCCCTTACACTTTTTTTCAGCAGTTCGGCATATAAATATTATGAGTAAAAAGCAAGGACCCCGTGTGACTCGAAGACTAGCAGAAGACCGATAAAGCAGAGCTGGAAATATGCAAAGGTTCGTCATCTTTTATCTCAGTAGCCATCGCTAAGAAGATCGTGCGAAAAACAAGCTAATTTTTTTTACCTGGAATTCCAATACACTAAATTATTCTGACTCTGCTGAGGGATTTTCAATTATTTCGTCTTGGGTTCAAGTAGTGACGTTCTGAATATGCTTGGTACGACAAGACAAAATTAACTTCGACACGGAGATTTTGAATTTCAACCAAAGCGTGCATCTCAATGGCTATGAGACAAAGTTCAGGAAATATTCGATTCCCGATTCTAAGGTAACTTCTGACGAGAGCCCGCTATTACACCCAAAAAGATTTATTGCAGTTTACGGCACTCATTTTATGTAGCGTTTACACGGACAAGAAATCCCGTCGAGTAGAAAGGAATTCCGGTCGACTCGAAAGGATTCCTTTCGTGAAGACGAGTAGAAGAAAAGTCTAGCGGGACGGCAGTCCTTTCATGATGAAAGGAATTCCGGACTACTTGAAAGGAATCTTGTCGGCGGCGCTGGTAAAAGTACTAAAAAAAAGTCTAGCTAGCTTTTGAGAGCAGCAATCATCAGTACTGATGTCATAAATGCTCTCAAAACGTTTTTTTATTGGCTAGTGTCAGATTTTCTGGTTTGAAGAATTTATATTCTTCCCTCTGCGTGTAAACACACCAAGATCGGATTCTGTTCAAGTTTTCCTGTACTTGTAAACGCTGCATAAGTTGCTAAATAATTTCAAGCATAGAGGTACAAGCACAGACAGAGTATGTAATAAGCTGTTCCTTGCAAATATTTCGACCGTCTCCGAACTATTTCGAACGTTTTATTTCTTTTCTGGCTCGAAATTAGTTCCTATCTAGTACAAGAATTGCTCATGCCCAGCTCATGCCTGATATCTTGGCTGGTATAGATGGTGACTCACAAGAGAAGGTATATTTGAGTAAGAAGAGGCTGAAAACTGGATTTTGGTACGGACTTCGAACATAGTGAAACTAGAAATCCTAAATCAGACTAACACCTTCGTACGGAACGACTAAAAAAGCGAACGGGTCGGAAATCACGATGAAGGAGGAACGCGTACTATAAAACAGGAACGGCGTACACTAAAGTCGGGAACGACTATTCAAATCAAGAAAGACATACTAAAAAGAGGAACGCCCTGAAGTTTCCTGATTAGAAGAACACTGCCCCTTTTCGTGCGTGCATGGGTTCACTCAACTATAAGAAGGAACATGGCTACTAGAACAGTATCATGCAATGGAATGATTTGGAACTCGTACCCAGACAAGCTATTAATGGAAGGAACAAGAGTGCATCGTTCCAATTTTAGTATTATTCATCCGGGGGCGGAGTTCCGGATTTGAGTGCGTCGTTCCTGTTTTAACTACGCTTCCCATTTTTAGTGCTCGGTCCTCTTGCCCATCACCCTTCCCATTTTAGTCAATCGCCTTGCGTACGCCTGGCACTACGACTTGACCCCTAATTTGACCGCATACTTAAAAAAAAAAAAAAAAAAAAAAAAATACTGATTGATAGATAGCGGTTCCCGCACCAAAACATTGTCCATCCGCTAAACTGTTACTAAGATACTGCTTAACCAGTGACACATGAACCAATCAAAAGCAGCCCTTACCACATTTCTCCGTGCTCACACAGATTTTTTAATTAGCGCAAAAAACAGCGGCAGAAGAAAAGAGACCGAGGTGGTCTACAGAGGTATGTTTGTAGCTGGCTATCGTGTTAACACACATTAAGAACACGCCTTCAAAACCCTTTCCTTAATTCAAGCACATAAACAACAATTACGCGTCTTAGGTTAGTTTTTTTTTGTTTGTTTTTCAGCTACACATAAATAAGAAACTAACGAAGAACAAAATTATGCACTTGCAGCAAAGGGAAAACCGTAATTGGTCTTGCGCTGCAGATGATTAGTAACCAGAATAAATAACAAAAAATAACAAAGACTTCATACTTCTCAACTTCCCACCTGCAATTCTTATTAAAAAAAAAAAAAGGAACGACGGCTACGAGCTCGTATGGCATTAGTTAAGAGTAAGTACAAATGACAACAACTGATGACGTTAGAAAAGTGCCTGTCGCCGGATGCGTTTCGGACATAGAAATGAGACATCTAGGGCAATTTCTCTTACCATCCATCAAGTTTCACTAGTATTTGAGCATTTTTCGGTACCCCACCCCCCTCACACACACTCCCATCGAGGCCAAGTGGACAAAATGGAAAATTTACGGGATACAAATTTCGTGCCTTCCAAGCTTTATCCAGTCACTCAACCCGTCTGAGCCCTAGGCGCCCTACGGGAAATATGTATTTCCAATAATGTCAGGCACCCACTACCGAGGTTAGATCCGGCCAGGAAAGATTGACGATCTGGGTCATACGAGCTTCATAGTGAACACCTACGCGTGCCACAGCATTCCCGGGAACCCCCTCCAACTTGCCCAACCGTGGCCAATTCCGGTTCGGACGCTTCATGTTGGGCACCTTATCTTACCATCCATCAAGTTTCACTCGAATCTCAGTAAAGGTCCGGCCCCCTTTAACTCCTCCCCGTCATGGCCGAATCCTGTCAGAAAACATAAATAGAACTCCTAGGATATCTTGTCCTACCACGCATCAAGTATTACTAGATACGATTACACGTTCACAATTTACGCGGGTCCCAAGATCCCGGGTTCACCCTCCCGCTGCCCCACCCCCGCACCACAGACGAACGGGTCCAAGAGCACACGGGCTGGTCCTTTATATGCGTGACAAGTTTCATCGTCCTTGCTTCTGTCCCGAGAACTAACCAAAGTTGGACACAGTGACAGCGCGGGGTAGAAAGTACGGTCTTCATACCGTACATGAGCCGAAGGCTGAAAATGTAATGCAAACAGGTAGAGCGTGTTCCACCCTACTTACCGTAGTTACTACGAATGACGTCACGAATTCTGGCCTTTTGCCGTCAAGGATGGAAGCTTGGAACGATTTTTCTATTTCCCAGCAGAGTATCATGCCACGGGCGGATCCGACCAATCACGTTACAGAGCTGCGTAGTTACCCCGCTTACTACGCTCCCGAGCATGTCAAATAGTTACTATCATTTATTATTTCGAGCCAGTTGGAACGTTCAGCGTAGTAACTTTTTACGAGGTTGGAACGAAAATAGTAACTAAGAGATACTACTGTTAGAACAAAGGTGGAACATGCTCGTAGCCTACACATTTAAAACGTGGAAACCTTCGATCTCGCGAGTAGTGCATGTCCCGTTCCTCCCTCCCACCCTTCCAATTTGTCAGTATGTCCGTCCGCCTGTGATTATACTACGATTTGTAAGTCTTTCGGTCTGTGATTTCTAATATTTCATTTTCAAAGTAGAATGCAACGTCCTCTTCAGGGAAGAATTCCGCGGAAGCGGAATGCAGTTAAGTCTAGGAGTGAGCGGAAAACGCGACTGAAGTAGAATTAAGCGCTGTATAACGATCTAACGAAACTGAAGAACTCGCACGTTTAAGAATATACTTTTATTTATGATCGGCCCTATCTTTCGTCGAAAACTTTTCGAGACCGATCTACTGCGTACGGGTAGACGAGACATGCACTACTCTCAACTTTTTGAAGCGTTCTCTCGAAACGAGGAACGTGACTGCTGGAATACAAATATCTCTCTGAGGACTGTTTTCTATCTCAACTTTAGCATTCCCTCCGCCTGGGATCACGCGAAGTTTCAATGTTATCTTCCCCCTCTACATGGAATGCATTCATAAAACTTACTTCCCCTTCGTAAAACGCAAAGCAACAAGTCCATTTAAGTGTAATGCATTACCCTATTCAAAAACCTACTTCGCCCGCATTGGGAATTACGTTAATATTCAAAATAGAAAACTTGCATTTCTTTATATTTTCTCCATCTCCGCCTTTGGTCTTCGAAGGGTTTTGAATTAAATTAAACGAAATAGAGGAGACTAAAAATACGCTGTCTCAACTTGAAACCTCGCTTGAAACCAAATCTGCTCTCCGTTCCGTAAGAACGGAAAGCTTTATGTTGCACCAAAGTACCGTAAATAGTGTCACAGTTGTCACTAATCCCTTACTCACCGAATACAAATCTTCTTCAAGGTTTTATACTTCAGCCAAAGAGACATGGAGGGACGAGGTATATTTTAAGGCCGGGATTGTGGCCTTAATGATTTTAATTAGTTGCAAGGCTGACTGTTTGCCACTCGGAAAACGGAGGAAATATTTTTGGGAAAAAATAGGACGTACTGGTCCTATTTTTACCCGATGTGTGATAGTGAGAATGAGATTTTGTTGCATCTGATGCGTGAATGCCGTGAGCTAGATACCTGCGGGTTGACATTTTTGGGAGTGTATTTACAATAAATGATGAAGTATGGATGAGGAAAGTCATTGGAAGTACGTGTTTTCAAGATTTGAAGAAATTAGTAAGGTTTCCAAAGGTAGCTTTAGCCCACAGATAGAATTTCCTTTAGTTTAATTCATTATTTCGTGTGAGTGTTTTCTTTTTGTTACCACTCTTGCCATGGTCTCAGGCTTTTTGTGCAGTAAATTATTTTTTGGTATTATTATACCGTGTCCCACGACGCCGAGATTCTGAAATTTCTTGCAATAAAATAATGAACAATCACTGAATAATTAGTATTGCCAATAGTAAGGTTCAGATACGAATATATTGCTCATTGCAAATAGTTATGATATCTTCTTTCATTTATTTAATCTTTCGCGCTCATAATAGTACTGTGTTCTTCAAAACTGTGCTAACTACATTTTCTAACTTTTGGGCCCAGTTTTGTGTATGCCATCTGCATGAAAAAAGTAGGAACTCAAAAAGTTAAAACTAATCTACCCTTTGGATGGTGCTCATGTCGTCATCTAGCACTTAGCACAATTTAACAGAATACCAAATCAGCTATGTTCTATCCAATGGTATAGTTAACTCAGTTTTCAAAAATTTTTCAGTTAGCACAGTTTTGAAGAACACGGTACAATTAGGTACGTTCGATGCCTGAAATCTTGTCTGGTCCTGAATAGGACCAAAGCAGAGTCGGGTCGTCAACTAAGCAACAAAGGGCAAAATATTGAAAAGAAAAACAGTCCGTGACTTCGATTGGTTCCTTCTTCTAATTAAATCACTTTCTGCGTTGGGTACTGTGCATGAATATTTGCTCGATTCAACTTTCATCACGTTTTTCGTCACCGTTCAAAGGTTCGGTAGCACGATACCTCGACTGTGGTAAATCTCATCGATTCCCAGAAATATCATTTTTCAGAAAACCCTTTTCCTGTCCATGCGAAATTAGCGATTTTCTTGTTAGGGCTTGCCCACCCTATCCAACTTTCCCGCTCTCCCACGCGGCGGCTGGACGCAAGATATTTAAAATCTGAAGGCGTCGTGGTTAAAAAGTGGAAAAACAAAGCAATAAAGTCTAAAACAGAAGGTAGACCTAATGGCCTTATGCGTGAAAGAGTTCTCGTCGGAACTTGCAGCTTGGTCGAAGTTCGCGTTGCCTGACTGTCAGACTAATTTCGCTTGGCCGAAAAATGCGCTGTAAAGTCGTAGGTACAAAACGAAATGAAACAATAACGAAAGGCCGGGGATTTCAGAAACTAGTTCTACAAGAGGGCTATGGATAATATAACAAGACCAAAGGTTCCCATGGGATCCCAAAAGTTTAATATGTGATCCAGACGATTGGGTCTTGTAGAGTTCCAGTCGTCGCCGGACTCCTTGAGCACTTTACTAATAAAATTTAGAAACAGATTACGGCAAATGGTAATGTTTCACTATCCTTAAACTGAACCTCTAATCCAGTGGTTCCCAACCTTTTCCGTACCGCGTACCCCTAGACAAGGTTCGAAAAGGTTGCGTACCCCCATTTTCAGAACGTGAAAAAGGCGACATTTCTGTCACAAATGAAAAGGCATAAACGTGTAAAAATATACACAAAATCGATGAGACGTTTGAGGCTGCGTTGTAGCAAAAATTTTGTCAAATCTCGGCTCGATGTCATTAACGGCAACATGTTTTACAGTCATCACATTTTTACCGGAGCTTGACATCACGTTTCCACTAAACGGATTTTGAATCCAGGCATAAGTTCTACCCTGTCACTGCAAACTAATAAATAACAGGCACACGAACAGTTTTTCATGCTGTCCTCGGTACTGGAGTTTTCGCAAAAAAAGAATATTTACTTTATGTCTGAGTCTCGATAATGGACAAATACTATCACCTGGGCCTCATGTGACCCTACAAAGCCTTGCTTTCATCAAGCTGCATCGCAGACATTTTAGTTAATTTTGTTCTAGACCTGAATCCTGAATGACAACATTACTTGCAATGCCTTCGCTTCTTTTTCAACAATATTGTTTGACACAGGAATAGATTTGACAGCAGTAGGCTAGATGTTCCTGAATCAATGTTATTTCATAAATTTCACTAGGACGTGCATTCATAGGCGTCACGCATGGGCTGGGGACACCCCTCCCCCTAAGTGGTCGTCCAGTCGGTAAGGAGAAACTGGTCGGCGCGAAGCTCCGTAATTTTTTCGTAAAAACAGTTATTTTTTTCGAAAAACAGTAGGTAAAAATTACCAGCAACTCGGTAAAAATATCTTGCCACCAAAGAACTTTTTGGCTAGTAATGCCTCTGCTGGGAATGCTAGGCTTTCGGCAATAAAAAATGAGTGAGGTGATATTCTGAAAATACAGATTAAACATATTTTGGTACCTTCGCGTACCCCTTGCAAGGGTCTCGCGTACCTCTTCGGGTACGCATACCACCGGTCGGGAACCACTGCTCTAATCAACTTCAGATTAAACTTTTATTTTTTACAAATTTTCCGGTTTTTGCCGGATTCCGGGTGACCTACCTGTCCGGCTAGAAAATAATTTTCATATTCGGATTCAGCATATCTCCTTACCCCTAAATCTGACATCTAATTAACTTCAGATAAAACTTTTACTATTAAGAAGCTTTCCCGTTCTGGACGGACTCCGGGCGAACTACTTGTCCGGCGAGAAAACGGTTTTCATAATCATGTTCAGCATGTCTTTTTACCCCTTAATCAACCAATTCCGCCCCTTTATTTGAAACTCCTCCCCTCCCCTAAATATGCAGTTATGGGGCCCATCTACAAACGCGACCTTTCCCTTGACCCAAAGAATCCTCACACTGAGTTTCATCAAAATATCTCATTCCCTTCGAGAGTTATCGTGCTGACAGACGGACAACTTTTGTGAAGTCATAGGTATCCCTTCACTTACGTTTAACGAGGTCCTTTAAGCTTGGTGCCCGCAGAACGCGAATCTTTTCCGCAACGCGACGCGAAAAAAACAACAACTTGGAAGTTGAAATGGTGCAGCGCGAATTTTGTTCACTAGGCCGAATTCAACGAGGCAAACACCAATCCACGTTCTGTGGTTACCAAGCTTTAGAACTTGGGCAAACGTTTTTGGGCGTTAGTGACGGAACATCTATGACTTCGCCAAGCTTGTCCGTCCGTCAGTAGCACGATAATTTTCGACAGGGTCGAGTTGAACGTAAGTGCTTGGCTGGCCTAGGTGCTACGTTTAAAACTGCGGGAAGGAATCAAAAGAGGAATACGGCCAAGCAGTCACTTTGTGTATAAATCATGTCAAAGAAGTACCGTAGGCTACAATTAGTTGTCATCCGGACCTCCTGAACTTTAAAACTCTTCTCCTACTAAGACGTCTAGTGAATTCAAGTCCAACAAAACAAGATCAAAGGTTTCGATGGGATCCCAAAAATTTAATTTTTACAGACAATCGGGTCTTGTAGCGGTCCAATGGTAATCATCGAAGAAGACGAAGTTCAAATATGGATTCAGCATTTGTGTTTACCCCTATAGCTTGCGTCATGTATACTTTGACGAAAGTTCCTGCTTTACTTCTGCCAAATTTCCGGTTTCAGCCGGATTCCGGGCGAACTACTTGTGTTGCAAAAAACTGAAGTTCAAAAACAGATTCAGCGTATCTCCATTCCATCCATATCTCCATAATCAACTTCACATAAAACTTCAACTTTTAACAAATTTTCCGTTTCAGCAGGATTCGTAGTGAAATGTGTCCAGGTATAAAATGATTGTGATACACGAATTCAGCATGCCTTCTTACCCGTAAATCGAACACTTAAAGAAATTCATATAAAAATCTTGCTTTTAATAGATTTTCCGGTTATGACCGGATTCCGGGCGATCTACTTGCCCGGCGACAAAATAATTCTCATATTCGGATTCAGCATGTCTCCTTACCCCTAAATCGGATATCTAATCAACTTCAGATAAAACTTTTACTTTTAACTAACTTTCCGGTTTTAGTCGGTTTCCGGGTGAACTACTTGTCCGGCGAGAAAATGGTTTTGATATTCGTGTTCAGCATGCCGTCTTACCACGTAATCAACTATCTCATTAGCTTTTAAAAAATATTTGTGTTGCCCATTAATTAAAAACCTTTTGTTGCCCCTTAATTTGAATCCCCTCCCCCTCCCCTAAAATGCAGCTATCGGGCCCATCTATTAACTCGACCTTACTCTTGACTCGAAGAGTCCTCACACCAAGTTTCATCAAAATATCTCATTCCCTTCGAGAGTTATCGTGCTGACAGACGGACAACTTTTGCGATGTCATAGGTATACCTCCACTTACGTTTTGGGATCACAAAAACCATACCCTGTTGTAGTTTCAAACCCACCTACGGTGTCTGATGTGATAGTCGATTATGGGGTAAAAATACATGCTAAGCACGATGGTGACAATGATTTTCTCGCCGGACAAGTAGTTCGTCCGGAATCCGGCAAAAACCGGAAGGTTTGTTAAAAGTAAAAGTTTCATTTGAAGTTGATTAAATGTTTGATTTAGGGGTAAGAAGACATGCTGAGCACGATGGTGAAAACCATTTTCTCGCTGGACGAGTAGTTCGTCCGGAATCCAGTTGGTTAAAAGTAAAAGTTTCATCTGAAGTTGATTAAATGTTTGATATCGGGGTAAGAAGACATGCTGAGCACGATGGTGAAAACCATTTTCTCGCTGGACGGTAGTTAGTCCGGAATCCGGCAAAAATCGGAAAGTTGGTTAAAAGTAAAAGTTTCATCTGAAGTTGATTAAATGTTTGATTTAGGGGTAAGAAGACATGCTGAGCATGATGGTGAAAATCATTTTGTCGCCGGACAAGCAGTTCGTTCGGAATCCGGCCAAAACCGGAAAGTTCGTTAAAAGTAACAGTTTCATTTGAAGTTGATTAAAGGTTTGATTTATGGGTAAGAAGACATGCTGAACCCGATGGTGAAAACCATTTTCTCGCCGGACAACTAGTTCGTCTGTAATCCGGCCAAAACCGGAAAATATGTTAAAAGTAAAAGCTCTATCTGAAGTTGATTAGATGATATATTTAGGGGTAAGAAGAGACGCTGAGTCTGTATATAATGATCATTTTTTTTACCCGGACATATAATTAGTCCGGAATCTGGTTGTACCCGCATTTTTTTTAAGTCAAAATTTTATTTAAAGTTGACTAGATTTCTTTATAGGGATAAGGAGATACGCCGGCTTCGTTCCTGAATTTTTCTTTTTTTGCTGAACTAGTAGTTCGCTCGGAATTCGGGCGAAACCGCAAATTTGGTAGTGGTAAAGCAGGAAGTTTTGGTTAATATCGTCAAAATAGATATGGCTCATAGAGGTATAGATAGGTAGATAGAATATCTGAACTCGGTTTTCTCTGATGATTAGCCTGGCGAAGACAAGACCGAATTGTCTGGATCAAATCTTAGATTTTTGGGATCCCATCGACACCTTTGGTCTTGTTACGTAAGTACTGGTATTAAGTCCTTTAAAACAAGACCAAAGGTGTCGATGGGATCCCAAAAATCTAAGATTTTATCCAGACAATTGGGTCTTGTCTTCGCCAGTTCCAGTCTTCGCTAGGCTAATCATCAGAGAAAACCGAGTTCAGATATTCTATCTATCAAACGTATAATGGATCAAGCAGGTGTGTCATGGATTTGGAATGGAGGCCTAGGACCGACAAAAATGCCAAATGATATAGTAAGAATAGTGAGAGAGACAATGGAGGGACAAGAAATCCAGGAATGGGCGGGGAAAATGGAAAGGTCGGAAACACTCATGTATTACAAGGCAGCAAAGGTTAGGTTTGGTGAAGAGGTTTATTTTAAATTCAATTTACCTTTAAGATTTTTGCGTTCATGGATTCAGCTGCGAGCAAATTGTCTTCCAGTTTTGGGGAATATTTGGGATATTAAAAGGTCAGGGACAATGGATAAGCGGATTTGTAAATTTTGTAAAGTTGAGGTAGGGGATCTGGACCATATTCTGTACAAGTGCCAGGAGTTATCTGTCCCGCGTGAGAGGTTTTTGAATGGTATAATTCTGTTAGTAAAGGAGCTACTCAGTAGCACAAACCCTAGAAGTATATGCAGGGTTGGTGCATTTATGGACCACTTAAATAAGTTAATTAAAAGTATGTGAGGTTAGTTGGAGATTGAAGGGAGTTGTTTTTTATGTTGATTAAAAGTTCGCTCGTATAACGAATGTAAATGTACTGTTTTGTGTTTTTCGTTCATGGCCCAAGGGCTTAATTAAACATCTATCTATCTATCTATCTATCTATCTATTCTATCTATATATCTATCTATACCTCTATAAGCCATATCTGTGTTGACGATACTGACCGAAACTTCCTGCTTTACTTCTGCCAAATTTTCGGTTTCGCCCGAATCTTGAACGAACTACTAGTCCAGCAAAAAAAGAAATTTCAGAAACGAATCCAGCGTATCTCCTTATCCCTATAAAGAACATCTAATCAGAATGCAGGTACAACCGGATTCTGGACTAATTATACGTCCTGGTAAAAATGATTGTCATATACAGACTCAGCGTCTCTTCTTCCCCCTAAATCTATCATCTAATCAACTTCAGAAAAAACTTTTGCTTTTAACATATTTTCCGGTTTTGGCCGGGTTCCAGGCGAACTAGTTGTC
Organism: Branchinecta lynchi; assembly: GCA_023053575.1. Classification (NCBI taxonomy): domain Eukaryota; kingdom Metazoa; phylum Arthropoda; class Branchiopoda; order Anostraca; family Branchinectidae; genus Branchinecta; species Branchinecta lynchi. Next base: position 10,109,854 of record JAKZAP010000007.1, read on the forward strand.
CGGCGAGAAAATGGTTTTCACCATCTTGTTCAGCATGTCTTCTAACCCCTAAATCAATCATTTAATCAACTTCAAATAATACTTTCACTTTTAAGAAACTTTCCGGTTTTTGCCGGATTCCGGACGAACTACTTGTCCGTCGAGAAAATGATTTTCACCATCATGCTCAGCATGTCTTCTTGCCCCTAAATCAAACATTTAATCAACTTCACATGAGACTTTTACTTTTAACAAACTTTCCGGTTTTTGCCAGATTTCCGGACGAACTACTTGTCAGACAAGAAAATGGTTTTCACCATCGTGCTCAGCATGTCTTCTACATAATCGACTATCACAATAGCTTTAAAAACATGTTTGTTTGTCCCTTAATTTGAAACCCCACCCTCAAATATATGGCTACAGAACCCATCTTCGAACTTGACCTGTACTTTGACCCAAAGGATCCTCCCACCAAGTTTCATCACAATATCTCAATCCTTTCGAGAGTTATCGTGCGGACAGACGGACAACTTTTGCGATGTCATAGGTATCCCTCCACTTACGTTTTGGGATCCCAAAAATCCACATATATATATATATATACGTGTATTTAAAAGCCAGTGGCCATATACACAACTACAAACACAAAAAATAAACATAAAAGAAAAACCCTAACACTCAACACCTTCAAGTCTTAGTAATAAGTAATAAGTAAAGTAATAAGTACTTTTAGGTACTCAAGTATTTTTATTTTAATCCTTAAGTACTCAAGTATTTATGTAGAGTTATACGATAGGGACGCAAGAAATCGATGATCAAATGATCAAGGACCAAACAACACATAGTGCCCATGTGAAGGGGATACATCAAATTACGTTTTGGGGATCTCTGAATGCAGTGACGGGACACCAATATAACTGCGTAAAGTGTGTCTGCCCGTCTGTCTATCTGTTAGTATGAGAATTCTCGAATGAGTTAGGTAGGCTATCGTGTTCAAACTTACATTCAAATAATTTATACAACGGATACGTCAGCTACGATTCTTCTTCAGCGATATTTCGGCCCTTCTTGGCAAGGGTCCTCGTCAGGATGACATCGCCCCAATCGTGCAGCAAAAACAGCGGCCGTGTCAAAAATTAAATCTCATGACTAGTTTTTTGGGATCCCAGAACGTGAGTGGAGGGATACCTATGACATCGCGAAAGTTGCCCGTCTGTCCACCTGTCCGTCCGTCTGTAAGCAGGATATAACTCTCGAAGGGAATGAGATATTTTGATGAAACTTGGTGTGTGGACTCTTTGGGTCATCGGACAAGTCAAGTTCGTAGATGGGCTTTGTAGCCCTACATTTAGGGGTGAGGGTTCAAATTAAGGGGCAAACAAAATATTTTGAAACAGCTAATGTGATAGTCGATATGGGATAAGAAGGAACGCTGAACACGATGATGCAAAACATTTTCTCGCCGGACAAATTGTTCGTCCGGAATCCCGGCAAAAACTGGAAAATCTGTTAAAATTTTGATTTGATGTTGATTAGTTGTTCGACTAAGGGATAAGAAGACTTGCTGAACACTTGTGTGAAAATCATTTTCTACCCAGACAAGTAGTTCGTCCGGAATCCGGCCAAAACTGGAACATCGGTTAAAAGTAAAAGTTTTACTTGTAGTTGATTAGAAATCCGATTTAGGGGTAGGAAGTGATGCTGAATCCGTATATGGCATTCATTTTTTACCCGGATACATAGTTCACTTGGAATCCGGACGGAACCGGAAAATTTGTTATAAGTTAAAGTTTTAATTGAAGTTGATTAGATGTTCGATATTGGGGAAAGAAGATACGCTGAATTCGTTTCTTAGCTTTGGACAAGTAGTTCCGGAATTAAGTAGAAACCGGAAAATTGGCAGAAGTAAGGCAGGACGTTTTCGTCAAAATAGATATGACTTATTGGGGTAAACACACATGCTGAATCCATATCTGAACTTGGTTTTCACAGATTATTAGCTATTCGGCCTTAATCTGCTTCTGAATTTTGATATTAAAAATTTTCATGGAGTCTGGCGAAGACTGAACCTGGCGGAGAAGACCCAATTGTCTAGATCAAATACTGGATTTTTGGGATCCCATCGAAACCTTTGGTCTTCTTCTTTACAGTGGTATTTGAAAGTAATTTGAACTAATAAGATATTTATACTCGGTAGAAGCTTCAGTTATTTATTGCAGGCTTGTTTCCTTCCCCGATGTTGACGCTAAAGATTGACAGCCTGACGAGGACCCTTGCCAAGAAGGGCCGAAATATCGCTGATGAAGAATCATAGCTGACGTATCCGTTGTATACATTATTTATATTTTTTAGTTTCAAAGTCACCTTGGGCTCAAAGAATATTTATGTTCAAACTTAGTTTCGTGTCCTTTCTGTCAAAAGACAGGTCGTTCGAAGATGGTATTGTAGTCCTACATTAATGCCTTGGACCACGATCAGGATTTCCTGGCCGAATTTCCTGTACTTTCATTATCAAGTTGACATTTTTCAACTTTTCCATATGGAAGTGATGACGGTGCCAAAAATCCGGGCATGATTTCCAGTCCGGGAGCTCACAATCCTGATAGTGCGTTCGCACTATTGGCTAAGATCTGATCCACGAGTGAGAGACGTATCCCCGTCATTTGTTTTGGCCCCTGAAAACTGGAATTCAAGAATTTTTCTCGAGCCAAAAGAGGAACCTTGCAATCAAGTTCAAATCTAACTGGTGGCTTCCGATCAGTAAGAGAAGGCGAACAGAATGTTTGGATTAGGTCTACTGGTAGATTACACCCGAGTAAGAGGTACTGCCGTTAAGTTACACTTCGACACCAACACCGAGCTACAGAAAGCAGTGAAAGAAGGCTTCAAAACTGAGTAGGCTACGACTTCTCATAGTTGAGATAAATCGTCTGCTAGAAATTTTCTAGAACTAGAAACGATCTTTTCTCGATAAAATGGTTCAGAAATGTCGTTTTTCGCAAATACCAATACTTGCCCCGTGAAATTGGCGATAATATTGCTGGCGCTACCGGTAAAGTTTGCGGTGCTTGACTGGCAAACTCGTCTCGTCCGGGAAAAGCATTAAAAGTCATAGACCATGCAAAACAACATAATGGAGAAGAGCGGGGATTTCTGAAGTTTATAACTCCGTGGGAGGGTTAATGATAATACAAAACGCACAATAGTAAAAGGGTCCATTAACGGTCCCCAGACTCATCTAAAACGACATTCCCGAAGGATTCAGTGCCCTAGCGGATGCTCGTGACAAAGATAGGCTCCAATTCATGGATCTGCACGAAAAGTAGGCTCGTAAACGCTCCTTCGGCCCCAGCTGACTGGGGACCACATGTAGAAACAACTCAAAACAGAAAAGTAAACTAGGATATTTCTCAGTAATATCTTGGAAGTTCTTAGCAAGGGTCCTCTTCCAGCTGAAGAATTTGTCCGACTTTTCGACTTTGACTCATTTTACTAAATAAAAAAGTATACATTCGCACTGTTTGGTCCACCTGCGAGGCTTTAAGACTAGTGTGACCAGATGTGTACTGTATGTTCCGTTTAGTGGGTGAAGGAATACTTGAATACCTACCGGTGCAGATCCATCAAGAACACTGTCTAGGAAAATCAGAATGGCTTCTTCTGTCAATTTCTCCGGAAGGTCATCTGAGGAATAGTGCACTTCGTTTTCTGGGTCGATGACAAGTAGTGTCGGGGGTTCGAGCCTCTCCATTGCGATGGTGTTGACAAGATCGGCACTAGGAACCCAGCCAAATAGGAGCTTCCTAGAAGATTAAGCACCGAATTTCTAACTGGCCGATAAGCAAAACGCGGTCACTAACCCGAAACACCGCTTTCACATTGACTCGTCGTTGCGTACGCGTTTATCTTGCGTTGCGTACAGGTTGCGTAGCGTATCTTTCACACCTGCGCGAGAAGCTTTCGCGCTGGATGATCATTTACGTTTTCCTTTCTCGGTTTCTTCTGCTGAATTTTAATTTCTTTCATTAGCAGCAAGTTTTTCTTCATCATCAACATGTCTCTTTGGCCATACCATACAACTTCAGAGATTGGTGCTCTGGGAAACGAAAAGAAAGGAGAAATACTTGCATTCACCCACACTACAGGCGACGAATTTCTTTCCCCACAAACTTCACTGTAAAAAAAAGTCTTGCAGTGTTTGCTACTGAGATTAATCTTGTCTCTAAAAAGGTAATCTTATCTCTAATTTGGATTAATCTCAGTAGAGATAAGATTAATCCCAATAGCAAGCACTGCAGTCAACTTTAATCCTTACTCGGTGAAACTTTTTACAGTGTTGACAAAATCCTAGACTCTTGTGTTGGTGATGGGGAAAGATGATCTTCTCAGATACAACGGTCAGTTACTCCAGTCAGGACCGCGGTATCTGAATGGTTGCCGCATCGTGGCACTAGAGGAAAGAAAAAGCCTCGGGAAAAGCCGGATGGCTTTGTATTGGTTTCGAAGCGTTTTTCTTAGCTTTGGAGACCAAAGTAGCTTTCTCGAAAAGTGTTTCCAGAAAGCTAGAGGAAAGCTCCTAGGAATTCCGAAAACAAAGAAAACAAAGAGTATATTGTGCATAAGAGAGACTTTGATGTAACAGCATAATCTGAAGAACCACGAACCATCGCAGTCCCTTAGGCGGAAACGGTTCATTTCTCGGGTCTTATCCTTCCATGCGTTTTCGCGATAGCGCGGTAAAAACGATCTTCGCTGATTAAGTTTCATGTGGTTTTCACGTTGTGCTTCGCCGGCTGGAAAGCAATCCAAAAACCTCAAAAAATCACTCCAATTCACCATTTTCCGATTCAACACTCCTAGCGGATTAGAAACACCACTCCGAATACGACGCTCCTCACTAAAACAAGAATGAAAACTCAAGAATTGGTGAAGATCAGCCTAGATAGATGGAGAGAAGAAGAGCCAAACCAAAGAAAACTATGACAGGCCGTTAATAATAATCAATAACATATGACAATAAACGAACTATCAGAATCAGAAACCACAGCTTTGGAGAGGTTCAGGCATCAATTCGTAGAAGAATTTCAAATCGTAGTAATCCGCTGGGAGCGGTTAATTAAAAACAATAAAAATTAAGACAAAGGGAAGTTCTTCAAGATGCCCACTGGGATGGGACAAATACCCCCCCCCCCCCCTCAAAATCATTTCTTTTGCAAAGATTTCAGACCGAACGCGATCTTTGGGGAAGGAGTAACTATTCCAAAGTGATTTTAAGGTGAGATCAGACAGTCTAGTTGCACTTCCGCTATCCGTAGATAATTGATTCCATCAAATGAACTTATTCTTTAGCATCTGGGTGCCTCAATGTGCTTGTCTCTCTATGCTCGAATTATAACAAATAACACAAAGGCATATCATATCATCACTTTCATGGTCCCGAGCTTAGCGTCCGTAACACATTGAAATGTGGGCTTTTGTTGAAATTAAAATTCTCTGCGTCTGGATGAATTTTGGGTTGCCGTGTAAGCACCGAACATTCTGAACGATGTTACTAGACCCCCGGGTGAAAAAATTTAATAATTCCCTTTGATGCCTCAAAATAATTCAGTGTATTCAAATATGAGATGTAAAAAATAAGCTGCCTTTTCAGTTGAACTTTAAAACGAAATTTTAACAACATAGGCGGGCAATGAAACTGGACACCTGCCGCACACAAACTGCGAAGAACGAACACGGAAATGCGATTCTTATACAAAGCATCGGGTATTTATCATTTCATGTGGCACTAAAGAATTAATAGCTTTAAATTCGGCAGTATTTCCGCTTAAATTTCCGGTAAGGGTTAATTCAGGACGTAGATCAATGTACAATTTTGGTGAGTTTGTACGCTGAGATTTTGACAGCTGCTGTTCTTGCTATACAATTTGGTTATTATTCACATAAAAATAATTTTTTCCTCATTCTCTTTCATTTATGCTTTGGTGGTAACAAGAGCTTTCAAGTTCCCGGCGATCCCTCTTCATGTGCGGTAGAGAGAAAGAAAAGGCATGGTGCAGGAGGAAATAGAGAAACAAAAAGAGGAAAGGAAGAATAAACATCAGCAAAGCTGCACCAAGAGGAAAGCGAGGTGATGCCGACTCCCCGGCACCTGCTGTACACCTTTTCCTGGCACTGGAAACCGGTGCCGTCCATAAATCGTCTGGTTTCCGCTGGTGCTGGCACCGCTCACTTGCTGAACACTAGAATCAAGAGTGAGCAACCCCTCGGAGGCTAGCATACCAAAAGTAGTTTAAGCAGCGCAGAGTTTACAAAATGGGGATTGGGCAGGGTTTCTCAGTGATTGTCATTGTGTCTGTTCGGTATGGCGCATCTTTGGGCCAATCATTGTAGCCTACTGCATTGCTCGTATACACATCCGCAATAAAGCATGTCAAGATAATGTAAACAAGTAACGTTCCGTTTTCAATAAATGTTGAAAACCATGCCATAGGGTCCGGCTCCGTTCATTTTCAAATGCAAAAATATAAGAAAATAATAGTAGGACCCTTTTCAGTAGCCTTTCCTCATGCACCATTCCTTTCGTTCTTGTTCTTTTTTTGGTCAGAACCCGTTGACGCTTCTCTCTTTTGGGATCCCAAAACGTAAGTGGAGGGATACCTATGACATCGCAAAAGTTGTCCGTCTGTCCGTCCATCCGTTGGTGTGAAGATTTTTTGGATTAAGAGTAAGGTCAAGTTCGTAGATGGGCTCTGTAGCCCTAAATTTAGGGTTGGGGAGGGTGTTCAAATTAAGGAAAAAAAACACATTTTTAAACAGCTAATGTGATAGTCGATTATGGGGTAAGAAGACATGCTGAACAAGATGATGAAAACTATTTTCTTGGTGGACAAGTATTTCGTCCGGAATCCGGCAAAACCCGGAAAGTCGGTTATAAGTAAAAGGTGTATTTGAAGTTTATTAGATATTTGATTTAGGGGTAAGAAGACATGTTGAACACGATGATCAAAACCATTTTCTCGCCGGACAATTAGTTCGTCCGGAATCCGGGAAAACCGGAAAGTTGGTTCAAATTAAAAGTTTTGTTAAGTTTATTAGATGTTCGATTTAGGAGTAAGAAGACATGCTGAACACTTATATCAAAAGCATTTTCTACCCGGACAAATAGTTCGCCCGGAATCCGGCCGGAACCGGAAAATTCGTTAAAAGCAGCAGTTTTATCTGAAGTTGATTAGATGACAGATTTAGGGCTAAGAAAGACGTTGATTAGACGTTGATATGCATATGACAATAATTTTTCCCCCGACGTATAATTCGTCCGTAATCCGGTTGAAACTATAAATTTGTTCGTGAGTCAAAGTTTTATTTGAAGTTGATTAGATCAGGGGTAACAAGACCAAAGGTTTCGATGGGATCCCAAAAATCTAATATTTGATCCAGACAATTGCGAACGAACTACCATACCTGTCCAGAAAAAAAAAGTTCAGAGACGAATTCAGCGTATCTCCTTATCCGTATAAAGAACATCTAATCAACTTCAAGTAAAACTTTAACTTATAACAAAAAAATCCGGTTTCAACCGGATTCCAGACGAACTATATATCCAGGCAATAAAAAAGATTGTCATATACGGATTCAGCGTGTCTTCTTACCACTAAACCTGTCATCTAATCAACTTCAAATAAAACTTTTGCTTTTAACAAATTTTCCGGTTTGGCCTGATTCCGGCCGAAAACGTTGTCCTGGTAGAAAATACTGTTCACTTAAGGGTTCAGCATGTCTTCTTACCCCTTAATCGAACATCTACCCAACTTCAAATAAAACTTTTACTTTGAACAGACTTTCCGGTTTGGCCGAATTCCGGGTGAACTACTCGCCCGGCGAGAAAATGGTTTTCACCACCGTCATCATGTTTTCTTATCCCTAAATTGAACATCTAATCAACTTCAAATAAAACTTTTACTTTTAACAGACTTTCCGGTTTCGGCCGGATTCCGGGCTAACTACTTGTCCGGCGAACAAATGTGTTTCACCATCATGTTCAGCATGTCTTCTTATCCCTAAATCGAACATCTAATCAACTTCAAATATAACTTTTACTTTTAACCAACTTTCCGGTTTGGCCGGATTCCGGGCGAACTACTTGTCCGATGACAAAATGGTTTTCACCATCGTGTTCATCATGTCTTCTTACCCCATAATCGACTATCACATTATATGTTTAAAAATATTTCATTTGCCCCTAAAATTAAACCCCCTCCCCACCCCTAAATATAGGGCTACAGAGCCCATCTACGAACTTGACCTTACTCTTGACCCAAATAATCCTCACACCAAGTTTCATCAAAAATCTCATTCCCTTCGAGAGTTATAGTGCGTACAGACGGACGGACGGAAAGACGGACAACTTTTGTGATGTCATAGTCCCAAAAGTCGGTAAAAAAAAATAACCGAGTCGGCGCGAAGCGCTGCGATTTTTCGTCAAAACAGTTGATTTTTTTCATGAAAACAGTTTTTTTCTGAAAATTGGTCGATTTTTCGTCAAAATAGTCGGTTTTTCTGAAAATCAGTGGATTTCTCTGAAAATCAGTCAATTTCAAAAATGTAATTTTTGTTGTTGAAAACAGTCGGTTTTCTGCAGAAAAAGTTTGTAAAAACTACCAGCCAGTCGCTAAATGCCTCGTCCCCCCCCCCCAAAAAACATTTTGGCTAGTAACGCCTCTGGATTAGATGTCCTGTATAGGGATAAGGAGATTGAATTCGTTTCTGAGTTTTCTTTTTGTTGGACAAGTAGTTTGCTCGGAATCGGCCGAAACCGTAAATTTGGCAGAAGTAAAGCAGGAAGTTTCGGTCAGTTATCGTCAAACAGATATGACTGATAGACGTATATCTGAATTTGGTTTTCTCAGATGATTAGTGTATCGGATGATTGTAACACTGGCATGAAATGAACCGCAAGTCACAACTCCCTCGAAATACGTCACCAGGAGTAAGGTTTAGATGACGAGTGCGGAACTATGGTCCCGCACATTTAACAAGATTGCTAATATTCCGACAATCAAGGTAATCACAACCGGGATCAAAGAAAGTTATACAAACCTGGAGTTGGGACTCGCGGGGTTAGTTCTTCAGTTTTGAATTTTAGTTTTACGTCTGTCTTGAGTGTTGTAACTTCATCGTTAGTCTTCGTACGTCTCCAGTATTCAGTGTCCGTGCAGTTTCAGTCTCAGATTTAAAGTACAACTTAAGGGTGGCATCGATGTACGTAAAGGATTGTTAAGACGTATCACCATCTTGGAGGTGAAGTAACGCCGTTTAAGGTAAAATAAACATTCATTTATAAATCATACTTTGTTGTATATAGCTCTACCACCGAAGGTAAAGAACCACCTTACACCGCCCCCGCGCTACCCTTTTGTACCCACGTACGCACTCTCAAATCTCTCTACCGCTAGATTAGCCTGGTGAAGAATGGATCTGGTGATGACAAGACCCAGTTGTCTGGATCAAATATTAGATTTCTGGGATCCCATCGAAACCTTAGGTCTTGTTTCTTTATTCAACTATTTCTCGTGCGGTCTGATGGATTCCGTCCTTTTATCACTACTTGTAGATGTTATGTCATGGGGGAGGGGACGTGAAAGACTTGTTGAAACAGCGGATGTTTCAACAAAACTGCTTATTCGACGGGCCATAACCCAGACCGGTGAATGATAAACTGCTGCAGTGAAGCAAGGACAAAGTAAACCCACGGGAATGAGCGGACATAATGGCACAACTTTGTTTGAGCGAATCTCATTCCAGACGAAGACCTTCATGTTACAGGAATAGTTCTATAGGGAAATAAAAAATAGTGATAGCAGTAAGATATCAGAAAGTCGATAAAATACAAGCACAACTTCCGCTCTAGAAAACACTGCCTGGAAACACTGACAATTAGGCTACTACTCATAAATCAGCATCTTCTGAAGGATAAACTTTTTGAATAACCTATTTTATTATTCGTGTTTTTACATAACAAAACAGCTCAAATAAGGGCTATTAATCCGGGAAGCGCAGACAATGTAAGAAAAGGAAATGCATTCGGTAAATACCGATATTACCGATGCTGTGATTTATGATGCATCAAGGCGAGTCTATTTCCTCGCGATGGGCCGACGAGTTCAGAGTTCGTGAACATGGTATCTTTCCTTTTTGAATTATTAATTGTTTTCGTTTCTAAATCTGTAACGATTTATTTAATTTATTGTTAGTATTTGAGCAATTGTAAATATTCTTGAGCCCAAGCTGACTTTGAAACATATATTCAAATAATGCATAAAAAGGATATGAGCAATTGTAATAAGCACCCTGTTGAACCGCTCTTGAAAACCAACAACAAAAGCAAACTTGACAATCCAAGACGACCCAACAAGAAAACTAAAAAAAAAATGGAGCATAACAGATCCATCGTTATTATTCGCTCCGAAGGAAAGCTAATTATGTTTATATTCATTATCCAGGGAGAAAGAGGGACACCCCAGCCAAAAATGTATCCCATTCTACCTTGTCAATTTCACAATGTTCGACGCTACGACATCTGACTGGAGAGTTGAAAGATTTCACGCATAGGCCTACTCTTCAAAACCATACTAACCAAGGAGGTACTTGTCATTTATGGGTATGGGAGAGGATTGTTTACCTCTTGGTAAAAGAAGAAAATATTTTGGTAAAACTAGGGTTAAAACTGGTCCTTACTCTTGCCCTATGTGTGGATGCGAGAAAGAAATAATAAGCCATTTTGTGGGAGTGTGTGGAACTGAATGGGTTGAGACAAGAGTTGTTTGAAGTAAAAGCGTGTGGGAGTGAGTGGATTACTGAGAAAATGAAAGAGAAAAGTTTCCAGGATATTCAACTGTTTGGAAGGTTCCTCCAGATAGGGTTAGCACATGGGGAAAATTGTATATCCCTGTAGTTATAAACATAGACACAGTGTTCATGTTTTCTACATATTTTCTCTTTTTGTTGTTTTTGGTGCAATGGCCCTTATTGGCTTTTATGCATTAAATATCTATCTGTCTACAGCAGGAACCACGTCACTGCATTACGTCCATCATAAAATCCAATGAGGAATTGCCAGAAGAAGCGCTAGAAACAATAGCAATTACGCGTTAGATCTTGGGGATAAGTTGTCTGAAGGGAGAATAAGTGATTAGGTTTTCGGTTCATACAGAGACGCGCATCAGCCCATGGAAAAAAAGCCAGCAGTCAGCACTGAAGTTGGAAGCCAGGATTGAAAAACTTGATTAAGTTTGCCAGAAAAGAGTTGGGTACAGCACACATAGGGACATAGGCATCTTAGACAGTTATATGGCTAGGCCTAAGAGGAATTGAAAATAGCCAAGTAAACCTGGTTGAACGTACACCATAAACTAACTTGTCTGGTTTATTTTATGCTAGCGCATCCAGCGGCAAAAAAATAAATAATTTGGAAGGAATTTAATCCAGGGTCTGTTTCTCCCAGGTTCCCCGAAACACAGGCCAATAACCAAGAATGCGACAGAGGGAAAAGAGATGTTCGAAGGCGCATTTACCCGCGACGACTCGGACCATCCCGACCCTGAAGATGAGACTGTCGAAGTCGTGGAACAACAACATCTCTAGTGCCATTCTTACGCATATCTTTCACTCGCCTCCCATAGGGTACCTCAAGGAATCTGTCTGCGGGATACCAGAAAAAAAGTATACAAAAAAAGTCTAAATTTATGGAGCTGGGCGTTCCAAAGGGAGCTCCGAAAAGTTAATATGTTCCAAGGTTTACAGAAAGCAATTTAGATACAGACCAGAGATGTGCGTTATGAGATTGATGTTTAAGAAAGTAGCTGCATCATCCAAATTTAGCATATAAGTGGCAAACATGGGTGATCTAGTTTAGTTGCGATAAACAAAACACTGTATCTCGGGCTCCAGCATTGGTATTTAATTTACTTTCAGTCTCACTGTGATGGTGCAGTTTCGTTTCTTCCAGTTTTTTTTTTTTTTTTTTTGCCAAGTTGGAGGAGAGAAAGTTTTTTTTTTGTTTGGATTGTCTGGATTGTTTGTGGTTGGAGGTTGATTCCACTGCTGACAAAGTTATGTGATCGGTATTGTGGATTTAGTGGTCACCCCAGCGCGACCTGGATGCCCGGATTCTCGGGTGACTGGTTTATTTGACGATGTATCGATTAGTTTTTGTGTTTTTTGTTACAAGTCGTTTACTGTGATTTTGTGTAAAATAAAGAATAACCTAACCTAACCTAGCTGACACATCGTATTAGTCATGCCAAAACGTAAGTGGAGGGAATCCCTATGACTTCATAAAAGTTGTCCGTCTGTCTGTCTGTTCGTCCGTCTGTCAGGACGATACTTCGCGGAGAGAATGAGGTATTATGAGTTGGTGTAAAGATTCTTTGGGTCAAAGGACAGCTCTAGTTCGTAGATGGGCTATGTAGCCCTACATTTAGGGGCAGGGAATGGGGTTCAAACTAAGGGGCGAACAAAATATTTTTAAAGCTAATGAGTTTAGGCGTAAGGAGACATGCTGAAAACTGGTCTCGAAATTATTTTCTCGCCAGACAAATAGTTCGCCCGGGATCCGGCCAAAACCGGAAAACTTATTGAAAGTAAATGTTTTACATGAAACTGATTAGAAGTTCGATGTAGGGTAAGTAGACATGATGAACTCGTTTTTTGGCTTTGTATTCTTGTCGGAAAAGTAGTTCATCGGAATCCGGCCGACACAGGAAATTTGTCAGAAGTAAAGCAGGAAGTTTTGAAACCAGCTAAAATAATATATACCCACGAGATGCATATCTGAAGCTAATTTTCTCGCCGGGCATTGTAGTTCGCCCGGAATCCGACCAAAGCCAAAACTTAGTAAACATAAAAGTTCATTCTTAAGTTGATTATAGGTTCGCATGGGGGGTAAGAACACGCGATGAATCTATTTCTGAAGATTATTTTCTTGTCAAACAGGTGATTTCACCGAAATTAGTCAAAACCCGGAAATTTAGTAGACGATCGAAAAGTTAAAATTTTTTAAGTCGACTACTAAATTTCTTATTGCAAATTCGGCAAGCCTCAAAGTAACACAGAGGAGATTATATTTGACAATGCAAAACGGATACGTCAGCTACATTTTAAATTAGAGCTATATTTCGGCCCTTCTTGGCAAGGGTCCGCTTCAGGCATAAGCCGGTCAAGCTGGAAAACAAACTTGTCAAGACAAGTTAAATAAGAGCTACGAGCTCATATGGCACTTGTTAAGAGTAGGTCGTACTAGAAAGTAGAATAGAACTTCACAAAACAACCCGCTATCCAAAAATGCAGTTTGGGCCTAGAATTAGGATATCTAGCTTCACTCAAGTCTGACATCGCCTCCAAGCCATCTCCAACCTTCCAAGTTTCAACCCAAGAAATCCAGTCGCTATGTCCCAAGACGTGCCCAAGATTTCGGATACCCCTTTCCAACCCCCCATACAACGCGACTGAATCTGGTCCGGGCTCCTAACTGGATCATCTGAAGCATTTTCTCTTATCACCTATCGTTCACACGAATCTGAGCATTTTCTGGGGAACTTCCGGCTAATCTCCCTCCCCCCCCCCCCCCCACCGTGGTCGGATCCTGTTCGAACCTTAAAATATGTCATCTAAGTCATATGATCTCTGTACCGAGCCAACAAATTTCCGGGACTCCCCTTCCAGCTCCGACCAACGTGGCTGATACGACTCGGAAACATAAACGTCACATCTTTGACTTATCCTGGTCACGTCCATCAAGTTTGACCGGAATCGAAGCAGAGCCTATCTGCAAATATCCGAGTCCGGCTCCCCCTACCCCTCACCTTGGCCGGGTCCCGTCCGGACGCCGAATAACAAATCGAGGTCGCAAAAGCTCGGCAGTGTCCATGCATGCTATTTTGGCTATCCGTTTGGTTTTTGTGCATGTCAAATCTTTTCGCAACCCCATGATGGTCGGATGGGGGAAACGACTATTCTCAAGTCAGTCTGTTCGGGTTCCTGATGTATTCCAAGTTTTATCTTCTTAGAACATGAGGAACTTTCGAACTTTCGGGATCGCCAGATTTAAGCCCCCCTCCCCAAACTCCCCCGCAGTGTCCAAATCTGGTCCCGGTTATGTCAACAAAGTATCTAGGACTTGCGCTTGTTCTTCCCGTAAGTTTCATCCCGATACCTCTACTCTAAGCCCAAGATTTCCGGTTACCCCCTCTGGCTCCTGCTAAAGTCACCAAATCCGATCCGGATTTGAACTGGGTCATCTGAGACTCGGCGTCTTTCCAAATATCAAGCTTCATTAAGATCCGATCACCCGTTGGAACGTCATAAATACCTCAAGATTCCGGATTCCCCCCTCCTCCCCGGACCTGACATGGAACATCTGAGACGATAGCTCTTTCCACCTGCCAAGTTTCATTCAAATCCAATCTCCCATTCAAAAACTGCCCGTGCCAATAGATTGCGGATTCCCAATCACTCCACTCGTCCCACGATGGTCGGATCGAGGAAACGACTATTCTCAAGTCAATCTGTTCGGGTCCCTGACACGCCTACCAAGTTTCATCTTCATAACACATCAGGTAGTACCGAACTCACACGATCACTAGAAATTAGGAGCATCCCCACTCCCCCATAGTGCCCGAATTCCGTACTATTATATAAATGACGTATCTAGAAGTTGTGCTTGTTCTTCCCACCAAGATTCATCCCGGTCCCTCCACTCTAAGCGTTTCCAAAGATTTCTGTTTCCCTCCTCCAACTCTTCCCAGTGTCAATAGATCTGGTCCGGATTTACAATGGGACATCTAAGGCACGGGGTCTTTCTAAATATCAAGTTTCATTTAAATTCGAGAACCCGTTCAATCGCTGAGCTTGCCACTAGATTCCGAATTCCCCATCCCTAGGCTCCCACAGGATGGTCGGATCGGGGAAACGACATTCTCAAGTCAATCTATTCGGGTACCTGAGAAGCCTGCCATGCTTCATCGTCCTAGCACATCAGGAAGTACTGAACTCGTGGGATCAACAGAAACTCGGATCCCACCCCCCCCCCCCCAAACTCTCCCACAGTGACCAGATTCGTTCCGGTTATGTCATTCACGTATGTAAGCGTTGTGCTTGTTCTTCCTACCAAGTTTCATCTCGAACCCTTCACTCTAACCCTCCCTCCACTCCGGACTTAAAATGGGGCGTCTGAGACACGAGGTCTATATATCAAAGTTTCATTAAGATCCGATCTCCCGTTCGCAAGTTAATAATACCTCATTTCCGGATTCCCACTCCCTCCTCCCCCGGATGGTCGGATCGGGGAAACAACTATTCTCAAGTCAACCTGTTCGGGTCCTTTACACGCCTGCCAAGTTTCATCTTCCTAGCACACCAGGAAGTACATTGCTTGATCCCCCCCCCCCCCCCCCCCCCAACTCCCCCAGAGTGAACGGACCCGGCCCGGTTAGGTCAATCACGTATCTAGGGCTTGTGCTTGTTCTTTCCACCAAGTTTCATCCCGATCTTTTCACTCAAGTGTTTCCCAAGATTTCCGGTTCCCCCTCCAACTCCCCAAATGTCACCGGATCCGGTCTGGATTTAAATTGGGATGTCTGAGATACGAGGTCTTTTTATATTTCAAGCTTCATTTAGATTCTATCATCCACATCCCCAAAGTGAGCGGATCCGGTCCGGTAATGTCAATCACGTATCTACGACTTGTGCGTTGTTCTTCCCACCAAGTTTCATCCCGATCTCTCCACTCCAAGCGTTTTCCAAGATTTCCGGTTTCCCCCTCCAACTCCCCCCCCCCCCAACGTCACCGGATCCGGTCTGGATTTAAAATGGGAGATCTGAGACACAAAATCGTTCCATATATCAAGTTTCATTAAGATCCGCCCACCCGTTCGAAAGTTAAAAATACTTCATTTTTCCAATTTTTCCTGATTCCCCCTCCCTCCACCCCCCCCCAGGTGGTCGGAAGTGACTATTTCTAATTTAATCTGGCCCGGTCCCTGATATGCCTGCCAACTTTCATCGTCCTAGCTTATCTGGAAGTGCCCGAACTAGCAAAACCGGGACAGACAGACCGACCGACCGAACGACAGACCGACATCGGACAGAAATTGCGATCGCTATATGGCACTTGGCCGAAGGGCAAGTGCCATAAAAATGATCATGAGCCCTTGGTAATCACGAAGATGTATCTTCAAATACATCTTCAAAAATATTTTTCTCGCTATACAGTTAAGACACGCACTTTAAAGGGGGCTAAAAACTCATTTACAAGTGGGCTATATAGTAGAAGTACAAATGATCATGGGCCCTTGGGAATTCAATAAGTGTATCGTGAGATTAGAAACACGTCCTGTTGTCAATTATCAAGTTTTCTTCGGATTTGACCAACCGGTCAAAAGTTATGCATGACACACTATTCTGGTAATCCGGATTCCAATTCCCTCCACTCCGCGAAAATGGCTGGATCGGGGAAATGACTGCTTCCGCAAGTCAATGATCGGGTCCCTAATACACCTGCCGAATTTCGTTGTCCAAGTACATCTGTAGTACCGGAATTCTGGAAAACACCTCTGACCCCCCCCCCCCCCCCCTACAGTGCGCCGATCCGGTCCGCTTCTACAAAAACTATAATTATAACTTGTCCTTTTTATATCTTAATTATATCTTAGCCTGTCCCGACATTTTCGGTCCCCCTCCAATCCCTCCCCCCAGAGTTATCGGATCGGGTCCGGACACAATATGGGCATCCGCGACCCGATTTTTCTTTAACTGTCAAATTTCATTTGTGACCGATTCTCCGTTCGAAAGCTATGCTTGCCTCAAGACCCTCGATGGTCAGATTGGGGAAATGACTATTGTCAGGTCAATCTGATCGGATCCCTCATAAGCCTGCCAAGTCTTTTCGTCACAGCACATCTGTAAGTACCTTAACCCGTGATAACCGGAATTCCCGGACCCACCCTACAACTCCCCCACAGTGCCCTGGTTATGTCAATCATTTATTCAGTGCCCTTATTGGATGTGTGATTGTTCTTCCCATCAAATTTCATCCCAATTCCTCCACTCTGAGCGTGTCACGATATTTCCGGTACCTCTCCTCTAACTCACCCAACAGTTGTCGGATCCGGTCTGGACGTAGAATGGGACATGTGAGGCCTGTGTTCTTTCCATGTATATGTAGCTTGGCCGGAAGGCAAGTGACATACAAATACTGCGGTATCCCTTATGTCTATCTTCAAGAGGCTGATTAGTGCTAAATTTTAATAGTACAAATGATTAACGAGTCAGGCAAAGACACGATATCTACAATACCCCATTGTCTGGACCAAAAAGTCTAATAAACACTAAATGTTTGGGATTCCATCGAAACCTTTAGTCTTGTTATACAAGATTCTAGTTTTTCACTTCACAATTGGCTTCGACCTCCCACGATGTTCGTCGGGGACAAGTAAAACTTCATTATTGCAAAAAAAAAGCTGCGTCTTTGCAGTGTTTTGCTCGACAAGATTGTACAGAACTTGATTTCTTACGTGTAAAAATAACCCCTTGTGCCGATGAGACTTGAACTTCCCGGGTGCGCCCGACAAAGTTTTCGGAATTTGATTTCTTACGTATAAGTCTATGTGCCGACTAGTCGACCAACGCCCGACAAAAGCATATAAAATTTATTTCTTCTGGATTCCTTATGTATAAATAGAACCCGATGTGCCGGCGAGAATACATGTTTTGCCCGACATATGTTTGCAGGATTTCATGTCTTGCGTATAAAAAGAACCCAGTGTGTCGACGAGTCGACCGACGTCTGACAAAAGCATACAAAATTTTATTTCTTCTGGGTTTGCCCCCTTTATCTGGTACTACCGTAACTGGATCTACATTTTCTCGTTTCTGCAGTTATCTTTGCATCTCACTACATTTGCTTTGCAAATACGAGAATTACTGATTTTTTTCTTTTTAGAAGTTATCCAAACAGAAATGGTGATATCCACTCACATCACAAGTGCCAAAATTCTTTCCCACCAATTTGACAAAATCCTAGGCTATTGTGTGTGAAGAAAGTAAGATGTACTTTTCAGGCACGATCACTTACCACAGTAACTGGCCATATACCACGGTAACTCCAAAACGCCTTTTGACGTTGGTATCCGATATCATGGTATAATATTATTACAATAAAGTCCAAGTCCAAGGGCCATAGGAATACAAACAAAAGAGAAACAAAATGACGAACTTGTTTCTAACAACCCCTTACAACTACAAAACATTTTCTCTGTGAATCATTGACAGCTTGAGGAATCTCAAGCTGTCTCAAGCTATGTATGGGCGATCAGCATTAAACAAAGGGATTGCCACCTTCGGGGAAGGGATGCATTGCCAGGAAGAGCCGAAAAACCGTCGAAAAGCATCTGTTGACTTTTCCGATATCATGACGACACACAAAAAAGCCAGCGGATACTGTTTTCGGCCGTTTTCAGCTCTTCCTGGCACTGCTTGTTATGCAAAAAACTGAATGCACAACGTTTTCAAAATCACAACAGAATACATCCCAAGCGTTGTCTGTTTAAACTGCGCATCCCTCTGTTATCTGTTATGAAACTTCTGACAGTGCAGGCAGAACAAAACTTAAGTATGATACATTTTGGACAAAACGTGTCCAGATTTTTTCTTCTGTCAAGCGGACAGTCTTATGGTGGGAACTCCTGAAGTGGCCGTGATGTTAGAAAGAATATAAGGCTTGAAGCCAAGCTGACCCTTAATAATCATAGAAACAAAAAACAGGTTTTTGGAGGGTTTCTTGATCAGGTATATGTTAATGAGGGATAAATAGGGATGAATACAACAGTTGCACTTCCGGCAGTCATCTTTTGCGAAGAACAAAACAACAATAAGTAGTCGGAAAATTTGAATAGTAAATACTAATTATTTGTTCTAGAGGTAGTATCTGTCCTGCTCATACGGTTCTTCTATAGCAGTGGGCTGCCTCTCTAAACTTATCAGATGTTGAAATTCTAAACGTGGAAACTTTTACATCTGCCGATTAAATAAGCCACCCTTGCATTATTGATGACAACCTACGAGGGGAAAGTAAACCATTTCGTTTATTTAATAGTTATTATTTTTCCTTTGTATGTTGTTAGTAGCTTATTTTTATAAACCAATATTAACACTACATTTTTTGCAATGGCCTTCTGGCTCACGTGTGAATATATTATATTCTTTCTATTATATATTCAACATAATCAGAAGTGGAATACTTACTCGTGGTATTTCTCTGGATTAGCCCTGGCGGCATATTCGACCATCCTCTGAAACCTGGAAAATTAGATAAGAAAATATATAGGTCATGTTACGTAAAGATTATTAAACGAGTGACTTATCGTGACAAATTCTAAAAATCTAACTTGATTTAAAAATCTGGGACTCCTAAGTCAGAGCCTAGTAGACAATCCTGGCCCATACGGCGATGCCTAACGGAGAAAACCAAAGAAAATGTCAAAATTAATTTAATTGGGAAGGCGCGGGGGATCCAGAGCAAAATAATACGAGGGAGTGGCGCCAAGACCTGTGGTTTCCTTGCTTTGCAAACGGGCCATACTCATAGCGCCACCAATTACGCTTCCGACATTTAAAGCTAGACAAACTTGTGGGTTTAGACATTTCCAATACAGCTCTACACACATCGAGGAAACAGGTTAGTTTGTAACATTTCTTTGCTCTGTTCGGCTTATAGAGATATCGGAGCCAGCTCTGGTGCTCGACTGACTGAGTTTCCACAGGAATGTTATATATGTGTCTGCCCATGTATGAGATTGCCATTATTAAATTTGTTCTATCTATATTCGTCAGAAGCTATTGTTTATTTTCCTTTTCTTTTCTTTTTCTTTCTTTATCACTCCATCAGCGTTGTATTCTTACATTTATGATGGGCAATAAATATATACATACATACAGGTAGCCAGTAGTGCTAGTGTGCTATTCGAGTGTCATTCAAGTCTCGGCGCTACTCCCTAGTATTATTTCACTCGGGGGGTGGGGGGGGGGATAACTGTTGCTGTATCCCGCTTCTATCTGACAACTGGGGCTCGCGAACTATGTTCACAATCCCCTCTATACCTCAGTGGTAGAGCAGTAGCCTCGTAAAAGCAGAGGTCGTGGCTTGGCACTTTCGTCTTTCAACTTATTATTCAAAATATATGCAGATCTTTGGTTTACTCCACAAATGGATCCCAGTAAAATGCCAATAGATTTTGAACGAAATCTAAACTGAAAGCATTGGCGAATCTACACAAACATACAGTACAGAGAAAACTTACACTAGCTAGTAGCGCCACGACTTCAAAAAAGTTACACACACTCAATCACTAGCACCACTAGTGATACATAACGTCCCAACTGAAACCCAATTAGTCCTGCACCAGCACTGGAACCGATAACTTCATATTCCGAACACAGCGAAAAAACATACAACCTCTCTGGTTTCATCGATGAGTCTGTCTCGCTTTATATGTCGCGAGTGTAGTGGGGGCGCTACGAGAAAGGTTCGTTTCTGATGCCTGGAAAGCATAGGTCTTGGTGCTACTCTCTAGTATTATATTTCTCTGATTGCCTCTGATACAGTTAGAGTTCTCATTATAGTAGAATTCCGTCACTCAAGGTGGGAGCGTTTTTCTTCTCAGTTCTCAGCCCGTGACAGTGCCCAGGCTAAAAAATTGCAAATCATCCATCTTTCAATTTGCATAATATTCTTGAGATTTCCGACTCTGCAAATTATTACTTACATATCTCCCCTTTCTTAGTTCGAGACGTTAAGCACGGTTCATTGCGATACTCAAGAATTACAAATTAGCTTGTTTATCTCAGCTCGAGATTTCAAGAGCATTCGTTACTACACACGCCGTTACTTAATGGATTACTTTTAAATAAGCAACGTCCACCCGAAGTAGACAAAATATTTGAATAACTCGAGTTCGATCACATGAAATTCCAGAAGAATCACGTCTGTTCTCTTGTTCAAATTTAGCGGTTCAGTGACATCATCGTACGTGCAGGTGATACAAAAAATAATAATAATAATAATAATTGACAAATGAAGAAAAGAGAAAAGGGAAGTTAAAAGAGTGAGAAAAGTAGGACTTTTAAAGATAAGCAAAAACTTTGAAGGTTAGAGCGTCGCCACATTCCGTCTTACCAATGGTAACGGCGATCCTGTCGGGAGATCTGTTCAATGAACTAGTTGATCAGAATGGAAGGTAACTTAATTAGGAAGAAGAAGAAGTATTGCGCCGACAGAAAAGAAGAAGCCTTCTGTATTTTCAACATCCCTACTATTGTGGAACATTTGAAAATCCCTCAAGAGAGCCAAAAACATATCATTGCAGTCACTGCAGCCTATTTAAAATGAATAACAAAAATAAGCTGGCTTTTAAGTTAAACGTTGAAGTATTTGCTGTGTCAGCTACGTAAGGTTTACTTTCAAGAATGCGAAGGGACCCGGAACGACGCCATCCCCCCTCTTAGGTTACCGAAAAATGACACCTCTGGAATCGCAGCTGATCAATCATAATCGCAGCTTTTTCGACGGCAGGACAAGCACGTCGTAAATAATCATTCCAGTCATCTGCTTGATGACACGGATGGAGAGAATTTTCCGAAAAGCTAAAAATCCTTCCTCGGAAAAACGACCAAGTGCTCCCTTTACAGGCACAATGGAAACGGTTCCCAACGTCTTCATCACTACCCCAACTACAACATTTCCCAGCCTTTACTCTGAAAAGCCCTTCGTCCACCTGTTACAACAAGACCATAGGTTTCGACTGGATCCCAAAACTTTATTTGATCCAGACAATTAGGTCTTGTAGATATCTGGTCTTCGCCAGACTCCTTGAACATTTTTACTATTAAAATTTAGAAAAAGATTAAGGCCAATGGCTAATAATCTGAGAAAACCAAGTTCAGACATGGATTAATTGAGCATGTACGTGTGCCGAAATTCATCAAAACTTCCTACTTTACTTCTGCCAAATTTTCGGTTTCGGCCGGATTCCAAGCGAACTGCTTGTCCGGCAAAAAACAGAAGCTCAAAAAGGAATTCAGACCCTATATCAAACTTCTTATCAACTTCAGATGAAACTTAACTTTTAACACATTTTCAGGTTTTGGATGGATTGCGGACGAACTATTTGTCCAGCGAGAAAATAATGTTCATACGAATTCAGCATGTCTCCTTACCACTACATCGAATCGCTAATCAATGTCAGACATTTTTTTTTACTTATAACACGCTTTCGGGTATAAGCCGGATTCCGGGCGAACCATATGTCCGGGTAGAAAATGATTGTCATATCATATACCGATTTAGTCTGTGTTCTTACCCCTTATTCGAACATCTAACCAGCTTCAAATAAAACTTCTACTTTTGACAAATTTTCCTATTTTGACTGGATTCCAGGCTAACTACTTGTCCAGCGAGAAAATGATTTTCATATACGTGTTCAGCATGTATCCTTACTCCTAAATAAACTGTTAACAAATATTTTGTTCACCCGTCATCTGAACCCCCTCCCCCCCTTAAACTTAGGGCTACAGAGCCCATCTACGAACTCGACCTGTCCCTTGACGCAAAGAATCCTCACACCAAATTTCATCAAAACGTCTCATTCCCTTCGAGACTTGTCGTGCTGGCACACGGACGGACCAACGACAACTTTTACGAAGTCATAGGTATCCCTCCACTTACGTTTTGGGATCCCAAAAAGTTCAAAATGAAACAAGTGTGATCCTTAAGTAAGATGAGTTTCCATTTGCGCCGCCCAAGTCTAATTACCCATTCGGCGCTATCATCAGCACGGAGCCAGTTGGCTGAAGCTCGCGCGAAAAATGACGAAGAGCCTGTTTTACGCCACTCATTATTCTTTCAGCTTTAGGGTTGAGGATCAAGAGCCGTGATCTAGCACAATTCTTCTTCTTCTTCTGAATAAGTATCTTCCAATAGCAAACTCGTAGATGTCCAGCTGTGAATTACAACCACCTTCGCTAAAAGACTTCCGAACGGTTTCTGCACTACACCACATATCAACATTTTCCAATAGCCTATCTTTCAACCAATATCTTCCCAGCTCTTCCACCCCAAAAACTCTCCCATCTACGAGCAAAGAGATGCATTCTCTTGAGTACTTTCTTTCAGAGTGAAGTATGATCTAAGACTTCCTTATTGTTCACAAGGGATGTCATTACAACAAATCCAAATTTTCCAGCCGGATAACTTCACGTAAGATGGCACAGATAATAACGAGAAGTCATTCCCTTTTGAGCGAAAAGAACACTAAAAAGAACAAACCTTACTTCACGATAGTTATGTCTTATGGCCACCAGGGTACTCTAACTCTTTTGGTTTGTTGTTAACTCCTTCGTTCGCCTTTCTCTAAGAGTTTAAAGGAACAGAAAACTTGACTCAAACTTGACCCGCGGAGCTAGCTGAAATATCAGGAATGTCCCTGAGTCGATATTGAGAGTAAGAAAATTCTCGTTACGACCATTGCAGTTTTCGGGCAGTTTCCGAGAATTTGACTATTGAGTTAGTAGAAAAAAAGCAAAGGTTTGTGTGCCGGGAGTAGGAATCGAACAGACGACCTCTTGACTTCTACCCCGATACTATGGCCGAAACACGTCCAAAGGCGAACTTTTACAGTATATAAGTGCATAATTACAGTGCATAAGGGGCAAGGGCCTGCCAGCTAGCTTTGAGAACACTAAGGAGGGGGTTCGAGATAACAAAGAAGGGGGGTCGTGTCGACAATAAGTCCTTCCGTATCTTCATCTAAGCCCCCCAGGTCGGTTTGATGGCCGAAAGTTGCGTAGTCCAGTTTTATGTGCCTTTAAGGTGAGTACCCCCCCCCCCCTTCTTCTTTTGAATATTCAAATAACGCCATCTCCAGTAATCTTAAAATTTCTTAATTCGTTCCTAACTAGATGAAACGTGGTGTGAGGATCCTTTGGGTCAAGGGACAGGTCAAGTTTGTAGACGGGCCCGAAAGCTGTATATTTCGGGGTGAGGGAGGGGTTACAAATTAAGGGGCGAAAATATATACTTTTAAAAGCTAATGAGGCAGTCGGGGTATATACCGAATCCGAATATGAAAATTATTTTCTCGTCAGACAAGTAGTTCACCCGAAATCCGGTGAAAACCGAAAAATTTGTCAAAAGTAAAATTTGAATCTGAAGTTGATTAGATGTTTGATTTTGGGGTAAGAGGACATGCTGAATCCGAATATGAAAATTATTTTCAAGCCGGACAAGTAGTTGGTCCGGATATTCGGACATTTAGCACACAATGATATCGTCGGAGGAGGAGACATGCTCTTGCAACTTTCGAACATACTAAAGATGAACAACAAGCCCAAAGGGTTTCGATGGGATCCCAAAAATGTAATGTCTGATTCAGACAATTGGGTGTTGTAGATGTACGGTCTTAACCAGATCCTTGAAAATTTGACTATTCAGATTTCGAAGCAGATAAAGGCAAATGGCTTGAGATCTGAGAAAACCAAGTTCGGATATTGATACAGCATGCGTGTTTACCCTTACATGTCATATCCGGTTTGAAGAAACTGAACAAAACATCCTGCCTTATACTACTACCGAATTCCAAATTTCGGCGGATTCCGGATAAACTATTTGTCGGGCAAAGATAGAACTTTTGCTTTTAACAAATTTGTCGGTTCTGGCCGGAATCCGGGCGAAATATTTGTCCGATGAGCGAACTATTTTCATATAGGGATTCAGCATATCTCCTTGTCAGTACATCCCACCCCTAATCAACTAAAAAACTAAACCTCTAAAACTTAAGGCAAACTTTCCGGGTAGAAAACAATTGTCATTCGACATTTTTTCTCATCCCTAAACCAAAAATCTAATGAGCTTCAAATAAAATTTCTACTTTAAAAAATTTGGCCGGATTCCGCACGAACTATATGTCCGGTGAGAAAATAAAACCCAGTTCTGGGTTCAGCATGTCTCCTTACTTTAAATCGACTCTCGCATCAGCTCGAAAAAATATTTTCTTCATCCCTTAATTTAAAACCCACTCCCCGCCCCTAAACATTGGGATACAAGGTCCATTTACGAACTTGACCTGTCCTTCGACCCAATGGAACCTAACACTGCTGACAGACAGACGGACGGACAACTGTTACGAAGTCATAGCTATCCCTCCACTACGTTTTGGGATCACACTGGGATCCCAAAACGTGTTTGCGATCAGTATAGTTATCTTCGAAATCCCAACAGTCATTTACGGGGTCAAAAAGGTAGAATGCATTCGATAACTGTCTTGTGAGCAATTTAGTAAAATTTTTCGACCCATTTTCGGAAAGACCAAGTGGCAATACCAGTTCCTACCCTACAACTTTATCCATTCAGGCGAAAGCTGATCGCGCGTCTGGTTACGATACTCTTTGTGTAAGCGATGGACGCCGGAGTTTTAGTGACTCCGGTCGCGTGTACACGTGCGCAATACTTCTTGGGTTTAATCAAGAATAAATAAGGGTCTATTCCCTTATTTATTCTTGGTTTAATCTTGGTTTAATCAACGACTATTTACACGTAGCGTACGTATTCTTTGGGTTTAGTCATGGTAGTATGCCGTGTCGGAGGGTCGAAGGGGTTGAGATCTTGTTCAAAGTCGCGGATTCAGTGGCAAAGTACAATCCAAGTTCGTAGATGGTTCATGCAGTCTCATATTCAGAGGCAGAGGAGGGGGTTTCGAGTTAAGGGTAGAAAAGTATATTTTATAAGCCTTTGAGATAGTCGTATTTGAACTTTGTTTTCTTGCCGGAAAAATGATTCGACCGGAATTCGGCCGAAACTGGAAATTTGGTTAAAGCTCAAAGTTGTTTCAGAAGTTGATTAGAGATTCAGTATATGGGTAAGGAGAAATGCTGAATCGAATTTTTAACTTTATTTCCTCGACAGATAAGCTGGCAAAATTTGCCAAACCCGGAAATTTGCATCATAAGGTTTTCCTCTCAATGTCACTAGCTCTTTTGCTTTGCATGCAGTTCGCTGGGAATACTGTTAAAATATGAAGAATTTGATCGAATTAAAGGACCTTTCTGAAGTCGATTAGATATGAGATATTGGAGTACAGGCCTACATCCTTGCTGAATCCATATCTGAACTTGGTTTTCTCATCTGATTGCTTGTTTGGCCGTAAGTTGCCAAAAACTCCAGAATGGTAACATTTGTATCTGTATAGTGCCATATACAGATCACTTTTCGGTCGGTCTGTCGGTCCACTGTTCTCGAGTTAGGGCACTTCCAGAAGCGCAAGGCCCGTGAAACTTGGCGTATCAAGGACCCGACCAAACTAACCTGGAAGCAGTCACTTGCCCGAGCCGACCATCGTGAGGGGAGGGGAGACGGCGAATCCGGAATTCAGGGGCATGCATAACTTTCGAACAGGTGATTGGATCTTAGCGAAACTAGATAACTGGAAAGACGTCATGTCCCACATTTCAAGTCCGGACCGAATCCGATGAATGTGTGTGTGTGTGGGGGGGGGGGGGGGGGGGGGGGTCGGAGGGGGGAACCCGAAATCTTGTGTCACGCATAGAGTGGAGCGATCGGGACGACACTTCGTGGGAAGAACAAGCACAGGCCCTAGGTACACCACTGAAAGAACAGGACCTGATTCGTGGACTGTGTGGAGCGTTAGAGGGGGGTTAGTTGGAGTGGGTTTCCGGAATTCCAGTGATCCGGAGTTAAGTTACTTCTAGGTGGGCTAGGACAATGAAACTTGGCAGGAAAATCAGGGACCCGATCATATTAAGGTGGAAATAGTCAACTTCCCGATCCTACCATCGCGGGGGGAGTGGAGGGAGGGGGAATCCAGAATCTTGAGGTATGTAAAACTTCCGAACGGGTGACCGGATAATAATGAAACTTGATATTTAGAAAGACCACATGTCTCGGATGTCCCTCTTCAATTCCGGGCCGGATCCGATGAATGTTGGGGGGGATCGGAGGGGGGAACTAGAAACCTTGTGACACGTTTAGAGTGGAACGATCGGAATGAAACGTGGTGGGAAGAACAAGCACAATCCCTATGTACATCAGTGATAGAACCGGACCGGATTCGGGCGCTGTGGGGGAGACAGAGGGGGGGGGTCCGGAATTCCGGTGGTCGCAAGTTAAGGTACTTCCAGACGTGCTAGGACGATGAAACTTGGCTTGAACATTAGAGACTTGACATCTGACCATCGTAGTGGGGGGAGTAGAGGGAGGGGGAATCCTGAATCTTGAGGTATGTAAATAACTCCGCTGTTCGATTTACCGGAGGTGGAGCTTCGCTTACACTAGCCCTCGGCCTCTTAACGTCTTGGATGTTACTCTGCGAAAAAAGGGAAGGTTCGCCGTACGCCTTGTGACCCTAATCAGACTAGTCACACTGTTCAACAGCCCTGGTTTCCTCGCAGATTATACGGACGAAAAGGAGTGTACTTTTCTGGGAAGATTTGTGGAAAGGACTGCGATTCTAAACGAGGCCACTCAAACCCATGGGAATATGAACTTCGATGACCCCGGGGAGAAATAACAGTGAAATGCCGAGCTTAGTATTCATGAGTTTCGTGTCCATCCAGCTTAGAATGGTTGGATCCTGTTGGGTCAGTGTGAACATCTATTATTTTTCAAGCTTCTCGGATAAACCGAATAATTTCTGAAGAAGGCAAAGTAGCTTTTAGTTGTAAAACTTACATCAAACATGTTTTATTTTGTATATCTACTTTTGATTCTTGAGAACAAATTATACGTTATGTAATTTTTAAAAGCGGCATTGAAAAATGAGCCAGGCGACCCAATCAATTTCCCCATTGTATTGCTAGTCTTTTTGGATATGATCATCAGATCTGTTCACTATCCAGGAGTATCCTATATGGATTGAGACTGTGAAACAGATCCTACTATTAATTTAAAAAGTCATTATCGGCTGTGTGAGCGAGAAGTGAATAATTAGTTTCAAAAATTTTGGTATAATTTCTGCATACGAATCTTCAATATTTTCCCACTAAAAACCTGTTATAAAACTTCATAATGATTACGAATATGTTAATTATCAGTCATTCATCAGCTCTTGACCCGTGACGATCTCAACTCGTTGTGGATAATTGGATTAAAACTGGTTGCGCGTGATTCAGAATGGAGTTTTGAACTTCATATCGCATGCATTTGACAGGAAAGAATACTCTAAATGACTAAGTCCAAAACACGCCAGTGGTCCTCAGGAAGAAGGAGGAAACGTGTCCGTACGACTCAGACTCAACGACTCAAATCCTGTGTCAATCAATCACCGCGATCTTAGGGTGCAGCTATGACACCACTTCTGCCTTTCCTCCGCTAGCTACCCGGAGAGGCCGGAGATTTGCATCAGCAAGGAGAGAAGTCATCAAGAGTATAAACGGACTATATAGTTGCTATCGGATGTGACTTTTACAGAAAACAACAGATTGTTAACGCGAGAAAATGTTTAGCCGATTTCGATGTTGTATTCAAACTGAGGGATGAAACCAAAGAGGAACTACTAACTGATCTAACTCAGTCCTTTGGGTCTTTTTGGAAAGATGATCATACCGAAAGTATCATCTTTTGCATATATGATATAAGTAAAGTGCCAGAAACTACTTTCCAATCGCGCGCGGACCTTTCTAGGCGACTTCAAAAGTTGGAGCGCAAACTCGAGGAAGTATTGCACGTGTCCTTCGAAACCCCTCAGAACTCCCCAATCAAGACCACTGCTAGTGCAGCTGAAATTAGTCCACAAAAGTTATATTCAGTGGTTGTTGCAAACCCACCACAGGTTTCTGGTCCGAAAGAACAAGACCAAAGGTTTCGATGGGATCCCAAAAATTCAATATCTGATCCAGACAACTGGATCTTGTATTAGCCAGATCCAGTCTTCGCCAGACTCCTTGAACATTTTTACAATTAAAATTCAGAAACAGAATTAAGGCCAAATAGCTAATCACCTGAGAAAACCAAGTTCAGATTTGGATTCAGCATGTGTGTTTACCCCTATAAGTCATATCTGTTTTGACGAAAACTTCCTGCCACTTCTGCCAATTTCCCGGTACCGGCCGAAATCAGGGTATCTTCTTTCCCCAGTAATGAACATCTAATCAACTTCAAATAGAAATTTAGCTTATAAAAAATTTTCCGATTCCAGCCGGATTCCGGTCGAACTATATGTCCGGGTAAAATATGATTGTCATACAGGGACTCAGCATCTCTTCTTACCCCTAAATCGCTTATCTAATCAACTAGAAATAAAACTTTGACTTCCAACAGATTTCCGGTTTTGGCCGGATTCCGGACGAACTACATGTCCGGGTAGAAAATTGTTTTCACATAAGTGTTCAGCATGTCTTCTTGCCCTAAATCGAACCTCTAATCAACTCCAAATAAAACATTTAATTTTGACAAACTTTCCGGTTTGGGCCGGATTCCGGTCGAAATACTTGTCGGTCGAGAAAATAGTTTTCACCATCGTCTTCAGCATGTCTTCCTACCTCTAAATCAAACATCTAATCAACTTCAAATAAAACTTTTACTTTCAACAAACTTTCCGGTTTGGGCCGGATTCCGGGCGAAATACTTGTCCGTCGAGAAAATAGTTTTCACCATCGTCTTCAGCATGTCTTCCTACCCCTAAATCGAACATCTAGTCAATTTCAAATAAAACTTTTACTTTCAACAATCTTTCCGGTTTGGGACGGATTCCGGGCGAAATACTTGTCCGTCGAGAAAATAATTTTCACCATCGTCTTCAGCATGTCTTCCTACCTCTAAATCGAACATCTAATCAACTTCAAATAAAACTTTTACTTTCAACAAACTTTCCGGTTTTGGCCGGATTCCGGGCGAACTACTTGTCCGATGACAAAATAGTTTTCACCATCGTGTTCAGCATGTCTTCTTACCCCATAATCGACTATCACATTAGCTGTTTCAAAATATTTTGTTTGTCCCTTAATTTGAATCCCCTCCCCCACCCCTAAACGTAGAGCTACAAAGCCCATCTACGAACTTGACTGGTCCGACGACCCAACGAACCCTCACACCAAGTTTCATCAAAATATCTCGTTCCCTTCGAGAGTTATCGTGCTTACAGACGGACGGACGGACGGACGGACGGACAACTTTTGAGATGTCATAGGTATCCCTCCACTTACGTTTTGGGATCCCAAAAACGTAGATTAATTGACAGCTGCGACGCGAGTGATTCTGTGGTCCGTGTAAAATCGTCAAATAGCAAATGGATCATAAAAGTCAAAGACAAACAATCAGCACAAATCATCACAAAGCATTTCCATGGAGAAATAAAAGAAGAAAAATGTATCGGTGTTGGTAAAGGAATTCCTTTATCCGTTTCAGAACTTGGAGTGCAACAGACCGTGTTTGGCTGTACGCACGTAACAAGGATCGGCAAGTCCCTTGCCGTCAAAATTTATTTCGAAACACAAGACGATCTGGAGAGAAATTTGATAGATGGCTTTCATATTGACTACGACAACTTCCGAATATTTAAGTACATCTATGCCCCAAAGCGGTATTACAAGTGCCAAGAGTTCGGTCACTTAGCCTCTGATTGCAAGAACAACGTCAAATGCTCTAAGTGTGGTGGGTGCCACGAATCCAGCCGTGAGAGCCCGTGCACCTCAACCTCTGTGAAGTCCGCAAATTGTGGGAGTGCAAAACACCCTGCTTACAGCCTACTCTGTCCAAAAGTGATTGAGTTTACGAGGTTTGCGAACTACTAATGCGGAGTCCCTTGAAACGGATTTGACTCAAGCTTATTGGATTTTGTTGTTCTTTTGTATTTCAGTTTACTCTGTTCACCTATTCAGTTATTTTTTGTATTGTTTCCATACTCCGTCTTTTTGGCCTCGGCCAGTTGATGGGTTATAAATCAATAATAATTACTCCTTCAACCAGTGTTGACTGCATATCATATCTGACCTATAAATGGCGCTACGCCGATAAGTCGGCAAAGATTTGTTATAGTGATATCTCGACCCTTATTCGCAAGCGTCCTCGTCAAGCTAGAAGAAACTAACCTGCAATCCACAGAATCTTAGCTAAGATTTGTAGATAATTTTTTAATAAAGATTTGTAATAACTTTTCCTTTATTTACTCCGTTCCTGTTCAATTTCAATGTGAGTTACAATGAATATTGATACATAGTTATACATACAGAAATTATGTTGCTTTTTTTGGTCCCCAGTGACCCTTAGAAAATTATTTCATTATTGCTATTGATTGCACCAACACTTGAAAAAGTTTAAAGTTTTATATATTTTTCTCCATCGGGACGTGCCCTAACTGACCTCATGAACTGGAAGGAAATCTATATGGGTTAAGTATATGTATATAACTCCGCCGCTCTTGTTTTTATAAACATCGCCGCACAGCGCATAGTTTCAAACTAGTCATGTACGATTCGTCAACTGGAACAGAGATTGTATGAGCTACGGCATGCCCTTTAAGGGACAGAGGGGAAGCAGGGAAGATTACTTCCATCCTATCACAGCTATGGAAGTTATGGAACCCCACGACGAAGGCGTCAGGATGTGGTAGGGGGAGTAGGACAAGCCCATTTATCAGCGATATCGGTCAAGCATGAATCTACGGGGGTCGGAAGTAAACCAGAATTGGAAAGGGTTGTCAGATTATAGACACTGAAAGAAGAATTTCAGATCACCTTGATCTTGTTTTCAGCCCCTAATCAGTCAATAGAAATTGAATTAGAACATGTTCCAGTTTTTTTTTTTTGTACGCAAACAATGAAATCAGACTGCTCTTTCTGGGGGGATACTTCGGACGATCATGTTATGGAAACTATGACAATTCCAGCTTCCCCAGACCCGCTTCAATGTGCCAAGAGATCTTTTACACTTATTATGAAGACGGACTGGCCAAGCATCGTCTCTCTACTGTCTCTGATAGACGACACAAACTGACTATGGACTTTGGACGTAAATGCCTGACCTCAGACCTTCAAGAACTATAAAGTACCAAACCCAACTCGACCGAACACAAGACACGAAGCAGCAACTGTAAATTGTCCGAAACTTGTTCGCCCAAACACTCATTCAACTGATAGGTACCTCAAGTCCTTTGTACCTTACTTCATACACTACTTCAATTCTACGCAGTAATTTACAAGGTAAATTGTACATACTAAGTGTCAATCTTTAACTTATTATCAAATGTTTTATATTGTGTTATTAAGCGTATCGGTGGTTAACTGTACGACAATCCGCTAGCGAGGGACGACGTGACAACGAGCTACTAGGAAAACCAAAGATTATATTACAAATTCCCGCTTGGGATCGGAAGAATTCCTTTGAGCTTGTCTGTTTCGACTCTACTGCTATTCCTCTGAAATCTGACGCGATTTATACACTTGTGTGACAGTTTCTCCTTCTAAGATGAATTCTGATTGTCATCATCATTTCCGCATGAGCAAGAAAGGGACCTGACGTCAATTTTCAATCCGCAGAATAGGGACTAGAATGAATCCCACTATTTACCCTCAGTCAGCAGAATAGGATCCGCAAGGATAGGGATCAGACACGTCCTGACCCAACCATCCATCCTTAGTCGAACAGTTTCTATTATCACGAACCTCAATTAGAAGCTGTATATAAGAGAATTTGACACTTTCTATAATACAGTCAGATAGGTTTTTGTAAACAAACTCCTTTTTAGCCGAATGCACACAGGGAGGATTTATAAAGAACTTGAGGCAGATCTGCTTTCCAAACTGAATGCTTAAAGGACCTGTCTTACCTATCATACTAACGCAACCTACTTCCATAATCACTCCATATATTTCTATACCCAGAGACCCAAATTTCCTACGGTACATTCTTATTCCTCTAATAAAACCCCGCTGGTTTTCTCACTTGCCGTGTTTTGCTGCCTTCGATGTGTACCACGCTGTCGACGGTTGTCTGCGAGAAGTTTTTCCATCAGAAAAACCGGTTATGTAAATTGTTTCCCTGTTTTCGCTATAAGTCAAAGGGTCTCGGAAAAGGCTTAAAACAGCCGAAACGATGGGTTATTTTTTGAAAGCACAGCCTAGTTTTCAAGTATTCAAATATTTAAAATATAAGTTGAAGAGCTAATAGTGCGACGGGTCCTTTAAAATGTTCATATTGGTACCCTTGACGCTTGTTGAAGAACTGAAAAGGACTTCGTTTGATTAAAGCAGTTTACTCACTCAATGGCCAAAATAGTATATCACAATCTCTGGCAACTAAAGCCGAAGGTCGCGGGTTCAAATCCCCTCCCCCGGAAAGATTTTGTCGTTCAGTTCAATACCTATAATGTACTTTCAAGCACGTTAGGGAGCTGGAATATGGCAGATGTGCTTTATAATTTATAGGCCTGGCTTGGATACGGCTACTAGGGGCAAAGTTCCCGGGGTCGCGAATGGTAAGGGAAAATTTGATGGGTAGAAGTTTTATACTCTATGTTCTGGAGGTTTCATCGGAAGAGCCTGGGACGGGGCCCTTTTTATGGCAATTGCAGTCGAGTCAGGGTATTTCCAGAAGCGCTAGGACGATGAAACTTGGCAGGCATATTAGGGACCCAACCAAACTAACTTGGAAATAGAAGTTTTCCCGATCCAACCCCCGTGGGGGGAGTGGAGAGATGGGGAATCCGGAATCTTGAGGAATGTATAACTTTCGAACTGGTGATCGGATCTTAGTGGAACTTTATATTTGGAAAGATCTCGTGTCTCAGATGTGGCCATTTCAAGTCCGGACCAAATCCGATGAGTTCTGGGGGGAGTCGGAGGGGGACCGGAAACCGTGTGATACGTATTTGGAAGTGCAAAACGGATACGTCAGGCAAATTTTATTAGAGCTACATTTCGGCCATTCTTGGCAAGGATCCTTTTCAGGCTCAAAGCCGCTCAAGTTGGAAAAACGAAAGTGGAAAAACGAAAGCGGGAAAAAGAAAGTGGAAAAACCCAAAACTTGTGATACGCTTAGAATGGAGCGACTGGGATGAAACTTGGTGAGAAGAACAAGCACCAGCCTTAGATACATCAGTGAAAGAATCGGTCCGGACTCAAGCACCCGGGGGGAAGCTGTAGGGGGGATTCCGGAGATGGCGTTTTAAAGTATTTCCCGATCCGCTAGGACGACGAAAATTAGCTTGAACATTAGAGACTTGACAAGATTCCCTGATCCGACCATCGTGGAGGGGGGGTGGAGGGACGGGGAATCCGAAATTTGAGGCACGTATAACTGTCGAATGGGTGATCGGATCTTAATAAAAACTTGACATTTGGAAAGACCTCGTGTCTCAAATATCCCAAATAAAGTCTGGACCAGATACGATGAATGGGTGGGGTGGTGGTGGAGGGAAGAACCGGAAATCTTGTGACACGCTTAGAGTGGAGCAATCGGGATGAAACTTGGGAACAAGCACAAGCTGTAGATACATTAGTGCCAGACCCGGTCCGGACTCGAGAAATGTGGGGGGAGTTGTAGGGGGGTTCGAATTCCGGTGAACGCGAGTTAAGGTACTTCCAGGTGTGCTAGGACGATGAAACTTGAGTTGAACTTTAAGGACTTGACAAGATTGGCCTAGAATTTGTCACTTCTCAGAAGCGTCCCTTAAAGTGCTCATCATTACCGCAAAGCACACAAATTACTCTTAAGCAAATATATATTCTAATGATTTTGCTTCGAAACGAATTTGTAGCTCCCTTCAAGTGTGTATCTTAACCGCAAAGTAAAAAACAACTTTTGACCAAACGATACATTTCATGATCCCCCGAGGGACCATGGTCTATATGCCACAGAGCTTGGTTTTAAATTATTCAACTATTTCAGAATATTGCTACATAAAAGATAAACAATGCGAGATTTCCTATGAAAGATAAACCTCCATCCAGGACATCCCTCCTTTGAAGCACAGCCACACTTGAACCCTGCAAGGAGAGAACCCAAGGAGATGTACAACTTGCCACTAGGCAGGCTGGTGGACTTGGAACTCAAGAAATTTATTCTCAAGCGTAACTGACATATTTCCTAGTCCAATTCAAACCGCATTAAGACTCGGACTCCGCTGATCTCCAATACGTCCACAGTCCGAGTAAACGTCTTGGCCCTGCCAATTTCCAATCACGTGGAAGTCTTCAGCGACCAAGTAAAGAGATTAGCGAAGTGATGGTTATGTTGGAACTTTACACTTTTGACATCTTACCCCCAGAAGCCCCGACAGTCAGCCGCACGAGACATAAACTATAACTTGTGCCTGTGTGTGCTCGGACAAATCGCTAACAGAACTCTTTCGTGCCCTTTTTTTACGTCCTTCTATAATAGTGTATAATAACATGTTTTGTAGCACACTATAAAATTGCCCACTGAGCGACGATTCGTGTGTAAATAAGCCTTTCTCTCTGTCCCTCTTTTTAAAAACTAAAAAAATAAAAACAAATATATTCTTCGGACTCCAGGCGTGAATCGGTCTCGAGACGCGTCGGGAACATTTCTTTGATGGCCTCATTCTCTTCTCCTCTCGAGGGATTTACTTCAGGACTCGGGATCGTCTTGACTCTTGGGAGTGACTTTGGTCTCTGACTCGGACACAGAGGAGCACCTCTGGCTCTAACCACACTCGCTCCGCGTAAAAGTTATGGGTATCCCTGGACAAATATTCCCAACGCGAAACTAGCTTACTAATGATGCAATTACAATGGCACCACCAGGAGAACGTTGAAACTCAAAAAGCAGGCCTAAGTCACACACCCCTCCCCTCCAAACAAAGACAGTAGTCACACTTCGGTGTCTATAATAACTGGGATATCTTCAACGCTTCTTGGCCCTGGCGACCATCCCGCCCTGTTAGCCCATGACATCCTAGATCGATTTTCAACGAAGATATTTTAAATACCGTTTAATGTTCTTTGTGAAAACGGTCTGTCATCGCTTTAAAAAGAGTGGTGCAGAAGTGTAAAATGTTTAGTTCTATTTTTTTAATAATAACACAATAATAATATAATTGCAATAATAAGGCTTTCGCCTTGTTTTATCTTTTGTTTGTACCTTTTCCGATATTTTGATATTCTGCCGTTTTTATTAGGCTAATATTTCTTGTTATTTCCCCGGCAAAATAGAACGTCTACGATCTTCAAACGGAAACAACCAAGCTCCATCTTTTCCCCATTCTCATCATATTCCCTACACAGCACACAAACCCGGGTGACACTATTTCTTTCGAACTAAGTTACAAGTAATAAGCGTACTGTTGGGAGCCACATGTTCACTGCCGTTTGTACGCTGAACTCTCTCCCTCCCAGCCTAATATCGTTCGAGACTACACGTTTCCAATAAAAGTCAACAACAGACTTACGCTTTCATACTGGGAGTAAGTTTTCCAATTTTGTTCTCCTCCAGGACGGCCAGGACCAATAATTTTCCAGTTCGCGCCACTTGACTGAAATTGCCTCCAGTAATTTTGACATAGCGAGAAAAGCGTTCCTGACTAACCCATCGCTTCAAATGGGACTGCGGGACATCGAGTGGTTCGTTTGGAATGACTTGTGATGTCCGGGCTTCGGCAGTTATTTGATTCGAACCTAAATAAAAGGGTAACGAGTAAGTTGACGGGTTGGAAAAAGGCCATGGTTGGAACTGCTGACGAATGCAGCGCTTCTTCCAAAATATGGCCAACATACGAATATGGAAACAAGACGAAAAATTTCGATGGGATCCCAAAAATATAATATTTACTGGACTTCTTGATCCAGAAAATCGTATCTTGTAGATTTCTGAGTATTCGCCAGACCCGTTTAACACTTTGCTATTCATCCCATAATCCACCGTTTGAATATGTACAAAAAAAATAATACTGTTTTGGAGTTTTTGGCAACTTACGGCCAAACAACTAATCAAATGAGAAGTCCAAGTTCAGATAGGGATCTTTACTCCAGTATCTCGTCTCTAATCGACTTCAGAAAGGTCCTTTACGTTGACTAAATTCTCCGTATGTTAGCAGCATTCAAAGCAAAATGGCTAGTGACATTGACAGGAAAACCTTTCAATAGAAATTTCCGGGTTTTGGCAAATTTTAATGGCTTATCTATCAAGGAAATAAAGTTCAAATTCGATTCAGCATGTCTCCTTACCCCGATACCCAATCTCTAATCGACTTTAGAAACAACTCTGGAAAACTGTCCGGCAAGAAAACGAAGTTGATATGGATTCAGCGGGCCTCCTTAACCCTGTAACGACTATCTCATTAGCTTATCAAATATACTTTTTTACCCTTAATTACAAACCCCTTCCTCCGCCTCTAAATATAGGGCTACAGGACCCATCTTCAAACCTGGCCTGTACTTTGCCACTGCACCCTCATACGAAGTTTGAACAAAATATCTCACGCCCTTCGCCCCCCCCCCCCCGACATGAAAGGCTGCCATGACAAATTTGACTAAACCCAAAGAATACGTAAGCTAGGTGTAAATAGTCTTTGATTAATCCCAAGAAACATTTCTGCGTTATACTATACACGCGACGAGTATCGTCATTATTTGCGTTTTTGATTGCCGTTCCTGATCTCAGTTCTTCTTATTTCTCGTTTTCGATCACCTTCCGAGTTCGCAGTTTGCTTATTTGTCGTTTTTGCTGAAACGGAGATCGTGTCAGTTCTCGGTTCTACAACACCTGCGAGTGAAACGGCGAACTGTGACACAGACGCAGTTCCCGATCCGAGTTCGCCTGTCATGAATAAATTAGCCCAACAAATTGAAAGTAATAGAAAGAGTGTTTGGAAATGGATGATTACAACTTGTATATTTTGACTACAAGAATGGCTTTTACACTGTCAAATGTAACTACCCTTTACTGACTTATTTAGACGATTTTGTGAATGATTTGCCGGCATGCATATTTTCCGTTTGTATTCACCTGCGTCTTCAAACGGTGAAGGCGTCAGGCGTCAGCCGAACTGAGTGTAAAAACGGAAATTAAGCTGCAACGGCGAACTCACAGGAGAACTTAAACAGGCGATCAAAAACGCAACTATCGACGAGCAGAGCTTTCGCCTGTATGAATAAATGGGTAGGTTAAGGACCGGTACAGACACCTGGTTTTTGACAATGTTGATTAAAGTGTTCACAAGACAGATGTCAAATGCATTCTGCCCTTCTGACCCAGTAAATGCCAGTTGGGACTTAGGAGATAACTATACTGATCGCATACACTTTTTGTTTATCTTTAATATCTGTTCGACAGCTGCAACATCATTGGGTTTTAAAATTGCATGCTAAATTTCCGGATTCCGGACGAACTATTTGAACGGCGAAAATATAATGTTCATGTTCGGATCCCGCATATGTCTGTTTATCCCAGATTCGAACACCTAATCAACTTCAGATTCAACTTTTACTTTGTACAACTGCTTATCCGACGAGAACATAACTTTCATATTCGGATTCAGCAAGTCTCCTTACCCATAAATCGACTATCTCATTAGCTTTTAAAAATATTTATTTTCGCCCCTTAATTCTGAAACCCCTCCCCCAACCCTAAATGTACAGCTTTGGCGCCTATCTACGAACTTGACCTGTCCTTTGACCCAAAGAATTCTCACACCAAGTTCCGTCAAATATATCATTCCCTTCGAGAGTTATCGTGCTGACGGACGGACAGTCTTTATGTGTAGCCTAGAGGTGATGATTCGTAGAAAAAAAGGTTTATAATTGTATTAAAATAAGAATAAATAAGTATTAAGATTGGTAAATTTAAATAAAAAAAATTAAATTAAATATCTGAAATTGAGAAGTTAAAAATTTTAAAGTTTAAAGTGTGTATGATCTTTTAGAAAGACTAGGTGACGTTAAAGAGTTTAAGGAAATATTAACGTCACCGAGTGGAGGAGGAGTCGTAGCCCAAAAAGTAAAAAAAGTAAAAAGATGCTACGTGGGTAAAAAAAAAATAAAGAAACAAAGGGTACGTCGTCGTAGACGCAGAGCTTTCGCCTGTATGGACAAAGGGGTAGGGTATGGACTGGTGTAGCCACCTGTTTTTTCCGAAAATTGGTCGACGAATTTCCTATTAAATTTTTCACTAGACAGTTGTCGGATGCATTTTGCCTTTGCGACCCAGTAAACGCCGTTGGGACTTTAGATAATAGTCTGGGGTCCACTGAACCGAAAGTCTTCTCCTTCTAAAACTGGAGGGACTTACTCGGGCAACACCTCTAGCGATCACACGACCTCCCGTACGTTCTGTTACTCACGAAAGTTACCGGGATACTGCTTTTCGGTATATCGCACATGCTTTTCTAACCTCTTACACTCGAACTATTCTGCGGTTGCGGTTTGTGCGGTTACATCCGCGATCGAACTTTCGACCAATCAAAAGCAAGCAGATGTAAACAAACATTCGAACATTTCTGAAGCAGCGTTGCCGCCTGTCGCAGAAATCTGCGGTTAATGACAGTTTTCACTTCTTCGACAGAGTAAGCCAAAATTCTACGACCGGTTCCTTGCAAGTAAATATAAAAAGTTACAAACCAAGAATTCCAAGATATTTCACCTGAGAATTGGAGGATATTAAGAAGAATAAACAGGTAAAAATCATTCAAGCAGAGCTGCAATGTGGTTGTTCTTGAGTGTGGGTTAAGGCCTTTTAGGTAGTAGAAAGCTCCACTTGCTTATAGGCCCAGATTAAACAGCAAATAAGTTGGACTGTCGAGAGTTTAAGATAATTCATGGTATGTATTTTTTTTTGTGAATCTTACAGAACTGTTAGTCAGTCCATTATAAAAGCCTAATTTTTGGAGGCCGGAGGCTATGCTAAGTTACTGTCACTGTCAGAGGCGTTACCATCTGAAATGTTTGTCGGGGGGGGGGGGCAAGGTATTTACTGACTGTTGTTGCAGAAAGAAAAACTGTTTTCAAGAACAAAAATGACAGCTTTGAAAAATAATTGACTGATTTAAAAAAATGACTGTTTTGAAAACAAATCAACTGATTTTCAGGGGAAATAACTGTTTTCATGAGAAAAAAACTGTTTTGATAGAAAATTGCAGTGCTTCACGCCAACTCAGTTATTTTTTACAGACTGGCCGGACACATTTGGAGGATATTTGATGGTGCAAAACGGATACGTCAGCTGAATTTTATTGGAGCTATATTTCAGCCCTTCTTGGCAAGGGTCCTCTTCAGGATCAAAACCGCTCAAGTTGGAAAATGAACTTGTGGGAAGGGTTCGTTTTTCCAACTTAGCGGTTTTGAGCCTGAAGAGGACCCTTGCCAAGAACGGCCGAAGTATAGCTCCAAGAAAATTCAGCTGACGTATCCATTTTGCACCATCAAATATGATTCGCAGTCGGCTTGGGCTGAAGGAATATTTACATTTGGAAGGGTCGCCCCCCCCCCCCCCACAGTTGTGACGCCCCTGTTCACTGTACATACTGTACGGATGTCTGACACTTGTTGGCCATGCCACATGGCTATTTCCATTTTTTTATTAAATTATGATAACTTAACTAATTTGAACAGCTAAAAAGGCTGAGAAGCTCAGTAGCAAAGTCGGGCTACAGTAAATCAGTAGCTTAGTGAATAACCTAGATGCTGTGAGTCTCCGACTAGTCAGCAGAAATATT
Source organism: Branchinecta lynchi (assembly GCA_023053575.1). Classification (NCBI taxonomy): domain Eukaryota; kingdom Metazoa; phylum Arthropoda; class Branchiopoda; order Anostraca; family Branchinectidae; genus Branchinecta; species Branchinecta lynchi. Next base: position 10,150,557 of record JAKZAP010000007.1, read on the forward strand.
TTCATACCCTGTGGTTTGATCATTAGTACAGGGAAAAATACAGAACCCTGAAGCTGCTACTCACAACTATGGTAGTCAGAATAAAGTTTACTTGCAAAAATCTCCATTATTATAAAAGGCTAACCATGTTGAGTCCCTAATATGTGTTTGTATTGTTTATTTTCTTTTTCTTATGAGATATTTTATGGTCTTTGTTTGCCACTAGTTAGCCAAGCTAAAAATCAACAAATTTTGTTGTATTATATTTGTTTTAACGACTGTAAATTCCTCTGTTATTGCAAAGTTTGTTAATACAATAATATCTAAGTACCTATGGTGTTGTAACATATTTTTTTCTTTTCAGGAAATTGAATGGATCAACTGACCAAGAAGCAGGTCCGGATTGCGAATAGCCTAAAGAAAGAGGAGAAATCTGCCAAACACGGATATTCTTCCTATATCAGAGGCTTGAGTCCTCGACAAGCTCAGTGATACATTGAAGACAGTAAGAGACAGGCACTATAGGCCTGTGATGACTACAATGGCAGGTGCTGCCATTGGCAGCACCTAAATCTTTGGTGGCATGCAGTGAGAAGGCCAAATATCATGAAAAGTGTATAAAGGGGTTTCTCAATCTTTAATCAGTGTAAGAAGATATTGTAGATGGTTACGGTTTGCCAAAAATGGATGCTGTTTGCCAACAGCCCATAAAAGAGAAAACTGATCGACTTTTCTATGTGTATTTGTGCCAAACAACTGACATCGCTCCTTTGTCACAGGCTAAAGTGTTAGACAAGCCAAGTGATTTGCTGCAAAAAAGCTTATGACTGCAATGTCAAAACCTGATTTTTGTGAATGTGTGTTGCATGAAACTTGTAGGAAAAAGTTTTTTCCACTTCTAAAGTCTTCAGTCTTGTTAGCTGATGGGACTTCTGACACTGTGCAACTTGGACATGAACATCAACTCCTAGTCCCATGGTCGAACAGTTAAGGTCTCAAAGTGTTGACTTCTCATATACTGACACTTTCCTCTTTTACCTGAAAAAAGAATGTAAAGAGAGACCAGAGTCTCAACTTCGCAGAGTTTCTGAAGCGTCAAGGAGCGTTAACATAGTAGTTGAACATGCTTGTGCACTAACTGAGCGAGATATTCTTCTTGCTTCTGGATGCAAGGGTCGTCATCTTGCTGCAGAGAAGGCCAGGTATCTCGATAAATGCTTGAGGAACTTGTGATGGAAATTGAACCAAAGTGTAAATGATGGTAGTGTGTACAAGACATCACAAATCAGAGAAAACTTTTCTGTCCTTTTAAAGCAGAGTGACAGCCATACTATGAAACGGCTGAAGAATTGCCTAAAAATGATCCCCGCATACATCTTTTGCCACGCAAAAAGGAGCTCATGTGGCTGCCACCCACCGACAGATCATTTTTTTTTCACTGGCTGCGTGCATTTTTGCAATTTTCCGTGTAGACGCAAGCTCACGACCCAAGACCTGTCTCTTTGAACCCACTGAACTATGGATGGGCCGATGAGATAAATAGGGTAGTAAAATCAGTGGCAACTGATGGGCCATATTTTTCCAGACAGTGTGGTCGGTGTTTTTTGTGCCTGCAAGAAATCTTGCAGCAAAAATGCTCATGTGCTGTAACCAAGAGATCTCGTGATTTACTGTGCGCATCCGGGGGGAAATGTGTCAATGTCATTCATTGTAAGAGGTGAGGAAGAAGAGGATTTCGAAGCCTAACTCATTTGTGATTAAATATGAAAGTTGACAGGACCAACTTTTGCAAATATGGTTTTAATAAATGTACTCTTTCACCGTAAATAAACATACCTAAATAAACTTTTCCATTGTTTCTGAAGGATAGTTATTAGTCAGAGTTGGAATCATCGTAGCTGGTTAGCTGATAATAGTTTTCGATCCGCTTTAGAAAAATGAAATGGAACGCCAAGACATCCGAGTTTGAGTGTTGGTGCGTAACATCTTTAGCACATGTCTGATCGCAGTATCCCGCCCAGATTCGAAATCAGCGTGGTCGATTTACCTAGAATCCATCGTCGGATCAGCTGCCCCCGACGGGAAAGCTACTTTTCACATATTGATACTTGGGCCCCAGACTATAACTAAACTGATCGCAGACACTTTTTGTTTATCTTTAGTATGTTCGAAAGCTGCAACAGCACGTCTCCTCCCCCTATATCGACTACATCATTGGGTTCTCAAGTTCATGCTAAAGTCGTAGATTCAGGGCGATCTACTTGCCCCGCGAGAAAATAATTTCCATATTCGGATTCAGCATGTCTCTGTACCCTTGGATCGAACCTCTAATCATCTTCAGATTCAACTTTGACTTTTTACAAATTTTCCGGTTTTAACCGGGCCGGAGTTCGAGTGAACTATCTCATTAGCTGTTAAGAAATACTTTTGTCGCCCCTTAATCTGACCCCACGCCCCCCTCCCCTAAATATATAGCTATGGGGCCCATCTACGAACTCGACCTTTCCCTTGGCCCAAAGAATCCTCAAACCAGGTTTCATCAAAACATCTCATTCCCTTCGAGAGTTATCGTGCTGACAGACGGACGGACGGAAAACGTTTACGTAGTCAGCGGTATCCCTCCACTTACGTTTTGGGATCTCGAAAATCAACGTGAAGCATAATAATTTAGACTGAATTATTAAATGGCCTAAGAAATTCATGATAAACAACATGTAAATGATGAGCTGGATGAATACATGTTTTTGGGATCCGAAAACGTATGTGGAGGGATACCTATGTCATCGCAAAAGTTGTCCGTCTGTCCGTCCATCTGCCAGCACGATAACTCTAAATAAGAATGAGATAGTTTGATGAAACTTGGTGTAAGGATCCTTTGGGTCAAGGGAAAGGTCGAGTTCGAATGGGCTCTGTATCCTGATATAGGGGTCGGGGTTCAAATTAAGGGGCAAACAAAATATTTTTAAACAGCTAATGAGTTAGGCAATTAAGGGGGGAGAAGACATGCTGAACACGATTATGAAAACCATTTTCTCCGGTCAAGTAGTTCGCCCGGAATCTGGCAAAAACCGGAAAGGTTGTTAAAAGTAATAGTTTTATTTGAAGTGAATTAGATGTTCGAGTTTAAGGGTAAGAAGACATGCTGAACAATTAAGTGAAACTTATTTTCTACCCGGACAAGTAGTTCGCGCGGAATCCAGCCAAAACCGGAAAATTTGTTAAAAGCAAAAGTTTTATTCGAAGTTGATTAGATGTCCGATTAAAGGACCCCCACTCCCCGAAACATACAAAAATAATCATTTGTATAGGCTTTTACTTCTGATCTATGTCTTTTTTGTACTTTTTTGTCCGACCCGCAGGGATAAACACACGTGCTGAATTCATATGAACTTGGTTTTCTGAGATGATTAGCTATCTGGCCTTAATCTTTTTCTAAATTTTAACAGTCAAATGTTCATGGAGTCTGGCGAAGACTGGATCTGGCGAAGACGATACCCAATACCCAATTTCCAATATAGAGATCAGGGGCGTCGACTGGGGGGGGGGCCCCCCCCCCCAATGCTGTCGGCCAGTCGGTAAAAAATAGCCGAGTCGGCGCGAAGTGCCACGATTTTTTGTCAAAACAGTTGATTTTGTTCATGAAAACAGTCGATTTTTCTGAAACTTCGGTCGATTTTTCGTAAAAATAGTCGGTTTTTCTGAAAATCAGTCCATTTTTTCAAAAATGTCATTTTTTGTTGTTGAAAACGGTGTTTTTTTTCTGCAGAAAAAGTCGATAAAAATAACCAGCCAGTCGGTAAATGCCTACCCCCCCCACCCCCAAACCTATTGGCTAGTAACGCCTCTGATAGATATTCGATACCCAATTTCTAATATAGAGATCAGTCGGGTCCGGTCCGAGTAGAGAAGCATTATGAGAAGAGAGAGACGGATACATTCTTGCAGATAATTGCACAGGGGCGGATCGAAGAGGGGAGCGAGGAGGGCGACTTGCCAGAATGACAAATGGGAGTTACCAAACATAATTTTTGCCCGTAAATGACCTGTTTTTCTAGTCGTATGTTTTGAGCTTGTCAGACTAAAGTTGTGTGTTATAAGTTTGTCAGAATGACAGCCCATGTTCTGAGCATAGTTGACACATTAAAAATATTTAGACAGTGATTTTGTGGCCCAAAACAGAGAGAGAATTGAGAATGAAATTTATTGTCATGACATGTTCACTTTTGGTCGGAATCGAAACAGTAAAAATGACCCATCTTAATTTTATTTTCCGAAAAACAAGACCGAAGGTTTCGATGGCATCCCAAAAATTCAATATCTGATCCAGACAACTGGGTCTTGTCTTAGCCAGATCCAGTCATCACTCCTTGAACATTTTTACAATTAAAATTCAGAAACAGATTAAGGCCAAATAAGCTAATCATCTGAGAAAACCAAGTTCAGATATGGATTCAGCATGTGTGTTTACCCCTATAAGTCATATCTGCTTTGACGAAAACTTCCTGCCACTTCTGCCAATTTCCCGGTTTCGGCAGAACTCCAGAACTGCTTGTCCGGCGAAAAAAGAAAGCTCAAAAACGAACTCAGGGTATCTTCTTTCCCCAATAATGAACATCTAATCAACTTCAAATAAAAATTTAACTTATAACAAATTTTCCGACTCCAGCCGGATTCTGGTCGAACTATATGTCCGGGTAAAATATCTATACAGCAGTGGCCTATTATTACTTTTTTTGTATCTTTACTGAACTGGATTGTGAAGTGTATTGCTCTCTATCAATTTTTTTTTTTTTTTATATTCTGTTTGTGAAAACAGTAAGCCGATAGAACCCCAAACACTGTAAACTGTCAAAAAGGAGGGCTGGTAGTAGCATGAGAAGAGATCGAGTTCAGGGGGATATTCAATTCCCTACCGAAAAACAAAGAAAATCAGGGGTAGGTTAAGGGTTTTCTTTTTCGGTACTTATATCGAGCTTATTATTACTTTGTTTGGTTATCCCGCCATGGGATTAGATTGATTCCTTCTTGCCACTGTCTTACTTATAATACTAAGACAACCCACTTCCATAATCACTCCATATATTTCTATACCTGGAGAAACCAATTTCGTACGGTACATCTAACCCCTCCAACAAAACCACGCTGGTTTTCTCAGTTGCCATTTTTTGCTACCTTCAATGTGTATCAGGCTGTCGACAGTTGTCTGCAAGAAGTTTTTCAACCGGAAAAAACCGTTATGTCAATATTTTCGCTGTTTTCGCTGTAAGTCAACGGGTCTCGGAAAAGACTTAAAACAGCCAAAACCGTGGGTTCTTTGTTGAAAGCACAGCCTAGTTTTGCAGTACTCAAATATTTTAAAATACTGTAAGTTGAGTAGTAAATAGTGCGAGGGGTCCTTTAACATAAGTCACTGTGGAGAACTTCTTCCTTGTGTGCTTGTTTCCCAATCTTTATCGCACAATTTATCGGTGACGTCAGTCCTCTTTCTAAACATCGAACTTCAGAAAAGGAATCTGCGTCAGCGGTTTCTTTACGGATCGCATTTCCACAAAAGGCCGGAATTCGCTTCTATAAGGGGTTTCTACATCACTGAAGATCACACCTGCGAGAGTAACAGACAGCTGTTGCAATCGTTCGATCGAAAATGAGAAGCTTATGCCACTGAACTCTGACAGGAAGTCCATCAGGACACGTTCACCAAAGAAGGCGTATAGCACAAGTCATCCTACTCGTCTGCAGTTAAACCTAGCACAATTTACTGTTTATGTTCTAATATTCAAAACTATTTGAATACTTTAAAACTAGGCTCTGCTTTTAAGAAATTAACCACGGCTGTGGCTGTTGTAAACTTTTTCCCAGGCCCGTTGTCATCTAGCAACAACTCGGCAAAATTCAGGTAAGCGGTTTTACGCAGCAATAGCATGACAGGCGAAGACTGGTCGGGAGCATACAAATGGAAATGGAAAATCGTTTATCATGGCAAGTGTAAAGATTTGCGTGGAGTCGTTAGCGTGTTTAGAATGTTACATATGGGATATGGGTCTCCAGGTCTAAGAATTAACGAATGCAATTCGGAAGTAGGTTGCTTACGTGTTACGTATACGTACGTACGTATTAAAGGTGCTACGGGTCCGTCTGCACACAATTTGCAGGTGACAAATCTCACCTTCGTACATGTACTGTTTCCCATCTTTGAAAACGACGACTGATGGCAGGTCCTTCAGTTTCAGCTTCTAAAAATAAAATAACAGGTAAATCTTCAACTCTTTTTTACTTAATTTTCTCCCAATTAAACCTTTTTGTTGGTCGGTCATTGTTGGTCCGGATTGCCCATGATTTGATATTTTGTGAATCGTTACAGGTTTCAAAATCTACCATTGGTATGATTGATGATATTGGGGTCTAGTTTGAAGTTATTCCCCACCCACACACACACACACACACCGAGGTCCGACGCCCGTATCCAGGGATTTATTTCGGGGGGGGGGTTGCCTTTCGGGGTTTTTTTTGCCTGCTGGTCGGACAAATAAGTACAAAAAACACATGGATCAAAGGGAAAAGCCTATAAAAATGAGTATTTTTTATGTTTCGGGGGGGGGGGGGGGGTCAACCCCCTAACCCCCCCCCCCCCCCTTGATACGGCCTTTCACACACCTTCACCAGTCCTCGGTTTCAGGGGCAATAACTGTTCCCAGTACATAGCTTGCAAACTATGGCCGGTATCAAGTAGAAACTTGGGACGATTTTTGTGATTGGGGTCCAGATGTGTACATTTTTTTTAGGAGGAGGGGGGTCCTGCTTCGAACTCCGGTCTTTTAAGACACTGCTAGACGCAGATTCCCCAGTGACCAATTTGCGTAACGTAGACCACAATTCGAGATACGACAATGACGTTCAATTTCTTCTCGGTTTCTAGGCTCTTGAATATACTTTTGGAGTTTCACCTCCCCCACCCTCCTTCTTCGTTTGCAACGGGGCCCAGATAGCCCATGTGTTAAGTTCGTGAACGAGGAAACCCACAAAATTAAAATCTCGTATACTTGAACACAGCAGTTCTCGTAAGATGCGCATTGCGTTTCTTTGGTTTAAAGTGCGAACAGACGATGAGGATTTCCTGGCCGGATTTCCTGCAATTTCATCATCAAGTTTAAAAACTTTTCCATACGGAAGTGATGATGGTGCCGCAAATCCGGGCAGGAATTCCCGCCCGGGAGCTCCCGATCCTCATTGTGCGTTCGCACTATTATTGTTTCGCATAGGGTTTGAGGTGTGAATTAGTCCCAACATGTGTTTTCGCGTTAGGAGGGGTGATGAAATGGAATTTGAAACTTTATGACTTTGACATTACTGTGTTTGAACAAGGTACAATAAACGGAATACATTTCAAGATTGGTGAAAGTAAAGTCAATAGTGTATTGGAACAAGCCTACAGCGTTTATGCACCGCAAAACTGGAAAGACAAAGATGGACAATACTGTGATTGTAGACCAAACTACGATTTACGCGAAGAGATTGCGTTTCTAGTGAACTGACATGTGTTCTCGCGTGGACGGTGAACGCACTTTAAAAATGTATGACTTTAACAGTATTGTGATCGAGCAAGGTCGTAACCGAAGTGTACTGGAACAAACCTACAGTGCTCATAGCGAGCATAACTGATTGTATGAGATATGGCCTGAGATGAGTTTGGAGATTCTTTCAGAGCTCAATTGTTAGTTTCACGGATAACTAGTTACGGGAAGGGAGAAATCTAATCAGTTCAATTCATTATTTTACACACCACGTCTGAGCGCTTGCGCACTTGTTATCTCTACTCTTGCTGGAAACTGATTGCTACGTTGGTCCAAGAGTGTTTGAGGTCTGATATCTTCGCTGGTGGCCTACTGATGGTGGACGAGAAATTGGGACAGGTTTGTGTTAAGCAGAAGCGAAAGGTTTGGCTAGAGCTTGAATGTCCAGGTTCTGACACGGAAGAATATAAGAAATACTTATAAACTTTCGCGAATAAAAGGTATTACCATCGCTTTTTGCAAGACGGTTGAAGCCCACCCTCATGCTGCGAACAGACGATTGGGTTTCCCGTGCCGGATTTTCTTAACTCATGAAGTTGGAAAACTCTCAACTTTCCGTGCGGAAATGATGACCGCGCGGAGTTCCTGCGAACAGACGATCGGGTTTTCCCTGCCGTATTTTCTTAACTCGTTAGGTCGGAAAACTCTCAACTGTCCGTACGAAAATGATTTCTGTCAGGAGTTCTCTCCGACAGCCCGACCTTGATTGTCTGTTCAAGACATCAGTGTCTGTTATTTTTCTAATATGCTACTGGCAGGACCAACCAGACGACTACAGTGAACCTTCTCGAAGCCAGGACACTTAGTTCGAGACGTTCCCCCGGACCATGTCTCTTCTCACTGAGCTATCCAAGTCTCTTTCGGTTTAGACTTAAGCACATATTCGTTCAAGCTACAAAACCAATCAATTTGCAAACGCTGTTAATGAAAGCGTCCTCAGAAATACCCCCCCCCCCAAATTATTACAGTAATGATGAATGTAGATGGCTTCCGGCAGTGCTTCTCCGCCGATAAGTAGATAGGATTACTTAGCATTCATTTCTCGCTTTTACTAATTGGGATATAATTCAGTAGCCTAGCAAAATTCGTAGAAGAGATGAGATTTCCGTCACCAAAGACAGACATAGACGCCTGCGGCTAAACTAAGAGGCGAAATGAGCCGTTAAATTCTTCTCCATCGCCCTTAAGGCGATCTGAGAAGAAAACGACTGTAAGTTTGTGCAATATCCTGCACATTCGTCTAGTAATTTTTTTATTTACTGCAAGCATTCTATTAAATAAACTGAAATGAAACGAGTTTTTAGGGAAAATGGATCAGACGGTAGGGCAGACGACATTCCGAGAATCTGGAACCACGGATGGCAATAATTCGTCTCCACACTTGTCCAATTTTCCACGATATTATGTTTTGCTGGTGAGGGATTTTTGCCATTGGCTGAACGGCTTGCTCATATTACACAAACTTACGAATTGCGATATTTTCCCGCGTCATATTTGTGTTTCACACATTTCTGATTGTTCGTCACGAAAAAAGTAGTGTGTGACATCGTTTGTTGGTCCCTTGGTTTTCTCTCTTTTTTTTATTTATAGTTGAAACCACAGGTTATTTTTTCCTTCTCCTTTTTTCTTCATATGGGCTATTCGGCTAGATGATTTTTTTAATTTTATTTTTTTTATTAATATTGGTTAGTGCCCTGCCCTAGCCAAGCACTCTCTTTTGTTATGTATTTGTTTCTTTAGAATATAGTTTGATGGCGCAAAACGGATGTTAGCTACATTTTATTAGAGCTCAATTTTGGCCCTTCTTCGCAAGGGGTTGAAGAGGGCCCTTGCCAAGAAGGGCCGAAACAGAGCTCTAATAAAATGTAGCTGACTTAACCGTTTTGCGCCGTCAAATATGATTCACAGTCAGCATGGGCTGAAGGACTACCATATCTATTTAAATATAGCAAAGTCAAAAGAAATGAAATGAAAATCGACCCGCAAGTTGAAATTCGCAATTTTGTCAGTATTTTCGAACGCTCGAAATAAACAAACAAAACCCCACTAAATCAAACATTATGTTTACGCCCATACTATTCTGTACTATATGACGATCTATAGTGTGTCTATGCTTAACAGAATTCATCTTCTTATTACTGCCACTTTGTTTCAATTTCCCGCCAAATTTTCTGCAAACAAGTGGAAAATCCCCGGAGATTGGATTATCAAACTTAAATTTGTATCAAATGCTTCAAAAATAAACATTTCCGACTTCCTTAGAAGGCGCTACGAAAATCGGCCGTTTTCTTGTTATCCCTTGTCTTTACCTCTCTGGCATTTCGGCGATCCAAATCTTAGGAGCTGGGATATCATGGCAGGAAATTCAAAAACTCCCAGCAATGCTTGATAGAAAAGGATATATTTGAGATGTCACCAAAGTCAAGCCGCAGATGCAGTTTACCTGATTGTTCTAGTGTTTCATCAGAAGTTCCATGTTTTAAAGTGCCTATTAAAAGTTTTTCTTTGTGGAATAGTGTTGTGAAGCTTGATTAACTTGCTTAATAAAATGTACCAGAATATACAATAAGTTTATAAAAAATAACATAGCTACAAAAATCATTAGAAAACAAATAGCCTATTCAGATCTGGATGATACAAGCTAATTTATGCATAAAATAAAGATCTGCTAAGTGTTATAAGAAACATCACTTTTATCTTTGTCAGAGCTAGTAAATTGAGCATGTACTAACGGCCCAACAAATTACGCTTTGAAATATGACAGAGAGGAAACTGCTGAAAAAGCTGCTGAGCTAGAGGGTAAGCATTGTTCCTAGGTTGTTACAGAGAGCGTGTTCCATCCTACTTAGCGTAGTTACTACGCATGACGTCACGAATTCTGTTTTTTTGCCGTCAAGGCTGGAACGATTTTTCTATTTTCCAGCAGGATCTCACGCCAGGGCGAATCCGACCAATCACGTTACAGAGATGCGTAGTCACTACGCTTACTACGCTCCCGAGCATGGTAAGCAAATAGTAACTATTAGTTACTATGCCGACAAGGTTGGAACGGTCAGCGTAGTAACTTTTCGTGAGGAACGGAAATAGTAACTAATAGTAACTATTGTTAGAAGGGTGGAACACGCTCAGAGTGGGATTGGGTAGTTTGATGTGTCCATTGAACTTTAACGCCACAGTGGGAGCCACAAAAACCGCGCTAGTCGCGGAAACAGACTTTTCGGCAACACGCAGCGTTTTCGACGGATCGCAGAAAACCGCTATAGTCTGTCAACGTCGGAATAACAGTATATTTCAACGACTCAGATGGAGAATCTGGATAGTCGTTTTAAGCCAGAACTAATTTATATTACGGATTGTTTCGTGAAAAATCACAGCATTGCAAAGCCTCTACTAACTTAAACACTGTCAGAAGTTTAATAACACATAACACATGCATCCTTGTGTGACAATTTGTGAGGATATATCTGTTATGACCCGTTTTAACATTATCTTTTCGCGAAACATAACATTTAAAAGAGTCATAACAGATATATATATTCATAATATTTACCACAGAGATGCGCAAAAGATATGTTACCTGTTATCAACTTCTGACAGTGCAGTAGCTTCACAAGTAAGCGCATTACATGGACATTATAATCACGAGGCTATAAGAGGTCGTCCAACCAACGCAAAAAGCATGAACTATAAATCATAGGGGCTGTTAAAGCGGGTTTACTTTCAAATTTTGTTAGTAGCTTAAGCAAACGTCACACCAACTTTACCAAGATTTCTTCTGATTCCTGCAAATCATGAAAAGATACAGAGAACATAAATCACCTGTTGACAGAACTGGGCAAAACTCCCATAGATACCACCGTCTCTTTTGAGGAATTTGCCGTCACTAAACTGGAAGTTCTGTCACACCCACCCGGAGAAATCACACTAAAAAGTTGCGAGACACAGTATTTCTTATTTGTTCCTTCACAAAGTGTAAGTCACATTACAAGCAGTTTCTACCCCATATTCTAACGTTTCTCCTTTGAAACTGCTGGGTTTCTCAAAGATTACAAGCCTTCTCAGCCTTCTTGGTTCGGATGGAAAACATAAGGTAGCAAGTTGAAATTTGGTAAACTTGTTGGCGTTAGTGTCCAGATGTGCATTTTGTAGATCCCCCCTCACCCAAGCCCACCTGGCTAGGGGCAACTAACCCCAGATTACCCAGTGACTTAACTTCTTAACAATAAAATTCGCGGTACTTACATACCCTAGGGTCTGGGAATATCTGTTGAGAGTTGCATCTTCCCCTTATGCGTTCTTGGGCAGACTGGGTAGCCGAGTTGCCCAGTGAGTTAAGTTCGTGACCATACAACGGGGATTCAAGTTCAAATGTGGTATACTATAGTTAGGGTCTAAATGTGCCTTTTGAGAGTGTCACTCCCACAGTGACTGAATTTCGTAACTTGACCACGGTTCGAGTTAGGACGACGAAGTTTCGTGCATTTATGTGACCTAGTTCATGTGACCGTGACCTAATAACGTGTTTATGTGACCGTGACCTAATAACGAGCACCTAGTTCAGGTATGAATACTTTTTGGATGGTCTCGCACTCTCGCACCCCTCGCCCCTGTTCAGGGACAATTGGTCCCAGATTGTCTAGTGATTTAAGTTCAGCAACGGGTGCAGGCCGGGTTGCTTTGGCGAAGTTTGAAGCTCATCGTAATTAACATGACATCTGTGTGACAGTCAGCTCACCAGACATTCTTGGCCAAACGGGTCTGGGGACAGGATTCCAGGAAAGCATATCTAAACCCCAATGCCAATAAGTACATCAACTTTGAACTTTATACCTATCGCGGGTCAAGAGTTTTAAACTCCGGTGAAAACCAAAATCAACACTCCACTATAAATCCCTCTCCTCCTCATCGACGTGGAAACTACGACGAAGAACTAGCCTACGCCTTAGCCTAAGCCCCTTATTATTTAGCATAGTGAAGCAACGCAAATTAGCTGTAACTATGATGTTGTCTAAATAAACCTATCTCTCTCTCTCTTGAAGCAAACAAGCATTCGTATCATCTCTGTATGACTGTTAAGACGGTATTAATTCATTCCGCTTTTCTCATCTTTTGGCGGTGGCTATATTTGTCGTCTCGCCTCCAGCGGAGCTCAGTTGGCGAATGAATTCCAGCAGTTTCATGAGCAAATCAAACATTAGGAAACCAAATGAAGGACAAACTTTCTGTTATTATTTGGGACAATGACATAAGTTTCCTCCGCCGGGTTTTGGTTAGGCTCATTGTGTTCTTTTGATATGATGGGTGGATCAAACTATCATGATGTCATACAATAACACATCTGGAATCAGCCAATTCCTGGACAATTTATTTCACCACTGGATCGTTAAGGCATTTTTTCTGCGTGCCACCCTCCAACTTACTAGTTTATTTTTCCCTATAATTCCTATCGCATTCTATTGAATTAGTTTTGCTATTCATTGCTACACAGGAAGCTGTAGGATTCAGCCTATTATCGATTTTCACCACACCACCCTCTTAAAAAATGTGCTAATGGTATTGTATGTATAGTTATTTCAGTATTTTTTCCTTTCTTTTCTTTGTTTTTTCTTTGGAATTTGTGGGTACAAAAGTAAATAAAATGATCAAATAAAATGAACAAATAAATATAGCCTAAAAATCCAATCTTCGTGCGAATTCCGTGACGTCAAAACTGTTAAAAGTATCTGTAGCCTAAAAGAGGCAAGGCACGGTGCAGGAGGCACAAGTAATAACAAGAGCTGGAAGCTCATATGGCCATTGCAAGGCTGGTTCAGACGGAAGTGACAATCAAAAGTATTTTTTCCCTCTTTTCCGTTAAGATGCGCCAAATTTGCTAGACTGGGTCAGAGGATGGAAGTGATGGTAAATTTTTTTTTTTTTTTTTTACTTTTCGTTTCAGATGCGCACTTTAAGGGTGCTAAAATTAATTTCTAAGTAAAATCCTTGAGGCAAAAAGGATCATGTGCTCATGGCGATCGTGAAAAAGTAAATTTTGCTTAAAAGTGTTTTTTGTACTTTGCGGTTAAGATGAGTTCTTTAAGGGATGGACGGATCGGAAAGTGACGATCTCTAACCCAATGATGTCAAGTTTCTAACGCTCCAGCATAGTTTTATCGTCCTAGCACATCTGGAAGTACATTAACTCACGATCACCGGATCACCCCCCTCCCCCCCCCCCTCGGTACTGGGATCCGGTTAAATTCTGTCACTGATGCACCTAGGACTTGTGCCTGCTAAACTCTATGCGTGTCACAAGATGTCCGGTGGTCCCCTCCGACCCCCCCCCCCCCCCCCCCAGTTCATCAGATCCGGTCCCGACATGAAATGGGACATGCTGAGACATGAAGTCTTTCAAGATGTCAAGTTTCGTTAAGATCCTATATTCCATTCGAAAGTTATGCATGCTACTAATTTCCGGATTCTGCCGTCTCCTCCTCCCCCCACGACAGTCAGATTGGGCAAGCAACTATTTCCAAGTTAATATGGTCGGGTCCCTGAGACGCCTGCCAAGTTTTATCGTCCCTAGCCCACCTGGAAGTAAATTAACTACGGATCGCCGGAATTCTGGAACCCCCCTCCACCTGCCCCCACAGTGTTCGAATCCGGTCCAGTCCTGTCAGTGATGTATCTAGAGCGTGTGCTTGTCCTTCGCACCAAGTTTCATCCCGATCGCTCCACTCTGAGAGTTTCACACGATTTCCAGTTCTCCCCTCCGACTCTCCCCCCCCCCCCCCCAGATTCGTCGGATCCGGTCCGGACATGAAATAAGACATCTGAGACACGAGATCTTTCGAGATATCAAGTTTCATTAAGATTCGATCACCCGTTCAAAGTTCTGTATGTCCCTATTTTCAGGATTCCACCACCTCCCCTTCCCCCCAAGATGGTCGTATCGGGCAAGTGACTATTTCCACGTTAGTTTGGTCGGGTCCCTGATATGCCTGCCAAGTTTCATCGTCCTAGCGTATCTGGAAGTACCCTAACTCGCAAACACCGGACTAACCGACCGACCGACGGAAATGTGATCGGTATATGGCACTTGGCCGGAAGGCAAGTGCCATAAAAAGAGATTAGCAAGTAATAGAAGTAGACAAGTAAGTGAGAGTTCGTAACTGAAGAGCCTAAAAGAACGCATGCTATTCTTGCCCCTCAGTCTGAAGCCTGAAAGGGCTCTTTTAGTTCTCGTGCCTAATACACGATGTCGGGCCGTGTCGGGCCTCTTTTTAGTCGATGCTCCCGGAATCGTTTCCGCCAAGACGCCGAAGCTGTAACAAGAAAACGGCTTATTTGCGAGGCGCCATCTAAGGGAAGTCAGATTTTGATGGCACTTGCCCATATACCGATCACTTTTCCGTCGGCCTGTCTGTCGGTCGGTCAGTCGGTTAGTCCGGTGTTTGCGAGTTAGGGTACTTCCAGATAAGCTAGGACGGTGAAACTTGGCAGGCATATGAGGGACCCGACCAAACTAAGTTGGAAATAGTCACTTGCCCGATCCGACCATCGCGGGCGGAGGGAGGGGAGCCGGAATCCGGAATTTAGTGGGATGCATGACTTTCGAACGGGTTATCGGATCTTAATGAGATTTGATATTTGGAAATACGTCATGTCTCAGATGTCCCATTTCAAGTCCGGACCGAATCCGATGAATGTGGGGGGGGGGAGGCGGCGGGGGGGCCGGAAATTATGTGACACGCTTAGAGAGGAAGGATTTAGTAATACTTTTTAAAATTAAGCTTGATCGATCATTGCTACTCGAATACTTTTCATCAATGAATCTGTTGTGTCTTTCTGATTCGTCTCAGATTGAAACAAGATCCAAACATAAATTACGAATGCCTCGGGTTGTTACTGAAAGGTCCAGGTTCTGTCTTCGGTATCTCATTCCTCTTCACTGGGAGAGTGTGAAGTTAATTATGGATTTAACGGTAGGAATAGCTGCTATAAAATCACGGCTAAGAAGAATACTGATTGAGCATTTCAGAAGTTAGGTAAGTGATTCTCACTTTCCGGTTGTCTCTTCTTTTGTTATTTATATAAGTCTATCGACGTTCCCATCCTTGTTTAATTTTAATTATTATTTATATATTTATTTTTGTTTAATTGTGAATGTGCCTTGGCCTTGCTCTCGGTTAGCTGTATGATTATATAGCGGATGGATGTTATTGGGTATGATTCTTCATGTTTAAGTTAATTTGGTTTTATTTATTTTTTCTGTCTGCTTTCGAGCTCTGCTCTCAGCAGCGGAAAGTGATAATGATAGACTTTTTTTTGCAAATAAAGATAACCTTGAACCTTGAACCTTGATCGGGATGAAACTTGGTGAGCGGATCAAGCACTAGCCCTAGGTACATCATTGACAGAACCGGACGGGATTCGTGCACTGTGGGGGGAGTTAGAGGGGGAGGTGCGGAATTCCGGTGATACGGAGTTAAGTTACTCAGGTGGGCTAGGACAGTGAAACTTGGCAAGCATACCAGGGATCCAAACAAAATAACTTGAAATAGTCACTTCCCCGATCCGACCACCGTGGGGGGAGTGGAGGGAAGGGAAATCCGAAATGTTGAGGTACGTATAACTTTGGAACGGGTGATAGGATCTTAATGAAACTTGATATTTGGAAAGACCTCGTGTCTCGGATGTCCCATGTGAAGTCCGAACCGGATCCGATTATTGTGGGGGGGGGGTCAGAAGGGGGAGCAGTAAATCTTATGACACGCTTAGAGTGGAGCGATTGGGATGAAACTTGGTGGGAAGAACAAGCACAAGCCCTAGATTCATCAGTGAAAGAACTGGATCGGACTCGAGCACTGTGGGGACAGTTAGATGGGGGGGGGGGGTCCAGAATTCCGGTGATCACGAGTTAAGGTACTTCCAGATTTGCTAGGACCATGAAACTTGGCTTGAACATTAGAGACTTGACATGATTAGTTTATTTTTTTCTCACGGGTTTTGCTTACAACTGAATTTCTTAAAGTACAAATTATACTTTTGAGTAAAATATACATTTCATTCTCGCGATGGGCTCATCATCATTTTCGCTTCACGAGTTTTTATTACAGACGAATTTCTAGTGCCCCGAAAGTGCCCATCGTCACAGCCAAATCCATTACCAAACGATACGTTCATGTGATTTCCAAGGACCCATTATCTCAAGGGTTTTGCTTACAAATAATCACAACAAACACACGAACTGAAGAGTTCCTACTTTCATCCTCTGACCCCGCCTTGCAAGTGCCATATGAACTTCCAGCTCTTGTTTTATTTATGTTCTACCCAGCGTTCTACGTTCTCGGGGATCAAGGGCACCATCTGCAGTGCGGCCGATACTGGGTGCGGGTCCACTACCAATGCATGCCGAAAAAAAGACAACCACAACGCTGCAACCCTAAAACTGTTTCGGACTCCTCTCCTCCCCCATAGACGGCAAAGTGCCGCAGAAACAATCACCCATTTCTGGTTGTTAAGTTAGTAAGCGAAAAGTATCCGCTTTGACCAGGTCAGTTCCTACTGCCGGTTAAGATAGTAAGCTTACCTGCTCTGCACAAGTAGGTGACGTGGCAAAAAAGTAATTGTAAGGCAGGTATTCCTTGGCGACTTTCGTGTAAGATTCCTAAAAAAAAAATTATCATCAACTCTAAACAAGTAAAAGGAGAGTACACAGTTGTGACCCACCATTCATAGCGAACACACCTGAACTCGTTTAACAAGTGTTTGTGTCACACCGGCTGTAGGAATCTCACTGGGTTATTCACCTGCTGATGATTTGGATTATATTTGGTGCTGTTTGAAGGGGGGAGGGTCGTAAAAAAGCCCCCCTTGCGTGTAAGTCTTTGGCTTATGTTACCTCAAGTTTCTAAGTAGTAGCCTATGATGTCAGCCTGGCAAATTCGAAATGTTGCTGTTGCAACCAGGGCTACCCCCTGTGGCCGGTTAAAATCACTGGAGAAAACAAGCAAGCTTCGGGCCCAACAAAACTCACTGTTTTCTGCTATGGGTCGCATGAATTTCAGATAGTCCCTCAACAAAGCCTGCACGACCTGAACTGAAGAGAACAGAGGCGCTTCACAAAAATACTAATGAGGTCAATTTCAATTTATTTAATAATAAAGCAAAACATATCTCTCGTGGGCAGAGCCCAAATACGATGTTTTTGTAGTCATAAACAGAGATAGAATAAGTTGTCAACACATAATTAAAAGAAAATAAAAATAACAAGGCAGATAATGCTAAAGATCATTGTACTGCTTTACGAAGCTAGGCACAAAGCTTCTGCTGTAGCGCATAGTGTTACAGTAGATTGGGGTCAGTTTGGGAACCTTTTCAGCCACTTCTCGCCGGGGACGAGATCTTACAGGAACAAAGGGTGGGGGAAGGAATGAACGGTACATGGGGTGCTGGAGAAGGGAGGAGCCAAAGTTGCGGCATAGTTTTCCGCGGCGGGAAGAAAGGGATTCAATTTTAAATTCTTTGAGGTAAAAAGAGTATGGTAGGGGGGAACCACCATAGATAATTTGCAGCGATCTCTTCTGAACTCGCTCTATTGTATCAGTTTCACCTTGGGTAAGAGCAAAGTGCCAAACCGGACAAGCATATTCGACTAATGGTCGAATGAAACAGCAAAACATTAGCTTTAGCTTGTCCTTAGGAACCCGAAACTTTTTCAGTGTTTTTAGCATTTGAATTGCGCTGTTAGCTTTCTTTACAATTGTCTTTGTATTTTTGTGCCATGAAAGGTCAGAAGAGATCACTACACCTAGTAGCGTTGTTTTATCACTGATGAGCCCGGGATCGATAGGAGGTTCTAAAGACGGGCGAGTTTTTCTAAGAAAAGAAAAGGTCGTAACCGAGCACTTATCTTTATTCACGACCATATTCATTTCAATCGCTTCTGAGGTAACCTGGTCGATGAAGCCGGCAGCGTTACTTTTCAAACCCTCAGATACGACTTCCGCTAGGGACAAATCGTCAACGTATTTCCATCTGTCCTCTAGCCCAGCAGCAATTTCATTTATCATGAGGAGGAAGCACAGCGGACCGATCACAGTTCACAGTCAAGGTCGCCGTCGACGAAATGGATAAGGAACCGGACATTTACCAGCCTTCCCTTAAAGAATATCAAGCTAAGTGGAAGGGCTCTGTCTCTAACAGTACCGATTCACAGAGTCATCCTTCAAAAAATTCTGAAGCGAAACCAAGCGCGGAATTAAGTAACGAATCCTCTGACCTGAGCACTCGATTAAATCGAACTCAACAAAAACTAGAAGCAGTAAAAGCAAATCTCAGGGAGGAAATATCACCCAAAGTTTCTGATCTCCTGAATTCTCAACTCCCGATCTCAGCTGAATCAGTTGTTGCGGACATATATGATTTTATTGTGACACGCCGAAGTTTGACATGGCTGAAAAGCAGCTCAAATCACTGAACAACAGCTTCATAGTTCTTGAAGAGAGAGTGAAAAAAAAATGAAAACAGACTGGATGATATTGAGCAGGAAGACAGAATAGGTTGTCTGATTTTCAGTGGTATCAAACAAGCTCCGGGTGCGGACTAAAATCGTGTATTAACAGGATTATCTCGGACAAGATCGGTGTACCTGTGACAGCGCCCGAATTAGTGAAAGTGTATCGGTTTACCCTTCCTTCCAATCCTATGCGACCTGATATGATTGCTCTAGTACTCGCCCAATTCTCGTCTAAAGATATGTCTAGAAATGTGTTTCCGGCTAAGAGTAAGTTGGCCAAATCTGGTATATTTGTGTCAGAAAGTCTAACGAAGAAATGACGTGAAAACCTGCATCTGGCGCGTGATAATTTAGGCAACCATAAGGTCTAGACCGATCGCGGCCGCATATTTGCTCGATCCCAAACTGACAATCGATCGCACAGACTGAGATGTCGGGTCGACATCTGATCTAAATGTATTCTATTTGCTTTTGTTAGTATCGTAGAAATGTGTTCTTTAGTTTTTACAGCGATGGGAAGGGGAGGTTTGGCATTCAAAATCAAGGACGATGTAAAATTTAAAGTAAGGGAAGATTTGTCATTATGGATTGAAGGTAAGATTGAAACTTTTGCTATTGAGATGGCGATAACTAATAATGATCCACTTTTTATTTCTTTAGTGTACAGAACCCCTAGTGCTAGTCCAGATTTTTGTCTAGAAGAACTGGAAACTTTAAGTTCGAAAAAAAATTCAAAGTTTTGATAAAACGGTAATCATGGGAGACTTTAACTTCGACTTATTAGATCTTCAAGCCAACAATTTGGATTTCCTTAACCTCATGCTTTCACTTGGTCTTTTCCCGTTAAATTCTATTCCATCCCGAATAACTGAGCATTCTGCAACTTTGATTGATAATATATTCATTAGTGAAGGTTTGGTGGAGGATAGCACGTGTGACGTATTAACCTACTCTGGATCGTACCACTTACCACTTCTTTGTTCGTTACAGAAGTTATCAAATTGTAAAAATAAAAGAATAAATAAAATTATTAGGCGAGACACGAAAGAAGTAAATCGGGCTAAATTCAAAAATGAAGTTAGTTCGTTGGATTGGGAGGTGGTTTATAATGAAAAGGACGATGCTTCAAAAGCTTTCAATATTTTCTCAGATATCCTTTACCCTGTATTTGAGAAAAATTGCCCTGTTAAAGAAATTAATTGTAAGAAATCTAAACCGAGAAAGCCATGGATTAATCATGAAATTTTGAGTTTAATAAGTCAAAGAAACAAGTTATAATGCCAATATCTAGATAACCCATCCAAAGTTGCTTTAAATGATTTCAAAGAGTTCAGAAATCTTGTAAATAAAAGAAGAAGAAATGCAAAGAATGATTATTATTTAAACCTTTTAAAAAGTAAGCAAGGTAATATAAAAGATATGCGGGGGATTGTCCGTGAAGTAATTGGATGTGATAAAAAAGATAGAAGCATCACTTCTATCATAAACTGGAAATAGCAAATCATATGGGTGATTATATTTCGAAGACTGGTAATGATATACAGAAAGATGTGTCTGGAGGTGGTGGTGTACCACTTATAACATTGATCCTTGATATGCAGAATGGTTTCGAGTTTGAGCCGTGTACTGTTGAAGAAGTTGATAAAATTGTTAGTGGTCTTAAATCAAATTCGTCTGGTATAGATGGACTGAACCTTAAGGCTTTTAAAACTGTGTCGATGTACCTTTTGCCGGTACTAGTGTATTTACTAAATCTGTCAATTGCTAAAGGCCATTTCCCGTCTAAACTAGCACAGTCAAAAATCATACCGTTACATAAAGGTGGGGATCCCTCGGACCCCTGTAATTGGCGACCAATTTCGATTTTACCTTTATTTAGTAAAATTTATGAAAAAGTTATTTATAGGAGATTGTATAATTACCTGGATTCGAACAAAATACTGTATGATGGCCAATTCGGTTTCAGAAGTAAACATCCCACTAGCCATGCAGTACACCATTGATAAAGCTCTTCAAATAATCTGGTCCCTCTAACTGTTTTTGTAGACTTCCGTAAGGCTTTTGATACTGTTGAATTTAATACCCTTCTAAGTAGAGTAAGCGGGCTTGGGCTAGGTAGTATTTGTGTAAAGTGGTTTTCATCATGCATGCATGGCCGAAGTATCAAAGTTGCTTTATCGGATATCCTGAGCAGCGAGTTCGATGTAAAGTGAGGAGTGCCTCAAGGTTCCGTGCTCGGACCTCTGCTATATCAGGGACCCATACATTTCCTGTAATGACTCGCCATTCAGGGGGCTTGTGAATAAGAGATTTCCGATGCGCTCTTGACCGAGCGTCAGATAGTTCGAGAACTACCCACGGGGATAAAATACCCTACTATCCAGATAGACAAAAATTTTCGCAGCTGTTGTCCTGAACTAGGAATATTTCTCTCTAATAGAAGAGTATCCTGGATCTTTTGTCCTAGCTTAGGTACCTGGTGGCATGCTGAATAGTCTTGACTTCTGCCAGCAAATTTTGTCCATCTGAGCATGAACGTCGGTTCGACCCAAGCGGAGTTTTTGAAAACTAGGTGAGACTCGGGCAATATAGCACATGGAACTATAGGAAATGACAAGCCCCCTGAATGGCAAGCCATTACAGGAAATGTATGGGTCCCTGGCTATATATCGTTTATGTTAATTCGCTGGCATCACATGCCGGTGAGACGGCACTGACCTCTTTCACGGACGGCATTGCGATAACAATAATTGGTAGTTGTTTGGTGGATGTTGTACATCAGGCTAAACTTAGCACTTTAACATTTCCATACTTATACAGTTGGTAGTTCCCTAGCAGTTAACGCATCTAAAACAAATTATATTATTTTTAGTCGAATAGGTAGGTTACTCAATGATAACAATAACATTTTTTCGGAGATTTACCCATTAAACAAGTTTTTGAAATGAGATATTTGGGGGTTTATTTAGATAATAACATTAGTTGGAAAAAGCATTGTAGTATTATTGGTGCAGAAATTGCTAGGGGGCTAGGAATTCTAAGACGCGTAAGAAAAACATTTCCATTTCAGATTTTAAACATTATTTATTTTTCCCTTGTTCACACTTACATTGATTACGGTTGTGTTCATTGGGCTAGCAATTTTTTTTCTAATTATAAATGATCCAGATTTTGCAAAATAAAAGCATTCGTTTGGTTGCGTACATAAAAAAGGAGGTTGAATCTAAAACAATTGCCAGCTTTTCAAGGTGTAATGTTCTGAACGTTGGTAAGATTCGTGATTACCGGGCATCAATTTTTGTGTTTCAAAGCATGAACCATATATGCCATGATTATGTCCATGATTGTTTTTCTATGAATCAGGAGCACCACAATTATGACACTAGAAATGCACAGCTTTTAATTAATGAAAAAAAAAAACAGTTAGATCATCTTATATGATTCATAATCTGGGGCCTTCTGTTTGGAATAATCTGCCGGCTAGCATCAGGGAATCTGCCACTTTATACTGGTTTAAAAGAAACTGAAAACTTTCCACTTAATTAATACGTGTTGAAGGGTATATGGTCTTTTTCTTCTTTTTTTCTTTTCTTTTTCACAGTTGTTGGGGTGAGGCTGAAACTGGTAATGAGTAAATATTAAGGATTCTTGTTGTGTATAGTTCCCGTTTAATTGTCTGTTATCCCTCATCAGAGCACTGGCTCGTGATAGTTCAGCTGAGATCCGCGTCCGGCCTATGAGCGGTAGCGTACTAGGCTGATCAGTTGTGTCCAACCTTCGGGTGGTGGAGGAAGAATCCCTATCTATGGATTACGATCAGCAACTGGAAGAGATTGACGAAGAGGAACAAGGACAGGACACTCTAGGAAACGAATCGCAAAAGAAACAAGACCAAAGGTGTCGATGGGATCCCACAAATCTAAGATTTGATCCAGACAATTGGGTCTTGTCTTCACCAGGCTAATCTTCAGAGAAAACCGAGTTCAGCTATTATATCTACCTATCTATCTATACCTCTATAAGCCATATCTATTTTGACGATACTGACCGAAAGTTCCTGCTTTACTACTACCAAATTTGCGGTTTCACCCGAATCCGAGCGAACTACTAGTCCAGCAAAAAAAGAAAATTCAGAAACAAAATCAACTTTAAATAAAACTTTGACTTAAAAAAAAAAATGCGGGTACAACCGGATTCCGGACTAATTATATGTCCGGGTAAAAAATGATCATCATATACAGACTTCTTCTCTTCGTCTCTTCTTACCCCTAAATCTATCATCTAATCAACTTCAGATAAAGCTTTGCTTTTAACATATTTTCCGGTTTTGGCCGGATTACAGGCGAGCTAGTTGTCCGGCGAGAAAATGGTTTTCACCATCGGGTTCAGCATGTCTTCTTACCCCTATTTTAAACATGTAATCAACTCCAAATGAAACTGTTACTTCGAACCAGCTTTCCAGTTTTGGCCGGATTCCGGACGAACTGCTTTTCCGGCGAGAAAATGATTTTCACCATCATGCTCAGCATCTCTTCTTACCCCTAAATCAAACATTTAATCAACTTCGAATGAAACTTTTACTTTTAACCAACTTTCCGTTTTTTGCCGGATTCCGGACAAACTACTCGTCCAGCAAGAAAATGGCAAAACCGGAAAATTGTTAAAAGTATTTGTAGTTGATTAGATATTCGATTTAGGGGTAAGAAGAGATGC
The DNA here is from genome assembly GCA_023053575.1 of Branchinecta lynchi. Taxonomy (NCBI): domain Eukaryota; kingdom Metazoa; phylum Arthropoda; class Branchiopoda; order Anostraca; family Branchinectidae; genus Branchinecta; species Branchinecta lynchi. Next base: position 10,174,320 of record JAKZAP010000007.1, read on the forward strand.
TGAATCCGAGTCTGGCAGTCATTTTGTATCCGGACATATAGTTTGCCCGAAATCCGGCTGGAACCGGAAAATTTGTTTTAATTTTAATTTGAAGTTGATTAGATGTTCGACATAGGGGAAAGAAAACGCTGAGCGAGACGCTGAGTTCGATTTTTAGCTTCTTTTTTTTTGCCGGACAGGTAGTTCCGGAATTCGGCCGAAACCGGGAAATTCGCAGAAGTAAAGGCGGGAAGTTTTCGTCAAAATAGATGTGACTTATAGGGGTAAACACAAACATGCTGAATCCATATCTGAACTTGGTTTTCTTGAAGGTTATTAGCTTTTTGGCCTTAATCTGTTTCTGAAATTTAATAGTAAAAATGTTCAAGGAGTCTGGCGACGACTGGATCTGGCGTAGACAAGACCCAATTGTCTGGATCAAATATTGAATTTTTGGGATCCCATCGAAACCTTTGGTCTTGTTTTTCTAGATGATTAATACTCGCCTTTTTGGCAATCTACACATGCAAGCCACTAGTTTATCCAAACAAGAGCTAGAAGCTCATATGGCACTTGCAAGGCCGGATAGGAGGATAAAAGTAGGAAATTGATAATTCGTGGTTTTTTTGTGATAACTTGAGATAAGGATGGTCATGGGCCCTAAGAAATCACGAGTTTATTTTTGCGCCTGGCTGTGACGATGCGCACTTTAAGGTGGCTAGAAATTCATATGTAAGCAAAGCCCATGAGGCAAAAATGATGATGGGCTCATCGTGATCATGAAAATGTATATTTTGCTCACAAGCGTTTTTTCTACTTAAAAGGAATTAACTTGACAGGAAAACCTTACTGCAAAAAGGATCATGAGCCCTTGGGGATCAAGAACATACAAAAGTTGTTTTTTTTCACTTTTCGGTTAAGGCACGCACTTTAAGGGGGCTAGAAATTTTTTTTTAAGCAAAACCCATATGGCACAAATGATCATAGGCCCTCCGGGATGATGAAATGTATCGTTATGTCAAAAGTACTTTTTCCACTTTGCGGTTAAGACCCGCACTTCAAGGAAGCTAGAAATCCATTTCTAAGCAAATATCGTAAGTCAAAAACGATCAGGGGTCCACGAAAATGTATATTTTGCTCAAAAGTATTTGTTGTACTTTTCGGTTAAGATGACTACTTTAAGGAATGGTCGGATCTGGGAAGTGACAATTACTAAGCCAATGTTGTCGAGTCTCTAATAATCCAACCAAGTTTCACCGTCCTAGCACATCCGGAGGTACCTTAACTTGCGATCACCAAAGTCCCCCTCCAACTCCCCCCATTGCCCGAATCCGGTTCGGTTCTGTCGTACCTAGGACTTGTGCTTGTTGTTCCCATCAAGTTTCATCCTGATCGCTCCACCCAAGCTCGTTTTCCCACACGCTCGTTTTTCCAACTTGAGCTGCTTTGAGCCTGAAGAGGGCCCTTGCCAGGAAGGGCCGAAATATAGCTCTAATAAAATTCGATCCGTTTTGCACTATCAAATATTATTCGCAGTCAGCTTGGATTGAAGGAACATGTATCTTCCAGGTACGTGTCTCAAGATTTCCAGTTCTCCCCTCCCCTCCCAACACACACACATTCCCCGCATCCAGTCCAGACTCGACATGAGACATCTTGGACACGAGGTCTTCCCAAATATCAGTTTCATTGAGATCCGATAACCCCTTCGAAAGTTATACATACCTCAAGATTCAGTACCCCCCCCCCCTTTAATTCCCCCATGATGTCTGGACCGGGATATTGACTATTTCTACGTTTGCCAAGTTAACCCACCTTCAGGTACCCCAACTCCGGATCACGGAACCCCCCTCACACTCTCCCTACAGTGCCTGAATCCTTGACTAAGCCTACTAAGGTTGCGCGACAAGCAGCTGACAGAACATACTCTAAAATCTCTTTTCGGAAGTCAATGACGTCAGATCTTCTAAAATTTACGACACCCTTACCCCCCCCCCCCCACAGTGTCTGATCGGGTCCAGTTCTGTCAATGACGTACCTAGGACTTGTGCTTGTTCTTCTCACCAAGTTTCATCCCAATCGGTTCACTCTAAGCGTGTCACACGATTCCCGGTTCCCCCTCCTAGCCCCCCCCCCCCTCCTACATTTATCGGATCCGGTATGGAACTGAAATGGGACGTCTGAGACATGAGGTCTTTCCAAATATAAAGTTTCATTAAAATTCGATCACCCGATGCATGCCACTATATTCCGGATTCCGCCTCCTCCCCCTCCCCCACGATGGTCGGGCAGGGCAAGTGACTATTTTAAATAATCTGGTCGGGTCCCTAATATGCCTGCCAAGTTACAACGTCCTAACACATCAGGAAGTACCCTATCTCGCAATCGAAGGATTTTCGACCGACCGACAGAATTGCCACCGGACATGATATGTAAATATACTAAAAGGTAAGGGGGAGGTTGTACGTGGCTTTCCTTGATTTAAAGGGGGATTTCGATAATGTTACAAGGGAATTATTAATGAAAGCATTGATTGAAATCGGATTCCCACGTCCTTTCGTGATTATTTTAAGGGAAATTTATAATGTAGTCAAACTGGTGGTTCGGGTTGCAGGGAAATGTTCTAGGGACTTTTTATCAAAAATTGGATTAAAGCAAGGATGTAGTTCGTCTCCAAAGTTATTGTATACCAACTATTATAAAAAAGCTTCGGTAGCCCTCCAAACCCACAACTGTACCCATGTTTTAACAAGTGAATAATATAGTGCGTAACTTAGTTGTCAAAATCGTGTGTATTTTTTATAATATTTATGTGTTAATAATTGGACCAGATGGTTTAGGCATAGTTCTGTTTTATACAATATTTTGTACTCCTCAGTTCTGAGGGAAATAAATGAATAAATAAATAAATATAAATGATTGGCAAGAGTATATGAATGAGAGAATGGCACCCATGTTATCCGTTGATATAGTTAAGCTGTGTTTATTACTGTTCGCAGACTATGTGGCACTTCTCGCTGATTCAAAAGAAGATTTGCAGGTTTTGATGGATATTACGGCGGAATTTTTGAGAAAGAAAGAGTTGACATTAAATGTTAGTAAAACGGCAGTAATGTGTTTTAGGAAAGGGGGAAAATTAGATATTGTTAAAATAAAATTCGAAGGAGAAGAAATTGAATATAAAGAAGATTTTATTTATTTGGGATTTAAGTTGTCGTCAAAGGGGAAATAAGGAAAACATGTTGATTCTAGTTGCGCGAAGGGCAAGAAGTGCCTGGATATGTTGTTGAAAATCGAGGTGAGAGAGATAAATAATTTAAGAATGCACAAACAGGTGTTTTCGTCTAAGTTAGTTCCAATAATGCATTATGCCGCGGAAATTTGGGGGTATAGTCCGGGTATTAAGCTAGAACAAGTGCAATTAGGCTACTTCAAAAGAGTTCTAGACCTTAATAGTAAGATCAACACATTAGTAATAAGAGGAGATTTAGGTTTATTTTCATTAAGGAGTAGGCGTCTTGTTAGTATGATACGGTTTTGGGAAAAAATAATAGCGTTGCCGAGAGTAAGACCGTTAAAGGCTGCATATTCGGAATCCCTCCAGGATGGAGCAAAGGAAACGTGGTCAAAACAGGTTAAAAATATTTTGGATAGTAGCGGTTTGTCTCATTCTTGGTGTGATGGAAAGGGACCTAGAGCAGGAAATGGTGTGAGTATTGCTAAGGAAGTGGAGGTTAGGTTACATGATCCGGAAATACAATTGTGGCAGTGTGGGGTGGAGGCATATGATTCATTGTGGTTGTACGCGAGGGCCAAAGAGACATGGGAAGAGGAAATTTATTTCAGGGCGGGGATTCCAGCAGATCATTTGAGGTTGTTAATGAGTTTACGATGTGATTGTCTGCCCTTAGGAATGCTAGAAGATATATGGGTAAGGTAAGAGTGTTGTCTGGTCCTTACTTTTGCCCAATGTGCGGACAATTGGACGAAAATATTGTTCACGTAATTTGCGTATGTCCTGAGCTTTCAGAACTTCGTGGGGAAATTGTTGGTGTTAGTAATTGGTGGGAGTATTGGTTGGTAAAAGTAATGGGAAGTAAAATATTTGGTGATACTGAAAAGTTGGGAAGATTCCTTTCTGTTTCGATGAACCACAGAGAAAGATTCCTGTAATGGAATATGTAAAATAGTTAGCACTTATTTGGTTTGTGTTTTTTATTTTTGTTTGTGTTTATTTTTTTCCCATGGCCTTTGTGCTTTTAGTGGAATAAATCTTATCTTATCTTATCTTATGGCATAAGCCATACAAAAAACATCACCCGGTAAACCACATAGAGGGCTTACTCTTAAATACTCTATATGACTAAGTCCAAAACACGCCAGTGATCCTCAGGAAGAACAAGAAAACGTCTCACTAGCGACTCAAACTCAAAAACTCAAATCCTGTGTCAAACAATCACGGCCGTCTTCGGGAGCAGCTGTGATAGCCGACGTGATAACGCTCCTGGCCCTTCCTCTAGGTACCCAGGATTTTGCATCGGCAAGGGGAGTTAGTCATCAAGGGTATTGGCGTCCTCACTCCTCAGGTGGCGGACTTCTCAAAATATTCGATCTTGACTAAGATTCTTGGTACTAGGCTACTAAGGTTACGCGACAAGCAGCTGACAAAACATACTAGCTAAAATATTGTTTCGGAAGTCAATGACGTCAGATGTTCTAAAATTTACGACTTGTACTTTGGGAATTATGTCGCACTTCTTTTCTTGTCGCTTTCAGTGTCCGAAACCACACATAATAAAACGGCAAAACTCAAATCTACCAGTTATTGTACTGTCTTTGGAAAATTTACAAAAAAATATTATTTTGTTCAAGTTTTGAAGGTGTTTCAACCTCCACTATAAGCCTTGATCTGTTTCTAAATTCAAAAAACAAAAATATTTAACTGTCTGGATCAAATATTAAATTTTTGGGATTCCATCGAAACCTTTGGTCTTGTTATAGGAGAGTTTCGCACATAACGAAAACTATCAGAGTCCGATTTGAATTGCTTTCCGCTTTCCCGTTGGATGATCAACAAAACACATGGAAAGCTGAAAGCGCTGAGGAAATGTTCAATTCCAAATGTTTAAGAGTGAATGCATCGAGACTCGAATATTTTGAGTTCTTCTTCCTATGCTAAAATATAATGTTTTTGTAACTTTTCTTATTATCATTATTTATTTGTGACCCATCACTGGCCAAAGCAAGACGAACAAAATAAACATTATTTTACGAAAAATAAACTGATTACAGAGGAGATATGCTTCGTTTAGGCTAGTAACTTTGAACATTGCAGTTTTTGGATAAATGGTAGAGCGAAGACATAAAACACCCATTCAGGTGTTTTTTAGGAGCCCATATTTAGCTACTTTAACTGACTGGCAGTACTTTATCATAGCAAAGGGCAACGGACAACACTATGGTGACTTAGCAGCGGTCTGGGTTAAAGAGCGAAAGCAAACCTGTACAAAGTACGAGCTGACCTATACTGTAAAAAGTTTCTCTGAGTAAGGATTGAAGTTAACTGCAGTATTGTCACTGTAATTAATCGTATCCCTACTGAGATAAGGTTAATCCGAATTAGAGATAAGACTATCTTTTTAGAGAAGAGATTAATCCCAGTAGCGAATACTGCAAACAAAAATTTACAGTGTACTTCATTCAGGTAATAACCTCTTTTTTCCAAACCTTCATGAAAAACCTTTGTCCTAAATATAATATCCTCTCAACCATCCTTTTACTGTGAGAAGGGAGTAGTTCCATTTTGTTTCCGATAGGATTTCGAAATGACCAGTAAGAGACACAACTAAAAGCGGCAGAAACAGTACAAAATGTTGATAGTCGCTCGGACGTTGATTAGTTTTTTTCGCGAAGGTTGGATACAAATGAAAGTATTGACCCAGAAGATACTGCGTCGTTAATGCCGCACGGTGGCTTTAGATTTTTTCAGGACTAATGAGGGGAAATTTACGACTTCAGTGGGAAAGGTCAGCAGGTCAATGAGGGATCGTCTTTTCTGCGATAAGTTAAACAAGAGCTGTAAGCTCATATGGCACTTGTATGGGTTAAGATGTTTTGATTGATCAAAAGTAAGTTTCGACTTTGCGGTTGAGATGTGCAACTCTAAGGGAGCTAGAACTTCATTTGTAAGCAAAACCCTTGAGGTGAAAATATAATGGGATGATAGGCATCATGAAAATGTATATATTGCTTAAAAGTTGTTACTTTTAAGACTTTTACTTGTTGTTTTACTACGTTGTTACTTTTAAAGTTACTTTTAAAAGTCTTACTTTGCGGTCACGATTGGTACTTTAAGGAATAATCAGATTTGGGAAGTAGCAATTTCTAAGCAAATGTTGTTGAATCTCTAATATTCCAGCGCAGTGTCATCGTCCTAGCACATCTGGAAGTACCTTAACTCGCGATCACCGGAATCCCAGACCCCCCCCCCCCCCCACCTCTAACTCCACCCGCAATACCCGGAGCCAATCCGGTTCTGTAAATGATTAATCCAGAGCATCTGTTTGTTATTCCCGCGAAGTTCGATCCCGATCACACCAGTCTAAGCGGGTCAGGTGTCCCCCCCCCCCAAATAATTGTCGGATTCGGTCCGTATAATCTATTCAGTTATTACGTTTCATTACAATCCGATCACCCGTTGGAAAGTTACACACTACTCAATTTCCCGGATTCCCCTGCCCTCCACTCCCCCCCCCCCAAAAAAAAATGGTCGGATCGTAAAAATGATTATTTCTAAGTTTGTTTGGTCGGGTCTCTGATACGCTTGCCAAGTTTCATGGTCCTAGCAGATCTGGAAGTACCCTAACTTGAAAAAGTGTGACAAATGCCCTCAATTTTCAAGTTTCCAGCGCCCTCCACTCCCCCGCATATGGTCGGATCGGGAAACTGATTATTTCCATGTTAGTTTGGTCGGGTCCCTGGTATGCCTGCCAAGTTTCATTTCCCTAAGTCGAAAAAGTGTGACAAAAAACTCGGATAAAAAACTCGCCATAAAAAAAACAAGCCACTTAAAACCGGTCCAACGAAGCAAGCACTCAGATGGGTACGTTAGGTCATTCGCAGGTTTATTTGGAGTAGTAGTTCCTCTTGCCTTTAAAGTTTAATAGAAAAGGGCTGAGGCAGGACATTCTAGTTACCCATCACTTACTCACTTAAATTGGCTTGAAGACCCGCTGAAAATGCGTTACTTCGTTGTTCCACTATTCACGAATAATCGATTTTGAAATAGCGGAATTTTTGTGTGATATGTGGTACCTCTTTGCGCTTGTATTTTTGTTGTTTGCCTTACGAGAAAAATGTATGTTGTTTGTTTTGTTCAGACACTAAGCAATCTTCACACATGTCACCACTGCCTACTTTAAAAATTAAAATTTCCCGCGTCATAGTAGAATTTTTTGTTGTGAGGACGGACGCAGATATTCTGAACGTCATAACTGGAGCAGATAGTGGAAATAAAAAAATTCCTTTGCAGAATCTAAATAATTAATTGTATTCAGTTAAATGACACAAAAATAAGTTGGCTTTTCAACAAGGGGGGATTATTTCACCTCTTTTATTTAATGTTTTTATAGATGACCTTTGTAAACAATTAATGGAGAGCCGTGTAGGCTGTAACATCTCTGGTGTGTTTCTGAATTCGATCGCTTACGCTGATGACATGGTTCTAATGGCGCCGTCGGCGAACGCATTAAATCTCCTGTTAAAGATTTGTGCAAATTATGCAGCGACACATGACATTATCTTCAATTCTGCAAAGTGCAATTACATGATTTTTATTCGGAAACATTTTAAATCCCTGATATTTCCGGCTATTCGACTTGGTGATTTTGTCTGGAAGAGAGTGCATAAAGTGAAGTACTTAGGTTATTTTTTAGACGATGATATGTATGATGATTCAGCAATGTCGAGTCAGTATCGGGGTCTTTGTGGGTCGTATCGGGGTCGTATTTTGTACTGTGTCGGTGAGAATTCTTTTATTTAAGACGTATTGCACGCAACTATATTGTTTCAACTATAACTATCTCGAGACGACGATACGTAAACTAAAAGTTTGTTTTAACAATACATTCCGTCATCTCGTTTCATACAATCGACGTTACTCTGCCAGTCAAATGTTTTTAGAAAATGAAACTGGACCTTTTGATGTTATGAGACGGAAAGCGATAGTTAGTTTTGTTGCAAGGGTAGAAGTTTCCGAAAATCCACTTTTAAAGGCAATTCGTGAGAATGCAGAATGCCGTTCCGGCCATTTCTACCGACTTTTCCGTCGACTGTGTTATTGCCCCGAGCTGCCGAATGGTTAAAATGATTGTATATATTTAGTAAAGAAATTTCCTGTCTTAGTGTAATTTGATTATGTGATGTGTAATATCACGAATTAAATAAATTGATTGATTGATTGATTAAACTTTAAAGCTTAAAAAAATACCAGTAAGGAAGAATCCGACGCCCCTAAATTTCTGACGTCAGTCTTATATCAATGCATATAATTGTACAAAGAATGCACATTCTGTTGACATCATATTGTGTGGCGTGAAGTAGCTAGAGGCATAAGCGGACACAAGTTCCGGAATTAGCCTTACTGGCAGGGCCCTTTTTAAGAGGTTCTACACCTACTCCTGAGTCGCAGGTTTAAAGGACACCTGAACAATAGCTGCGTTTTTGCATTCCTGTGGACTGTAGCCGTAGCAGTTGGCCTGTGTGCTAATGAGGCGTTTTTGAACACTTTTTGCCGTAGACTTTGGCCTGTGGGTTCGAACAGCAGAAACACCTTATAAGCTGCTCAAACGGACAATGGCGGGAAATTTTAAACTCTGAAAAAAAAAAGCTTAACAGCTTACTTCCTGGTTTAAAACTAGTGTGCTAACTAACCCAGTGTGCTCTTCTAGACACACCACAACCTACAGGTACAAAAAATTCGGAACCCACTATAAAAAAAAATCCCCGAATACAGAGATTTGACAAGCAAACAGCAGTCATTCACAATCCTTACATTTAACTTTGAAAAATTAATTTTTGTATTCCAGAATTTCCAGATGCTCAACATTCTCCCGGCCAAAGTCCCTTCGGCCAAGTGCCGTTTCTGTAAGTCCGTCGGTCGGGCAGTCGGTCCAGGTTTTGCTAGTTCGGGCACTTCCAAACAAGCTAGGATGATGAAACTTGGCAGGCATATCAGGGACCCGACCAGAATATCTTATAAATAATCACTTCCCCGATCCAACTTTCCCCGGATCCGAGAGTCCGGAAACTAGGAACAAGGGTAGCAAAAGGGGTGCAAAAGGGTAATGAGCTGATACGGTATCGATCCACCGTCCTCTTTCACAGAGGCCCACACGCTAGCTCACTGCGCTATTGAAACTTGTATTAGAACCGAATGGAGGGAAAGCTACAGTTTAAGGATTTTCGTCAGAACAAATGCTAAACTAAGCTTTTATCTGATTGTGTTCTGCTTTTCCCAAGAAAGTAAGCTACTTCTGTCCTAATTATATTTTGATACTGTTCCAGACTGGGGCTCCAAAACCAAATTAACTTGGAAATAATCCCTCCCAGATCTGGCCATAGTGGGGGAGTGACGGGATGGGGAATCCAGGATCTAGTGACATGCATAACTTTAGAACGGGAGATCGGACGTGAATGAAACTTGAAAAGTCTTGACAAGTCTCAGACGATCAATTTCAAGTCTGGAATAAATCCGATAAACGGGGGGGGGGGGGGCGAGCTGGAGGGGGGTGACGGAAATGTCTTGAAATGCTTAGAGTCGAGAGGTCGGAATGGGACTTAGCGAGGAAAGAACAAGCATAAGCCGTAGAGAAAATGCTGACAAAACAGGACCGGATCATGTCACACACAGTTGAGGGAGTTGGAGAGGGTTTTCAACAATTTCGGTGATCACGAGCTGGGGTACTTCCGAATGTGCTATGACCATGAAACTTGGCAGGGCATGTCAATCATGACAGATTGGCTTAAAAATAGTCCCTCTCCCGATCGATCATCGTTGTCAATGAGTGGAATAACCATTTCAGATTTACTAGATCAAGCCCATTTTCTGTTGGGATGAGTATCGGGAGAGAGATCCAGCCTTGACAACTGCAAACTGTATCTGACAAACATGCTAACTGTTCTTACAAGTGCCATATGAGCTTTCAGCTCTTGTTGAAAGGAACCACAGGCTAAGGCCAAGGACAACGCTATCAAGAAGGCCTTTGGCCGTAGTCTGTGGATTTCGTTCTTTAGCCGTTGGACTGAGGAGTAAAAACGCCTTATAAGCAAACAGGCTACAGGGAACACTTTGCCAAAACACCTAATAAGCACAGATGCTACTCACAGGCGTGCTGTAAGGCATGCAAAAACGCAGCTAATGAAACCATACTTGAACACACCATCGAGAATGCATTTAAAGACATGGCCACGGACAGTATTCTTCTCCTGAGCGTGACGTTTTCAAAATAGGGATGTTCGTTTCCGGAGGTTTGCACATGCAGACTCCAAAGCAATTCATGCAATTCAATCCAAGACAATTCATGCAAATCTTGTACATCGCTGGCCGGATCGTATTGGAATTTCTTCTACATACACGTTTGGGCTTAACTGGTTAAAAAATATTCGAGAAGAAGGGTTGATTGGAGACATTTCTTCATTTCTAAAATTGTTCGGTACTGAAATAAGGACAGATGCAAAATGGAGCAAAAATCATAGCTTGGAAGCACTATTTCGTATTTGGATCGGGTTTTCTGCAGGCAATGTTAACGGAAGTCATACAGATGGGGATGATACTTGGCACTCTTCATTCAGGTGTCCTTTAAGCGTACTGTCACGAACTTTGGGTGACAGGAGACTGTAGGCCGAATGGATCCTACTGCAGGAGTTAGCACACGTGGTGCTTCAGATATATTTGACTAGGAGAAATATAAGTCTATCCTTTGGACAACACGTTTGCTTATAGACACTTAGAAAACACTTTTAACAGCTTCGCAACAGACTTACGTGAAATAAAAGAACTTACCCATAAAAGGCCTTTTGTTTCCCCAACATATACAAAGAAAGTAGTATCCTCATATGTTTGCAGAGCTTCTTTGAAGTCCAACGGATCCTTTAGATGCCTGACAGCTGGACCGGCGGCTCGCAATGCAAAATCGATTAATCCTTCTCGGTTTCTGTCCCCGTTGTAAGCGATAACTTCGTCTCCCTTTAATCTGCAAAATAACGTGATATTCGTATTATTTACATTCATATCCGTATTCGTATTGTTTACATTCATGCAGTGTCAGAAGCGGGGGGGGGGTTAGGGGGTTGACCCCCCCCCCCCCCGCTAAACCCGAAACACACAAAAATAACGATTTTTATAGGCTTTTCCCTCTGATCTATGTGTTTTTGGTACTTTTTTGTCCGACCAGCAGGCAAACCCTCCCCCCCCCCCCCGAAATAAATTCCTGGATAAGGGCCTGGTCAGAAGTTCGATAAGATTTAACACAAGGATGCGCAAATTCAACATACAAGCAGATTATCCACCAGTACCACAGATTGTTTCTATTACCTTTCAAGGTTGGCGGACACCATTTGGGGGGGGGGGGGCTACCCCCTAGTCATGACAGCCCTGCTAGCAGGTTGCATATGTATTCCCTTGAATCTAGAAATTAAAGTAGCATAACGAAGAGAAATTTCTAAAAATTTGATTTTATGCGTAGAAGTTATGACTCTTCACTGTGTAGAGTCGTACGTTCCATGCGATATGGCAGCGCTTGATCTGAGACCGATTTGAGGCGGAAAAGTCATTTGATTATTTATTATTGCTCAAAAAAGGTAAGCTAAAAGCTTGTCACTATTACAACAAGACCAAAGGTTTCGATGGGATCACAACAATTTAATATTTGTTCCAGACATTGGGTCTTGTAGATATTCGGTCTTCGACAGACTTCTTAAAACATTTTTACTATTAAAATTTAGAAACAGATTAACCCTTTCGCCACCAAGACCGTCAATCGACGGGAGCTACAAAAATGCTGACTACCTGCCATCTGCTGGTCGCAGTTTAAAAATTGAGCGTCAGCAGTTGATTCTCCACGATACAAGGGGTCGGGCAATATGCTACATGTCTGTGTTGTTTCAATATGTAGGTGGCAGGGTGAGCTTGACTTTTGTCCTATTTGGAGACCGTCATAGGTGTTTTTTTTTTTCTAATTAGAAATCATGGTGAAATCGAACACTATTTGCAAAGATTTTCCTTAGTTTGTATCAACAAATGGTTGATGTTTGCTTTACTGTTACAAACAGGTCAATTTTCTAATCCGTATTCCACCAATAATTTTCCAAAGACGTTCCTTGTCATTTGACAGACTTGGGACTTAGAAGTAATTTCAAACACATGTCAAATGACAGGGTCGAGATTGAAAGGAACAAGACTGGGAGTACCAAGTGTAAGGACTTACTATTATATTTTGTTTTATGTGTCACAGCCATGAACCAAATATTTACGCGCACCAGGCACGTCGTTTGCATTCCAGAGCAACTGAAGAAGTGAGGCAAAAGTAAGGCGGGTTTGACATTTTTGAAGGAACCATTGATACACGGGTGATGTTGGCCTTTTGCCAAGATATTACTAGATTACCTTTCCGGATGAACGACGACCTAAGCTCAAGCACAGACCAAAGACAGTCCCAAAGAACGAAGCGTATGCAGAGAAACTCGACTGCAGCAGAAGCAGCTAATGTTTTCCACTACCTCGGTCATACATCGACCTGTCGGATTGTCCAACTGCGATGAGGTGGAAGACTAGGAACAAGCAGGTGACGCCTTCGATGTAATCACTACACCGACGACCATGTAGCTCCAGCCCTTTTTGAGTCCATGGAGAAACAGACAGAAAGAAGGATGAAGCGCGGAGGATGAAGAGAGGATGGATGAAGCGCTGTTAGAAAAGCGACGAAGATTACGTTCAGATAAACAAGTAAAGGAGATATTTCAACTATGCACGAGCTACCAGCAGACGTTGTTCCGAAGGAAAAGGTGCGGAAGTAATTACGAAATCATGTTTGAGTGAAAAGACTTCGTCAGGAAAGAAGAAGCTTTCCAGTACGACTGCAAGGATTCGCTGGTGGAAGGCTTGAACCTGTGGAATCTATCCAGAAGTACTTACCTTTGCAGTTTTTTGGCGCCATAGCCGAAAGACTGAGCTGTTTCATCTTGAAAAAGACTGTGAAGTCGTTGATAGGGAAGGGAAAGAATTTACCTGACGAAATTAGAAAAATTATTGATTATTTCAGTTCTGATCTTTGAATCTTCGTAGAGGCAGACTTTACTGGAAGAAGTACTTCATGCCTGTTGTTGCCAACACGATGCCTCGTGACTGGTTTGCACATGACAACCGAAGAAGACCGAAATGACTGTGATTCACTATGGTTTCGAAGTTTAACCAAGGAAAGACAAAGCTGATCACAAGGAAGATGCGAGGGTTTGGGATATGTTATAGAGCTGCGACTCTAGGGAAATGTGGGCAAACATGTTTCTCAGTACCTTTTTTTACAGCTACTTTACTACTTTGTCGTTTCACACACCAATATCCACTAGGACCGAAATTGCTTCATTAGATTTCACCGTCTTTAGGGTTGTATTAGCTTCTTTTTTTATTTTTGTAATGATGTGTTCATCCACTCAATTGGAGTATATTGGTACTGTCGATCCGCAGTATGTCAAATGACCGAAGCGACGGTTGTACCTTTACTACCCAGACCCGTCATTTGACAGACCTCTAATTTTCTAAGAAGGAGTGAGCGGAATCAACTGGGGTAAGTTTCAGACATTTCTGGGCTATAATCTCGGTGGAAAATATCAAAATCATAATTTTATCACGAAGGAAAAAAAATCAGGTTTGAAAGGGTTAAGGTCAATGATAATCATCTGAGAAGGCCAAGTTTATATATGGATTCAGCATGTATGCTTATACCCTATAGCCTATGTCGTATCCATTTTGACGAAACTGATCAGGACTTCCTTCGATAGTCCTACAATTTCCGGTTCTGGCCGGATTCCGGACAAACTACTTGTCTGGCGAAATACTAAAGCTCAAACATGATTCAGCATGTCTCCTTACCCCAACATCGAACCTCCAATTAACTTCAGATAAAACTCCTACTGTCAAAAACTTTCCGGTTTCAACCCGACTCCGAGCGATCTATACGCCCGGTGAGAAGATGATTGTCATATAAGTATTCAGGATGTCTTCTTACCCACACATCGAACAACTTATCAAACACAAATACGAATTTTCCTTGAACGAAAATTTCCGGTTTGGGCCGGATTTCGGCCGAACTAATTGTCAAGCGAGAAAACTTTTTTCACATTCGGACTCAGCACGTTTCCTTACCGGTAAATCGAACTCAATTCAACTTCAGATTAAAATTTTACTTTTCACAAAGTTTCCGGTTTTAGCCGGATTCTGGGTGAACTAACTACTTGTCGGATTAAGCATGTCTCCTTACCCCTAGACCAACTATTTTAATGGCTTTTAAAAAAAAAATTTGTTTCCCTTAATTTCAAACCCCTCCACCACCCCTAAATATAGGGCTAGAGAACCCATCGTCGAACTTGACCTATACTTTGACCCAAAGAGTCTTCTTGCCAAGTTTGGTAAAAAAAAATACCCCCACCCCTTCGAGAGTTATCGTGCAAACAGACGGACAACTTCTACGAAGTCATAGGTATCCCTCCACTTACGTTTTGGGATAAAAGATAAGTAACTGAACGATATTAAAACGGGTCTACAAACGCCTGATTTTGAAATTGCGTTGATGCAATTGACGTTTTGAATGTATTCATACAGTCTGATTCTAGGGTTTCTGGTGTGAGGTCATTCCGGGTCATACTTTCCAAACTCGGCTGTAAAAATGAATTTTGATAAATTCTGTTTTTTGGGCATGGTGGGTAAAGTTTATATGGGTGGAAACGTGTCGATTGTTGATCTACAAAAATGAACAAGAGCTACGAGCTCATATGGCACTTGTTACGAGTAGGCACGGCTCGGTTATGTCAATGATGTATCTAGTGTTTGCTAGGTGTCTTCCCACCAAGTTTCATCTCGATCCCTCCACTCATAGCGTTTCCCAAGAATTCCGTTGCCCCCTCGAGCTCCCCCCAAAAGTCACCGGATCCGGTCCGGATTTTAAGTGGGTCGTCTGAAGCATGAGGTCTTTCCAAATATCAAGTTCCATCGAGATCCGATCACCCGTTAAAAAGTTATAAATACCTCAAGATTCCGGATTCCCCCTCCCTCCACTCCCCCACAGTGCCCGAATCGGCTCGGTTATGTCAATGATATATCTGGTGTTTGATAGGTGTCTTCCCACCAAGTTTCATCTCGATCCCTCCACTCATAGCGTTTCCCAAGATTTCCGGTTGCCCCCTCCAGCCCCCCCCCCAAAAAAAAAAGTCACTAGATCCGGACCGGATTTTAAGTGGGTTGTCTGAGGCATGAGGTCTTTCCAAATATCAAGTTTCATCGAGATCCGTTCACCCGTTCAAAAGTTATAAATACCTCAAGATTCCGGATTCCCCCTCCCTCCACTCCCCCCACGGTACTCGGATGAGGGAAGTGACTATTTCCAACTTAATCATTTGGGGTCCCTGATACGCCTGCCAAGTCTTATCGTCCTAGCTTATGTGGAAGTGCCCGAACTAGCAAAACCTGGACAGACCGACACACCGACAGACCGAAGGACGGACAGAAATTGCGATCGCTATCTGGCACTTGGCCGAAGGGCAAGTGCCATAAAAACTTGGATGGATTGACGTTGTTGATCCTCTGCTCTTCCACGTCTGAACTGAAGGCTTGGTCTTGGCTTTGTGAATGAAGAATGATTTAGCCGCCTCAAATCGACTCTATACGCAGGGTTACCAAGAGCTCGACTCATGGAAGTGTCCACAATTGCTGACAAAAAGGTTCTTTTTGATACCTCGAATTTTTGTTGTGCATCACGCTGCACAACCCGCAAAATGCGAATAATTGGCAATAACTGAATTTGTACCAACGCTTTTTAAAACATTTCGTAACTGTTTAATCGGAAATGAGCTTTATTTATGGAATCAAACTGTTTTTGTGTGCAAAATCAAAGTAAAGAACATGTGTTGACATTGTTCAGTAAACACTTCAGTAAATTAAATGAAAAAGTATTTTTCTGACGTAAAAAGTGTCATTCGTAAAAAAAAAAAAGGTGTCACTTTCAGAGAAAAAGTATCACGGTGTCACCCAAAGGCAAAAAGTGTCAAAAAGCACCAGACGTGTCACACTTGGCAACACTGACTGCGCATCGAGAAGTCATAACTAGGCTACTATACCGAAGTAAAAATCGTAAAATCTTCGTCTTATTATATTGATTTCTAAATTTAAAGGATTAGGCTACATATGCAACCTTGTTCGTTCGTTCAAATTAACATGTTACCTGTATTACTAGTAAGTAAGTAAGTAAGTAATTTATTTATAACCCGCCGTTTTCAGAAAGCGGAGTAAATGAAGAAAGTAAATAAAACACATAAACATACACAAAAAGACACTTAATTTCAATCGTCGGCCAGGAAGCAGTGTAGAAGGTCGTGCGCTGGTTGGGTTCTGTTGTCAATGATTTTTGATAGCGACGAAGAAACATCCAAAAGGGTAAAGAAACATCCAAAAGGGTTGAGTTTTACCTCTAGAAAAATTACATAGAATCTCTACTATTCACTAATATTACTACTATCTCTACTATTACTATTCAATATGTTCCTAATCATTACATCCACTATCATTTCCGAGATTCTATGTAATTTTTCTAGAGGTAAAACTCTTCGGTTTTCAATCTGCCATGTTTGGCTCTAGATGAGGTGTATCAGGGTATTGTTCTGACAGGGTTTGTCATCTTTTCAGAAATCCAGCAGTTTCAAAGAATCCTCCATATATACCATAAACACGCCAGTCAACCTCAGGAAGAACGAGATACGTCGCCCCAACGACGACTCAAATCCTACGTCAGCCAATTAAGCCAATTCACTGGGAGACAGCTGTGGTAACGCCACTTCGTTAGGCATACGGCGTCTTTACCGGCATAAAGAGTTATGGTGGGTTTACACACTGCGTAAAATCCGAGCGTATTTTGAAATCCGAGCGTATTTTACGCACGTTTTGAGCTTGAAAAGATTTCTAGCAATACGGACGTATTTAGACAGAAAACGGACCGATTTCTCAAATACGTCCGTATTGCTAGAAATTTTTCAAGCTCAAAACGTGCGTAAAATACGCTCGGATTTTACGCAGTGTGTAAATGGACCATTATTTATCAAGAGTATTCGCACGTTTCAGAGCATTGGGACTGAACCTTTTTCCACGAGGAGCATTGCTCGGAGGCTAGAAACACAACAAGAGCTGAAAGATCATATGGCACGTCTAAGAAAAGTCAGCCTGTTTGTCAAATATGGTTTGCAGTTCTCAAGGCTCGATCACTCTCCCGATATTCCTTTCATCAGCAGGCGGCTTGATCTGGTAACTCTGAAATGGTTATTCCCCTCGCTGACAACTGTTTCAGAATAGAAGTTTTGTTGTACTCTGGTTCCGATTTGCGTATAACTCAATCGATGGTAGAAGCAAATACTCTGGCTGCGATCGTTTTGTGCCCAAACTGGATCTGACCAACGTAGTTGGAAGGGTTTTCGTGATATTTCCCGCGGACCTCTTCCGTCCGCACATCGTTCTCAGAATTGGTCCAGACTTGAAACGAAAGGTCTGAGACATTAGCTCTTGCCACTTGTCAAGTTCTATTCACGTCCGATAACCCATTCGAAAGTTATTCATGCCACTAGATTCCGGATTCAATATCTCTCGATCCCCCACTATGATCGAATCGGGGAATGTGACAATTACTAAGTCAATGTGGTCTGGTCCCTGATACGACAGCAAAGTTTCCTCGTCATAGATATCTGGAAGAACCCCAAGTCGTGATCGCCCCCATTCCGGGAAACCACCTACAGCCCCACCACCAAAGCAACGGTTCGGTCCTGTTCTGTCAATAATGTATCTAGGGCTTATGCTTATTGTTCCCACCAAGTTCCATCCCGATTCATCGGCTCTAAATGTTTAACGAGATTTTCGGTACCATTCTAAAGTCCCCTCCCGCCATTTATCGGATCCGGTCTAGACTTGAAAATTGAAAATCTGAGAGAATTGTTCTCGAGTCTTGTCAAGTTTCATTCACATACGATCACCCGTTCCAAAGTTATGAATTTCACTAGATTCCGGATTCCCAATCCCTCCACTTCCTCCATGACGAATGAGTCGGGCAAGTGACTATTTCCAAGTCAACCCGATCGGGTACCTAATATGCGTGCCAATTTTACCTTAACTCGCAATCACCGGAGTTCCGGGAAACCCTCTCCAGTTCCCCCCACTGTGACACGACCCGGTCCTATTCTGTGAATAATGTATCCAGGTTTTACGCATGTTCTTCCAACCAAGTCTCATTCCGACCCCTCGACTCTAAGCGTTTCTTGAGATTTTCCGTGCCCCCACCTCCAGCCCCCCCCCCCCCATGTTATCAGATCCGGTTCAGATCAGAAACTGAGCATCTGAGAAACCTGTTCTTGACACTTGCTACGTCTCATGCACGTCCAATCACCCGTTCCAAATTTATAAATGTCACTAGATTCCGGATTCCCTATCCCTCCGCTCCCCCACGATCATCGGATCGGGAAGGGACTATTTTCAAGTCAATCAGGTAGAGTAGCTAATATGGCTGCCAAGTTTCATGGTCCTAGCATCTGGAACTACCCTAACTAGTGATCACCGGAATACCGAGAACTCCCTCCAAGTCCCCCCTCCCCGACTGTGACACGATCCGGTCCTGTTTTGTCAATAATGTATCTAGGAGTTATGCTTGTTCCTCCCTCCAAGTTCCATCCCGAATCACGATATTTCCGCTGCCCCCCTCCAGCTCCCCCCAGTTATCGGATCCGGTCCGGATTTGAGCTGAACATTTGAGACACATGTTCTTGACACTCAACCTTCATGCATGTTCGATTACCCGTTCGAAAGTTATACATGTTACTAGTTTCCGGATTCCTCATCCCTCCACTCCCCCACGATGGCCGGGTTGGGGAAGTAATTATTTCCAAGTTAATCTGCTGGGGTCCCTGGTCCCCGGTCAATTTTCATCATCTTAGCTTGTGTGGAAGCGTTTCAGGAGATTTCCGGCGTCCCCATCCAGCCCCCCCCCCCCCCCACCACCCAAGCGTTATCGGATCCGGTCCGGGTTTGAAACTGATTATCTGAGACACTTGCTCTTGACACTTGTCAAGTTTCATGCACGTCCGATTATCCGTTCCAAAGTTATGCATATTAGTAGTTCCGGATTCCCCATCCTTCCACTCCCCCCAGATGGCCGGATTGGGGAAGTGATTATTTCCAAGTTAATCTGATGGGGTCCCTGATCCCCCGGCAAATGTTAATCTGGTCGGGTCACTGTTATGTGGAAGTGCCCAAACTGGCAAAACCAGGACGGAACGACAGGCATTACGATCGCTATATGACACTTGAGTAGGCTCAAGTGCCATGACAACTAGCACAAACATATTCAAAAGAGTAAGGTAGCGATCGTCCCCCATCTCCTTTCTCTTTGTCCCATTTTTATAGGGACAAGGAGATACGCTGGATTCGTTTCTGAATTTTCTTTTTTGCTTCTTCGCTCGAAATTCGGCGAAACCACAAAATTTGCAGAAGTAAAGCAGGAAGTTTAGGTCAGTATCGTCAAAATAGATATGGCTTATAGAGGTATATCTGAACTTGGTTTTCTCTGATGATTAGCCTGGCAAAGACTGGATCTGGCGAAGACAAGACCCAATTATCTGGATCAAATATTAGATTTGTGGGACCCCATCGACACCTTTGGTCTTGTTTCTACTGTATTTCAGAAATTATCTGTCCGCGAGTGTATTTTCGTTTTGCGAAGTTTCTTCTTAGTTATCCACCTTAGGCCACAAATAGTTATTTTATGAGTAATTCCGCCTAATCTCTCCAACTTCTGTTATTGATAAACGGCTTCAGGATTTTCATTCTTCTGTGTGAATGTTGTGTCACCCATGGTCGGCGCTATTTATTTAATCGTCTTTGTTGATATTTTTTGTATTTAGTGTTACTGTTTTTTCTATTTATTTTCTTTGTTCCTCCATCTTTAGAGCGCTTTCTCCCTCCTTTTTCAGATGGGTTGATTTGAACTGAATTATATGGCTGCATGAATCAGAATAAAAAAACAATGGTTATAACAAACTATTCTAAATAATTTGCCGTAAGCGACGCGTAGGCCTTCTATACTTGCGATCTTTGAATTCTTATACCAACGGATTCATTCCGTCGATTTCTCGCCCCGTCAATGGAATGAAACACTAATCCACCTCAAATATCCAAGCCCCGCACATGAGGACCAGCTAATCGCTCTCCCCAATGCCCTTGGGACAAAAGCCAACAAACTTACTAAACGAATCAGGTCCTGAATTAGCTGGAATTTCTCGGCGAAATCCAATTAGTGACCCCTTGCCCCGAATGCAAATTCGGAATATTTCCCCTACGATGGTGTCAGCTCGACTGAAAATCAGACAGGACACTGTGAGATCAAATAATCAACCTAAAACACCAGGGGGTGGTTTAATCTCGTTTGATCGTCGTTAAAAAAAACAGAAACACAGCTAAAGGACGTCTGTAAGATCAAAATAATCAACCTAAAACACCAAGCGGCAGTTCATCTCGTTACAAAACCAAACAAGAGCTGTAAGCTCATATGGCACTTGCAAGGCTTGGTAAAAGGATGAAAGTTGCCAATTTGTGGGTTTATTGTGATCATTTGTAAGCCAAACCCTTGAAACAAAAATCCCGATGGACCAGTGGACAACACGAGAATGTATCGTTTGGTTAAAAAAAAAAAAAATCCCATCCATTGACAAAAAAGTAAGAAACCTCGTAGAAAGTCTCCCTATTTCCAAATCCCAGAAACAGTTCCTAAAAGTAACCGGGCCGGTAGCACCGCGTTTCTATGGAGTAGTTAAAGTGCACAAAACAGGTAGACCCCTTCGCCCAATAGTAGCAAACGTTCGAGCCCCAACTAAAAAATTAGACAGATTTCTAGCTTCGTTAATAAGGCCACTCCTAGATTCAGGGCCGCATTACATAAAAAATTCCATTGATTTTGTCCAAGAGTTAAGAAAATACCCTGTCACCAAAGAAACGCAAAAAGCAAGCATTGATGCTGTATCTTTGTTCACCAGTCTCAGGAAAGATTTCACCCTGGATGCCCTAAAAGAAGCACTAGAGAACTATCCCGAACTGTCAGACAAAACCCCCCTAACTGTAAGCCAAATACTAGATTGTTTTAAACTTGTTTGGGAATCAACATATTTCATCTACATGGGGCAATTCTACTGGCAGCATGAAGGAGCAGCGATGGGGAGCTGTATTTCGCAGGGACTCGCCGAATTAACGCTGAGAAATATTGAAGAAATCGCTTTCAGTATCGCGCCGATGGTTCCAAGTTTCTACAAACGTTATGTTGATGATGGTTTCACAGCATGGGAAGGCCAAAAAACAGACATTGTGAGTTTCGTTGACACTTTGAACTCAATTCAACCGACTATCCAGTTCACGATTGAATTTGAAAATGATGCACAGAAGCTGCCGTACCTAGATGTTTTGATTGCTAACAGTGAAGGAAGTTTTGTCTGCTCAGTCTACAGAAAACCCACCCACAACGATCGATACCTTCCATATGATTCTTACCAGCCAGAATATGTGAAACGTGGAGTAGTTATCTCACTAGTCGACCGAGCCATCAAAATTTGCGACAAAAATCTCCTAGATGATGAACTTTGCCACATTCGGGACGTCCTGTTTGGAAACAAATACCCCATTCAACTGGTTGAACAGATCATCAGAAGACGACTGAAGCTGCATTCATCCCCCAAAGATCCTGTAAGTTCTACTAGTAATGGTGAGGCAGAGGAAAAAAATGCCCGCGTTTACCTTCCGTACGTCCGCGGAGTAACCGAAAAATTATCCAAAAGTTTGAAAAAATACAACATCCAAGTCTTTCACAGAACCCAAAATACTTTGCTGTCCTACCTAAACTCCGGAAAAGATAAAGTCCCAAATCAGTACCAAAGAGGCATTTGTTCAATACCTTGTGATTGCGGAAAGCGTTACGTAGGAAGGACAGAGAGAACTTTCGGAAAACGACTTGCAGAGCATGAGCAAGAAATTGACCACGCCCTCTCCAACGGACACCGTCATAACTATACTTTCAAATCTGCACTTGCAGAACATATTTTCGAAAACCCATCCCATTCAGTATATTTTGAAAAAGCCAAAATTCTTGCAACGTGCACCGGACTCCATCAAACCATTCGAGAAGCCGTTGAGATAAAGAAAAACCGAACAGGCATTAACCGAGATACAGGCGAGTACTCCTTACCGGAAACGTGGAACGGGGTTATTAAGGGAAGAAAATTTAAGCCTCAGTCCCTTATTAACAACAAAACCGAAGTCGATCAAAATGCAGAAAAAAATATTTCCTGCCGTCGCCCCATTCGTGCAGCAAAAACAGCAGCCGTGTCAAAAATTAAATCTCAGCACTAGTTTTTCCGTGTAGTGATTATTCAAAGTAATAGATTCAGGCAAGTACTCATAATAGAAACGTAGAACGAGGTCATTAATAAAATAATATTTAAGTTTTCAGCCCGTTATTAATGAAAAAACCGAAGTTGATCAAAATGCAGAAAAAACCCTTTCCTGTCATCCTGTCAGCAAAAACAGCGTCGTTGTCAAAAATTAAATCTCACGACTAGTTTTTTCATGATAGTGGTATTTGAAGATAATTTACTTTAATAAGATATTTATAGTCGGTAGAAGCTTCAGTTCTTTATTACAGGTTTGTTTCCTTCCCCGTGGTTGAACCAGAGGATTGACAGCCTGACGAGGACCCTTGCCAAGAAGGGCCGAAATATCGCTGATGAATAATCATAGCTGACGTATCCGTTATAAACATTGTTAGAATAAAAAAATTGCACTTGGCTGTGATAATGTGTACTTTAAGGGCGCTAGAAATTCATCTGTGATCAAAACCCTTAAGGCAAAAATGATCCTGGGCCCTTTACAATCACGAATATAGATGGATTGACCAAAAGTTTTTTTTTTTTTTTTTCGATTAAGATTTAAGATGCGCACTTTAAGGGTGCTAAAAAGTCATTTCTAAGCAAAACCTTTGAGATCCAATCCGATCGGGTCCCGAACATGCGTGCCAGTGTTCGTCGCCCTAGCACATCTGGACGTACCTTAAATGGCGGTCACCGGAAATCCGAACCATCTCCAACTCCCCCCAGAATGCCCGAATCCCGTCCGGTTCGGTCACTGATATATCTAGGGCTTATGCTTGTTCTTCCCGCCAAGTGTTATCCGAATCGTTACACTCTAAGCGTGTCACAAAATTTACCCCCGCCCCCGACTCCCCCACATCAATCGGATCCTGTCCTCACTTGAAATGGGACATCTGAGACATGAGTTCTTTCTGAAAATCGAGTTTCATTACTATCCGATCACCCGTTCAAAAGTTGGACATTTCTCAAAATTCCAGATTCCCTCTCCCTCCACTCCCCCACAATGGTCAAATCGGAAAAACGACTGTTCCTAAGTTAAAAGCTTGTCGACTCCCTGATATGCTGCCAAGTTTCATCGTCCTAGCACATGTGTAAGCACCTTAACTCGGGATCACCGGAATTCCGGAACCCTCCATCCAACTACCCTCAGAATGCTCGGATCCGGCCAGGTCTTGTGAACACGTATCTGGGGCTTGTGCTTGTTCTTCCCACAAAGTTTCATCCCGATCCGCCCACTCTGAACATGTCTCACGATTTCCACCCCCCCCCCCCCTCCAACTCCCCCCAAAGTCATCGGATCCGTTTCGGACTTGACGTGTGACATCTGAGACACGAGGTTTTTCCAAATATCAAGTTTCATTAAGGTCCAATTCCCCGTTCAAAAGTTAGACATACGTCAATATTCAAGATTCTCACTCCCTCCACTCCCCCAAGGTGGTCGGATCGAGGAAGTGACTATTTCCATGTTAGTTTGGTCGGATCCCTAATATGCCTGCCAAGTTTCATCGTCCTAGCACATCTGGAAGTACCCTGACTCGCGATCACCGGACTGACCGACAGACGGACGGAAAAGTGATCGGTAATATGGCACTTGGCAGGAAGGCAAGTGGCATAAAAATAAATCTACACTAACAGGAAAGGACACTAACGGCCATCAAGCGGCGGGGGGAGGTTTCTGAAAAGCAAGAAACTCCCCGTCATTTCGGAATCCGGAAGCACCCTAAATCGAGTGTCTAATGCTAATGCTAGTTCACACGAGAACTTGGTAGTTGATACGATCGTGGATACCCTAGTGGCACGACTCGGAAGTACACGGGCAGGTGCTGTCAGAATAGCTCAGAAAACAAAAGGAAAAGAAGAATATTTAGTCAATGTATAAATAAAAAGTAAACAACTTTTACGGCTACTATTTCTTTCGACAAACTGAATATGGAGTTTTTATTTCTCTTTATGTGTAGGCTACACAATGAGGGATTTGGGAGGAGGGGGTCCCGAAGGGATAAATTTGCACTATCTAATAGGGTCCCGGAAAGTGTGTGGTTCAAATAGGGGTCGAACGAATGGAGTGGTTTGAATGTAACTCTGAAAATAAAGAGATCGTATGCTCTGTAGATGACATATTTTAGGGTCCGGATTGGATCCGAGTGCGGTGGGGAGAGTTACCGGAATTTATGGTCACACTCGAGTGAAACTAGAGATCATATTTCTAGGTTCGAACCTAGGGTGGTTGAAGGGGGTATTTTGTGAAGTTCTCATTTATTTTCTCGCAGCACCTACTGGTAAAAAGTGCCATGTGAGCTCGTGGCTCTTTTTCTAACACGTTGGAGGAAGAAAAAGTTTACAAAGAAAACACTGACAATTAGGAAACTGAGGGTGAAGTTGGATGTAAGCACAAATAGCGTATTTCGATCCGTCTTTATACAGACTAGACTTGTTTGTTCCTCTTTCGAAACGGTTCATTTGGTGACAACCCCTAACAAAAGGTTGCCAGGTATCTTACACCAGACAAAAAGTGTAGCGTGCCAATATCATCGGGGGCATGCGTACAAGCTTACAAAGTCAAGATTCCACAAGGACGTTTTTAAGTGGGGTTTTGGCAACCGAATTGTTGATCCTTGGAACAGCCTTACCGAAGATGCGGTTAATGCTGAATCGATCAATAGTTTTAAGTGCATTGTTGATGAGATTTTTAACTCTGATCAGTTCGACTACTCAAAATTTCTTAGAGTTATTTAGAGGCGAAAGCCTTTTCTCTTGCTTTGTATTATTATTATTATTATTATTATTAATATATGAAACACGGAGATACTTTCGAGTCGATACAGAGCACTATACAATTTTCAAACACGAACAGGGGAAGCTACAGATCCTCTAATAGTTTTAACTGGAGTATTTCCTGACGCGGACGGAAAAAGAGTTGAAATTTAAGCCGCTTTCACGTTGACGCCTAGAGCCTTTCACACTCAACCTACGCAACCTCTGCGTCACGGTTGCGGCGAAGCAACGCAGAACTTACGCAGACAAATAAAACTCAACGCAAGAATAGAATCAAGTTCTATTCTCGCGCTGCGTCCACCCGTTACGCATCAGATTTTCCACTGAGTTTTTTGAAGAGAAACTGGAGAATAACCTACTAATGATGAAGAAAAACTTACTAATGATGATTAAAAACTTACTAATCGATGAAAGAAATGAAAATTTGGCAGAAGAAACCGAAAAAGAACACGTAAATACGCATCCAACGTGACATGCTCTCGCGCAGGTGTGAAAGATGCATTACGCAACGCAAGACAAACGTATACGCGACACATTGCAACGACGCGTCAATATGAAAGCGGCTTTAGCCTCACATTCGCCGGTTCGAACACGTAGGTTTAGCAGGGATATAAAAACGTTCCTAACAAGAATTTTCGCTTCACACTTTTTTTTCAAAAGCAGATAAGGGACAAGACGAAACTGTTCCTATGGGATCGCCATTCTAAGTGTTTTGTGCGATTAAAAACCTCCGACAAGGTTCCGCATTTTTACAAGATAGGTAGTAAATATCGAGAAGAAAGGAACAAAGCTGGAACACATGGATTTCCTGCTTCCTCTTCGAATGGACACAAAAGAAGTCATCCCACAAAGAAGCTGTGATTCGAAGCGTGTGCCCGCCCTGTCGTTCACAAACGAATTTCTACAAGTTCAGCGCTTTTTTAATAAACCTTTAAAATGTACCATGCCAGTGCTTCGTTTAACAATAAGGTGTATGTAAACTCTTTCTAGTACTGTAGTCCAAGTTCAGAACTGGATAGTAAAGATCAGTGGTTTTGTTGTTTTTCCACATATTCATTTTTCAACAACTTCGTTTGTCCAGCTTGAGCGGCTTTGAGCCTGAAGAAGTCCCTTGCCACGAAGGGCCGAAATATAGCTCTATTAAAATTAGGCTGACGTATCCGTTTTGCACCATCAAAATATGATTCGCAGTCAGTTTGAGCTGAAAGAATATTTATGCTAACTAGACTCTTCAAGTCCCATAGGAGCTTTCAGCTCTTGTTAATTAGTAATATCCTAAATTATTAAACTTGCAGATTATGTTTCATTTGCCTAATTATATTTGGATATTTGAGGATTCCCGCCAAGAAGACAAGTCTGTACAAGGCAGGCTAATGATTAAATACTCACAGTAGGATTTGTGGGTATCCCCTGATTTTCATTTCTGAGCAGACATTGGGAAACCTGGTGCAATCGACCCTGCCGACTCTGATTCCCTGAGGGCCAAGAAACTGTGCTACTTGTGACCAAACTGGTTCCAACTTTTTACAATGGGCACACCACGGCGCGTAGAACTTCATGAACCATATTCCATCATGTTTGACTTCCAGGAAACTGCAAAAAAAAAGATAGCTAGAACTTTTAAGTCTGCACAAAGTCTAGTCTAACGAATGTGAATGCTAGTCGAAAACACGGCAGTACAGATCCGTTCTAGGGGGGGGGCGATTCTTACCGAAAAGAGTGGGGGTAGTGACCTTTTTGTCGGCCACAAGGCTGATTTTTTTTCGCGTTTTAAGTGTCCCTGTCGGTCTCTTATTTAACGAAAATGTGGTTTTCATATATTACAATAATGGTAAAACCGTACTTGATCAACTGACAACTGTTTACAAGAAAAATTCAAGCTCCTGGCTCCACTTGTAAAAAGATTTTAGAGTCTAGTTACAGTAGTTAGAACATGCGTTAATGCAGACTTCCGTAAGTGCAGTAAATTAGTAAAACAAAACAAAAAACTACAGCCAGTCTAGGGGGGGCTATCGCCCCCCTCTGGATCCGCCCCTACAGACAGGTTGCAAGATATGGAGCAAATGGAAACATTGAAACTCAAACTAGCCTATTTACGACCCAAAGCTATTGGCTAATGAAAAATGTAAAGATGCAAGTTAAGGAGTTTCGTTTACTCTTCTGTTAGGTCGTTAAACGTACAACCGCAACTAAATTCACTAGTCTTCTTTCAAATTTTGCTAATACTGCACATTCTCATTATTCTTCAGTGCGTGACAAAAATTTATCCTCACCATCCTCACTGTATTTTTCTTTGTATTCTTGTCTACACCTTCATTCTGAGGGATGTAAGTTAATAGCAGCCGCGTTTTGGGCATTCGGTCGAATAAAATCTATTTAGCTCTCGTTCTTTACCATTTACGGTAGCTTCGGCTGGTTACTGCTCATTTTTATGGCACTTGCCCTTCGGCCAAGTGCCATATAGCGATCGCAATTTCTGTCCGTCCGTCGGTCGGTCGGTCTGTCGGTCCGGGTTTTGCTAGTTCGGGCACTTACACATAAGCTAGGACGATGAAACTTGGCAGGCGTATCAGGGACCGCAAACGATTAAGTTGTAAATAGTCACTTCCCCGATCAGAGCATTGTGGGGGGAGTGGAGGGAGGGGGAATTCGGTATGAGGTATTTATAACTCTTGAACGTGTGATCGGATCTTAATGAAACTTGGTATTTGGAAAGACCTCGTGTCTCAGACGATCCACATAAAATCCGGACCGGATCCGGTGACTTCGGGGGGAGTTGGAGAGGGGAACCGGAAATCTTGGGAAATGCTTAGAGTGGAGGGAACTTGGTGGGAAGAGCAAACACAAGTCCTAGATACATCTTTGACATAACCGGACCGGATTCGAGCAATATGGGGGGAGTTGAGGGGGGTCGGATTTCTGATTAAACGTGAGTTCGGTACTTCCTGATGCACTAGGACGATGCAACTGGGCTTGGATATCAGGGACTTGAATAAACCGACTTGAAAATAGTCGTTTGCAGGATCCGATCATCGTGGGGGAGTGGCCTCAGGGGGAATCCGGAATCTTGAGGTATTTATAACTCTTGAACGGGTGATCGGATCTTAATGAAACTTGGTATTTGGAAAGACCTCGTGTCTCAGACGATCCACATAAAAATCCGGACCGGATCCGGTGACTTCGGGGGGAGTTGGAGAGGAGAGCCGAAAATCTTGGGAAATACTTAAAGTGGAGGGATCAGGATGAAACTTGTTGGAAGAGCAAGCGCAAGTCCTAGATATATCACTGACATAACCGGACCGGATTCGAGCAATATGGGGGGAGGGGGGTGGCGGATTTCTGATTAAACGTGAGTTCGGTACTTCCTGATGCACTAGGACGATGTTACTGGGCTGGCATATCAGGGACTTGAATAAACCGACTTGACAATAGTCATCTGCATGATCCGATCATTGTGGAGGGAGTGGCCGGAGGGGGAATCCAGAATCTTCAGGTATTTAAAACTCTTGAACGGGTGATCGGATGAAACTTGGTATTTGGAAAGACCTCGTGTCTCAGACGATCCACATAAAAATCCGGACCGGATCCGGTGACTTCGGGGGGAGTTGGAGAGGAGAGCCGAAAATCTTGGGAAATACTTAAAGTGGAGGGATCAGGATGAAACTTGTTGGAAGAGCAAGCACAAGTCCTAGATATATCACTGACATAACCGGACCGGATTCCAGCAATATGGGGGGAGGGGGGTGGCGGATTTCTGATTAAACGTGAGTTCGGTACTTCCTGATGCACTAGGACGATGTAACTGGGCTGGCATATCAGGGACTTGAATAAACCGACTTGACAATAGTCATCTGCATGATCCGATCATTGTGGAGGGAGTGGCCGGAGGGGGAATCTAGAATCTTCAGGTATTTAAAACTCTTGAACGGGTGATCGGATGAAACTTGGTATTTGGAAAGACCTCGTGTCTCTGACGATCTACATAAAATCCGAACAGGATCCGGTGACTTCGGGGGGAGTTGGAGAGGGGAACTGGAAATCTTGGGAAACGCTTAGAGTGGAGGGACCAGGATGAAACTTGGTGGGAAGAGCAAGCACAAGTCCTACATACATCATTGACGTGAAATTAGATACCTAACTTCTAGGTCTAATCCTAGGGGCGGTTCAAGGGGGGATTTTGTGACATTCTCATCTACTTTCTTGTACCACCTACTCGTAACAAGTGCCATATGAGCTCGTAGCTCTTGTTTACTTCTTAGCATTGCAGTACTTCAGGAATAAGCACGTCTCTTGACGTGAAAACTAGCCTACTTTTGTTTGCTGCAAATTCCGAACAAATGTACTCTGTATCCACTTTCCCCTGGATCGCCCCTTTCATAGCCAGACAACTCAGGGATGAATAAATAATCCTGGGATCGCAGGAAGGCACTTTTATCATCGTTATTTCCAAAAAAAAATTCCCTGCGGCGCATTTTGCAGTCTTCACTAGTTAGACAAAGGTTGCCTCATTTAGTTGGCGTTTGAGGCTTTGAATTTTGGGGGCTTGTTGCACGGGAAGTAGTTAAATGTTGCCAGAAACTTGTTTGCATGGGAAGTAGTTAAATGTTGCCAGAAACAAAAAGGCGGATTCAAAAAATTTCGACTGCGGATCCTTAATTAATCATGGACACAGCTGTTAGCGACGTTGCTACTATGCACCAACACCGTTTTTTGCGATTATTTCAAGTCCTGTCGGCAAAACTCGAAAGATTTATCAAAAGTAAAAGGCTAGTGACTGCGTATCCATAAAAAAGAAACAGAAGCGGAAAAGCGCAAAAACGCGCAAATTTTTCTCTTTAGACTTGTTTGTATATACCTACTTTGCCCTACTTTGCAACTCGCTATGTTTTTAAGTAAAAATCAGGTACCGATTCGGTCAATTTTACCAGGTCCCCCCCCCCCAATGAAGAAAGGCTCGGGACGCCCCTGATGCCTATGCTATACTACCAGGGGCGTCATTTCGCGAAAACCGGGGGGGGGAGGGCAGGGGCATCGTTCAGAGTCACTAGCTCCACTTCAAACGGTCTCCGATTGGTTAGAGACCTTCTCAAGATAACTACGTGTCAAAGTTCTCAAATCACTTTCGTTTCTTACAGATTTCCTTATTTCATGAGTTTCCCTTGGAAAGCCAGGGGGAACTGCCCCCCCCCCCCCCCCCAAATGAGGCCTCTGGTAGCTACCCTTCATTTACAGTAGTTACAGTAACAACAAACATATACATATACTGGGCAACGAAGCAAATGGCAACAAACCTAAAAGCTGGAAATTTTTAGAACTTCTTAGCAACATAGCTAGAAGTAGAGCATGCAACTAAGCAAGCTCTCCACGCCTTGGTTTAAAGCTGGTTTTGAGAGACGGGTTCAGACTACCTAGGCCAACAATTATTCCAGTCTTTACATTAAGAATAAATAAGGGAATAAATAAAGGAATAAATAAGGGAATAAATAATAAATAAAGAATAAAAAATAATTCCTTATTTATTCTGGCTTACATCCATATAATTCTAGTCAACAAGCAACTTACGCATCTCCAAGTTCAAGCACCTTCGTTGAGGATAGTACAACTGGTACCACTAGAAGAAAGAAAGGAAAAATCATGTTAAGCCAACTTCAGATATTTAGTCTCGATGAAATAAAAGAAGTTAACTTTGCATTCTAATGTATTTTACTCTGTTTACTAAGTGGCCTATCTCTGAACAGTATAAGTTCATAGAGACAGTGACAATTCCCCCTATGCAGCCTTAGCCTAATATAAAAAGAATAAAGATTTATAGGCAAAACAGATCAAGTGGGTTTAAAGCTATTTATTAAAATCTATTTATTCTATTTTAGATCCCTGCAGTAGGCTAACTAGTAGCAAGTTTTTTATGGTCTGACACCTGGAAGTCCCTCCCTCCAGTATCTGCTTCAGGTTTATATATTGTGTTTCTATAGTTCACTCATATACAACAAGGCGGGAAGCAAATAAATTCCATCTAAGATGTTTTACGGAGCAGTCCATTGTATTTCCTTGCTTCCTTAATACAACATATCTACTGTATGTGTACCATACCCAGTGGCGTCCCAGCACCTTTTACGGGAGTTTTTCGAAGTTTTACGGAATTTTTCCAGGTTTTAGCGGAATTTTTCGTCATGACCATCTCTGCAGAAACTCTAAAATAGGTCTACTGTTGTGTTTTGGCTTCTATTTTTTTTACAAACAACAACAAATAGGCTCATTGTTAAAGTTTTACTAAAAGGCAGCTTATTTTTCATTCTGATATCTGAATACCAAAATATTTTGATACATCTGAGGGATTTTGTATTTTTTCACCACTGGTAATAACATTCAGAGTGTACACTGCTTGCATGACAAATGCCCTAGCGAACATTTGATTTTTGTCTGTGTTTTGCTCGACTAGACTGTATAGAACTTGATTGATTTCATACGCGTAAAAATAACCCCTTATGCCGATGATACTTGAACTTCACGGGTGTGCCCAACAAAGTTTGCAGAATTTGATTTCTTACATATAAGTAACCCCATGTGCCGACCAGTCAACCCGACGCCCGACAAAGCCATGAAATCTTATTTCTTCTGGATTCCTTATGTATAAAAAGAGCTGGATCTACCGGCGAGAATACCAAGTACGACAAAAGCATGCAGAATTCAATTTCTTCAGTGTTTTGCCCAACGAATGTTTGCAGGATTTCATTTCTTCCGTATAAAAGAGCCAGATGTGCGGACGAGTCGACCAACGCCTAACAAAAGCATAAAAAAAAGTATTTTTTCTGTGTTTGCCGGCGATTCGTGCCGACAAACAAGTGATCTTTCGCCGGGCTTCACCCGAGGAAAGTATTTTCTCAAGACCTTTGGGGGGGGATTTCCCCCCCCCCCTCCCCCCCATAGTGATGCCCCTGGTTGCGGCATGGTCAGACATTGGGGCACAATGCTCAAAAATTGAGGATTTGTGTACGACTGTGTCATACTACCCGATTCCCTAATTTTTATATGAGATCTGCATTTCCTCCTAGACTGTGTGCAGCAGAGATGAATAAAACCAATAGAACCAATAAATAGTTCCAAGATTCTTTCATACTACGTACCCACCATGACATACTATCCTCCTCTCCCCTACAGAACAGAGTAGATGAGCCCAGGACCTGTGCTCGTATGGCTTCCTCAAATAAGTTCAGGTGCTGCTCTAAAGATATGAGATGATGGCCAATATGGGCAGAATTTAGTTTGAAGTGTTTATATAGAGATCCATGAAAAACGGTATGTGCGAAATCCAGCTTGTCTGATACATACAGGTAAATAGGCCTAAGAACCATTTATTGATCATCATTTTGATACACGTTTGAACTTTCTGCTCAAATTTCAAATACTACTAAAGTTGTGTCATGTTCTGTCGGAACAAGTCCCAAACTTCTCAGTTGCCGTTTTTCAACTTTGGCACACAGTGACCTACGGCCCGTGACGTTTTGACGGTGTGATGAAAGAAATAGGAAAATTCGGTTAGATGTAATGAAAGAGGATAGTGTTCTAATAATGAAATAGAAAAAATAAAAAAAGGGATAAAAAAGTACACCCTTCTAGAGATGGGAGAAAAAAAAGAAATATACCCCATAGAATAGATGAAGGAATGAGAAATAATATATGATTTGTTGTATTTTAGAGTTGTAATTTTTGTTTTATGAATCGACATGCTCACGACAAAGTGCACGTTTTGACATATTTGTTTTTATGACGCAGGTATTTGCCGCAGCAACACAACCCCAACTAACCAGCAAGACAAGTGTTATACATAAGACGAAATCAGTGAAAATATTCGAGTGATACCCAAGCAAGTTAGTGAATATAAAGCTCTGCAAGAACGAGTGATACGAACGCATATAACCTTTCGGTCGAACGCGTCAAACCCCAAACAACAACAACAGATGTAATGTTGCGAAAGATGTATTTGTACCCATATACATATGTATATAGAGAGAGAGAGAGAGCCGAGAGGCAATTGAGGTGCCGGACGCGTGCGTTTACACTTATAAACCATTCTAGGGACGATCAGTTCCTTTAGTTCCGCAAAAAACGAAATTATAATAGCTTGTTCACACGGGGCTGAAACTGCGGCCGATTCGTAAATAGCGGTTGAAAAAAAAATTAGCCGCTGATCTTTCAAATAGGCGATTATTTTCATCGCGGCCACCAAAAGCAAAAGCAAATTTTTCGCATGCAAACTATTTTAGGCTCGCGTAGCGCAGGTGCCGATCTCCTCATACTCCGCCCTCGGCCAGCAGTGCGATACGTGGTTGGGGGCAAATCATCCGACGCTTCCCGTGCTTTCCCTAAATTTCTCTAGGTACCCATTTGAAGCTAGGTAGACTTTTGGCCTGTCTTACGGGGAAATGCCACTAACCCTCGCCCTAAACCAAACGGTAGGCACACCAAGACTCGAAAAAGCGACCCTTCGCTTGGTAGTCCAGCGTGCTAACCCATTCGGCCACTCACGGACAACCCCGGTCACCGATCGGGTATCAAGTTCAAACTTGGTACACTAGTGGGTACTGCGGCCTATTTGTGCCTTTGGGGGCCCCACCCAGAGGCGTTAGTACCCAGAATGTTTGGAGGGGGGACAAGGTATTTACCGACTGGCTTGTAATTTTTCCTGATTGCTTTGCAGAAAAAAACAGTGTTTTCAAGAAAAAACGAGAGTTTTGAAAAAGATTGACAGATTTTTCAGGAAAAAGTTTGTATGGATGAAATATCGACTGATTTTCAGAAAAAACGACTGTTTTCATGAAAAAATCAACTGTTCTGACGAAACATCGTGGCGCTTCGTGCCGACTCGGTTATTTTTTACCGACTGGCCGACAACATTGGGGGAGGGAGGACCCCCCCCCCCAGTCGTGATGCCCCTGGCCCCACCCCTCACCCAACCCGGATCAGGGGCAAATGGGCCCAGATTGCCCAGGGAATAATGTTCATAACTTGACCAGAACTGGATACAGGACGACGAAATTCCTTGTGCGTGTAGATCCTAGGGCTGGGAAATTGATTTGAAAGTTGCACCTCCCCCAGCCACCCCGTTCATGGGCAACTGGGCCCAGGTTGCCCAGGAGTAAAGTTTGTTACCCGTGACAGGAATCAGCAGGCGTCAAGTTGAAAATTGGTAGGTTTGTGAGCATTGGGGTCTCTTTTTACTGTCTGCGGGTCCCAAACCCCACCACCACTCGGTTCAGCGGCAATAGGGCCCATATTGCCCATTTTTTTAATACTTTTAACTTATAACTGCAGATACGGCGATGAAGTTCCTTTGTGCTTTTGGAATATAGGGGGTTATGGGCCCGTTCATGGGCAAGTGGGCCCAAATTGCCGATGAAAAAAGTTTTGTACTCGTGACTGGAATCAAATTTTAAGCTGATATACTTAAGGAAAAAGAGCTGTAAATACGCATTTTGATGGGTCATGATCCCTGTCGACCCCCCCCCCCCCCTTCCCGTTCATGGGCAGCTGGGCCCAGATTTTTCCCATGATTAAATTAGTCTATGACAGGCCTCAAGTGCAACTCTTGTACATTTGGGGAGACATATCTATGGATGAGGATCTTGGTTTAACAGCAACAAATAAGACGACGCGACGTAGTTTATCTTTAATGAACAGTTGGAAAATGGACTGTTCTGTCACATGATCGACAATTCTTACTAAATTGTGTGACAAAGGGGGTATTAGGAGGCTACGATTTGGTTTATTGCACTTGTTACTACCTTGCTAGTGGAAAAGAGGTTTAAAGGGTCGGACTGGCTTGTAGACCATTGTTGGAACTCAAGCTATTCGTGCGAGATCTTCAGCATTTCTTTGGATTTATACCTGAGGTTTGTTTACATTTAAAGCTTTTTAAGTGTGATAATTACAAATTACGTTATTTCAGTACTTGTTTGGTTATTGGGATGTGAAATGTCTTGGTTCTAAAGCTCTTTGTGTATGAAATGTGATGAGCATTTTACTTTCACACTCCACGTCTGAGCGCTTGCGCACTTGTTCTTTTCAATTCTCCCGTCAACCCCAAACAGTTGATCCGTCGTCTGAACAGATCATCAGCCGCTGTTCGGTCCCGTGTGAACAAGCTATAAACTTTCCGCGCGACGTATAGTCAACCAAAGACAATAGTTGCGTTTTTGATCGAAGTTTTGTTCGCCGTTCGCCAACTTATTAGCCACATTTCAATCGTTAGAATACGTACGACTCCGAGGGTTCTACGTATTAGTACGATTGGTATCCCGGTATTCCCGTTCGCTGTTTTTCTTCTGTTAAATAATAGAAAGGAGGAAGAAGAATCACAGCTGTTTTGATTATTTATTTGGGTTTATTTATATTGATTACTTCTTATTTAAACCTTAATTTCAAGATTGCCTGGTTCCAGTTTACTTGGTGGGCTGATAGACAACAGTCAGGTCAGTCCACCACAAAAGTCAGATCTTTGGATACCATAGTCGACAGGAGGGGTATCCAGCCTCGAACCTGGCCTGAAAATGTTGGAAAGAAATTTTGTTGCAATCCTAACAAAGTCACAACTGTCAAGAAAGAAAACCTGCATGACCTAGGACCTGTTTTGAACTGCACAGGTTGCCTTGTAAGATTTTCGGGCCAAGTTCGAGGTTATATAAATTTGTGTGCGAATGCTGTTCCGGCGAACGCTGTTCCGGTGAATGCTGTTCCGTTTTGTGTTTCGTGTTTTGTCGCTGTTCTGACGAAATGCAAATTTAGGATCCTGAGCATGTCTTAAGTGGAAAATCTGTTAAATTTCAAATTATATTCCAAAACGGTCATACTTTAGGATCCAGCTCTATCCTCAGAACTTCTGCAATTCTTTTTTTTCTGTCTGTGAATCTCTCTACAATTTTCTATCTGAACAGTGATAAAACATCGTAGGAGAGCAAGTTCTGTGTTTTGCAAAACAGACAGCGGAACAGAGAACACAGAATAGCGTAAAAAAACTGGAAAATGAAAAACAGCGTGTTCAGTGTTTTGACGAAAATGGGAAAAATATGAAACAGAGTGAAAACAGCCAACAGAACAGAGACAAAAAGCGCAACTAATATTTACCAGAGCCTATGCCAGATTCTGAATAGCTGCTTCTACCTTCGCTCTGACCTACCTCACTATGGTATGGATGAATCGTTAATGGTTGATTTCTGAGCTTCACTCAAATGACTAATAATTTATTGGGTTCCATTATAGCATAGTTCAAATAGGTGTTGCAAAGCGAATCATGACGCACAAGATGTATTACAGTAGTAATAAAGATTCCTCTTTTCTTTGTGGTATGCCGTAATAAGGAGAACAGACCCAAATTCTATTCTCGCTTATTATGCAGAACTAATCAGATGGCTTGTTTGGTTCCATCAGCGAGCCAAGGAAATTAGCCTCACTAGGGCAGCACCAGACAGGTAGCATCAAAGTTCTACTTTGTTCGAACCTGTGAACTTTTCTTCAAAAGAACACAGTTCTATTAAGAATGCTTATTGTTAGTTTGAGGACAAATACGTAGATTTCTAAAAATTGTACGCATTCTTACGACTGTCACTTGGCTAATCAGTTCCCCTACAGGGACAATTTGACTATCCTCAAACAGGTGATGATTTGCATCAAAACGGAAAACAGCGGTAGATAACCAAAAGAAAAAATAGCTGAACTCAACCAGGATTCCTGGACTCGAAGGAATTTAATATTGAAAATTTCTAGTATTGCCTTGAATAGGCTGCTGCTACTATTCGGTTTACATAAGGTGGTGAGTTTCCAAACAGCTTCAGAGGAGTCCTAATGCTAGATGAACTATTGTTTCTGCAGGAACTCCTGTAAGAGGGATGATGACATATCTCTGTGTTGTTATTATTCTTGTTCCAGATAGCAGAGAGTGTTATCACAGTATAGGGCTTGTCCCTCTTCTTATCATCATAGCTTGTAATAACTCACTGGAACGCTACCAAAGTAAAAAGCAAACATTCAGTATTGCCAAACTGATACAGTTTGACAACCATTTCATTCTAAAAAAGTACCAAATTAAGGTAATGGCAGCAGTACTCTAAAAGAACAATAAGCAGTCGTTCTTACTGTCTTTCACTAAGCAACCTAACAATAAGTTCTTTCGGCGTAAAGTTGTGACTTCATCATCCAAATAAAGTGAACTTTTGGGGGGGGGGAGCCCGACCAAGTAATCTGATTGACTCTGCATACAACAAAGTAGAAACACGGTCTGTTCTACTGAAGGGTAATTCTGGCAGTCTGGAAAGCTCTGCGAGCTTAAGTGAAGTCTGTTTTTGCAACTTCCGCTAAAACTCGGTTCGCTTTCCAGAGCTGTTCTCTAGTTCTGCTAGTTCCGCCAGCACTTTGAAAGCAAATCCACTTTGCGAGTGGAAAGTGACTTTGGCAAATGAGTGGGAAGTTATAAAGGTACAACAGAGAACCCGCTTTGCTTTTCAGAACAGACGAATCTAGACACACTGTATACGGTAACACCTTACTATGCCTATTTGAAGGATGTGTATCGAAAAGCTCCCTGTATATGTATATACTTATCTAGCATTCGACATATCCTCATGTGTCATGCGAGAGATAAAGTTGGTGGAACGAAGAGGCCCTAGCAGTGATAAAAAAAAACCCTCAAAGGACCCCTCGTACTTAAAACGCCAATACAACCTACATACAAATGGCATTCATGAATTTTTAAACCAGGAAACCTAAATTTTGTATGTTACATTCGAAACCTAACAACACCACACTTATGTTTGCACTTGCCACTCAGGATTATCAAGCGTGAGTTAGGCTATGCTCCCAAAAGAAAACATAGCTAATAATACTAATATAATTGCTCTTAAAAGGCTTTTGCGTATAGATTTCTCACAACACTTCGATTTAATGATGCATTAAGCCAGAAAATATTGTCAAAAGTAGCGAAGTGCTCGCAAAGTCACCCACTTTGCTAGAATTTGTACTATACTGTACTGTGTTGTGAATGCTAGGTTCAAGCTGTTTGATCATCAGTGTTCATTAGTCTATTTTGAGTAACAATTTGCGGTTTTCTTGGAACATAATGG
The DNA here is from genome assembly GCA_023053575.1 of Branchinecta lynchi. NCBI lineage: Eukaryota > Metazoa > Arthropoda > Branchiopoda > Anostraca > Branchinectidae > Branchinecta > Branchinecta lynchi. Next base: position 10,212,896 of record JAKZAP010000007.1, read on the forward strand.
CTCCGAGACTCTTGTTCTATATTTGCCTTTTATAAAAAGCCAGATACCATGAGCCACTTGTAGGCTATTCATTGGCGTCATGATTGGGGGTTGGTGCCCCCCCCCCCCCCCCCCCAATATTGTCGGCCAGTCGGTAAAAGCAGGTTGTGCAAACAGTCGGTTTTTCTGAAAATCAGTCTATTTTTTTTTCCAAAACTGTCGTTTTTTTCTTGAAAACAGTATTTCTTTCTGAAAAAACAGTCGCTAAAAATTATCAGCCAGTCGGTAAATGCCTTGTCACTCCCCCCGCAATTATATCTTGAAATCTCCAAACCTTGTAGGCTATTGGGGTTGAAATTAGAAAATATACAGTTTTGGTATCATTTAATTGATAGTCCCGTTTTTTGCCAAAGAGATCAAAAGATTCTCTCCTCCATCTTTTCTGTTAATTTGACTCTTTTTGCCAGAAAGGAGTCTGGTGCAAGAATGGGAAAATGAACCAAGGCCTTGGAAGATAGGCGACAAGAAACGCGACTAAGAATAAGAGTTCTCTTCTGGGTAGACTGCTTTCTTTAGATTGTTTACTCTTTCAAGCATTAGTCTCTCTTGTGGATGTCATGACCTTATGTTGGAGTATCGCGACTCTCCCGTCTTAGCCCAGTGTCTGGTCTGTGCAGTTATGTTTCCACTTACCAAACATTTGTCTAAACAACCAGGGTCTGTAGGTCCTATATTAATCAATACTCCTCGAGAATGGAGGTTTTGTTTCATGGAAAACACGAGTTGCAGGAAATTTAATAAAGAATTCCCCTCACCATGGTATCCTTTCCAGCATCGCCGAAAGTTCCCGACCGGACCTGGTTTCCATCGTCGACAAAACTGCAACAAAAGGCTCTGTCAAGTTATGCAGGAATGTCTCTTGTCAATTTCACAGGTAAGTTCCAGCCTGTAAGATCTTTCGGTGTCTGCCCTGAATGACGCTTGTAGTTATAGGGGGAGTGCTATATATAAGGATTTAATGGTGTCAGAGATTCCCCCGACCTGCTGCATTTAGCTACTGCAGTGGGGGGGGGGGGGGGAAGAGTGCCTCAAAACTTTGGAAATGCACAGGGTGACGGGTGGAAGGAGCTGCATGAAACTTAAGATGCTAACAAGGATCATATCCCCTAGGCCTGTTTAAGACTGGTCAGATCCGACGTCGCTAAATAGAATTGGAGGGGGTATCAGTAATGTATTTTCTGATGCCGTTCAAGTTTGACTGGTCGGGGCCCACTGGATTTACTTGGGAACCAGAGTCCTCGTCCCTTAAGGCCTTGCGCAAATCCCCGATGTTGACTTTGCCAAGATGTTAATTTCGTCCTGCATTTGTTACCTGGCTTTCTAAACCGAATTCATTTCTGTTAAGACCCTTTCAAGTGTTACCTTGTTTCGCCGATTACATTCTTGTTACGAGCCCTCATTAAGAGGGTCATCAGAAATATTCTGTGTGTCGAACAAAGTACTTAACAGAAGGATGCGTATCCGTGTGTTTAGTCTACAGCCAGATATTCTTTTATCTATTGCATGGCTTGACATCCATGAAAGAGATAGTCTGTATATAAAATCTGATTAGATCTACTGTATCCTCGGGGAATTCATAAATGTATTTTCCGCCATTTTCTCACTGTCACTAGTTATGTTATATTTCCTAAAGCCTCGCCGTCATTGACGTATAACTAAGACAGACTAAAACTACTTTATTAACTCTTCGCTACACGGTTTTCTTGCTCTCGCTGGATTTTACAAACATGTCTGGCGCTTTTAGAAACTTGTTTGTCCGACAAACATTCAAGGTTAATAAGTTTAAGCACTTCTTTCCTGAAGGAAACAGCTGGGGAATTGAGACGGAACTTTTATACTGCGGGAAGGTTTTAGATAAGGCAATAAAAACACAAATTACCAGATGGTCGCGCTTGTGAGGGATCTTAGTGTAAAGCAAGCTTTCGCAGAAAGCGTTTAGTTATTATACCGCTGATGGTAGGGCTCAGTAGGCCGTATGGAACCAAACAAGTAGCCGTGGAAACTTCCTTGAGAAAAAGAAGTATCTTCCCGACTAACAGTTTGTCTTTTTCAGCTGGTCCCTCGCATTGGTATCCACATCTTACGTCAAACTGCGAAAGAGATTGCTTGTGAGAAAGCTCCGAAACCTGCGAACTTCTTGTCACACAAAGACTGGACTTGTTGTTAGTAAAAGTGTCAAGTGCCAAGCAGAAGAATTCAGTGTGGGAGCGGATGTTTTTATCAGAGCACGAAGGGCACGGAAGTTTTTTCTATTCTCTTTACAGAGGGCTTGGTAGTCTGAATATATGAAATTCGTGTGAAGCCATCTGTCGTGATAAGCCACGCCCGAATTTACCGGAACTGAGTTTATATGCGAAGGAGGCTTCATTATCAGTGAATTAGAGAATGGTTATCGAAATTGTACGTGCTAGTACGTACGGAAATCATTTTGAAGAATGGGAAAGACTTAGTTTCATTATTAGTGGTATGTTCCTTATTGCGAGCGCTGTAGCAGCTTTCAGTTTCCGGTTTTCACCGTATTTTGTGGAGCCCATAACTCGTGAACCAGTGCAAGTATCAAGTTGAAACTTGGTACACTTGTGGTTATTCGAGTCTAGTTGTGCTCAACCGGTTTTGACCAGTGAAAAATGTGCATAACTTGGACCTGGACATAGGACGATGAAATTCCTTGTACATGTAGATCCTAGGGCTGGGAAATTGCTTTTAAAGTTGCTCCCGCACCCACCCCGTTCATGGGCAACTGGGCCCAGATTGCCCAGGAGTAAAGTTCTTTACCTGTGATAGGAATCAACAGGTATAAAGTTGAAACTTGGTAGCTTTGTGAGCATTGGGATCTCTTTTTGGGATCCCAAAACGTAAGTCGAGGGATACCTATGACATCGCAAAAGTTGTCCGTCTGTCTGTGAGCACGATAACTCTCGAAGGGATTTGAATGAAACTTGGTGTAAGGGTTCTTTGGGTCAAGGGTAAGGTCAAGTTCGTAGATGGACTTTGTAGCTCTACATTTAGGGGTGAGAGAGGGGATTCAAATTAAGGGGCTGACAAAATATTTTGAAACAGCTAATGCCGATTATATGGTAATAAGACATGCTAAACACGATGGTGAAAACCATTTTCTCGCCAGTATTTCGCCCGGAATCTGGCAAAAAGTGGAAAGTTGGTTGAAAGTAAAAGTTTCATTTGAGGTTGGTTAAATGTTCTATTTAGGGGTAAGAAAACACGCTGAACACTTATCTGAAAAGCAAGTTGATTAGGTGACAGGTTTAGGGGTAAGAAGAGACGCTGAGTCTGTATATGACAATCATTTTTTACCCGGACATATAATTCATCCGGAATCCGGTTGTAACCGGAATTTATTTTATAAGTTAAAGATTTATTTGAAGTTGATTATGTCCTTTATAGAGATAAGGATATACGCTGACATTTAGTTCGCTCGGAATCCGGCCAAAACCGGAAATTTGGCAGAATTAAAGCAGGAAGTTTCGGTCGGTGTTGTCAAAATAGATATGGCTTATAGAGGTAAATCTGAACTTTCACTGATGATTAGCCTGGGGAAGACTGGATCTGGCGAAGACAAGACCCAATTGTCTGGATCAAATATTAGGTTTTTTGGGATCCCGACGAAACCTTTGGTCTTATTCCTCCCCCCCCCCCCCCCCCCTCTGTGTTCAGGGGCAATTGGAACCAGATTGCCCAGTTTTTAAGGCAATGAAATTCCTTTGTGCTTTTGGATCATAGGGTTTGAGGATATACATGGAGTTGAGCCACCCCCACTTCATGCGCAAGTGGCCCAATTTTCCCATGAGTAAAGTTTTTGACCAGCGACTAGAGTCAATCTCTAAGCTGACATAGTCTAGGATGTATGGGTCTAGATTTACAATTTGACGGGTCCCGGCCCCCCTCACCGTCCCGCTCATGGGTAACTGGGCCCAGATTTTCCACGAGTTACGTTCGTCTATGACATGTCTTGAGTTCAACTCTTGTATACTTGTGGATATCTATGTATAGATGTGGATTTTGGTGTAACATCAAGAAATAAGACCACGCGACGTACCTCATTCCTTAATGTTAAGTTGGAAACTGGACAGTTTTGTCATATGATCGATGATATGCCGTTCTTAATGAAATTGCGACAAAGGGGGTATTAGGCTGCTACGATTTGGTTTATTGCACTTGTGATTACATTGCTAATGGAAAAGAAGTTTAAAGGGTCGGACTGCCTAGTAAGACATCCAGTATGGAAACTGAAACCGTTCTTGCAAGATTTAAATATCTTCTTTGGATTCCTAAATGCGTTCTGTTTACATCGAAAGCTCTTACACTGGGAAGTTTCAGAATATTATTTCAATACTTTTTTGGTTATTGGGGATGTGAATTGTCTTGGCTCTAACGCTGTTTGTTTATAAGATGTGATAAATATTTTACTTTCACACTCCACGTCTGAGCGCTTGCGCACTTGTATGTTTCGTTGGTGCTTCCGTGCTATTATGTTGTAGGTTTTACAAGCGCGGAAAGAGTTATAAAGAATAGTGAAGCCTTGAGGCAGATAAGGTTATTAGTTTTGTTAGTGCGTCTACACGTGAATTTTGTTAAACACGTTGGAATAAAACTTGGAGAGTATAGCGGTCTTGTGAACTAGGTATGTTATGTTGATGTTCAGACTACACTGTACAACAAAATCTTGCAGTATTTGCTACTGGGACTAATCCTTATTGAGGATTAACCTTATCCCAATAGAGATAAGATTAATCCCAGTAGCAAATACTGCATCCGATTTCAGGGAAACTTGATGGGTGGGAGAGCAATGCCCTAGATGTGATGTCTGTATGTCCGATTCGCAGAGTTGAACGGGTGCTTACTTGACGCGTAAAGACCAAACCAGATGAGCTTTTCTGGGACCTAACATAGCACCGTCCGAGTCGTGCGTGATCGCAGCCTCTGTTTCTTCAGCGAGGCTATTGACCAGTGTGAGGTCAGTGTAAACTTTGTACCGTGTTTGATATTAAAAGTTTACCTAAAACTATTGTTTATATTATAGCAAACTCTTGAAAGCACTAGACTTAATATTTTTACTCGGGTACTCGATGGGAGGACTTTTAAGAGTAGGAAATGTAATCAGATACAAACATGGATTCGTGGAATTTCAGTTCGGTTCTCGCCATCTGTAAGCTTCTCGCCACTGGTGGATAGTCCAGTCGGATTTATGAACGAAACTGATGGTTCGATTTTTTGTTTGCTAAAAATTATTACCTTGTGGATCTGGGTAATGGTCTATTAGGACTATTATGAGACGTGTATGGGGGTTGGCAAAGAACGAACATCTGCAAGACATGATTGTCTGTTCTAGAAAGATGAACAAATATTCCTCTTTCGGGTCCCATCGAAACCTTTGGTCTTGTTGTATGTGTAAACGCGGATAACTTAAAGCCTACGCTGATAAATTAGAAGTTTTACCTTGATCGTTCTTAGTACCACTGGTACTTTTTTTTTTAATTTAGCTAGATTCCGGTCAGTCTACTTGGGGGACATTCAGTTCAAATATAGGTTCTGGATGTATTCTTACGTCTAAATCGACGCTCTAGTCGACCCTCTTACCGACTTCAGATAAGACTTTTCGCTCTCAACAATTTTCCGCTTTATGACGGATTCCGGCAAAATAGGCTACTAACTGTCCGGCGAAAAGACAAAGTTCAATGTCTCTGTACTCCTATGCCGAACCTCAATTCAAATGAGATGAAAAAAAATCCTACGACATGTCCACTTGTTCCCGGATTCCGGAGGAACTGTTTATCCGGTGAGAAAAAGAAATTCAGTTGAGGATTCAGCTTGTCTCCTTCCCCATACTCGAACATAGCATTAACCTGAACAAACATTTTGTTCATCCCTTAATCCAGAAACCCACCCCCACCCCTAACAATATGGTTACGGGCCCATCTATCATTTACTCCGCCTTTTCAGAATGGCGGGTCATAAATAAATTACTTACTATGAACTTAAACTGTACGTTTGACCCAACAAATACTCACACCAAGTTTGAACAACATCTCTCAATCTCTTGGAGAGTTATCGTTGTGATAAACGGGCAACTTTTAAGAAGTCATGGGTATCCGCGTCACTTAATTAACGAAGTGAGGGAAACCTCTGGGAATCACACTCTGAACGGAGGGGGGGGGGGGGGTAGCCTAACATATTAGTTAGGGTCATATTTTCTCTAATCTGTCTCGTTGGCTTGCTATCTATCTAGTCACGTGCTCGAATGAATTTTTACACCAAAGACTCCTTCATTACAGATTGGTGTCCTCGCCTCGACCAAGTTGGCTAATGGATACATTTTAGCCATGAAACTCTTTCATCATTAAACCAAAGGAACTTTGATTTTTGATCTTGTGGGCTATCCTTGACCTCCAATAGATAGTCTTTTCAACTGTAGGCTTCGTACCCCCCCCCCCACCCTCCGTAGAGCACGTTTTGTGAGTTCGGCGTAAAAAACACACTAGATGGCTCCTGGAGGCATACTGAGCTACCGAGAACTGTAAGCCTGAAACAGCAAAGCCATACAAAATAATGTTTACGTGACTGCCTTTGTACTGTTCACAAGATTAGATTCCAGCCTGTTTCAAGGCTTACTTGCTGAAAAGCATTAGTTTATTTCGGATTGCTAGCGCCACCTATAATCATTTCCTTCTTGCGAATAATTGACCTAGATGGCGCAGCTTTGTCTCGCTCGCTTCAACCCAGACTGGACCTTCCAGATATCCGAGGCTTCCGCGTGGTGAATTTTTATGATAACGATGACGGCTGATTTGCTCTTCTTTGACCTTTCCCTAGAGGTCCCTTCCCACTTCAAATATCTCCTACAAATTACATCCCAGTCAAAACTGCCAATCACTTTCCCGCTTCTTCCTACTTTGCATTTTTGTTTTGTCTTTCGGACCGGTTGCCTCTATGGTACCTTCCAGTCATCCGGAATGTCCAACAGCCCGGACTTCTAGACGTTTTGGGCCGGCTTCACCTTCCAGATCGGTCCTGACCAAAAATGCTATCTGGAATCCGGAAGAAAAATCTGGAAGATGAAGCCTGGCTTTTAGCAAATTTGACATTCGCTACTTACAAAAAAGAAGGGTTGTGCATTCTGAAAACCACTGAAGTCAGTTTCTTCTCCTTTCATTGTGGGCTTTTCTCTAATTTTACCCTATTCATCAAAGAAGGAAAAGTCAGGAGTATGGAGTGGTAGTCCTTCGTCAAGAAGCCGTGTCGCCAACGCGATTCATTTTCTCAACTGCGAGTTCTCAGTTCGAACGCAGATTCGCACAGCAAACTTACTAAGCAGGCTACATCAGTCTTAGGAAGCCGAATTACCGCAAGAGAGTTCCCTCTAAAGAAATTCGACGGGTGGCCAATTCCTAGATGTGATATTCCTTGGACTTCCAGACCAAGAACCAATAAAACTAGCAAGAACAACTTTTATTGTAAACTGTAAATTGAAAATTGCTCTGGTATACACAAAATCTGAAAACACAGGGCTGCACGTTTCCGTTTGGGAGTGTACGTCGATAACATACAGCATCACGGGCTGCACTGCCAGTACGGGATAATTATTAGTACGATTACACTACGTCACAGAACGCTTTCGCCTCTAGGGATCACACAAGTATTCAGAGTGAACGATGAGAAAGATGTCGCGACTTGAAGCTATCAGTCGATTCTGCATTAGCCGAATCTTCGGTGAGACTATTGTTGAGTCCACGCAAAACTCTAGTTGTACAAAGCATTGCAGAAACACGATTGAACAAGCTTAAAAGTGTGCCACTATGATGACGGAGGCCAATAAATTTTATGAAATCATTCAGTTTTGTCGAATCTGCAGACGTATTAAAATTAAATCTCTCTAAAAAATCTGTACGCGATGGGCGGAAAACAAAACTTGGCAAGCATCTGCGGGTAGAGTAGAGCAGGCGGATTTAGTTAGAATTTGGTGTTCTCCTTTGACTCTCGTTTGGATTTACTCCTAGGCTCCAATATCGTAATCGTCGTGAGGTCTGACTGTCTAGCTTTGCCATATAATTAGTTGGACTTGAATAGCAGCGGGGACAAACCCTCTTGCTTGAACATAAAGTTTATCTTGGTCGTAGGGCTACCACTGATTCTGCAAATGCAGCAATGCATCACTAATCATGTCACGACTGATCCATAATCTCAGGACATACAAAGAAGAACCGTAGACCTTAGCGATCTTACGTCTGGTTTTGTTTAATGCTCTACCAACATTCGGAGGTAAAAATGGCTACTTACAACACTAGGCATCGACTGTTTTCAATTCTACGTTCGTGGAATCCAGAAGCAAGGTGCTGAACAGAGTTGATAAATCGCACATTCCGTCGTGGAAGCTGATTAATTCGCCTTGTTTCACGCTTGTCCACCTGAAAAAGAAGGAGGGACAATTTAAAATATTCTCTCAAATGAGCACCATAATCTCACCGGGCGAGTGGAGTGATAACTATTCCTAATAACACGCCGTTGGAACTTACTGGACGACTTCGTCTTTCGAATTTACCTATGAAAATTGATAGTCTACTTCGTGGTAGATAAATCACGACCCATTTATGAAAACAAAACGGCTGCGTAAGAGGCCTTGCCCGTTAATCCAGTAAAATTATAATGGTGACAAGGTTCAGGATTTGATCCTCGAAAAAGCCAACCGCGGCAAACGTAAGAATCAGTGAAATGCCGCAGGGTGGGTATAAACTACCGTACGAAAGGCAAGGTTTCAGGAGCAACGGAGATGACGATCCATGACTCCACTTCCGTTTGCCTACAAGTTAAACAAAGAAGGAAAATAATACAGCAACATTGTGAAGGTCTGAAGCAACATGACAGTAAACTAAAAAAGCACCCCTTTCTGGGGCGACCCAATCACAGAAAATATAGAGGCTTTTTCGACTTTTCGAACGAGCAACGCTTCAGAAGCATCCCTCATCATACAAGGTAGCTTGAACCATGAAAGATAAGTAGGCTACCTTATGTCATCTTCAGTCTTAACTTATCTAGGACCCCAAAAGTTATTTGGTAGCTTTGCTATTTGGATAGACTAGGGTTGCTATTGTAGTTAATTAATTAAACAACATGATCATAGTATAACTAACTGAAAATGCTAATTTAAATAGTAGTGCAACATTTACGATGGTATTTAAAGGACGCGTCGTACTTATGATAGCAATTCATTCTACTTCAGTAATATTTCCATCCATTCTCATTCCCGAGAGTCTTCACTTCGTAAGTGTATTCTATCTCCTAAAGCAATAAACTGATTATTACGTCTGCCAAGTTTTTTCTCTTTACGTGACGTATTGCCGTTATTTCCGAAGAGCGTACCCGTCCGGAGAACGTTTATGCAAATCTTGCCAAGATTGTCATCCAAGGCAAGGGACACGGAAATAATTAAAGTTGTATCAAGGCCCTATAATGAGGTCCATAACTAATTCTCATAATCAAAGACTATTTAAAAAAAATAGTAATGGGCCCAACAAAGCTGTCAGGGACTTAGTTAGCTGCAAGGTTCATGGATTACAACATTATATGGGGTCACTTTTACCCACTGTCTGGTATGGTATTGGGGAAACCTTTCTCGACAGATAAAGTACTTCTGTCCCTAAATTTCCTTTGCCCCAAAAATCTAAGTTTCTCTCTCCAAAGCAGAGGGAGTGAAGCGCAAAATACGTTTTCTCATAGCTGTACAATCTAACGGGGACCAAGGAAACTTTTACATAGCAGAATCTGTATGGTAGGCCGGGTCAAGCAGGCAGGACTGGTCTTAGCGATTAACAAGACCAAAGGTTTCGATGGGATCCCAAAAATTTTCCTTTCCCCATTGTCAAACCTCTAATCAACTTCAGATACGACTTCAACTTTTAAGAAATTTTCCGATTTCGGTCGGATTCGTGGCCAACTATGTGTCCGGGTAGAAAATGATTGTCATACATGAATTCAGCACGTCTTCTTACCCGTAAATCGAACACCTAATGAAATTCATGTAAAACTTTTACTTAAGACTTAGCTAAAGATAAACAAGACCAAAGGTTTCGATGGGATCCCAAAAATCGAATATTTGATCCAGACAATCGGGTCTTATAGAGGTCCAGTCTTCGCCTGACTCCTTGAGCACTTAACTAATAAAATATAGAAACAGATTAAGGCAAATGGTAATCATCTGAGAAGACCAGTTCAATTATGGATTCAGCATGTGTGTTTACCCCTATAGCCTGCGTCACATCTACTTTGACGAAAGTTCCCACCTTACTTCTGCCAAATTTCCGGTTTCAGCCGGATTCCGGGCGAACTACTTGTCTTACAAAAAATTGAAGTTCAAGAACGGATTCAGCGTATCTCCTTACCCCTATGTTGAACCTCTAATCATCTTCAGATACAACAACAACTTTTAACAAATATTCCGATTTCAGCCGGATTCGTGGTAATCGTGTAATACACGAATTCAGCATATCTTCTTCCCCGTAAATCGAACACCTAATAAAATTCACATAAAACTTTAACTTTTAACAAATTTTCAGGTTTTGGCAGGATTCTGGCGATCTACTTGTCCGGAGAGAATAATTTTCATATTCGGATTCAGCATGTTTCTCTATTAAATCGAACCTCTAATCAACTTGAGATTAAACTTTTTTTTGACAAATTCCCAGGTTTTTGCCGGATTCCGGATTCCTCGCACCAGAGTTTCATCAAAATATCTCATTCCCTTCGAGAGTTATCGTGCTGATAAACGGACGGACAGACTGACAACTTTTGCGAACTCATAGTTATCCCTCTACTTACGTTTCTGGACCTCCAAAACTAGTTGAACTGTTTTATAGACCAAAGGCGTTTCTGAATGGTTGAGATTTTTATTTTGCTGCACGCTGCCAGGCTCGTATTCTGTTTAAAGCAAGCGTCCGTTTCTGATTGCTTGAATACTTCCACCAACTTATTTCCTGCACCAATTTTCAATCTAACGACAAGAACTTAAGTTAGGACAAAAGCAAACTGGAGTATACATGTGTCCACAATCTTTTCTTAATCTGAAGTCAAGAGAAGAGAAAACAGAACGACGGAAATTAGGAGAACGACCATGAAAATAAGAAGCACCGATACTCCGATACGCTAGAGGGTACTACAGCCTGAATAGGCCGGAAGAAAAAGGATAGAATTAGTTTGTCGGCAGGGACAGAAGCTTAACCGATCGAAGGCACATGTTATAGAGCTTTTGAGGTTTCTCCGGCCAATCTCAACAAGCGAGAGATCATCCACGTTCTTCCATAGGTCAGAAAATGAACTTGCTAGCTCATTATCCATGACAAGAAACAGTGAAGGACCTAAATTATTGTGTGAGACACTCGGAATAGGTTGATTTATATTTAGTCATTGCATCCTATCTGATATCAAACTAGCGACGATTCTTCCTAAAAATGTTCTATGTTACATTTGCCAATAACTTATCCAAAGGTTTAAATGCCTGATCTAATCGAAAGCCTTTTTAACATCAGTTCTAGTTAAAAGACTTATCATTTCTTACCATTTTCTGGTCTGATAAATCCATGCCAGAGTGACTGTTGACTGTCCAGCTTGTTGTTTTTATCTCTGAGTACAAATGATGGGATTACTTCCTGTAAAAAGAGAATAGGATTAGTTGTTTACTGAACTAGGGAATAAATAGGGCCATTCATACAGAACATAGCCCAATCTACACAAACCCTTCATTTCGGGTAACTGTGTGCCAAAAGCTCGGTCTATCCAGCATTTGGCATACCCTATGCCTGATGCTAGATACCCTAACTCAATAAAACATCGATGGTTTACTGAAGGTTAGAAATCAACCAGTCAGAATTCCTATTAGGATATAGTGGAGTAGGTTAGAGTTAGTGCACACACAGGTAGCTATCATTTGGCATAGGTTACCAAGCGTTTGACATAACATTGAAAGGGAAGACTTTGCTGTGCAGTTCCTGAAAAGATGGGAGGGTACTATCAGCACTCGCAATCAGTACAATTAAGGGGAAGACAATAGTGTTGCCAAAAACGAATCTACACTTTCCCCAAAAGGAATTCCAGAAAGGTAACCATAAAACGAAAATCTAAAAGGAAACAGTAAGAGGATGAACCTGAAGAAAGTATTATAATCAGAAATCTGGCATCGAGGTGAGACGGACACGGCAGTAGAGGTAATAAGTAAGTAACCATTCAGAAGCTAATGAAGATGAAATTTCAGTTACTATTCTACACATCGCTGTACACATTTTCACACCATTGTTCACAAGAGTAACTACAGTAAATCAGAGACTCACCGAAACAGGTACAAGTGTGAGGTTCTCGACTTCTCTGCCGGCGTTATTTGGTGTAAATGAAGGGGGCAGCTCAAGGTCGAAGACGAACTCGGTTTTCGGGAATATTCCGCATTCACTGTCGAAGAACACTCTGGAACAGGATTTGAATATTACAGCACGCTACTAGTTAAATTGGCAGAGCTGATTTTAATTCGTTTTCTTCAGATCTGTGCTCCACTATATCTGAGACTTGTTTATTTTTTTTACGGGTGTGAATCTCAGAAGAAGATGAGAAAAAAAATTAATATGACAAAAGACAAAGATGAGTTATTGCATGGATATTTGGTTTTAAGGTACGCTAGAGCATGAATGCTAGGTATTTAAGTTATGTCCGGTACTGCACCTGTCTAGAAAATGTTTGCAACAGAGCACAACCAGAATTTTCTTTGGCAAGTGCACATTACGTCTTAGTAGCTACAGAGTTAAGATTTAATCTTGCAATTAGCCTAACTAAATTAAGATTAGCAAATCTTTTGTACTGGCATGATACTAGCACTGTTATACCCTAATTGACCCTGAAAACGAATTTGGCATAGTCCACCAAACCTCCTTGATTATGTCACAACACTTAAAGAAGGAATTGAGCTATAATAGTATTCTAGCTGACCCTGCACTGATCGCTAAATTGTGGCTAAAGTGAGAGACGAATAAAGCTTCTTCAACCTCTTTATCAACTTTTCCTAATTTTGGATGCACCATAGCATATAAGAGAAGAGCAAATACAAGACCACGGAAATTCTGCTAGAGGTGGAACATGGGGGTGACATTATCAAGAAAATAGAAGTTGGGTTTGTGATCTTAATTCTCTTATATCACATTTCATGACTATTGAGATGAAGCCGATTCTTCTTTTTCTCCTTCTGTTAGAATAGAGAATGGGGAAAGCTCCGAGAACAGAGGGAGTCACTCTATGCAGACTCTGTGTACCAAAAATTGCGAGAAACAGGGAATGCTTCCAGAATGAATTCTGTTCGACAAACAAATAGGAAGTTGACGAAATTAATCTACCAACACCAGCGAAAACTGATTCCCCTCCGAATCTGAAAGGGAGTCCTTTTTTATGATGTTGATGATAATCGGACCATTCCCTGTTCGTCACAGATGTTCAGATGTTTGTCACATTAGATGGATTAGATGTGATAGACGTATATGGTTATCCAATACCTGACATGTCTAGACTGGATTAGATTTTGACAGGGATTTCATCCGTAGACTGGTTTGCGGTGTGGCTTCATCTGGCATTAGGTCTCCTGTGAAGCTGTTAGGAAACTCACCCTTTTATGTAAACCAGATGTAAACCGAATAGTAGCAGCAGCCTGTTCAAGGCTATAGGCTACTAGAAATTTTTAATATTTAATTCCTTCGGTAGTAGTATGTTCCAAGAATCCGCCAAAAGGGCCCAATGCCCATGCAGGCTTCTTCCTCGTCAATGGATTCTAGGTGTTGCTAGCGCCACTGTTATGCGCTGTTGGCTTCTTTGACCTTTTCTATCAGGTCACACACTCGCAGGATCGCAAATAGGTGCTGGAAGATCTTGATTTCGTCTGACTTGGTTGACAGGAATCCTGGCTAAGTTCAGCTTCTTCTTCTTCGGGTTATCTACCACTGGTTTATCGTTTGATTTGCCGAACCTCACCCTTTGATGATAGTCGGTCGTCACTCTGGGGCAACTTATTAGCCACATGACAATCTTAAAAATACAAACGATTTCTCGAGTTCAAGTATTTGTCCTCAACAACAAGCATTCCTTCTAAAACTGTGTTCTTTGGAATAAAAGTTGTTTCTACAGGTTCCAACAAAGTAGAGCTTTGACGCTAAATATTTGATGCTATATATTTGGGGCTGTCACAGCCCCAAGGCCTCTAATTATTTACTTTACCGGATGAGACTCCATCCCCTTGAATTGACCGCTATCCAGAGGGAAACTTCGGGAAGAACCTAGTCTTCACTAACATATCTGTTGTATACATTGTTTGAAGATTTGACGCTACCTGACGCGCACCCCTGGTGATGCTAATTTCTTTGGCCTGCAGATGAAACCTACCAAGCCGTCTGATTGGCTCTGCATAACCCAGAATAGAATTTGGGTTCATCCATACTAAGGACCATAGTGAATAGTTCAGAGCTAAGGTGACAGCGGCTATTCACTGTTTAGCATAAGGTAACCAGCGCTAGGCAAAGGCTATGCCAAATATTGTATACTGAAGAGAAATCCTTATTTTGCTCCAAGCTGCAATTTAAGGTATATACCCAGCATTTGGTCTAGACTAGGGTATCCTAAATCTGTGTGGTGGACTGACCTTACTGTCATCAGCCTACCAAGTAAACTGGAACCAGGCAATCGTGAAATTAGGGTTTAAATAAGAAGTAATCAATATAAATAAACCCAAATAAATTTGTTGTTGTTTTGTGTTGTTTATTGGAGCTTCCAGAATTTCTTCTCTATGCTCCAACCCAAATAAATAATCAAAACAGCTGTGATTCTTCTTCCTCCTTTCTATTATTTAACAGAAGAAAAACAGCGAACGGGAATACCGGGATACCAATCGTACTAATACGTAGAACCCTCGGAGTCGTACGTATTCTAACGATTGAAATGTGGCTAATAAGTTGCGTTCGCTTTTGCTGAATTTACGTTTTTGAACGCCTTCGAAGTTCACCGTTTGCTTAATTAGTGTTTTTACGACTCCGGCGATCCTTGCCAGGTCGACGTTTCTTCGACGATTCAAGCAAACCTCGAACTTGCTAGCGCACGAAGTTCGACGGTCAGAGTTTGAAGGACGAAGGAACTGTGACCGGCGACCAAAAACGGTATTTAAGCAGAGACCTTTGAGGTTGAAGGTAACTTCAAACTTCGATCAAAAACGCAACTAATAATAGTGGGAAAGACCGGTGACTGTGCTAAAATCGTGTCTCTGAAAATCGATTGGAACGCCCCTACCGTTTGGACTTTGTCCAATTTTCAGCGGTAGATGATTAATATAATCAAAGCAAGAAGGCGTGAGTAGGCAATGTCTGCCAACATTAACTGATTCGACATCGTGAATTCAACATTTTTTTCCATAAAAAAGCGATTTATTCTTGTCCTACTTGTTTTTTGTTCCAATTAAAGAGGAAATCTGGGTGGAGAGAGAATGCTCATCATAAACAAAACGTGCTTTGATGATGATTCTTTGGAAAGCCATGGAAGAAATTGTCAACAGAGCGATTTTTTAACGAAAGAACATCCGCTGAACGGCGCTGATTGTTGTGACTCATGGGGCTTACGGGAGTTTCCGGTCTTTTCCACTTTTAACTGTCTTTGTAGTCAACATTTTTCTGTCAACACCATACAACAGCAGTGTTGCCAGACGGTGCGCATTTGCGCCATTTGGGCGCTTTTTAGAGGCGGCTGCGCTTTGAATTTTTCAGTGCGCATTGCGCCAAATTTGCGTATTTCCCTAACTTTCGGCGCAAATTGGGCACATTTTGCTCTTCACATCCCTTAGAAAATGAAAACCAGATTAGGATTTGGAAGGAATAGTTGGATCCCATATTTTGGATCCCAAAAAGAAGATCTGATTATATATGTTTCGAAAATTCCGCTGCGGCGCTTTTCGTCATATCTCTATTTTGTGGAAGGGCGCGTCATTTGACTGGGGTTTTAAGCCAGTTTTAGGATTGGGATTTTGGAACTTTTGAAAAAATCTCGCCTGCGGTGCTCACTTTACGTGATCATGGGCAGGTGCCGCAGTCTTGACTAAACTACAGCAGTCGCTGTTGCCGGAACGTCACCAATCAGCACACCATCCAGTTTCTGGAGCTTCTTAGATTCTTGGTATTTAATCCATGATAAACGATAGCACATGTAAGAGAATCAGTTAAATTTTAGACTATAGAAGAAAAAAAAATTTTGCCGGCGGCGCTCGATTAAATTTTATCTTGAGTATAATAGATGGAAGCTGTTACTGTAATTGTGCCCGGCAATATATTCTCCAAGTGAGCTTCGCCAAAGCGCCGCCTAATAGTAGGCCTATCGTCTTTCGGTAAATTGTTGACATATTCGGTAAAAATTTGGATCTGCACCCCCCCCCCAACGAAAATCCACTTGCGACGCTTATGGCCAGCGAGCACGATATTTGGATCCGAGAGTGGATTCCCTTGTAAGCAGTTGGGCTTGTCAAGTTCATGCATATCTGGAACGCATTTTTTTTTCGAAAAATCTTTTTTGATTTTGAGAAAAAATCTTTGTTTTAAATCGTTTGAGAAAAAATCGATTCTTCGAATGGTCTTGTGATTTTTTGTTTGTTATCCTTAACATTTTTTTCTCACAAAAGATAATTATCTGATTAATCGTAACTTACACCCTTCTTACACCAAATCAAAATTTCAGAAATGTCTTTTCGTTTTTATATTTTCATAAAATCTACCGTTTCATGAAAAATCTACAATTTTCAACAAGAGTTGCAGTGCTTTCCACCAGCTGAATTTTTGTTACCGACTGGTCGACAACATGGGGGGGGGGGCAGGGTTGGGGGGCGGGGTTGGGGGGCAATCCGATTACGTAAATTTTTTTTTTTAGCGAAAAGGCGCATTTTTGCTTCTCTTGCTGCGCAGTCTTGTGTCAACCATCTGGCAACACAGAACAACAGTTTCCTCTGTTGGGTGATATTTGGATTTTTCGATATATCGATATTTTCACTTTCGATATTCGATAATCGATATATCGATATTTCTTTAGTATGTTTCGCTATAGGATACGTCTCGTTTCGCCAAAATCTACTAACGAAATTGTCGTTAAATAGCATCTTGCATCATCTCAAACTCCGGAAAAATAAGAACTCGAAAACATATTGCTCCAATTTCGGATATATAAATGTAGGTTATGTTGGATTATTTACAATAATTACGAATGAAAAAATATCGTTTTCGATATCGATATTTACGTTTCGATATTTGGTCCGATATATCGGTATATCGTTATCGACATTGAATATCGCTCAACACTAGTTTCCTCTAAAAATTGGAGAAATGAAACCAGAAACAGGTCAATAAAGGTAACCTGTACCAAAGATCGTGTCAGTAGGACTCATTATCTTTGACCTGTAAAGTACGATACAGTTTGTTTTGTTGTGACAGTTACGCTAGTGCTTAGTTTAGCCTACAGGAACTTGGGTTGTCAGTGAAATGTCCCCAATTAAAAATAAAATGCCCCATGGCAAAAAGTCCCTGGCTGTAGATTTATATCACACTAGTGTTCTCTCAAAGTGGATTAATTTAAGACTTAGCCCAGGCAAGTTTAGGCAACCAATACAGTGGCAATACAAAGTCTTTACACAAGCCATACTTGTGTAAAGACTCAAGACTAGGCTAGCCTAGGCCTAAAGTGCTAAATTTACCCTTCATTAGTTAGGGTGTCTTTCTTGACAGTTAGGACCAGACTGCATTGATCTGTCCTCTTAATCTATTTAGGCCAAGTTTGAGGTTGTTAAAATTCGAGGTTGGATACCCCTCCTGTATACCCTTTGTATACCCCTCCCATAGGGGAGAGGAGGGCCATACCAGTCATACACAAATCCTCAATTTTTGGGCATGATGCCCCAACGTCTGGGCATGCCCTAACGTATGGGCATGGTACCCCTGTGAAATTTGGTTGAACTGACACTGGCTACATACCTAAATAGGGTCTTGTTCCTGTCCTAGATCAAAAGATACCTGATTTCACTTTCTATCCAGCCTCATTTTCCAATTTTTAAAATGTTAGAGCACTTCCAAGATACAGAGAGTTTAGTGGAGGCCACTTCTTTCCCAGTGGGTTTACTGTATCCTTTTCCATGTAGTTGCCACTAGGTTACTCAATCCTTTTCCATGTTATCAAAAAGTCAAAAGTCAGAGTAAAAAAAAATCTCTCATAATTAATACAATAAAAGGCAAACAATCTAAAGGAAATATTTGCACCAGTGAACAGATTGAAAAGCTTGCCTCATCCATGCTACCTAGCAGCAATTTTCTGAAAAAGGATAGGACCCACTAGAAGAGAAGTTACTAGGCCACCATGAGCGTGTTCCACCCTTCTAACAATAGTTACTATTAGTTACTATTTCCGTTCCATCCTCATGAAAAGTTACTACGCTGACCGTTCCAACCTTGTCGGAATAGTAACAAATAGTTACTATTTGCTTACCATGCTCGGGAGTGTATTAAGTGTAGTAACTACGCATCTCTGTAACGTGATTGGTCGGATTCGCCTGTGGCGTGAGATCCTGCTGGAAAATAGAAAAATCGTTCCGGCCTTGTCGGCAAAAAGCCAGAATTTGTGACATCATGCGTAGTTACTACGGTAAGTAGGGTGGACCACACTCCATGTTTCTTCATTTTGCCAAAGTCTCAAAGAGCAAACACTTTTTGGGCTAGGCTATTGCTGTTATGCAGCATTTCCAAGCAGAGAAAAACTGAACAGAATCAGGTCTTGGTGACAAGATTATACATCCAGAAAATACAGTTTCTTCAGTCTCGTCTACAGCCCTAGAAGGGGCACCCAACCTCGAATTTCAACCTCAAACTCTGACTGAGGCATGCTGGAATTATAATTATTCTGCCAAGAGTGTGCTTTGTTGGTGCATGATCCTCATATGTAGCCAATTTGCAGTGTATGTGTATGCCCCAGTAACCAGAGATCACAGCACTTTTTAAGTCAAAGTAAAATGCTAATTAGTAACAGCCAAACAGGTGCAACTGGTCCAGTTATCACAGCAATCCATATTCCTGTAGCAAGGTGACTGCAAATCACATATTGACAGTACAAAATGGATACATCAGGGCTGAGATTTTTCTGTCTTTGGGGTGACTTTGGTTTTGTTGTTCAGGAGAGCCTATGGTCTGAATTTACTTTCACAGATGATGCCGTTCCATTGTTAGTGGTAGAGCATACTCAACTGTGTCTCGGTTTAAAACTTAAAAAATACATGCTGAATCTGATTTGGTGACAAGCTAAAAGCTTAACGCCAAATGTAACAAAAAATAACCCCCAGTCCACGAGGGTTGGTCCTGCAGATGTTCACCCCTGTATAGGTCACATGAACTACTTGGCATTATTTTCTCCTAGCCTAGTAACTTCCTTGTCTCATACTATTCTCCAAAGACACAAAAATTAATAATCTATTTCTTGTCTTTTCTAAAAGAGTTACACTGTGGTAGGCAAGCATCTCTTTATTTGAATTCTGGAGAATATGTATGCTCAGAAGGTTCACTTGCTGAACTCTTCTCAGAAACAGGCAGGAAATAGTTCAAGAACCAAACATGTTTCTATGTAAATTGTTCATGAAGAAAAAGGACCCATCTAGAAATGTCCCCAGCTACACAGTATGTAGCCAATTTCTGCTGTCAGGCTTTACTTTTTATTATTAAGACCATCCCATAGGAAAAAAGATTACATTCTGAGAGATGGTCACATTCAGTTGCAGCTAAGTATGTGTGACAACAATTTTTAGACAGTGAGACTGGGTAAAGCCTTGAACATACAGCTGTGTTTCTTGTCATTCATTACCAAAATTCCTTTTTGAGTTTGCTCACTAGGTACTACTAATCTAGTAACTAGATACAACTAGTCTAGTAACCTAGGTACTATCCAGTCAACCACAAACCCCTGATTTTTGGATACCCTATGCCAAACGCCGGATATGTCTAGCGTTTGGTATACCCTATGCCTAACGCTGGATACACTATGCCAGGTGCTGGATACTGTAACCCAGTAAAGTATTGATGATTTGAGTGAAGCTAAAAAATCAACCAATCAGAACTCCTTCGTATTGAGGTAGGTCAGGGTTAGGTTACCAACAGGTATCCAGCGTTTGGCATAGGGTATCCAGCGTTAGGCATAGGCTATGCTAAATGCTAGATATACCCAGCGTTTGGCATAGGGTATCCAAAAATCAAGGGATTTGTGTTAGACTGGTACTATCTCACCAGGTCAATATCGATTTGAAAAAGTTTGAAAAAGAACTTTGGCATAGCCTACATCAAAATTTTCAAGGATTGTGATACAGCTTCTCAGGTTGTTTGCAGCACATTTGTAGAAAGCTAGACTGTGTGTGGCATTGAGGGAAAAAGAATATTATAGAGACCAACTGGGTCAATTGTAATTAAGAGCTTTCTTGGTACCAGCTTGTTCTTGTGCAGAAAGAATTCTTGCTTTATTTTTCAGGTTTAAAAGAGGTGTGAAAGAGTAGTACCAGCTGAAGAAGGAAAGAAGAGTAATGAGAGAAATAGTACAAGGAATACTTATTAAACGCCTCAAAGTGTTGAAATCCAACTAGCCTACTTAAGAACTGTCGAAAAATGGCTGACTCAGAAAGGGTCCATCAGCCTCTAAACAGAAGTCAGAGCACAAGGAATTCCCTAAGGAAACTTCTCCCAGCAATCCCAGAGCAAGCCAAAACAGCTCCCAGAGACAACAAAGATGCAAATGGACTAGGGGCCAGCAGCTCAGCAAGAGGGTTATCATCTCTTGATCGGATCTTAAAAGAATATGAGCTCCTTGGACAGTAGTAAGTTCAGTTAATTCACCTGCTAGTGAGTAGTTGTGATTTCAGATAGAACCAAGCTAAGCTAAGTTGAGTTTAGTCTTGGTTCAGATGGCCACTTATACCCTAATTCCCAATTGCAAGAACCAAGTAATAGGTTCATTGTAAAGATATTGGATCATAGCCAAGGAGTGACGTAGATAGTTAGATGTAGTTTTTGCCTGAAAATCCGGAGGGCCATGGCAACAAAATAAGAAACATTACGAGTAAACTTTGCCCTATTCCATAAACCTGGTCGTGTTCTCCATAGCCAACCTTACAAAGCATCCGAGCTTCCTTATAGGCAAGAAACACTCATTATTCGTTATCTTTCGCAATCTGACCCACTCTTCGTTCCGTTGACATCTCAAGCCAGCATCCTTTTATTTCAAGGAATTGTCGCATTAAATGACTGTCATCCGTACGTCGAAATACAGGGATACAAGAAAAAAGTAGGCTAGTGAGAAATAGCAAATTATGCATCAGCCCTAATCACTAATAAATATTTAAACTCACTCTCGCTCGTCAAACCTACTTTACGAATAACTCTTCGTCCCGGCTTTGCCAAGGAATATAGACCAAGGGATGATAGAGTCCTAATTTCAGATTGACACACTTCGAATTCCTGGTCCTTTAGAGTCTTCCTCATCAACTTTACTACTTGCCATACTTCTAGATCAACCGCTTTTCTCTCGTTCCACACATTAAGGTTTAAAAAAAAAATGATTATTTTTCAGCAAGCTGTTCTTAGACCAGAAAGTGCCTGGACTATATGTGATACCTTCTTCAAGAAGTCTCTATGGTAAGTTATTTTCTGCCCTTTGACAGATCCAAAGTGCATCTGTACTCTATGTAGTCATAGTATGTGTGCGAGAGTTTGAGGGAAATTCAGGTTCACAGAATACTGCTAGGCTGAGGTACACCAAAACGTGCGTACCAGCAACCACAAGTGAAATACTTGCCCGTGAGGGCACCTTGTGGCTCACAAATTTAGAAGACAGCGCCCAGGCCTTGAACACTGACGCCAAGTACGCAGGCCCGACTATCCATGTTCACATATGGTATTCTTTATCCTATCAGTCTGTAGTAGGCTACTGACAGTCAGGAGCGAATTCTGCCTAGGTGCCCAAAGCTCGGAGGTGGCCTCGGCCAGGGCCGCGATGGTAATTGAAATTTGTGAAAAAGTATTGTTGGTACTTGTCTCATTTTTGCTTGTCTATTTTCTAAAGTCGTACGTTAAAAAAAGTAAAGTTTGTTTTTTGTTAAATTACCAAATTGGGGTTAACTGCGTAGGGGCTCTGGCATCCTATGCCCGGTCCGGGAAAAAATGATTGTTAAATACTGATTCAGCATCTCTTATTACTCCGAAATCGGACATCTAATCAACTACAGATAAAAGTTTTGCTTTTAACAAATTTTCCAGATTGGTCGGATTCCGGCCGAACTACTTGCCCGGGAGAAAACGGTTTTCATATTCGTGTTCAGCATGTCTTCTTACCCCTTAGTCGACTATCTTATTAGCTGTTTAAAAATATTTTGTTAGCCCCTTAATTTGAACCCTTCCCCCACCCTTAATCGTAGGGCTACAAAGCCCATCTACGACTCGACCTTTCGCTTGACCCAAAGACTCCTCACATCAAGCTTCATCAAAATATCTCATTTCCCTTCGAGAGTTATCGTGCTTACAGACGAACAACTTTTGCGACGTCATAGGTATCCCTCCACTTACGTTTTTTTGTTAAATTACCAAATTGCTTTAACTGCCTAGGGGCTCTGGAATCCTACGCCCGGGCCTGCCGAAAGTACTGTTAGCAGCAGAGCTGATGGACTCGAGGACTCGGACTCATCTTTCACGGAGCTATCCGGCCGCCAGAGCTGGACTCGTCTCCGAGGCGCCTTTTTCAAGGACTCGGGATTTGCTGGACTAGCAGAAGCTGTTGTTAACAGGTTCTTGTCTTTCAGAATGGTATGGAGTCCTGTTTGTGCATAGCAACTTGTATCAGGGTGGAGTTTTCCGCTTCATATTGATCATACCGACAAATTTTCCAGAGACAATGCCGGTAAGCAAGTCTTTAAGTTTTATATTACCACAATCGTATCATCCCATTCCCGTCTAACTTCAGTGTGCAGGTGAATTAACCTGCACTCGGATACCGGAAAACGAGACGTAAAATTTCGAGACGGTGTTCAAGTACGAAATATGCTAAAGGACGTTTTGGGGCCCTAAAATTAAGTGCTTAGACACGCCATAAATTGTTTCAAGGTGATTTAAACACGTAACGTTCCGCGTTAGATAGGGATTAGGATCCTTTATAGGGCCCCGCTATGCTCTGCTACTTTTTAAATTGTTTGCTTTTTTTCAAAGTTAAATTATTTACTCATAGCTTGTTCACACGGGACCGAAATAAGCGCGGAAATAGCGGCTGATCTGTTCGACGACGGATCAACTGTTCGCTTTTGACGGGAGAATTAAAAGAAAACTCTAATTCCAAATATTCTTTTTGTTTGTAACAAAATATATAAAAGAAAATAAAAAGCATCTAAACTCCCATCTTGGGAGTTTAGTCTTTGGACTAGCTAAAAGTTGCAAATCGAATATTGACAGATTTCAGGCGACTCGGCAATTTTAAGTATAAAAGCAAATAAGATTCATTTAAATATTTTCGTTAACAAATGAGAACGTAAATTATAATTAATAATAAATATAATGATACGAGAACAGAGTGCAATCATTTAGTGTTGTTCAGTCACTTTTCAGTGAAGGTTGAATGGAAAAGTTATTAAAAGAAAAACAACAATATAAATATTAGACATAAACAGAACATATATGCTGTTGTAATTAGAAAATTATTCTGTCTTTTCTTTCGAAATCATTTAGTAATCCTGGAATCCTTAGTGTAAAACCATGTTATGTTCACATTAGTCTGACAGAATCTGAACTACCAAGTTTGACCTAATTCTCCTAATTGCAGTCTGTTTACTGTCCCTTGAGTCATCAAAGATCACATTCCAAAGGACTTAGTTTACCCCGATCGATGACCGCGATGAAAATAAGCGTCTATTTGAAAGATCGGCGGTTGATTTTTGGATATTTTTCAACCGCTCTTTACGCGCGTAAATCAGCCGCTGATCGAGAATCGACCGCTGTTTCAAAGCGAGATGATATCTTTGATGTGTATCACGCTGTCGGTTGTCTGCGAGAAGTTTCTCCATCAGAAAAACTGGTTATGTAAATTGTTTCCCTGTTTTCGCTACAAGTCAACGGATCTCGGAAAAGGCTAAAAACTGCCAAAAGCGTGGGTTATTTGTTGAAAGCAGAGACTAGTTTAAAGTATTCAAATATTTTAAAATACTGTAAGTTGAAAAATAAATAGGGCCAGGGGTCCTTTAAGAAATGGCTAGAACCGGGAGCAACACTTTGGTTGGTTTCTTGAGTATCGGTTAAATGCTGAAGTAGTCAACCCATCGTGGTTTTCAGTATTTATATTCCAAAAACATTTTTTGTCTGAACTGATAACGCAACCAGTAGTCTCATAGGCCTAGCTATCCCTCAGCTATAAAAAAAAAAAAAATCTATAGCCGGGGACGTTTTTTCGTGGGGACGTTTCGAATGGGGACATTTTGTCGACAACCCATGTTGTGCTAAGTAGACATGCTGAATCCAATTTTGAACTTTATTTCCATGACGGATAAGCTGGCAAAATTTGCCAAAACCGGAAATTTGGGTCGAAATTAATAATTTTTACAGACCCATCAGAATGAGTGAAGCGTCGTTTTTTATGCCACTGACATGTCTGATGCTTTTAAGAAACACCAGATTTATTTATATTTGCCATTAAAATTGTACCTTAACTTACCTTTAAGGTTCGCCTCTCAAGGTCACCAGCTCTTTTGCTCTGCATGCAGGTTACTGGGTGTACTGCTAAAACGAAGAATTTCGTCAAAGTAATATACTTTTCTAAAGTCGATTAGAGATGAGAGTAAACATGCATGCTGAATCCATATCTGAATTTGGTTTTCTCATCTTATATAGTTGTTTGGCCTTAAGTTGTCAAAAAACACCAGAATGGTAACTTTTTATGTGCACATTCAAGCGGTTGACCATGGATAATTAGCAAAATGTAAAGGGGTTTGGCGGAGACCAGAAATCTAGAAGATCCGATTGTCTGGATCAAGTAGTCCAGTCAATATTTAGTTTTTTAGATCCTTTCGAAACCTTTGGTCTTGCTAAACTTGGTACATAAGTTGTTTGCGACTTTTGAAAAGTCGCGCCTAATTACCGAACCGAGATATTGAAACTGACTTTCCGCCTCAGTTCGTCGTTTCAAGAACGACGAATGAAACGGCGGTTCTACCGAACAAAGAAAACGCCTTATTTTCGGCAGTTCAACACCATACATTAACAGTTTGACTGCCATTTCATTCCTCGTTCCTGAAACCAAGAACTGAGGCAGAAAGTCAGTTTCAATATCTCCGTTGGGCAATTAGGCGCGAAATTTGAAAGGGTAAGGTAAGGGCAGATCAGTTTCTTGAAGCCTCTTAAACGAAGTCTCGTCCCTCATGTGGAGATCGCCTCCCTGTGTAGAGTTGGTCACTCCATGTAGCCCACTCACCGTCCTCTGGCTAAAGTTTAACTGAAAATGCTGCTTATTTTTGCGTCTGGTTTCGGAATACGCTGAAATAGTCTCACTCATTTAAGACATTTTGCTACTTTTTTTCACTCGTGGCTCTAGTAATAAGGTCCAGAGCGTGTGCTGCTTGCACGACAAACCCAGAATTCATCCAGACGCGGAGAATATAAGTTTCAAAAAAAGCCTGCATTTCCAGCGTGATATGTGACAAGCTTGGAAAAGTTACGCCTGTAGAAAGTGAGGCGATGATGTTAACAGACGTCTTGCAAGGAATCGGACACTATTAGTTTAGCTTTTGGCAATGGCTTACATTTGTAATTGGTAAACATTTCAAGCGTAGAGGGACAAGCACATAGAGGCACCACAGATCCGAAAGAATAAGTTCATTTGATGAAATCGAGTATCTTTGGATAATGGACAAACGAAGTAACGCATTTTTATCTGGTTGGCAGGCCTATTTAAAGGAGTCACATCATAACGTCTAGACCCCCCCCCCCCCCCCCAAAACCCAAAATTAAGGCACGACTCGATCCTACCGCTGGGTCATCTAGTGGCGCGGCCGACATAAAGGAGTTACAACATAAGCATTCCAGCACTTGCAACGTGTAGAAACCCCCCAACCAAGACCCAAGGTGAAGCCACGAGTCGATCCGACCTCTGGGTCATCTAGCGGTGCGGGACGGAAGCGCCCGTTATGGAGTCATAGTTTGACTTTGGATCTAACGTTTTTATTGTAACAGTCGTATGGAAAATGTGTAGAAAAATTAAACTAATTATTTGCATTATCGATTTCTTTAAGTACTTTGTTTTCTGTGTTTTTCTTGTTAATTTCCGTAAGTCCAAAGAATTAAGGATGGAAACTAGATCACAATAAACAACGCCGTAAATTATACTAAATTCTTTGTAGAGATTTCTTGAAAATTCTGAAAATGAGCTAAATAATATTCAGCTGCCGGGACCAAAAAATGTCAAACTGGCCAAATGATATCTTCTTCCGACATATCTAAACGTCCACATGGTGATATACTTAGTTGTTTTAATCCTCTTACACGCCACTCGATCTTCTCGAAGGTTTTAGTAATCTTTTTACCCGCGCCAGGAGATCAATGAATCGTTAATTAGCAATGGCGGATTGGCGTTCAGGAGTGAATTGTGTTCAAGTAATATGTGGATAACGTTAGCTACCGTGAGGATTTTGGAGAAAACAAAGGGAACAGTGTGTTCTTAAAAATCCGTCCTATCGAAAAATGGTGTCTCTCACCTCCTCGGCCCACATGAATCAAAGACCTTAAGTGAATAAGTGATAACTAGACTGTTGGATCTCAGCCCTATTCGGTTGAACTTTAAACAAATTCAGTATTTCGGATTCTGTCATCAGTTTTGCAACGGATGGCTGAACTCGCGGCCCCTCACTCATATCGTCGGCTGTCAAAAGACTTCCTTCATCATCAGAACTCTCCTCTTCGTCCTCAGCATCTTTAACTTGTTCTAAAACAGTGGGTCTGTCGCACCAAACTCCAATTTTGCACCATGTTGTGGCTTCTGTTGCAAATATTAAGATAGTTCGACTTTTAGACCTTTTCGTATCTAGCTCGGTTCGTATAAAGACGTTTATACAACCTGCCAAAGAAAGGCTAATATGACAAATTTAAAACGACGTTTGTCGTACTGACAACAACGACGCCGAAAACAAACGCGGCTTGTCTTATGCAGCGCTCTCGGTTGCGTTAGCGGTATTGTACCGAACTGCATGAATCGATACAGATTAAACTTGATAGCAGCAAAAGCTAATGTTTTACACAAATTGATTGTAGTTGATTGATAGTCTTCCCACAATTAATCGAAGCAGACGAAAACTGCTTGGAGCCGTAACATGTTCTCTTTCCAAGTGAACATAAGTGAACATGAGACCACCTTAGGTATTCATGCGCCTTCTAATAGTTTGGTAAGGATTGGAAGTGTTAGTTAGCTAACTTTCTTGTTTCAGCGCCTTTACTTTGAACTACCCATCTTTCACCCCAACGTCAACGCCCAGACGGGAGAACTGGACTTTGGGAAAACGCTCAGTAAATGGAACCCGAAAGCTCATTCAGTGCATCATACTTTAATCCAAGCAAGAAAACTTATGCATCGGCCAGACTTCTTAAACCCAATATGCCAGGATGCTAGTACGCTGTAAGTACCATCACGAACCAATAACTCCCGATCTCTGTAATACGAGCATGCAGAGTCAGATAGATTCCCGGTGCCCTGCCCGATGCATACGAGCGGGTTAGAAGCTACGCGGAACACCACAGCTTATCACCTCTACAAAGACCTCACGCGAGACAGCCTCTCGCTGGCAATAGGCAATTGCAGTTCTTTTCTCTGCTCATGGGGCGAGCACGCTACGTTGCTCGCTGCCCCCAAATTTGCGAAACTGTTTTCCATGTAATTCTCATATGCCTACACAGAGGGTTGTGAAAAACAAGAAGGGGTTTAGTCAAAGGACCCCTCCCACTATTTACTATTCAACTTACAGTATCTTAAAATATTTGAATACTTTAAAACTAGGCTGTGCTTTCAACAAATATCCCACGGTTTTGGCTGTTTTAAGCGAGATCCGTTGACTTACAGCGAAAACTGGGAAAAAATTACAAAACGGTTTTTCTGATGGAAAAACTTCTCGCAGACTACCGTCGACAGCGTGATTACACATCGAAGGTAGCAAAACACGGTGAGAAAAATCTGCGTGGTCTTGTTCGAGGAGTTAGAATTCACCATACGAAATTGGGGTCTCCGGGTAGGGAAGTATATGAAATGATTATGGAAGTAGGTTGGGTTAGTATTATAGGTAAGACAGGTCCTTTAAGGTTTTAAGTGCATTTAGGAACAATCTGAATAAAATAGGATTCAGAAGCTTGATAGATACTAATGATCACCACGCCATCTGGATCTGCATTTTGTTAAAAGGTTGCATCCACTCACATAACAACTGCCATACTTCTTTCCTACCAGTTTGACAAAAAACGTAGGCTCCTGGTGTTGGTAATGATGAAAGCGATGCCAGGGTCAGTTAGCCTAATACGGTTGGGGAACGTGGTATCTGAACACCACGGCAACTTGCCAGATAATCATTAACTGTAAAAATATTTTGGCCGTGGTATAAGATACCATGTTATATGCAAAAACGCAACCACTGTATCAGCTATGTAGAGGGACCTACCCAATAAGACGGATTTATGTAAAAAGTAACTAAATAAGGCAAATATAATACTGGCCGGTACAAAGCGTGCTTTTGGCTGAAAAAGCAAAAATCGTGTTATTGGGATCCCATCGAAACCTTTGGTCTTGTTGTTGGAGGTATAAGACAATGCAGTTTTGGCGCAGAGAAATGTATCCGCAAAGAAAGTATTTAACTGTGTATAATTTAATCATGTATCATCGTCGTACATTTGGATCAGTCCGCTCTTTGTTCAGGCATGATCCTCTCTTCTAGGTATGTTGAAAACAAAACCGAATTCAAGAGAAAAATAGACGATTCCATATTAGCCTGTCGCACAAGGCTCTTCAGTACCGACTCCACGGATCCCAACTACCCAAAGTTCAGTCCATTTAATAAAAGCATACACGGACCAGTGATGAAATTTATGAAGCAAGATCATCAGCCACGCGTAAGTTTACCTGCTAGCTTTATTTTCCAGTTGGTACCTGGATTTTGCATCTCATTTCGCTTCGAACCCGTGCTGGAAACGTGCAAAAACCAAAAGGTGTGGTTATAACTCTACACCTTAACTTCCTCCTTTAACAACGTTCCACGTTGTTAAAGGAACTGTCCTACTGGTTCACTCTACGTCCCTATTCGTTATAGTGGTTCCTGTGGCGAATTGGCTTTTTGCATTGAACATCATTCTATCTACCCATCCTCATTTCCGAGATTGCGACTTCAGAGACTTTGATGTCACGCCCACCCTAACGGCACTACACCGATTTTCGCATCTGCCAAGTCTGGCCATTTTTTATGCGGATCAGACTCCCGGTTATTGCGTACGTGGCGCTCATTGGTCAGTTACTAAAATACGGCTAGGTACGTCCGGTATCACTCTGGATGTTCGCCTGTCCTTCTATCGTTCCCTTACTATACAAAAAAAGGAAAAAAGAGCTGATCTGCAAAAGTTAGGGTTTGTTGAACGTCTATGTCAGTTCGCTTTTGACCTTGTTTGATTTTTGCGTTATTGACTTTCAAACGACTGTAAATTTGTGGGTGATTTTCGGATAAATTAAGACCCGCTATCTCTAGCTCAATTCCTATCCCAATGTCCAAGTGCAGTTCGCTATTATAAGTTTCTGCAAACCAAACGATCAGGGTTTCACTACCAAACTGTCATACATTCCTGAATTAATTGAGGTTTTCTACAGTAGAGGTATGCTTATGTGAACGTTTGTTGACTTTGAACTTTGCCATTTTCATCTTCATTCTACCATTTAGCCTAAAACTGCACTGTTCACATTTACGTAACTGTTCAAATAAACATACCTATACTGTATTCCTACCGTTGATTCTATTGGGTAATACTATTACTGCAAAATGTTCGTTATTTCCGATCCCTAACTGTCGATTAAAAATCCACTTGGGTTATTTGAAAATTTTTGCTAATAAGGGGAAACACAATGGGAAAACTCTTTTTCTGTAATCACTCTGTTCTTTTCTATTGAAGTTATCATGTTCTAAACAAATAGGACATTCATGCAGTGCGGTTTATTATTCGTTTTTATAAATTTCTTCTTTTTCTCCCTCCTGGCAAAGAAGCAAGTATTCGGTGCCAGCTATTATGGCCTCAAATGCCAGTTCAGCGCTTCAAAGCTGACTAGTTTCATGCAGCGTTTATAAGTACAGGAAAACCTGACCTAAATCCGAGCTTGGTTACAAGATTATGTTTACACGCAGAGGGAAAAAAATAAAACTCTTCAAACCAGAAAATCTGACAAAAATAAATTCACTAGCCAATAAAAAAATGTTTTTAAATCTCCCTATACCTCACCAACAGCAGTTGTGTAAGACCATCCACAGGTTGATGAGTAGACAATCTGCAATATGCGTCCTAATTAATGGACGTTTTGCGTGTGTCTTACCCACTGCGTTATGGATCCGACTTTTTAGTATGTCTGCACTAAGTGTTCAATGTGAGATAATGGGGGACTAACAGGAACTAGTCCACTTGGAGCGCTGAATTGGAATAAGGCGAATGGCTTATTATCTGTTTTCCGTACATATTATGTTTTCCCGAATTATGTCTTTTTTATTTTCCGTTGTACTCTACTTTTCTGGTCTTATTATTATTCAATATTCCTTCAGTCCAAGCTGACTGCGAATTATATTTGATAGTGCACAACGGAAACGTCAGCTGAATTTTATTAGAGCTATATTTCGGCCCTTCTTGAGCGCTTTGAGCCTGAAGAGGACCCTGACCAAGAAGGGCCGAAATATAGCTCTAATAAAATTCAGCTGACGTATCCGTTGTGCACTATCAAATCTTATTGTTATTATATTATTAGTCCGTTGCTGATTTATTTAAAACCTGAGACTGATTTCTTTCTCTAGCCCAGAGACAATCAAACTTCGACACAAGGACTGAGCTGGGTCAGAGATGGATCACTGGTACCCTTTGCAAGCATTTGAAATTGGAGGATTGTCACGCGTGTGTCAGAGTCGACTATTTTATTATTGTTTTTATGACGCTTCTATAATAAACACGGACGTTTGTATGAATATCAGAAATTGAGTGTCACGGTTACGCGACATGCTGCTAAAACAAGGATCTTGTCTTAGCCCTTACTCAGGTCACCACCAAATTCCGACCCAAACCTCACACTAGACTTGGTGGTCCATTTATGTCTAAAACGATAGTATAACAACAGAAGTAAATCGCACAAATGAAAACGAGTGGGCTGGTGAGAAAGTGGCGGAACTTAACCAAGTACGTCACCTCTCTTCAGTCTTTTTGCTTCTGCTTTTCTCTTGTTGTCCCACCTTGGCCTCTTGTCAGCAGCCGAGCTCCTGTTAAACTGACCTGTCCTGAAGTTTTTGTCAGTCCTTCCCGATCTATTGAATCTATCTGACCCGGATCGTCTGTTTTTGCTGGATTTACCATTCACTTCTTGTGTATTTTGTTCTTTTTTACCGTTCCCCTTCCCAAAACGCCTTCCGACCGTTGCTAAGATGGAACCATAGGCCTCGGCCATTTCTTCATCGCCTATTTCTTCGGCTTCTTTGTCAGGGGTTGGATCAGCAACTCCATCTAACTTTTTCATAAGTTTTTCGATTTCGGGATCCATTCCTCCAAATGACATCCTCCCGAACCTCAGACCTTCAACCACCTTGTAGCTTGGTTCAATTATCACTTGTAATCTAAAATAAATTTGGTAAAATAGCGAGCTTCAAAACTGTCAGGTGCCAACGTTTTCTGTTGAACATAACTGGGTGATGATGGTCCTTAAAGTAACTTAATCTTGTCTCCCGAATTTCTCTGAATGAACAGCCGTTTATTGGCAGAACAAGTGATGGACCTGATTTCCAAAGCCAGGGGCGTCATGTTGTTGGCCGCTCGTTAAAAAAAAAAATAACCGATTCTCCGCGAAACGCCGCGATTTTTCAGTCGGTTCAAGTCGATTTTTTTTTTGTTCAAAACAGTTGGTTTTTCGCAAAAACTGTTAAGTTTTTCTTGAAACAGTCGGCTTTCTGAAAATCAGTCTCATTTTCGTCAAAACAGTAGTTTTCTTCCTAAAGAAACAACCGGTAAAAACGATCATCTAGTCGATAAATGCCTTGCCCCCACCCCCCAACATTTTGGCTAGTAAGTAGTAACGCCTCTGCCCGAAACTGTCCAAATTTTACCAAAACATTTTATGAGATTTCGGAAAAACCTCTAATAATGTCAAAAGAACCACCGGATAATTATGTAGTCTCAGAAAGTAGCTTCGTTTTTTTTTTTCGTTTTTTTCTGATCTGTTGGCAAATGCTTCGTTTAACAAGACCTAAGGTTTCAATGGGTACCCAACATTCAACCCAGACTTTAACAGATTCTCAGAGGATTTACCACTTGAGAAGGCCAATGGTAATCCTCTGAGAAGACCAAGTTCAGATATGGATGCATGTGTGTTTACCCCTATATCCTACGTTGTATCTACTTTGTCGAAATTGATCAAAACTTCCTGCCTTACTTCTGTCAAATTTCCGGGTTCTAGGAGAACTACTCCGACGAAAAACTACAGCTCAAAAACGAATTCAGCATTCTTCTTTTCTTACCCCTCCCCCGAATATGTAATCAACTACAGATGAAAAATTACTTTTAATCAATTTCCGATTTCACCCGGGTTCCGAACGAATCGTACGCCCGGGGAGAAAATGATTGTCATACCCATATTCAAGCATGTCTTCTCACCCCTTAATCGAACATCTAATCAAATTCAAATAAGACTTTTACATTTAAAAATTTTCTGGTTTGGCCAGATTCCGGTCGAACTACTTGTCCGGTGAGAAAATAATTTGCACATCGGATTCAGCACATATCCTTACCCTTAAATCGAGCCTCTAATCAACTTCAGATTAAACTTATATTTTTTATAAACTTCCGGGTGAACTACTTGCCCGGCGAGAACATAATTTTCATATTAGGATTCAGCATGTCTCCTTACTTCTGCATGTCTCTTTACTCCTAAATCGACTATCGCATTTGCTTTTAAAAAATATTTGTTTCGCCCCTTAATCTGAAAACCCTTCGTCCAACCGCAAATGTAGGGCTACAGAGCCCATCTTTGAACTTGACCTGTACTTTGACCCAAACAGTCCTCATGCCAAGTCTGAATAAAATATCTCAACCCCTTCGAGAGTTATAGTGCTAATAGACCGACAACTTTTACGAAATCATGGCTATCCCGTCACTTACGTTTTGTGATCCAAAAACGGGAAAATGGACTTCTCGTATAAGTAACAAGACCAAAGGTTTCGATGGGATCCCAAAAATTCAATATCTGATCCAGACAACTGGGTCTTGTCTTAGCCAGATCCAGTCTTCGCCAGACTCCTTGAACATTTTTACAATTAAAATTCAGAAACAGATTAAGGCCAAATAGCTAATCACCTGAGAAAACCAAGTTCAGATTTGGATTCAGCATGTGTGTTTATCCCTATAAGTCATATCTGTTTTGACGAAAACTTCCTGCCACTTCTGCCAATTTCCCGGTTCCGGCCGAACTCCAGAACTACTTGTCCGGCGAAAAAAGAAAGCTCAAACACGAAATCAGGGTATCTTCTTTCCCCAGTAATGTACATCTAATCAACTTCAAATAGAAATTTAGCTTATAACAAATTTTCGGATTCCAGCCGGATTCCGGTCGAACTATATGTCCGGGTAAAATATGATTGTCATACAGGGACTCAGCATCTCTTCTTACCCCTAAATCGCTTGTCTAATCAACTAGAAATAAAACTTTGACTTCTAACAGTTTTCCGGTTTTGGCCGGATTCCGGACGAACTACACGTCCGGGTAGAAACTGGTTTTCACATAAGTGTTCAGCATGTCTTCTTGCCCTAAATCGAACATCTAATCAACTCCAAATAAAACTTTTAATTTTGACAAACTTTCCGGTTTGGGCCGGATTCCGGTCGAAATACTTGTCCGTCGAGAAAATAGTTTTCACCATCGTCTTCAGCATGTCTTCCTACCTCTATATCGAACATTTAATCAATTTCAAATAAAACTTTTACTTTCAACAAACTTTCCGGTTTGGGCCGGATTCCGGGCAAAATACTTGTCCGTCGAGAAAATAGTTTTCACCATCGTCTTCAGCATGTCTTCCTAACCCTAAATCGAACATCTAATCAATTTCAAATAAAACTTTTACTTTCAACAAACTTTCCGGTTTGGGCCGGATTCCGGGCGAAATACTTGTCCGTCGAGAAAATGGTTTTCACCATCGTCTTCAGCATGTCTTCCTACCCCTAAATCGAACATCTAATCAACTTCAAATAAAACTTTTACTTTCAACAAACTTTCCGGTTTTGGCCGGATTCCGGGCGAACCGTCGGGATAGAAAATTGTTTTCACATAAGTGTTCAGCATGTCTTCTTGCCAGTTGCCCTAAATCGAACATCTAATCAACTTCAACTTCAACTTTTAATTTTAACAAACTTTCCGGTTTGGGCCGGATTCCGGGCGAACTACTTGTCCGTCGAGAAAATGGTTTTCACCACCGTGTTCAGCGTGTCTTCCTACCCCTAAATCGAACATCTAATCAACTTAAAATAAAACTTTTACTTTTAACAAACTTTCCGGCTTAGGCCGGATTCCGGGCGAACTACTTGTCCGTCGAGAAAATGATTTTCACCATCGTCTTCGGCATGTCTTCCTACCCCTAAATCGAACATCTAATCAACTTAAAATAAAACTTTTACTTTTAACAAACTTTCCGGCTTTGGCCGAATTCCGGACGAACAAGATTTTCGATGACAAAATGGTTTTCACCATCGTGTTCAGCATGTCTTCTTACCCCATAATCGACTTTCACATTAGCTATTTCAAAATATTTTGTTTGCCCCTTAATTTGAAACCCCACCCCTAAATGTAGGGCTACAAAGCCCATCTACGAACTTGACTGGTCCGACGACCCAACGAATCCTCACACCAAGTTTCATCAAAATATCTCATTCCCTTCGAGAGTTATCGTGCTTACAGACGGACGGACAGACGGACGGACGGACGGACAGACGGACAACTTTTGCGATGTCATAGGTATCCCTCCACTTAAGTTTTGGGATCCCAATAATTATTCAACCCCATGCTGGATTTGCAAACTATGGTGGTGAGATTGTTTTGATTGGAATGCACTATTGCACCCGTATAACAGTTTGCGTTTCTTAGAAGGTGGATTTTGCAGGTTTCCGTTCAGGAACCAAGGTATTAATAACAATAATAATATAACTGCATCAAAAGGCCTCTATAAATTTATTGAGTGAAGATTTTTTTGGCTGGTTTTTCGTATCATCACCCCTTCGTTCTGATCCAACTCCTTTAACTAGGTCTACGTTATTGATCCAACTCCTTTAACTAGGTCTTCGTTAGTTTTTTTTTTTTTTTTTTTTTTTTTTTACAAATTTGACACCTCTTTACACTTCTTTTTGCAATAAACCAGACTAGCCTACCTGTTTTTGGGATCCCAAAACGTAAGTGGAGGGATACATAATGACTACGTAAACGCTGTCCGTCTGTTAGAACGATAACTCTCGAAGGGGCTGAGATATTTTGATCAAACTTGGCAATTGGCATGAGGAATTTTTGGTCAAAGTACAGGTCAAGTTCGAAGATCGGTTCTGAAGCCCTATTTTTATGGGTGAGGGAGGGGTTTGAAATTAAGGGTAAAACAAATATTTTTTTAAAGGTAATGAAATAGTCAATTTAGGGGTAAGGAGACATTCTAAATCCGAATATGGAAATTATTGTCTCGCCGGACAAGTAGTTCACTAGGAATCCGGCAAAAACCGGAAAATATGTGAAAAATCGGAAGTTTAATCTGAAGTTGATTAGAGGTTCGATTTAGGGGTATGGAGACGTGCGCAGTCCGAATATGAAAATTATTCTCTAGCCGGACAACTGGTTTGGCCGTAATCCGGCCAAAATCGGAAAATCTTTTTAAACTTTAAAGCGATTTATTAAACAAACTTGTGTAAGTGAATAATGTACTACGTAAACAATTGTAAGTTAGTTGTCGAAATCATGTGTATTTTTTACAGTACTTATATGTCATTGGATGGATCAGTAGGTTTAGAGATAGCTCTGTTTTCCGCATCACATTTTGTACTCCTCAGTTCTGAGGGAAATAAATAAAGCAAAAGTTTTATTTGATTTCAAAAGATGTTCGATTTGCGGGTAAGAAGACAAGCTGAATGTGTATATGACGATCATCTTCTGACCGGACGTACAGATCGCTCGGAATCCGGCTGAACCCAGAAAATTTGTTAAAAGTAAAAGTTTTATCTGAAGTTTATTAGGGGTTCGATGTAGGAGTAAGGAGACATGCTGAATTAATTTTTTTGCTTGAGTTTTTTGCTAGACAAGTGGTTTGTCCGGAATACGGCCGAAACAGGAAATTTGGCGGAAGTAGCCTAAAGAAGGAAGTTTTGATCAATTTCGTCAAAGTAGATACGACGTAGCTACAGGGTAAATACACATGCTGAATCCATTTCTGAACTTGATCTTCTCAGATGATTACCATTGGCCTTAATCTGTTTCTAAATTTTAATAGTAAAAATGTTTCACAAGTCTTTGGAAGACCCGAGTATCTACAAGACCCAATTGTCTTGATCAAATATTTTGGGGGGATCCCATCGAAACCTTTGGTCTTGTTTTCTCGAAGTGAACACTTGTTTTTATACCCACATAGTTCCTTTTTCCTTCTCCCTCGCAGTGGGTTGAACAAACTGGAGTCTCCACCTCCACTCAATGACGCTAAACTAGTATTAAAACATTAAAATTCCTTTTTTTTTAACGTCACTTACAGTAACTTATCTTCCTAGTCAAAAAACAGTGTAATCACACTTAATTTCACTAAAAAACAAATTTCTATTAACTATATTAATTATTAGCTATAAGTTCACTGATCTCTCTTTCTTTAAATCCATACTATTTTTATATATTAATTACAGTAGCAAAAACGTTGAGTTTTTTCTAAAGACACAACCTTGCGTTTCTTTTTGCAATAAACCAGACTGCCTGGGTTTAAACACTAGGGTGAAGAGTTTGTGGTAGGAGCACACTCGAAAGAAAGATCACTGCGTCCGGTGCTAAACAAATAAACAGCCAGCAGCTGATTTGCGCTTCTTGGATGATCAGTTTTCTCATATTACCTTGAACATCCCTTAATCTTACCTATCGACCGGTATCAATACTTGTTTGTGTTCTTACTTGGAATATTGAAACATGGTTGAACATGACTGGCATAAGCCTGTAGGCTAGAGAGAAGACAAACAACAAGAACTTACCCATTCCTAACCATTTCTTCAGTTATCTCCTGTTTGTACAATTCTTTCCGCTCCTGATCATCAACTTCTCTTTCTGTCTGATCTTTGGTTTTCTTCATGAACTAAAAAACAGAGATTCTGAAGGAAAGCATGTCATAGGTGTGCGACGGATCTGAACTCAAGTGAAAATAAGACCAAAGGTTTTGATGGGATCACAAAAATTTACTAATTTATCCAGACTATTGCGTTTTGTCTTTGCCGGAATCCTTGATCATTTTTACTACTGAAATTTAGAAACAGATTAATTTAGCAAATAGCTAATCATCTGAGAGAACCAAGTTCAGATTTACCTCTATGGGGCATGTCTATTTTGACGATACTGATCGAAACTTCCTGCTTTACTTCTGCCAAATTTCCGATTTCGGCCGAATTTCGAGCGAACTACTTGTCCAGCAGAAAACTACTTGTTCAGAAACGAACTCAGCGTATCTTCTTATCCCTATAAAGAACATCTAATCAACTTCAAATAAAACTTTAACTTATAAGAAATATTCCGATTTCAGCCGGATTCCGGACGAACTACATGTCCGTGTAAAAAAAGATTGTCATATACGGATTCAGCGTCTCTTCTTACCCCTCAGTCTCAATCTAATCAACTAAAAATAAAACTTTCGCTTTTAACAGATTTTCCGGTTCTGTCCGGATTCCGGGCGAACTAATTGTCCGGGTAGAAAATGATTTTCGCATAAGTGTTCAGCATGCCTTCTTATCCCTAAATCGAACATCTAATGAACATCAAATAAAACTTTTGCTTTTACACACTTTCCGTTTTTTGCCGGATTCTGGACAAGCTACTTCTCCGGCGAGAAACTGGGTCATACCAGCGAAATAAAGCCAGGCAAAAAAAATCGATTTATCAGATTTTGACAAAAATTTCTCAGAACGATCTACCAGGGTCCAGGACCTTCCACAAAAAAAAAAATTCGGCGAAAAAAATTGGTTCGGACTCTGACGAATTTTTGAAATTTTCGGCCAAATATTCCATTGTTGATGGTCGAAAAAGTCAATATTTTTCAAAAATTTGACAAAAATCAGGGAAACTTAAGACGACCTTGAAATTTTTTGAGCTTCTTACCTACCTTTAGGACTTCAAATCTGGAGATGTTCAAGTATGTAGGTACTCTTCTCTCCTTTTTACGGTAATTTTGGCAAGGTAAGGTAAAATAAAGTGGGTCTTGGTAGATCCATCCAGAAGAACCGGCCAGATCGCGAAAATTCTGAGATTCCCTACGGTAGTAGAGTGAAGAACGAGCTACGTTTTTGCATTAGCACTTTTGTGGATATCGAGTCAGAAATGGCCTTAAATAGCGATATTAGAAAACAGAAATTCTTGACAAAATTCTTCGTTTTTATGACAAAATGAATTAGTCTCACAACCTAAAAATAACAAGTGCGCAAGCGCTCAGACGTGGAGTGTGAAAGTAAAATGCTGATCACTTTTTATATACAAACAGCTTTTATAACCAAGACATTTCACATCCCCAATAACCAAACAAGTATTGAAATAACCTAATTTGTAATCATCCCACTTTAAAAGCTTTAAATGTAAACAATCTGAAGTATAAATCCAAAGAAATGCTGAAGAGCTTGCACGAACAGCTTGAGCCAGTCCAACCCTTTAAACCTCTTTTCCATTAGCAAGGTAATAACAAGCAGAGGCGCCACGACTAGGGGGGGGGGGGAGTCCCCCCCCCCTCCCCCAATGCTGTCGGCCAGACGGTAAACAATAACTGAGTCTGCGCGAAGCACCGCAATATTTCGTCAACACAGTTGATTTTGTTCATGAAAACAGTCGGTTCTTCTGAAAAGCAGTCGATTTTTCGTCAAAACAGTCGGTTTTTCTGAAAATCAGCCGATTTTTCTGGCACTTGCCTTCCGGCCAAGTGCCATATACCGATCACAGTTCCGTCGGTCGGTCGGTTAGTCCGGTGTTTGCGAGTTAGCGCAGTTCCAGATATGCTAGGACGATGAGACTTGGCAGGCATATCAGGGACTCGACCAAACTAACTT
This sequence comes from Branchinecta lynchi, assembly GCA_023053575.1. NCBI lineage: Eukaryota > Metazoa > Arthropoda > Branchiopoda > Anostraca > Branchinectidae > Branchinecta > Branchinecta lynchi. Next base: position 10,252,543 of record JAKZAP010000007.1, read on the forward strand.
GGAAATAGTCACTTGCCCCATCCGACCATCGTGGGGGGGGAGGGGGAGGTGGCGGAATCCGGAAAATAGGGACATGCTTAACTTTCGAACGGGTCATCGGATCTTAATGAAACTTGATATCTGGAAAGATCTCGTGTCTCAGATGTCTCATTTCAAGTCCCGACAGGATCCGACGAATCTGGGGGGGGGGGGGGGTCGGAGGGGAGAACCGGAAATCGTGTGAAACTCTCAGAGTGGAGCGATCGGGATGAAATTTGTTACGGAGAACAAGCACACGCTCTAGATACATCACTAACAGGACTGGACCGGATTCGGACACTGTGGGTGGACTTTGAGGGAGGTTCCGGAATTCCGGCGATCCGTAGTTAATGTACTTCCAGGTGGGCTAGGATGATAAAACTTGGTAGGCATCTCAGGGACCCCACCAGATTAACTTGGAAACAGTCACTTGGCTGACCTGACTATTGTGGGGGGAGGGGGAGACGGCGGAATCCGGAAATTAGTAGCATGCATAACTTTCGAATGGGTTGTCGGATTTTAATGAAACTTGATATCTTGAACAACCTCATGTCTCAGCATGTCCCATTTCAAGTCCGCACCGGATCCGATGAATTGGGGGGGGGGGGGGCGGAGGGGAGAACCGGACATCTTGTGACACGCATAGAGTGGAGCGATCAGGATGAAACTTGGCGGGAAGTACACGCACAAGTCCTAGGTGCATCAATGACAGAACCGGACCGGATTCGGATACCGAAGGGGGGGGCAGCTGTAGGGAATTACCAGAATTAAGTATCCCTCCACTTACGTTTTGGGATCCCAAAACAATAAAAAGCTAAATATTCCTTGAGCCCAAGCTGACTTTGAAACATATACTCAAATAATGCACAAAACGGACATGTCAGCTACGATGCTTTGGCATCGATAATTAACTATAAATACCTTATTCGGGCAAATTACTTTTAAATACCACTGTAGGGATTTTGTTTTTGTCACATAAATGCTTCAGTTTTGCAGGTTTGTTTCCTTCCCCGAAGTTGACCCTGAAGATTGACAGCCTGACAAGGACCCTTGTTTAGAAGGGGGGGAATATCGATGCCAAAGCATTGTAGCAACATAGGCTAGCGTACAAGGAGTAACACTAAAGGGCAGCATGAACGATGATTCGGCGGCTACTAGGCATCGTTTTTGACGCCCACTTGGACAATATATTGCTGCAAGCGATTCCAGTAGTAGCTTCTAATTATATCAAAATTAAATCAACCGTCGCAGGCGAAAATTTTCTATGTCTAATTTTGGTTTAACCTTAATTACCTTAATTCGCACTTCGGAGCGAATTAAGCCGTTGAATCGCTCCGTCATTGATGATGTGATGACTTGTTAGGCATCAGATGCGTTCCAGCAAAATTTAACAGCTTCCCATGTAAATTCTGCGATAATTTTATATTTCTTTGTCCTTTTCTACTGCACTTATGCCCTTGGGCAGTGAGTCCTAAATCCTTCATTCATTCATATAAATTCTAACTATTACCGTGGATCAAACACCGCAAGAACCCAAGAATTTGAAGAAAACTCAAAACAGGATGGAGCAACGTCTGGGCAGCAGCTTGTAGCTACTGTAGGCTACCCAATAATACCCATGTCAGTGCAAAATGACCTTAAACTGTTTGCAGACGATTCGAAATTGTTTGGCCCAGTCGCAAACAACCAACAGTGCGCAGCTCTGCAGGCAGATCTGGACACTCTCAACAACTGGTCCTCTTCCTGGTCCCTCGAGTTTAATGCTGAAAGTGCAAAGTCCTACATCTTGGCCCTAAGAACCCAGGAATGATATATGTAATGGAAGATCGTACTGGGAAGCTCATAACTTTGGAAACTGTCACCGAAGAAAGAGACCTTGGGGTCATTGTTGACAACAAAATGAAATTCCATAGTCACAGCAAATACCTAGCTGCCAAAGGCAACAGGTCCCTTGGTCTCATCAGACGTAATATCACCAGCAGATCTCCCAGGACAATCAGGAAGCTATATAGGATATCCTGAAGTGTACTTCCGCCCAGGCGATTAGTAAGATTTGTAGTTTTGTGTCTAGAGCGTTAGAATATAGAAAGCTTTCCGTAGATTAGTTGTATGTTGATTGACGTTTCTGTGTATTAATAACATGTACCTGTATATGACCCTCGGGCTTTTTCAAATACAATTATTATTATTATTATTATTATTATTATACAGGATTGGTCAGACCACAACTTGATTACGGAGTCTCTCTTGCCGTTCCTCACTATGTCATGGACAAGAAGATCCTTGAGAGCGTTCAGCCGAGGGCTACAAAACTACCAACTAAATGTAAGAGCCTCTCGTACCCTGAACGCCTCAAGAAACTCAAGCTGCCAACCCTGACGTACAGGAGGAAGCGCGGAGATGCAATCCTGACCCACAAGCTGCAGGAGAATGGTGTCAGACCAGGGATTTTTAATAAGTCGCTCTCTAGCCACACCCGGGGCCACACCAAGAAGCTCCAGCAGCAAAGAAGCTCACGGAGAGAACGTTCCAACTTCTTCTCAACTCGTGCTGTTCCACTGTGGAATTCCCATAGTGAAGAAACAGTTCAGTCGAAAACTGTTGACAACTTCAAAAAAGCAATTGACCGAGACTGGGCAGCGATGGAGTGGAAACTACAGTGGGAGGCCAGTGGATCTACTCAACGGAACTAGACAACGCAGTTCCACTTCTATCACTCAACCGGCGAATCTACAGGATGTTCACCCAACCTTATTCGCCGGCCAGTACGATTTAAGGTTTAAGGTAATGACCTTTTATAAGTTCGGTTATTCCTACCAAATTTACTATTTCCGTGCAGATTCTAGCTTTTAATGTCTCTCAAATCACAAGCTCAAAACTGGTTTAAAACCCGAGCTAAATGACGGGCCCTCACAAAACAGAGAACATAACGAAAGGCGCCGCAGGCAGAATTTGTGGAAACACTTATGGTTAGAGCATCTTTTCTGGATCCTAACTATAAATAAGGATTACAAATGAAATTATAGATCAGTCCTTTTCTCTGTGGCCAGTGCTTCGCTCCACCTCTTCTCAATGCTTTCAAATTCGATTTATGTCTTAACTCTGCATGGCATGAGTTTTTTTTAACATGCTTCTCTGCTAAAATAGCCTACCTACAAGATTTTGCACAGAACCAAATAATTTTGACACTATGCAGTGTAGGAAATTTTTGTGAAAATTTGTCTCTTTCCGTTTTCAGAAAGATGCTTAAGCTGACATTTAATCATGACGATTAAGATATTGGTCACAGGAAAATGTCACTGGATGGCGATATCCACAGAAAAACTGGTTGAGACAGGGAAAGATGCCATCTTCCTATGCCAGTTTAACAAAGGTCCTGGCTCAAAATGCTGAATGCCCATTCTTCCCTTATTAGCTACTTTTTCCAGTCACAAATCTAGGAATACAGGAGAGGTATCCAACCTCGAACTTATTTGACCTCAAACTTCGCCGAAAAATCTTACAAGGAAACTTCTGTGCAGTTCACAACAGGTTCTAGGTCAGTCAGAACTTCCGTCTTCACAGTCAGGAACTTGATTGTTGATAGAGATTGCAGCCTAACCAACGAAAATGGATAGGAGTAGAAAAAGAGTAATTTAACATTGTGTAGTATAGGGCTTTCAGCTTTGAGACCAAATTAGCATTTTTTATTACTATTATAAGCCTGTAAATAGCTGGAAACAATCCCTAGTTTTTTTCTTAATTGTATAGGCTAACCACAGCTCTCTCGAAGAGTTTGATCAGAAATGGGAGTTTGCAGGCTTGAAATTTTCACTACAAAAACAAACAAGAGCTACGAGCTCATATGGCACTTGTACGAGTAGGCTGTACATGAAAGTAGATGAGAACCTCACAAAATACACCCGCCATCCAAAAATGCGGTTCGGAAATAGAAATAGGATATTTAGTTTCACTCATTTCTGAGCAGTTCCGGCATCGTCTCGATTGTCTGCAGCAAATGAACATGACTGTTCAAACTTTCATCCCAATAAATCCATTTGTTTGATGCCTAGACGTGATACACGATTTCCGGTACTCACTCTATCTCCACCTACCGTGGCCGAATAAGTTCCATGCTGCACTCTAAGCGTTTGTCAAGATTTCTGGTTCCCTCCACCAGCTCCCCCCCCCCCCAGTGACATCGGATCCGGTCCGGATTTAAAGTGGGACGTCTGAGACACGAGGTCATGCTAAATATCAACTTTCATCAAGATCCGACAAACCGTTCGCAAGTTAAAAATACCTCAGTTTTGGCTTCCCCCCCCCCCCTCCACCCCCACCCCCACCCCAGATGGTCGGATCGGGGAAGTGACTATTTCCTATTGAATCTGGTCGGGTCCTTGGCATGCTTGCCAATTTTCATTGTCCTAGCACATCAGGAAGCATCGAACTCGCGGGATCACTAGAAATTAGGAGTCCCCCCCCAACTCCCCCAAAGTGAGCGGATCTGTTCCGGTTATGTCAGTCAGGTATCTAGGACTTGTGCTTGTTCTTTCTACCAAGTTTCATCCGGATCTCTCCACTCTGAGCGTTTTTCAAGATTTCCGGTTTCCCCTTCCAACTCCCCCCAATGTCACCGGCGTCTGAGACATGAGGTCCTTCCATATATCAAGTTTCGTTACGATCCGACGACCCGTTCGTAAGCTGAAAATATTTAATTTTTCCAAATTTTTCCGGATTCCCCGTCCCTCCACTCCCCTCAAGACCCACCCCCAAGATTCATCGGATCCGGTCCGGACTCGAAATGAGACATCTGAGACACGAGATCTTTCCAGATATCAAGTTTCATTAAGATCCGATCACCCGTTCGAAAGTGATGAATGTCCCTATTTTCCGGATTCCGCCCCCTCCCCCACGATGGTCGGATCGGGCAAGTGACTATTTCCAACTTAGTCTGGTCGGGTCCCTGATATGCCTGCGAAGTTTCATCGTCCTAGCTTGCGTGGAAGTGCCCAAACTATTATTTATGTTTCTTGACTATGTCCAGGTTAATCAGGTCGTCAATCTTTTAACAATATACACTCCCGCATACGCTCCCTAATACATCCAATATTCCTGACAAGTTCCATTATCCTAACAATGTAATTTGTTTAGATTATCCACTTTGTTCTTACTCCCGCATTCGCTCTCTCATACATGGACTCGTGGCTCAGTTGGTAGAGCGTTGGACTTTCAACTCAGAGGTTCCTGGTTCGCTCCCGTACTCGGGCAGCGCTTTTTTTTGCTACTTTTCGCTCCACTTTTGCTTTATAGTTTCCGGACTCCCGGATCCGGGGAAAGTCGGATTGAAGAAATGATTAGTTTTAAGTTGAGCTGGTCCGGTCCCTGATATGCCTGCCAAGTTTCATCGTCCTAGCTTATCTGGAAGTGCCCGAACTAGCAAAACCGGGACCGACAGACCGACTGACGGACAGAAATTACAATCGCTATATGGCACTTGAGTAAGCTCAAGTGCCATAAAAATGCTTCATATTGGTTGGTTTTTGAATGATACATCATAACCGACCAATAGGTTTCGAGACTCTGTTTTTGTGTTCAAACTCTGAAGCCTTCAAGCTCTTACTTTCATGGAAACTCTTTTGCAGAAACAGAACTATATGATTAAGGAATAGCCCAATTGACATTCCAGCAAGTCCCAGGCTCAGAATGATGATCAAATGCAAGTAATTTAAAATTGAAAATTTCAAAATCCTATAATGTTTCTTGTTAGGTTCCGGTGGTGTTGGCCTAGCAATATCCGTTTTCATTGGGTGGGGGGCAATCTCTACACAAGACTGCATTCAAATTTTCCTTCATACCATTTTAGGCCAGGTTTGAGGTTGCACAAATTCAAGATTGGATACCCCTCCTGTAACACAGCATATCTCCCACCCACATTTTTTGGAGGGCTGTAACTTACAACACTATCACTAAACTCCAATCAAACTAGGGTACGAGCGGCAGTACGTGGACGGCAGACAAACATGGGCACTACATTAACCAGTTCCTGCTAGCACCCGGCCAAGAGTTAATCTCGGGCACTTGGTTTAAGCTACTTGATTTTTCTTCCTCGTGAAGTTAATTTAAATGTTGTGCCTCGTATATTCTTTTCTTCTGCCAAAATGAAGCCACCCGAGTTCACACAACTTCACATGATCATCTGAGCACAAAAAGGAACACCCGTGAATATACCTGTGGGCAGAATATGAGAAAATCAGGTGGAGCATTTTAGTTTGGCAACAGTGGTGTCAAGAAATGGCAAAAAGAATTATGATTTTCAAACGAATTTTTGATACATAAACGAGATCAGTGAGTTGAGCGGTTTAGTTTTTAAGGCGATTCAAAGCTAAGTGAGGAGTTAACTGCCCCAATACCTGCCGCTTGTACCCTAGCTGTAGTCTTAACTGCTTAAAAAGTGACACAGAAGTAAAAAAGAACAACTTTTCTACAGGAGTGTTGCATGAAGCTGCCCTTACTATGGCTCCGCCCACCCCCCAATTGGCCATGGTACATGATCCTGCCACCTTGGATCATGAAGCTGCCACCCCCAGAAAAATCATGCAAATTCCAAGAAAACAGCAAATTTTGTTATTTGCAAAAGATCAAGGAACCTCTCTGACCAAACAGCTGGCTTCTAACTTCACCATGTAGCAAAATACCATTTTTAGCAAAGTGGGCGACTTCATGATCACTTGGGTGCCTATATTCTTTTGTGTTCTCCAGCTTAGTCTTGAACAATTACAAGTAAATCATGGTACCAGCAGAAAGCGAAGGTTCTAAGCTTCCTTTCAGGATACTCCACTGAATTTTATTTCAACCTTTACTCTTTTTCCCTAAGTCATTTCCCCAAAATAGGAGTTTAGGGTGGCAGCTTCATGCAACACTCCTGTATGACACAACACAGATTCTCTTAACAATCTTCCGCTCTTCTCTAGTCTTACCTTCATGGCCAACAGATTCCTAGACAGCTTATTTTTTCCGGCCATATCTGCACGAGAACAAGCACTACGAGTTTACAATATTATAAATGACAAAAACCCAGCGAGGCACGTTAAGTTCAAATTTTCCGCAAGAATTTGTCCCATACATAGAGTAGAAGAACCCCGCGATGGAATCCCATCGCGAAATCGAAAGGGCCCCCGATCAAGCCCACGTTTCACCTTCCAGATTCCCCGATGTCCGGGGATAAGCAAATGTATGTTAAAGGTGTATTGCGCATAATTCAAATAGCTGTTATAAGGTGTATTACGGCCTATAAGGCCAGGACGGTTTGAAGGGAGGTGGGGACTGGCCCCCCATGCTCCAGAGAATCTACTCTCAGTCGTATGTTTCGAGCTTGTCTGTATGACAGTCGTATGTTTTGAGCTTTTCAGAATGACATTTCAAAACGTGAATTTCACCCACAAGTCACATTGTTTAGTTGGATTGCTACGAACAAACTTTCTAGTCGATATTTTCAGATTCACAGTTGTGTGTTCTGAGTTTGCCAGAATGACAGTCGTATGTTTGAGCTTGCCAGAATGAAATCCTGAAAAGACCCGTTTCTCTAGTCGTAAATTAAAGACAGTCGTAAGTTCTGAGCTTGCCAGATAAAGCAGTTACCTAGTCGTGAACTTCGCCTCCAAATGACCTGTTTCTAGTAGTTTGGTTACATAGAGATTTTAGTAGTATGTTTAAGCTTGTCATTCTCATATTCTCAGAATGACGGTCGTATGTCTGAACTTGCCAGAATGACATCAAACGTTAATTCTCCCTGAAAATTACCCCATTGTTTTACGAAGAGATTTTCCAGTGGTATGTTAGTGAGTAAAGGTGAGGCTTCGAGCATGTTCCACCCTTCTACAAATAGTAACTATTAGTTACTATTTCCGTTCCAACCTCACCAACAGTTACTACGCTGACCGTTCCAACCTTCTCGAAATAGTAACTATTTGCTTAACACGCTCGGGAGCGTAGTAACTACGGATCTCTGTAACGTGATCGGTCGGATTCGCCCGTGGCATGATATTCTGCTGGAAAATAGAAAAATCGTTCCAGCCTTGACGGCAAAAGCCAGAATTCGTGACGTCATGCGTAGTAACTTCGGTAAGTAGTATGGTAGGTAAGTAGGTAAGTAGGATTCCAGATTTATCTTCCGGATTCCGGACAGCCGTTTTCGTCGAGACAGATCTGGAAGGTGAAGCCAAGCCAAAAACGACTGGAAGTCCGGGGTGTTGGACAGAACACCCGAGATTCCGGATGTCTGGAAGGTGCCATAGAGGCAATTCGAGAGAAACATCAAATATGCAAATGGGGAAAGAAAAGGGAAAATGATTGACAGTTGTGACTGGGATGCAAGAGATATTTGAAATGTATAGGGGATATTCAGGAAATATTGAAGAAAAGCACATTTAGCTGTCATCATTATTATGAAAATCCGGAAGGGTTGGCTTGACTATGCAGAAGCCCCGGACGTCTGGGAATCTGGAAGGTGAAGCCTGACTTTAAGTAGTTTATTTGTTACCCGCCATTTTGAAAAAGCGGAATAAATTAAAGGAAATAATAAGACACGTAAAAAGACACTGATTTTCAATCGAGACAGTCGTCAATTTTGAGCTTGCCGTACGAGGCAGTTAGGTGAATTGCGACAGCAAATGACATATTCGTATGGTTGTGTAGTTATTTTAGTCGTATGGTTGCGTAGAGATCACGCTACGAAATATCGTCTGTTTTGAGCTTGTTAGAATGACAGTCGTGTGTTTCAAACTTGTCAGAGTGACATAAATGGGGCTACCAAATCGTGATTTTCACTCTCACGTTAGCTATTGACTAGCCTACAGTAGCTACTGCGGCCGGTAGCTAATGACGCTCCGACATCACTCCATCCAACTTCTGGAAATTCTTAGTGTCTTGGTGTTTATTCCACGATAAAAGATGGAATCTGTAGAAGTAGTTAATTTTAGCCTACAGGAAAAAAAAAACTGGATTGAGAAAATAATAATATTAATTCTATAACAAATATAGCAGTTACTGCAACAGTGCCCGCCAAAATATATTGTCAAGTAGGCTTCGCAAAAACGACGCCTATTAGGTAGCTAATCACTGTTCATGCTGCCCTTTAATGTTACTCTTTGTACGGAATGTTTTTTGTTCAATAATTTAAAGATCGTCAATAATATTAGCGTCAAAATTAAAACTGGGCGGTCAGTATAATTTGGAGACTGAAGATTAAAAATGATCTTGTACATTAGAAACTGGGTGAGTCAAACATTTCTAATTTAGCGAAATTAAAATTAGCTGGTATTTTTAGATGAAGAAATATCTGCTTCTCCGTAGCAAAATTAGTGGTCGGCGTGAACCAAACGATCTGGTACTAAACCGGGTGGTCGAAATGTGAAACAGTAGCACAAATTAACATTTGGTGGTGGTTCCCGAAAGTCCCGTTGCCGAGACTTGTTTCGGAAATTTTAGTCACAACAGTTGGAACTTTGCAGAGTACTCCGTTCAACAAAGTCTTTCTCGTCAAAATCTGCCTTCAAAAAGTTATCAATCAATCAATTTATTTAATTCGTGATATTATACATCACATATCAAAATTACACTAATATAGGACTATTCTTTGGTACCCCTTCTATTTATGCCTTTTACACTGTCGCTAGCTCCTGTATAGAATTATAAGCTTCAGGAATCCCCGATCTCACAAAATAAAATCAAGCCTAAAAATTTTGGCAGACTTAGTAGGCCGAGAGGTCTACCATGTATGTCATAATGCATTTCTTGACAAATTCACTCTTTTTTTTGCTTTGCTTTTCCCACTTTTTAACAAAGGCGCGCAGTTTTCAAATATTTTGCGTGGAACCTTCGATTCAGAAAGCGGGAAGCCCGGACAGACTCGGCCAGCGGTAACAAGAACATCGCTAATTTAACGCCGAAAGCATTGGTATTACCGAAAAACAATGTTTCTGAACATTTTATCATGAAAAGATCAGACATTAGCAAGAGTTGCGTTATTCAGAGTATTTTTAGTGTTATTTATTTTGTTTTTTTAATCCTATAGTTGGTCGCTTCTTGGTTTAAATAAACAAATACATAGATCTAAGGAAAGTGACGTCGGCTATGCTTACCAATTCGCGTTGTTTTTCCTCCACTTGTTTTTCCTCTGGAATTTGTGGGTAAGAAATAAATTATTAATTATTATTATTTATATAGATGATTCTGACTAATAGTGCAGGATGATAAACGAGACGTTTCCAGGATAAACAAATTAAATAAACAATTACCAATTACCTTAGCCAATATCGACACAGACGACGCTCTCCTCAGGCTCTTCGTCATCCATGAACAAGCCTAGGAGAAAATACATGTTTAAGTTAATCCTCCACTGGCAACCGTAAGGCATTCGTAAGCGTGCTCGTCCAGACCCCACGTGCTCTCTTTGGCTGAAAATCGCCAAAACGGCCACTTACGACACGTTATGCTGGCTTCCGCCAGCTTGACTCTTTTAGGATTTATAATTAAATGAATAGCTCTTGAATCTCAAATACCCACTATTTTTCGAATCTTAACTTTGCTCTATCAATGTTCTCACTGCTGATTAAAACTTTTGCATTGTCTCATATAATTTCATATAAACCTCGGTGCGAGCTTAAAAATATTACTTAATCAAATTTTATCTTGGAATATGGAAATTGCGTTCTCAGGTAGACAGACACTAATATCTGCGCTCGTGCCTAAGCTGGTTCCATTACCCCAAACCAGTCTATCCCAAATCCCTGATTTCTGTATAGCACATACCAAACGCTAGGCATAGCCACAGTTTGGCACTGAACCCATTGTGTATACCCTAGCCCTAACCTTATCAATAATAAAGGATTTCTGATTGGTTGTTTTCTGAACGCGTCTAGCAGACTGTGAATATACCAAACATTTCCCATGGCCTATTCAAAAGTTAGGGATTGTGGGATCAGACTGTTCCAATCACTTACCAGCCGCTTCCAGTCCCCATTCACTCAACTACTCGCGCATATAATCACTAACAGTCTCGTCTAAGCATCCTCACACAGGACAACAATGGCGCGTCTTTTTTCCTTTTCACCCCTAGTGGCAGGCAACTTTATTGTTGTTATGTGGAATAACACTCTTAGACTAACTACCCATTTCAGATCTTCTGGTGGTAAGCCACCTTAAGATAAATATCCTCCCCACGACTTTGAGGGTTTTTAGGCCACTACCCCACAGACGAGGCGGTAGAGGCTTAAGAACTTCTTAAGCTCGTGGGACATCGCGACGCTACATCCGCGCAGCGCTCCAACAGCAAATGCATTGAAACAAGCACTTAAACGATTATCCTGCAACAAACCGAAAACGAAATTACCTTTACATTACCGAAGGTTCCATAGGCTGTTTATGCTGAAAGCAGTAGCAGGAACATGCGGCACCGTATTTTACACCGTCTCACAGGCTCTACTTTCATGACCTTGAGTTTCAATTATTCTGCAAGTACCAAAAGACAATTCAGCCTTATATTATGGAAGGTTCCAGATTCTTCCTAAGACACAAGTCGGGTAAACTTGAAATGCGGTATCGCATCCACACCGTCTCGTAAGGTCTCCAGCTCTAAGAGGAGACGGTCTCTTGTTATGCAAGACGGCTACTTCATGCAGACCACATATTGTCGAGTAACTAGACCTTTATAACTAACATCTGAGCCTCGTTTTTGTTGCAATAGCGCTGCCGCATCGCTGCTGCAGCACTTCTTTGCTTTTGAACAATATGCGTTTTTGGATTCACTTTCTTCTTGGTTGAAGCGGGAGCGCTGCAGCATCTTGCAGGGAGGCACGGACTTGGTCGGTGAGCAAGTCCGTGATTCTCGAGAAGCGCTGCCGTCTTCCTCGGAAGCACTGCAGTGCAAAAACGGATGTAGAAAGAATCAGTCCGGAATCGGCCGAGAAGTGGACATGCAGCCTCAACAAAAACGAGGCTCTGGACATCTTACCTTCAGCCAGCTGATCTGCATACTGACGGCAGGATGCCTGATAGGACGCATACATGCTGCTGGGGATTTTGGAGGCTTCCCGTAACGCTCCTATCAATCTCTCCCTCGCGTCCGGGTACTCTGGAATAACTCTAAACAGAAGAACGTTAGTAAGGTAGAAGTAGAAATGAAAAGTGGGTGTTTTTTTCTATTAAGTTCCTTAAAGGACCCCTCGCAGTATTTACTCTTCAACTTGCAGTATCTTAAAATATTTAAATACTTTAAAACTAGGCTGTGGTTTCAACAAATAACCCACAGTTTTAGCAGTTTTAGACCTTTTATGAGACCCGTTGATTTATAGTGAAAACAGGGAAACAATTTACATAACCAGTTTTTCCTGATGAAAACCTTCTCACAGACAACCGTCGACAGCGTGATAGACATCGAAGGTAGCAAAATACGCGAAGTGAGTTCAGCGTGGTTTTGTTAGAGGGGTTAGAACGTATCGTACGAAATGGGGTCTCCAGCTTTACAAATATATGGAGTGATTCTGGAAGTAGGTTGCGTTAGTATTATAGGTAAGATAGGTCCTTTAAGCTGGCCTTCCGACACATCTTTTTGCAAAGTGATGAAGATGTCTGTATATGATGATCCGCTTTTATTTTAATTTTTGATGATTGTTTTACGTTAATTTGCATATAGCCCACGGGCTTTTTGTTGCAATGCAATGCAATATCATTAATCTATCTCTTGAACTATCACAATATTCCATTATAGCGCCTCAGCCCGCCTCATGCCGACTGTTCATCGAACACAGATACCTAAGTCCGTATCCAAATCTGGACTTCTTAATTCTAACCAGATATTGAAGCTTTTGCTGAATACGGAATCACCCTCTGTTTTGTTTCACGGTCAAGACAAGACTTTCGAGCAAGAAAGACGAAAATGACAGAAGACATTCGAAATATTCGTAAGGATAAAGTAATTACAGGTTGATCTCTAAAACTCACAAGCATACTATCACTAATTATTCACTGATGATTCATTTTGTTCATGGAAAGGAATCTGAGTGTAAGCGAGTGTCGGAACTCATGAATCGAGTGACAGGTGGAGGGCAAAGGGGTTAGAGACTTTGTAATTAACAACCTAAAGGAAGTGTTTCACTGTTTCTAATACTCTGGCGGAAGAAAAGCTTGCATGTAGTATTCCGTTTCAAGCAACGGCGTATTTTGAGCCCGCCTTGGCAACCAGAGTTGCGTTTTATTTGAAGTTCATAGTGCAGCGGACTGTTCGTTGTCGTTTTATTCGCCAGCGTGCCGGACCCTGGGAAGGCGCGAGGTGCCTAAAGTCGTTTTATTTGCCAGCGGACCCCCCGCTGAGTGCCAGCGGACCCGCTAGTTTGTACGCTGGGTGAGGCAGGGAATTGTTCAGCGTACCTTCTGTTAGTTGTTCTACGTAGTACGCCAGGAATAAAATGGCTATTTGCAGTCCGCCATCCGCTCCCGCTGTACTATGAACTTCAAATAAAACACAACTCAGGTAAGTTGACTACCCGGGTCAAGATGCAGAAAAACGGAAAAAGCTACTGATTCTTGAAGGATTCTAATTGTGTACATGTTATTTGTCGCAGGAAACTGAAACGAACGAACGTAACGACCCGACTGTTTACAAGGCATGAGGATACAAATCTAGTCTACTTCCATACCCTCTTCTTCCGTCTTATTTTGGAGATTCTGCATTTTTAACCGCGGATTGAATATACCCTATTGGCAGAGGCTCTAGCTGACAAGTGGAAAGTAGTGATAAGTCGCAGGCTATCTACTTATGTTATGAAGTCCTCATAGCCTACAATATCCGACGTTAAGCGAACAATTCTGCATCCTTTCCTGTTCGATATTTCGTCGGCACACACCGAATTCTGGCAAATTTCGGGCTGCCCTCACCACCCACACCCAACAACAATAGGATTGTATTTATGCCCCGATAAAAAATTTATCTCAGAATAGTAGTATGAAGTTGTACGAAAAATTAACATGCAGTACTAACTGATGCTACTACATGCTTCTAGTTCAAGGCTACCGTGTTACTGCATCGTACTACATGCTACTATTAGCAAGACTGGATTCTACTATAGCAAGAAAAGATGCTACTGGATACTACCAGGGGCGTCACGAATGGGGGGGGGGGACGGCCCCCCCTCAAATGTTGTGGGCAAGTCGGTAAAAAATAACCGAGTGCGCGAAGCGCCGCGATTTTTCGTCAAAACAGTTGATTTTTTTTTTAAATATTCTTTGAGCCCAAGCTGACTTTGAAACATTTATTCAAACAATGTTTACAACGGATAAGTCAGCTATGATTCTTCATCAGAGATAAATCGGCCCTTCTTGGCAAGGGTCCTCGTCAGGCTGTCAATCCTCTGGTTCAACTTCGGGGAAGCCTGACGAGGACCCTTTGCCAAGAAGGGTCGAAATATGGCTGATGAAGAATCATAGCTGACGTATCCGTTGTAAACATTGTTTGAATAAATTTTTTTTTTTTCATGAAAACAGTCGGTTTTTCTGAAAATCAGTTTATTTTTTTTTCAAAAATGTCGTTTTTCTCTTGAAAGCGGCCGTTTTTTCTGCAAAAACAGTCGTTAAAAATTACCAGCCAGTCGGTAAATGCCTTGCCCCCCCCCCCAAACATTTTGGCTAGTAACACCTCTGGATACTACTGCTTAAGATTGGCAAAGTCTGAGGCACATAAAATGATAGTGCTCTTTACTATTACATTTCAATGCATGCAACTTTTTCGTACAACTACGCAGGCTACAAATTTTCATCGGGGCCCCTGGGCGTAAGAACTGATGCGCGGGTCACAGGAGAGTTTAAAACTGGCATATAAAACCACAGGAGAGTTTAAAACTAGCATATAAAACTGGAAAACTCCTTCCTTGCACTGAGCCAGTGCAAGTCACGTTGTTCTGCACTAGCCACGAGGACTGATGCGCATCATAAGAGAGTCTAAGACTAGCATGTATGATCCAAACACCCCTTCTCTGCACTTAAAGCCAGTGCAAGTCACGTTGTTTCTGGACTAGCCGCTACAAATCACCACAACTAAAGTTAAATACGCTACATTTAGTGATTAATTAAACATTTTTGTAGCATTCTTGTTTATTCCTCAGTCCGAGGGATATGAACAAATGAATAAATAACACAAATCTCTTACCGGGGGGCAAGCAAGGTGGGTAGAAACTTGCCCTGGAAGTAGGGCATCCGGAAGATGCTGGCCTCCATCAGGGTGTTAGGGACTTTTCCGTTTTTATCGAACATCTCGATCGCTGTAGCAACGTCCTGGTCGACCTTTGAGCGGATCTAAAAGTAAAGAACATAAGCATATGACAGTACGAATATCAGGGCTAGGCATCCGAAAATATGTGCCGTTAAGGGAAGCGTAGGGTTGAACTCCTTTCCAGAGCTGCTTCACCAAATATAGCTTACTTTACAGAGATGGTTCTTAAATTTGGGAAGACTTTTGTATACCAAAAAGGCTACAGTACACCTCCGGCCGCTCGACTAGAAACACGCCGATGGACCGAACACAGCAACCAAAAGCGTTTGGTCGCGGCATGTTTGTGTACGCACACACAGGTCCGTGTCCAGGAATTTATTTCGGGGGTGGGGGGGAGGGTCGGACCAAAACCTACAAAAAAAGAGATAGATCAGAGGTTGACCCCCCCCCCCCTCGATACTGACGTGACCACACATGTTTGTGTTTGTCACGGAAACAGAAGTGTGTGCCACACTAGACCAACACCGTTTCGTCTTTGATTTTGGCGGTAATTTCAAATGCCTGAAAACAAAATTAAATCAAGATACAATCTGAATCTGTATTATGTGCTGTATTATCCCTCCATTTTTCGTGACACTTTCTCAAGACCAAAAAAAAGTCTTGTTTTCTGATTTGAATTTTGATAACCTTGGTTGTGTTCAAAGTGTATATGTATTTTACATCTGTATATCTGTTGCAAACGTTGAACTGGCGATACCTTTGTTATTAGTTGCGTTTTGGCAGATACCATGGTATCTGATACCACTAAAGTCGGTTTTTGCAGTTATCGTGGTATCTGATACCACGGACAAAAGACGTTTTTCCAGTTATCGTGGTATCTGATATTCAGATACCAAGGTTCGACCGTGGTAACTGATCGGGGTATCTGAAATTTATCTCACTTTCACCAACTTTTGTCAAATTGGTGGGAAAGAAGTTTGGCACTTGGTGGTTTGACTGAATATCAGTTTTTCTTTTGGGACGACTCCGAAAAGCGCTATTTCGGCAATTGTCGGTTTTGCAGAGCAACCGTATATCAGATACCACGATTACTGCAAAAACGACTAATTGCAGATCCAGTTCCCGTGATAACACATTCCATGGTATCTGCAAAAACGCAACTGATTACTATGTAGACGAGAAATGTAAATTCGGCACCATTGCTGTGAAAGCCATTTTAAAATTAAATTCTACTCTGACTCTCTGTATTATATATCCTAAGTATTGTCACCAAATCTACTAATAAAAATATAAATAGAACACCAGGTTTACCTTCTTACCATTCCCAGGGCTGCCACAACTTTAGAGGCTTGAAAATCTTAGGGACGTTTTTATACTGAAAAAGGGATCTCTGAAGACGGAAAAAGAGACCTATAGGGACCGAAGGGCACGTCTACTAAGCATGAAATAAATACCAGTAGGATCCTATTTGTACTTTACATGCAAGAATCAGAGGTCAGGATACTAAGAAATAAAAACAGAAGTAGAAATTTGAAGCTCTGTAGCTTATGTGGCGAAATATGCTCTTAGAACTAAGCCGTTAAACAACGGAGAGAATGCAATTAATTCGTTTCGATTTTAATTCTTCCTTTTAAGTAAACTTGTGAAAAAGATAAGTCACACACCTGTATCCGGAGGCGATTGAGCAATCACGAAAAGTTGATTTTTTTATTTTTCTCGGCATCATCACGTATGAAAGAAGGAAGATTGTACATAGCTTCTTAATTTAGTGAACCAGTCAATACGAAATAACAGAAAACGGTAATTTCTTAGACGAGGTAATTTCTATATGCTGCTTCAGACGCGTCGCCAGTGAGGGGGGGGGGGTATTCCCGGCCCAAAACATTTATACTTTCGCTCTTGATTTTTTACAGGTCGGCTAGTTTTAATCGCCTAAAAACAGTGAATATAACAAGGGGAAAATGCAATGAGAACACAGTTCTTGAGCAGAAATTTGAAAATTAGGCTGCTTCGTGGCATAAGATTTCTTTTAAACACACAAAATTTTTTTTTACTGACAACTTAAATAAATTCTGCCACTTCCTGCGACAGGAAGCCAGGTCGCAACGGTGAACTGTAAGAGAAACAGATTTCTTGGCAGTGGTTTTAGGACTCTTAAGTCTTTTAAAACGTAAGCGGAATGCTAGAAAACTTTTTTTATAATTCAATTTGGCAAAATTTTTGGGTTGGTCATTGGTCTGGTAACCTATAACAATCTTCGACCTATAGCCCTTCCGGAACCCAAGCCTAGCTAGACCCATGTATCTGTCAGTGACACACCCAAGCCTCGCTAGGCCCATTTATCTGTCACTGACACACAGTGTCAGGCCTGCATAGCTTTATGTAGGGGTATGAGGGTTATTTTCCATTGCACTTTATTTATTGGTTTCCTTCATTTCATAGCAGTCATCCTTAGTGAAGTGAATAAAGTGAATGAGAAAACAACAAGAAATCAAATTTACTCAAGCGAGGAACAAAAATCTTAAGACTCCAGAGGCAAAGGCCTTTTTGCTACTACTACTACTAGTCTCCTTCAATCAGACAGCAACGCTATCACCTTGAAATTGGTTTATGTTCGCAAGCGAGCAGGTCGACAATTACTCACATAGTTGCTCTATAGTGGCTCCCAATACTTTGAGGTAATACATTCAGTTAAAATGTGGGAATGTTAGTCGGAAATCAGTCTTAAGGGGCTTGAAAAATGAATCAGGGACCAGTGGGGACCTAAGCCTGATTCAGGGACCTTCAGGGATTTAATGGCAGACCTGCATTCTGTACTAGAATGATCCTCAGTTTTACGCCTACCTGCTTGACAAAGTAGTTAATTTTATTATTTGAACTTTGCTTTGCCGCTAAAAGTATTTCTAGCCAACTTCTAGCCACAAATGCGGCAGCATCTGGGTCACAATTCGAGACACGAAAACCTTATTGGTCACAGAAACTGACTTGCAGGCCACACAATATAAACGATGGTGGAACACTCTTTTTGAGCCACAGCCAATTTTGAGGTCGCAGAAAACACCAAGCATGGTATTTGGAAGTGGCAACGTTTATGCAAATGCCCCCTGAAAGTTTAACTGAAAAGCCAACTTATTGTTTAACCATTTAACTGAATACATTCCGTTATCTGGAGTGTGTTAAAGAATTATTTTATTTTTCACTATTTACTCTATAGTATGACGTTCAGAATATCCACGGCCGTCCTCACAACGCAAAATTATATTATGACGCGAAAATTCGAATCCCAACACAAACGCGGCTTTTCCGAGGCAAGTGAACAGCTCGCGGAAGGTAGCTCACTGCTTGAATATTTATTTTTCCTAAATCGTTTTTGTCAAGGCTAAAACACAGGTACAAGCGCAGAGAGCCACACATCCGCACTATTTGAAAATCGATTATTCGTGAATAGCGGAGCAACAAAGTAACGCATTCTCATCGGTTCTTCAAGCCTCTTTGAGTGAATAAGCGATGGGTAACTAGACTGTTGTTTTTCAATCCATTTCGATTAAACTTTAAGAGCTGCAGCGAGAAATTGTAAAATCTTACAGTAAAAGGAGTATCATAGCAATCGTCTAGCTCAGCTATTCTTGCTTTTGTCTTGTTCAGGAACTCATTTAGCTTGTACTTCATGTCCTGAGGTGGAGCCGGCGGTTTGGCGACGTGAGCCTAAAGAGAGAAAAATCGTTACGAATAAAACTCTGATCCCGTGATTTGCTGTGCGACCTTGTGTCGCACAGCGGTAGTAACACTGGGTGGAATATTTGTTTGGACACTTCTCTGAATTTTGGCAGTAACATGTTAATTTATTGTATTTTTGTCTACATTGGTTTTCATTTCTGCGTTTAAAACTGTCAAATGAAAGTAGAGACTGAATAGGATATTTGCAACTACAAAGATATCTAATCTGATACCTGCAGCTGGGTGGAATATTTGTTTGGACACTTCTCTGAATTTTGGCAGTAACATGTTAATTTATTGTATTTTTGTCTACATTGGTTTTGATTTCTGCGTTTAAAACTGTCAAATGAAAGTAGAGATTGAAAAGGATATTTGCAAATACAAAGATATCTAATCTGATACCTGCAGCGAGTCAAGTTTCTTCTGCCACAAGAACGGAATTCTGCACCGTGGACGGAATTCTGATACCGGTGACTAGGAAAATAGAGAAGTCCCGGGTTTGTGTGCGGGCCAAAGGAGAGACGAGTATACGGGGCAGCGGGCGAGGGGGACGAGCAGGGGCGTTCCGAGCCTTTCTTCATTGGGGGAGCGAACCTGGCAAAAACTTGACCGAATCGGTATCTGATATTGACCGAATTTATAATTTGGTTCTAAAACACAGCGAGTCGCCTTCAAGAAGCTATAATCTAAAAAGTTGCATAGTATGTACAAAATCAAGTCTAAAGAAAAAATCTGGCGTGTTTTCACGCTCTTCCACTTTTTTTTCTTTTTTTTTTCAGGAATACGCCGTCACTATAGCCTTTTCCTTTGAGGGACGTCCAGTTTTGCCAAGAGGACTTGAAAATGTGCTGACAAAAAAAGCAGTTGCTGCCAAGCGACAACGACGTGAACCGAGGAAAAATAAAGCGCCACCGGCAAAAAAAATTTAATCCACCTTTTTTCTGACAAATTCTAGCTTTTAACGTCGTTCAAGCCCCCCCAAAATTCCAAGCCTCAAACGCCAACGCCAAATTTTTTGGAAACACTCATGATCGAAGTGCCTTTTTGCGATCCCAAAGCTACCTATTAAACCACAGAGCTGCCTGGCGATAAAAGGGTTCATCCAGGGTAAAAGTAGATGTACAGTACATTTATTCTGAATTTACAGCAAACAAAAATAGGCTAGTTTTCACGTCAAGAGACGTGCTTATTCCTGAAGTTTTGCAATCATTAGAAGTATAAGTTAAGTAATGCATGGAAACCAGCTGCGAAGCTAACGTTAAATGGTAAAGAACAAGGGCTAAATAAATGCCACTTAAATTACCAAGCTCAGTAACTGGGATGAACCAACTAATGAATTCGTACTACCGAAAAACTAACGACCGGTATAACGACCGAATTACGGAATGGAATAAAACTCCTGGTAGAACCACCTAAAACAACTGAATGTGGTAGGTCTGGTAACAGATGCGGACCAAACAAAAATCAGGTGAATTACCGAATTCGGTAACGAATTAGAACCAAATGAATCTGATTAATCACCGAATAATGAAATGGACTAACTGAATGCGATAGAACAGATACGGACTTGAGAAAAGTCCGGTGAACAACCGAACTCGCTAACGAATGAGACCAAATAAATACCACCTAATTTACGGAGAGACGTACCGAATGCGTTGAAATCGACTCGGACTGAACAAAAATTGGATGCATTGTCGAATTCGGTCACAAATCAGAACCAAATGAATCTGATCAATAGTCCGACCGCCAGGTCCTGAAAATGTGACACCCCCCTAACCCAAACGGTACAGTAGGTTTCGAAGTGGATTCCGACCAAATCGAACACGCTGATTCCGAATATGCCGGGAATTGGTTCCGGAAACGATGGCTTAAAGTAGAAATGAAGCTCGATGCTGTTCCATTATTTCCTCTCTATAAGAAGTATCGCTCTCAAACACAGTAGGTTGAAAATTGGATTCCAAACAAGTCGAACCCGCTGATTCCGAATATACCGATAATAAATTCCGGAATAGGTGGCTTAAAGTAGAAATGAAGCCTGATGCTATTCCATTATTTCTTCTCAATAATGAGTATAGCTATCAAACACAGTGGTTGAAAAATGGATTTCAACCAAATCGAACCCGTTGATTATGAATATACTGTTAATAAATAAGTAGACCTGAAACCTGATAAGTTATTCTCCTCCTCAGAAACAAGTGCCATCATCTGGTATAGTGTGCTACTGTCGGCAGAATAGTTATTCTAACCAAATTGAACCCGCTGATTCCGTGTGCCAGGAATAGACACTCGTTGATTAAGGATGTGATGTGAGTCTGTTGCTTAATAGCCTAAGTTTGCTGGAATGAATCAACATCTACAGGAATTACACCTGGTTCAAATAATATGCTCGTGTACTGAAATGTCGCACGAAATATCTAAAGCACAAAAAGACGAGTTGAATGGGACACACAAATCTCAAACTTTGCCAACGTTGCTTCACAAAATCAAATTCCCTATTCTTCATCCGAGTCGACAGAGCACCTGCCCCCCATACGAACATTTTCGCGGCAACAATCGAGGTAGTGTAAAACGAGGTCTTGTACCCCTCCTCTTACTGTACGTAAGAAATTAAATTGTGCAAACTTCGTCGGGTGCACCCGAGAAGTTCAAGTCCTGTCGGTACACCAGGTTAATTAACTTCCATTCGTCTTCACATCAGGTTCTTTAGTACCATTTACTACACGTTCTACCGTTTACCACAAACCTACATTCTTCACATTCAAGTAACTGTTCACATAATAAACACACCAGACAAACTGAGCTGCAACCAAGGCCGCATCAATGGGGGGGGGGGGGGGGGGGGGTTGACCCCCCCCCCCCCCCGAAACAAACAAAAATCATAATTTGTATAGGCTTTTCCCTCCGATCTATGTTTTTGTACTTTTTGTCCGACCAGCAGGCAACCCCCCCCTCCCCGAAATAAATTCCTGGATACGGACCTGGCTGCAACCATGGGTAAAAATCATCGTATTACCATTCCAAGTTGAGCTACATTATTTCCCCTGTTAATAGTCAGAAACAAATATTTTGCCTTTTACGGCGTTCTCTGAGTAAGTAGCAAGAAAGTCTGACCTTTAGTTGCTTTTAATGTCATGTTTGTTTCGCAATTTTATCTCCTCTTCCGTGTCTTCTCTGTAGGGTTAACTAATTAGCGGCGATTCTTGCTTGTGCGCACTACCTGTTGAGCAATTCTCAACTAAAATAGGTACTTTTCGAGAAGGGGTCTAACACTTCCAAAAAGCAAGTATAAACACAAACAAAAAAGTGTTTTTAGGAGTTAAGCCAGCGTCGGATACCACCGTTCCAAGCATATTCTGAATCAGGATTTTTTGGCCTACAAAATGGTATTGTCAGACTGACTGTACCTTTTGGGTCGGGTGTTTTCGAAACTAAGCGTCTTTTGACGAGCTGGCGGTCGGACTACAATGACCGAATTATGAAATGGACTGACCGAATACGATAGAACAGATCCGGACTTGAGAAAAGTCCGGTGAACAACCGAATTTGCTAACGAATGAGACCAAATAAATACGTTAAAGCACCTAATTTACGGCGGAACGTACCGAATGCGGTGAAATCGACTCGGACTGAACAAAAGTTGGATGAATTGTCGAATTCTATCTGATTAATGACCGAATTATTAAATCGACTGACCGAATGCGATAGAAAAAGTCCGGTGAACAACCGAATTTGCTAACGAATGTGACCAAATAAATCACCGGAATTCACGTAGGGACGTACCGAATTCGGTGAAATCGACTCGGACTGAACAAAAGTTTGATTAATTACCAAATTCGGTAAACAATGGGAACCAATAAACGCGTTAAATCGCCTAATTTGGAAATGCGGATACACACGATTCATAAAACAGGCATCACGTCTTCGCCGCGATGCCCGTTTTGACCGAATTTTCGCCTTCTGCGAAAATTTGACCGAGTGCCCAAAACGTAGGGGGAGGAGCTGCGCCTGTTACCACGGTAACTGGATCTGCATTTAGTCGTGTTTGCAGTTCCCGTGGTATATGAAAAAACTATTGACGCGTGTTCTGCGTGTAGCGTGAAGATACCTCAGTGGTGTGGTTGAGAGTAGCGGGCGAGCGTAATAATATTGGCGACTGGTTGGTGGTGCGAATACACCGAGTCTTTTCGAAGGCGATACTCAGTTCGTAGGTCAATAACTAAAACACATTTATTAAGGTTCGTACTTACATTGAAGATAGGTTGGTTAACACTTGTCACTTAATTTGCTCAGAGGTCAACTGAGCTGAGGACAGAGCCCCAAGTCGAACTCCAAGTCGAACTGAGCTCCGAACTGAACTGAACTCCGAACTGCGAAATCGGTCCTTTTAAACCGCCTTGGAAATGTCAACAGAGTGCCTTAAGGAATAGGGTTACTGTTCGCACGTCCTAGCAAATCTCTATACAGTATGAAAGGGTTGGTGACCAATGGAGTAAATTTGTCTAGGTTCTTGATGGGGAAAAGAATTCTTTGATTGGAGAAAAGGAAATAAACTCTCTCCGTCGGAGAAAAGCGTGGGCGTTAGAGCTAGTCGGAAATAGAGAGAGTTGAGGATAGAGCTTGTTGAATAAGTTTTGATGAAGATATTTGTTTATACTAAATGTATCCTCACATTACGCCCTCCCTCTGAAAAAATTCGAGCTCCCGCGAGACAAAAAAATACTAAGGTTTTCAGTTCAACTTTAAGCTTTAAAGAATGAAGAAAAAACATTTTCGATAACTTGCACTTGGATTTATAGTATTTACAGGAATTTATAAGTTATTATTAGCAATAATTTTCTATTACTACTGACGTTTGAAACTATAAAAAAAAATTCTCCTTTTTTAATGTTATTTAAATTTTTCTTGAGGTTTTGCTTGGACACACTCATGATGAATAGGTAAACCTATCATGTAGATTGATACAAATAATACGGAATTACACATCAAAAGATGATTTCACTGTACAATGTTCCAATCATATTTCACAAATTGTCTTTCAGAACAACTTTATAGCAGTTGCTTGGTAATGCTTCACTAAAATAAGTGTTCGCGGGACTGACCGCGTACTATTTCTCCGGGTCATAAGTCTGTCACTGTTAGCAATCCCGCAGTATAACTTCGCTGAAATAGTGTTCATGTTATTCCTGCTTACACTGCTTGCGCTGTTCATGTTAGGGATCACTTCATTTTATGCCTGCTTGCACTTCACTGAAATAAGTTTTTCTGTTATGCCTGATTATACTTCTTAAGATCAGAAGTAACCACTGTTAGCTGTAGTGCTAGGCACAGAGCTGTCACACTCGGTTATATCCGATGATTAACCGTAAAGCACAAAGTTTCAGCCACTGTTCAAAGTTTCAATCACTGTTGTCATATCATCACTCGATGTAGATGGGACTCGTCGAGTTTCTTCTTGGCTTCTTGGTTCTTGACAAATGCCGAAATTGCACTTTCCGAAGTCATCCCAATAGAAAAACTGATATTCAGCCACATCACTAAGCGCCAAAGTTCTTTCCCACCAATTTGACAAAAATTGATGAAAGTGAGGTAATTTTTCCAGATAGCACGATCCGTCACCACGGTCGGACCGTGCTATCTCAATATCAGATACCACGATAACTGGCCAGATACCACGATAACTGCAAACACGCCTTTTGATCGTGGTATCGGATACCACGACTGCAAAAACGACTTTAGACCGTGCTATCAGATACCATGGTATCTGCAGAAACACAACTACTAATTCTTAAAGGAAAGAAAACAAAACAGAGCAGTAAAAGAAGGAGAAAAAAAGAATAAAGATATAAAAAACTGAGAAGAAAAATCCACTAGCGAACGATCTTCCATCAACAAATCGCCCCCCTGCCCCCCCCCCCCAAAAAAAAAGAGGAGAGAAAATTAAGTTTTCGATAAGAAAAATTACTTCGCCTGTGTGCCTTGAAAGCTGATAGGGTGGATGTAACCCTTCCCTCTTTAGGTATGAATTCCACACCCCCGGAACAAAATGTCGATTGTCCAGTTGACGACGATTTTCGGTAGAGACGAGGAGAATTTGGAAAGGGTAATACTTGCATCTTGAACTTGGAACTTATTGTTATATGGTCTTGGCATAATTTTGAAAGACGGAGCAGCTGTTTCGCGTATTTAAAGTATAAAGCGTTGTTGTCTGACTGAAGGAGACTAGTAGTAGAGCAAAAAGGATTGATACCCTTTGCCTCTGGAGCCTTAAGATTTCTGCCCTAGCTTGACTCAATTTGATTTCTTGTTGACTTCTCATTCACATTAATCTCTTCACTTAGGATGACTGCTATGAAATAAAGGAAACCAGTAAATAAAGTGCAATTGAAAATAACCTCCTACCCCTACATAAAGCTATCCAGGCACCAAACTGTTGCTACAGTCCATCTCATATGTCGTCTCATTGACAGATACATAGGTATGGCTAGGCTTAAGCCAGAACGAAATAAAACTGAAGAAGCGCAGAAAGTGCTGTATAATTTTCCTAGAGCTTTTCGAATGTAATAAATTTAAATGCGTCTTTAACAAGTTCAAGTTTTTTCAAGTTCAAGTTTATTATTTTCAACATTCACAAAATAAATAAAAAACAACACTTTCGCGCTGGACAAAAAACCTATGAGGGTTTGCGTTCGCGCGAAAGTCCACATAACTAATTACCTATAAAAGGAAAAAAAGAAAAATGAAGAAAAAATAAATCCAATCTCTCTCACTCATCAATACTCAACTCCCCCCTCCCCCCGCTCTTCCCTCCGAACCTCACCTTACCACCACCACCCCTCCCCCCTTTCCACACTGACCTCCCTAGCCCACCCTTCCTCCCCTAACCACCCATAACAAAATTCAACATTTATGCCCCAGGAAATAACCTTTTAATTTCTTTTTAAACTGAGGTACGTGTTCCGCCGCCCTAATACTCACTGGTAGATCATTCCATACAGATGGACCCAGGTGTTTCACTGAAAATGAAGACCGGGTGCCGTGACGTAAATCCACAACTACATCATCACTATGCCTTGTTCCATAATTATGCAGGTCACTGTTTGTTTGGTAAAAACTCTTAAAGATATCAGGGGCTAATCCATTCATACACTGAAACACAAATACTGCAGCCTGGAAATCTCTTATCTGACCGACATTAAGGAGCTTCAGGGACGTAAAACAAGCACAAGCGTCATGCACATCCTGGAGGTATCTACCGATTGTTCTAACAGCTTTATTTTGTAGAACTTGCACTCTTCTATAGTTGCATAGGAAGTTGCTGCTCCATAGGAGGCAGCCGTAGGAGATATATGGATAAACCAACGAATAATATATGGTTAGAAGTATCCTCTGTGGAAGAAAGTGCTGCAGACGTCGAAGTATGCCAACCCCACGGGCGATTTTTGATGAAATAGCGTCACTGTGATATTTCCATGACAGGTGGCAATCAAGATAAAAACCAAGGTAGCGGAGATGATCAACTTGTTGAACTGGTTTACCACACAAAGTTACCAGGCCAGACACATCCAGCGGTGTACCAACTCTACAGAATGTCATTAAAAATGTCTTACGCACATTTACACACAGTAGGCTTAATGAAGTGAAAACCTCCAGCTTTTCCAGTGCAAGATTCGCTTTTCTCACCAGCTCCTCCACGGATGACGCAAACACAGTTAAAACGGTATCATCAGCAAACGAGGTAAGACACACATCTTTCAGGTAAAGACGCATGAGATCCACATAGATAAGGTAAAGCAGCGGACCCAGCACTGAACCTTGTGGTACTCCACACCTCACTGGAAATGCTGGTGAGCTCACGTCACTCAACACTACCTTGAGAGATCTCCCTGTGAGATAGCTTTCAAACCACTTTAAGCACTTCCCACGCACACCCAACGACTCCATTCGACTTAGTAGCGTTTGAAAATCAACTGTATCGAATGCCTTGCGAATATCTATAAATATAGACAATGGTGTTTCACCACTGTCTATAACACTATTAACTGAATCCACAAGATGTTGCAAAGCATTCGTCGTCGAGTGCCCTTTGCGAAATCCGAACTGGGTCTCACTCAGTAAACTATTAGCCTGTAGGAATCTGTATAGACGTTTATGAACCACTTTTTCTAGTAATTTGGAAAACAATGGAAGAATAGAAATCGGTCTCCAATTCTCAATTTCCTTTTTAGGGCCACCCTTATGAAGTGGTATCACTTTCGCAAATTTTAGCTGATCAGGGAAACTGCCCTTTTCAAGTGGGTTAAACAACCTCCCAATAGTGATTTGAAGTCAGTAGTCATTGAAGTTATGACAAATAAAATGAAACTTGCTATATCTGACGGAGATTTCTGAAGAACAACTGGGTCTTGCTATATCTGACGGAGATTTATATCTGAGATTTATATCTGACGGAGATTGCTATATCTGATGGAACTTGCTATATCTGACGGAGATTTCTGAAGAACAACTGGGTCTGTGAACAATTTTTTACAGAGTGATGGCTTACCATGTTGCCAGGAAGCGTCGGATGGTTTGCCCCATCCATGCATCACACACCATGACCGAGGGCAGTGAAAAAGGACACTGGCACCTAAGCTGCGCGGGACTTCAATGGTGTGCATGTGAATGTTTGCTTGCTTGATCGAGGGAAGTACTTGCACACATAGTAAAAGGTGTATATAATCAGACTGAGAGCAAGCAGCCGCTCTATCGGATAATAGTCTTATCCCCAACTTCATACACTTTTTCAAGAATTGAGTTTTAAACTGTCTCGTGTGTGTGTTACTTTTATGATTTTGTGTTAGACCATGTTCAGTCCGAATTATTCACTCTGTTGTGTTGACTGACATTATTGTTTTAATATAATCAGACTGAGAGCAAGCAGCCGCTCTATCGGATAATAGTTTTATCCCCAACTTTATTTACTTTTTCAACAATTGAGTTTTAAACTGTCTTGCGTGTGTTTTACTTTTATGATTTTGTGTTAAGAGCATTTTTAGACTGAATTATTCATTCTGTTGTTTTGACTGACATTATTGTTTTAGTATCATGTATCAAGACTTAAACAACACACCATTTGGCCCCAGGCCACGACTTGTGCTGATTTTTTGGAATAAACTGAATTGAACCACCTACCTTCAGCACCGCCAAGCTCTCATGAGGCAACAGTGAGATCAGAGTATCTATGAGATATGCATATCGCTTAGCGCTGGATGCCGGACTCGAACTGAGGTCACCAAAGGTTTCCGAGAGCCATCTTTGATAAGAGGGAAAAATATGTTGTCCCTCCCCAGCCATCTGTCGGGTTACTAGTAGGGCGGTGAGAAGACGATCTTGTTGTTGTTCGTGTAAACTCTCTATGAGCCACGTGCGTAAAAGATCTGAAATTCGATAAGGGGATTTAAGGTTCAGCCTGCGACGCGCGGAAATGTACCCAGTTCAAAAGCCAGTCAAGCGGTTTCGGAATTCGGGATCGATACATCCTACTTTACCTTTACACCCTGTAACGACTATGGACCTGGCAACAATAAAGGATGTCAAAAAGTTAAATGCTTAGCCTTATCAATAACACAATCCAATAAAACCTCTGTCTTTGGTCCCACGCAGCGACTATGGATACCCTGATAAAGCTGAACGGAGCTAGAGGTACTTGCTGTGAGGTTTGAGTTTATACCCGTCTACTTCCCTCTTCGCCACTGCGCATACCAGATGGGAAACCGTAGAATGCCTGCAGCGGGGGAAAACCCGGTCTGCAGCGACTTCGACGTGACGTCACAATGGTAGACAACCAATCAGCTGTAAAGGACGACTCAGACGGCATTCGTATTCTTCTGCGTGGTTCTACTGCAATAGCTGTTTATAGAGGTAACAAATTATGATGTTCTGCTTAGCTCCTCGTCCGCTCGTTTGCATCGGGTAGGGTATCAGAAAATATTCGACTCTACATGGTCGTATTACAGAGATAGGGAGATGGAGGTTCTTCTGACTATTTGTTCTCGGCCTTATGAAAAAACGAAGGGCTTCATAAAATAACAGAATCAATTTTTATTCGTTTTCAACAAACTTCAAGCTTTTTAAAACCATGCCTCCACAAGTCGTCAACTCAACAAGTCATGGTTTATACATGGTCGTATTACAGAGATAGGGAGATGGAGGTTCTTCTGACTATTTGTTCTCGGCCTTATGAAAAAACGAAGGGCTTCATAAAATAACAGAATCGATTTTTATTCGTTTTCAACAAACTTCAAGCTTTTCAAAACCATGCCTCCACAAGTCGTCAACTCCACAAGTCGTGGTTTTCCGACAGACTTGGCTAATATGAAGCAACTGTGTTCTGAAACATCGTTTCATCTTCGAAGGTGGGGTTCTCAGGATGCCTTTTGAATAACGCTTTGATAGTGGTTTTCGAAACTCAGATTACTGCCGATGATAACACCAAGGCGGAAGTCTTGGTTAGTTGACAAGCCTTTCGGTTGACAAGTCTTCTCATTTGCTACCACTCTTTCTTTTTTAACCTCAATCAGCCCATCCAGCGCTGAATGAATGAGTAGCTCACTTACACCTCTCCCGGAACATTAGCGTTAACAGAAAAACCTAATAAAACCTGGTCTAACTAGATAGTCCGAGAAGAAAGTGGCAGAGCCGAAGGAGGTTTATGCTAGTTGTCCATCCTAGCCTAGCCCTTTCTGTTCTAGGACATATTAGAAGAAAAGCAAGCGTACGACATACCTCTCACGAGGGCTGCACCGTTATCAAAACGAAGAATGAACGCGGAGAAACATAAAAGGACAGTCCTCCAGTTGACTTCCTTTGACTCCAAAACCTGGCATAGGATCGACAGGACATCAGATGCCGCAAATGGAACCAACATCTAGAAGTAGAGGAGTCAAGTATACTTCGTGCGGAAAGATAATAAGGGCTTTCCCGTCTGAATCTGCACTGTCAACAAAATTTTAACAAATCAGCCTCTATGTACAGAAGTGATGCCAAAAATCCTGGCGATAACTCGCTATAATACGACAAAATCGAACGAATGCCACATTGAAGCACAGATCTATCGGGAAACGGAGCTTCTTTTCGTCATGTCCCTTCACCACGAGGACAAAGAAACCCTTGGCAATTTGAACCAGACTACATTATCATCTAGTCTAAATCAGGCTGTACGAAGGTTGGCTCACACATGTGTGTGTTTAACCATCATAGGGCTGCAAAATTGTATCTCGGAGAAAACTGAAGCATTTTTAAGCGGAAAAATCACGTTTGGTTTCTTCTGATCCCCCCTCCCCCCTAAAAAAAAAAAGAAAAAAATGTGTTTTCCCGAAACAGTCGGTATTTCTCACCCAACCGATTGCCTTAAATTACCTTAAATCTCACTTGCTGACGACAAGGCTGTGTAGCCTAATGACGTCGCCGGTGCTTACGATCGGGAAGTTGACACTGGATCCCTGCAGTTTGTTTTCTAGATCACGCCTTTCTAGTCGCTATCTACCCTTCTCTTGAAGGAATCTGTGGTTTCCGCCATCACTGTCTCCTAGCTAAGAGAGTACCACAGGGGGACAACCCGGTCTGCAAAGAAACCGTACAACTCATGTTTCTTGCTAAGAAATTTCTTCAGTTTCTGTGAGTGCCCTCGCGTCCTGCTGGATGTGTCTTTTACGAGCAACCGTTCACAAATACTGGTGGTGAGCGACTTATGGGCAAAGATCACATCCCCTCGTCGTCGTCAAAAAGTCAGCGATGGTAGGTTGATCTTTTCAAGGCGCTCTTGGTAGGGGTGGTTCTTTAGTTTTGGTGATCATTCTCCTTGCTTTTCTTTCAACGCCCTCTAGTAGGTTGAAGTCTTCCTTGTAGTGCGGTGGGGCAGCTAAAGTCACAAATAGCTTCTCCATATCTTGATATGACGGCTACTAGTCACAAATAGCTTCTCCATATCTTGATATGACGGCTACTTGTGGTTTTCTTTCTGATTCCAAGCATCGTTCCCCTTTCGCTGCTTGCTGTCTCGAATGGCTGTGAAACTTCATAATTTTTCTCAATGACCAATTATAACACTTAGGTCAAGCTCTTCCTCGGCTTCCTCGATTGGAATTTGGTTTCCACTGCTGTCAGCCAAGATGTATGGTGTGGTTACCGTGCATGTGTTGAAATCCAGCACTCTGCACTTGCTGGCATTAATTCAGCAGCCATTGTGACGTCCACGAGCACAACTATTCAAGTTTTTCTGTACAGGTACACGCTGGGTTTCTGTGGTTGAAGGGCGGAAGAGCTTCGAGTCGTCTCTACTCTCTATACAACTGTATCTGATTCTTGACAACTAGAGGAGCATCGCTGATGAATATGTTAATTAGGGTGGGTCAAGTTTCGTCCCTTGCGGTACACTGCTTGTAACAAAGAGTGAATCTGACAACAGCCTGTTTCTTTCTTGGTCTGTTTACGCCCGCTGAGGAAGTTGCGGATTCACAGAGCTACACTTGGAGCGTGTTCCACCCTTGTAACAATAGTTACTATTAGTTACTATTTCCGTTCCATCCTCACGAAAACTTACTACGCTGACCGTTCCAACCTTGTCGGAATAGTAACTAATAGTTACTATTTGCTTACCATGCTCGGGAGCGTAGTAAGCGTAGTAACTGCGCATCTCTGCAATGTGATTGGTCGGATTCGCCCCTGGCGTGAGATCCTGCTGGAAAATAAAAAAATCGTTCCAGCCTTGACGGCAAAAAGCCAGAATTCGTGACGTCATGCGTAGTAACTACGGTAAGTAGGATGGAACACGCTCTTGACTGTAACTGATGATATGTGGGAAAACTTCTCATATGCCTTGACTAGGTCCAACCGAAACAAATCCAGGAATTCTCCTGCTGCTATCAGTTTTGTAACGGCTCAACGAGGTTACTTTCGATTGATCTGCCAGACTGCGGAATCCGTATTGACCTTTGAACAGCAAGTTGTTCGTGTCTAGGTGTACTGCAAAAAAAATGTATGGTCTTACGCTGTCGCAGGTTGGGCGTGGTAAGAGGACCCTTGCCATGCTTAGCCGAAATATGGTTGAAACAGATCTCAGATTACTTATTCGTTTAGCAACAATAAGTTGTTGATCAATGAGCGTGTTCCACCCTACTTATCGTAGGTACCACGCATGACATGACGGATCCTGGCCTCTGGGTATGCTACGAAAACTCAAGTTCTACATTCCCAGGCAAATACTGCGGCTCTTGTATTTTTCGATAATCCATCCTTACATCTTATACTGTTCATCAGTTTGGCTTGGGACGTTTCCTTCCATTTTGACACCGATTAGAGTGCTGCAGAATAAAGCAATCCGGATAGTCTGTGGAAAAGAGGCGCGTGAATCGGTAAGAGAAATTTACCGTGAAGTTAAAATATTACCGGCTGCTGGTCTACGTGATTTATATTCCCTATGTTTTATGTACCAATATCAGAAGAAAACTTTAACGTCATGTTTTGAAAGCGTTTTTGTTGTTAATTCTGATGTTCATAGCCACGATACGCGTTCAAAAAATGATTTTTGTGCTCCATTGGCTGTGACGACCAGGTCTAAGTTTTCAATCATTTATAGAGGGATTAGATTGTGGAATGGGTTAGAAAAGGAATTACTGGAAAAGGAAAATATGAATGAGTTTAAGAATGCGATTAAAAATAAAATGTATGGTAAGTATGATTTCTAGCAAATATATTAAATTAGTAGTTTATTTTAGATTAAATTAATAGATAATTTATTTATTTTTTTTTTATTTTTTTTTTTGCCCAGGTGGAGGAGAGAAAGTTATTTTTGTTGAGTTGTTTTGGTTTGTTTGTCGTTGGAGGTTGATTCCACTGCTGACAACGTTATGTGATCGGTACTGTGCATTTAGTGGTCACCCCCAGGACAACCTGGACGCCCAGGTTCTCGGGTGACTGGTTTATCTGAAGATGTATTGTTTAGTTCCTATGTTTTTTTGTTACAAGTTGTTTAATGTTATTTTGTGTAAATAAAGAATAACCTGACCATGGTATAAAAAAAAAAAAGAAAAAAAAAAAAGGCTGGAACACATTTTTCTATTTTCGGCAATTTATCATGCCGCGGTCTTATCAGGCCAATCACGTCGCAGAGATCGTAATCACTATGCGTATTACGCTCCCGAGCGTGGTAAACAAATAGTTACTATCAGTTACTACACTATTTGGAGAAGGTTGGAACGGTCAGCGTAGTAATTTTTCACGAGGTTTGAACGGGAATAGCAACTGTTAGTTACTATTGTTAGTAGGGTGGAACACGGTCAATAGGTTACTTTCTGGCCTTCACTGTGATCGCCGACCGGATGGTGGCTCTTATGCCTATTGTATAGCATTGTCCTAATAGGTGTAATAAGGTGAATAGCGCTATACGCGATGTTTACGTCTTAATACACACGCCTGTTCAAATACAACCCAAGAGGTTCTTATCAGTGCGGCTTCCGGTGTTACCAAGGTAATACAATTTTTGGAGCTCTAAAAATATTCGAAAAGGTTCTTGGTACTACTTGAAGTACACGAGTACAATATAACGCAAACTATACTGTAAAAAAGCTATTAAAATAACGGATGGACAGCATTGATCCTCGAACTGACGAAAAGCCGTCGTAATAGAATAAAAACGTGTTTTTGTTAAGAAAAGTTGTTTCTTTAGCTTCCAACAAAGTAGAACTGTTGTGCTTTCTTTGGCAACCCTGACGACGCTGCGCCTCTCCTCGGCCCGCTGGCGGAACCAACCAAGCGATCTGATTGGCCCTGCATAAGCCAGAATAGAACGCTAGTCTATTCTCCTTATTCACCTTATTACAGCGCGCTCCGAGGAAAAGAGGAATCTGTAATAAGTCTTATACGCGGTAATACACCTTATTACACCTCTTAGGACAATGCTTATACAGTTGTGTGTGACAGGTGTGTGACCATGTTTAAGTTGGATTTGTAAATGTTATCTTCTGGCTATCAAACCTGCTCTCTGCCATGAAGTAATGTAAAATTACTTTTTTCAGTTTCTGAAATTAAATTAACCTGAACCTGCAGGGGGAAATCAAAGGAGATCAGTTCCAACAAATCGGGAGAATTTCAGAACCGTAACCCTTTAAGAAGAAGTTCAATCTGAACTTACAGATTGGTTGTATTCAGCAGGCGCTCGCCGCTCAGGCCATGCGCCCTATACCTAGTCGTCGAAGCTCAACTATAACAAACAGTAAAGCACGGTACTTACCGAAATCAGGGACTCTGCTACCAGTGGCTCGACGCAGAAGAAGCCCCAAGTATCTTGATCAACGAACGCATTTGCGATTTTAATTTCCGGTTTGAACGTCATCAGGTACTTCAAAACCCTCCGAAAAGTTGGCCTCAGGACATCATGACTAACAGAGGTAGAACGCAGAAGGAGCACGAACGGATTGCAGCCAGATTCGCCAGAATTAATCCTAGTCCAGTATTTTCTAGAAACATTCTCTACTATCAGCCTGCATGCCATTTGAAGTACCCCCTCGAAAACTTCGGAGGTAGCAATCAGGTCACTCATAATCTGGGTCACGGTCTTATCCCGCGATTGGAAGTTCGCGAATATCGCGTTTGTCAGTGTGCGAGTGAAGTTGGTTGTTCGCTCCGGCTCAGTGATCATTCTGGAAAATGGCATAAGTTAGCTGTCCTATCTACTACAATTCAACGTGGTTCTTTCGATTCTGCAAAACGCCAATAGTCGCCATATAAGCAGCATCACATAAATGACAATCATACTGAAGGTTTTTATAGGAAGGATCGCAAATGAAACGATGAGGGTGTCCTAGTCTGAGTCGAGTTACAAAAATGAGAAGTGTATTCAACAACAACCAAACGGCAACTGACAAAATATTCATGCAAAATCTGGAATGAATGCGCGGAGCCGGAGGGTCATTCATTCCTGGCTGGTGCGCTTACAAGATTAGAAAAAATAAACATGTCACACGGTGACATCACTCCCCCCTTTTTAACCCTGACAATCACGGTTGGCAGCTGCGGCAAGCGGAGACCCGAGCAACTGCATTATCCATTTCTGGCCAGTAAAAATACATCCGCAGGAACTCCAGCACTTGAGATTCGGCTCCATGATTCGTAACTTCGTGGGCGTACATCACTGCCTTAGATCGGTATTTGGTCGGAAGAAGCAGTGTCACCTCCTTGTGCTTCCAAACACGAAAAGTTGCGCCCCAGAGTCGGAGGAACTGGATATCCGTCCTTTTCTTCAGAAAGCAGCTTCTCATCACTCCTTTCAGAAGGGTATCCGCTTTTGTCTCATCTCCCAAGGATGACAGTTTCTCCCTCTTAGGCACACTTGGGTCCGTGAAAGCGAAAAAGGCAGCCAGAGCGCTTTTGGCCAGCCTTGTTTGGACATCACCTGAGAAAAAAATGTTTCAGACAACAGCAAAAACTATTTACATGCTCTTCTTTTAAGCAGCCAGTCAGGGGCTGGTAGCTATTCCCCGAGAAAGGGCATCTGCGTCTCCATGCTCCTTTCCTGATCGCGCAATAACTTTCATTTTAAAACCTTGAAGGATCATGGCCCACCTTGCGAGGCGGGGATTTTTGTTTTTCATCCTATCTAGGTAGCGTAAAGGGGCGTGGTCTGTAACTACAGTGAACGAGCGGCCTTCCACGTGGTAGTAAAGCTTTTGCACGGCCCATTTAATTGCTAATAGCTCTCTCTCAGTGGCCGAAAACTTCTGCTCAGAAGTAGACAACCCACGGCTCAGAAACATGAAGGGGTGTTCCCCATCGTCATATTCCTGCACTGCTACTACACCAATTCCGAAATTGCTGGCATCGACATGTAGAATTATTTCCCGACTGAAATCAGGACATCGCAAGACTTTGGAACCGGAGAGCTGCTGTTTCAGATTCAAAAACGCTTGTTCGCACTCGTCTGACCATTCCACGAACTGAGGCTTATCCTTCAGGGTCAAATTACATAGAGGACGGATCAACTTGGCCCTATCTTCAATAAATGACTGAAAGTAGTGTATAAGCCCTAAAAATGCACGAACATCTTTCTTGGTGGCGGGTCTTGGAAAATCCAAGATGGCTTGAGCCTTATTCACAGCTATCTTGATCTTGCCGCTACCAACTACAAAACCGAGGTAATTCACCTCAGGATAGCCGAAATGACATTTCTTTGGGTTCGCCGTTAATTTAGCTTTGCTAAGTCGAAGAAGCGTATCTTCCAAGTCGCGCATATGACTTTTCCAGCAAAAACTATGCACGGCTGCATCATCAAAATAAGCATCAGCATGCTCGGAGCCGTCTAGTACCTTTTCCATGAGCCTAGCAAAGGTGGCGCATGCGTCACGGACGCCAAACGGGAGACGCGTGTACTCCCAGTGGCCGCTAGGTGTTACGAATGCGGTTAAAGGAATACTTTCCTCATCAAGAGGAATCTGAAAGTACCCTTTAGTAAGGTCTAAGATGCTTATAACTCTGGCGTTCCCAACTTTCGCTATCATTTCGTCTATCCTCGGTATCGGGTGAGGATCAGGATTTTTAGAGAGACTGTTCAAAACCCTGAAATCAGTACAGATTCTCAGTGAACCATCAGGCTTTGGTACCACCACTATAGGTGAAGCAAAACTACTACTCGACGGACGAATTATTCCGAGTTCAAGCATTTTTTGGATTTCTTTGTCAACCAGAGCCTGTCTACTCTGCGGAATACGATACGGTGCTTTCCGGAACGGCTTTGCTTCTCCTATATCGATATGGTGCGTTACCAAGTCTGTTTTCCCAGGAAGTTCACTGAAAACGTGCGAGAACCGCCTAAGAAGCGCGATCAACTCAGCTCTTTGTTCTGAAGTTAACTGAGGATTAATGTCGAGCTTCTCAGGGTCGAACGTGGTATCTGATTCAAAAGTAATCAGTCGTACACCACTACTTTCCTCTTCAGCGTCGCCAAGGGACGTGACGCTGCTAAATAGGCAAGGTCTAGGTTCAATGAACTTCCTGAGTAAGTTTGCGTGTAGGATCTTTCGCTTTTTCCTACCCTGAAACCCACTAACTTCAAAGTTACACTCACCAACTTTGCGGGTAACAGTCACAGGACCTTGCCACCTCTTCTCTAACTTCGAGGACGAAGCTGGTAGCAAGACTAGGGCCTGATCGCCCACTTCAAGCGGCTTGCTTCTACCACTCGTGCCAGCATCGTAGCGCTCCTTCTGAGCCTCGCTCGCGGTGGCGGCGTTCTCGCAAGCAAGCTCACGTATTTGCTTCAACCGGTCTTTCAACTGTAAGGAAAAATTCGAATCAGGTGCATTCTTCCCAATCAGTTCTTCCTTAAAACTCTGCAAGGGACCCCTAGGTGGCACTCCAAACAGCGCTTCGTACGGAGAAACCTCCAAAGAATCATGCACAGCTTCACGGTAAGCGAAAAGGACAAGGGGTAGCTTTTCATCCCAGCTCCTTGGTTCGTCGAGACTGAACTTTCTAACCATGTTTATCAGCGTCCCATTCATCCGTTCGCACAGTCCATCTGACTGCGGGTGGTAAGGCGAAGTGCGGGTTTGCTTAACCCCTAAATCTGCAAGCATTTTCCGCATGGGTTTAGCTAGCAAGTTTGCTCCTTGGTCGTGAACTACAGACTTAGGAAACCCGAATCTACCGAAATAGTCTTTCAGGCATTCCATTATTTTCGGCGTCTTAGCGGAACGTAGAGGGTAAGCTTCTGGCCATCTGGTGGCGTAATCTACAATTACCAAGATCCATTCATTCCCTTTCGAAGAACGTCGAACTTTTCCGACTAAGTCTAGACCAATTCGTTCAAACGGCTTGACTACAGGATCAAATCTTCCCAGAGGGACTTTATCGAACTTAGTTGGTCTGGCGGTAAGCTGGCATTCTTTACAGCTAGAGCAATGCAGAGCGACATCTCTGTAAATTCCCGGCCAGTAAAAATGCTTCAAGATTCGCGAGACAGTCTTTTCTCGGCCCATGTGGCCTCCTAGCGGAGAATTATGGGCTAACTCCAGAACCTTAATTCTTCGGCTACGCGGTAGAACCAACTGAAAAATCTCCTCATCAGTGGGCTGCTTAGCTTTTCTGTAAAGAACGCCATTCTTTAAAACAAAACTTACCTCGCGTAACTGAGTCTCAGCCTCTTCGCTGCGTTTGCGAAGTGCAGCGATAGCAGGGTCAGCTTCCTGCTCAGCGACAATTCCTGCGGTATCACCTTGGCTGCTCGCGCCAGTACACAGAGAGTTGAATGCTGCTCTCTCCACTCGCTTCTCACTCCTTGACTTCTTCGCCTTGGCTTCAGTTGGCTGCTCATCGAAAAAGGTCTCTTCGAAGCTAAATTCCTCCGACACGGTACAGTCGACTACATAGGACTCAACACTTGAATCACTGCCCGTGCTTTCATTCCTCTGCCCTGAAATATCCCAGAATGAATGGAAGTTCCTGCCTAAAATAACTGGAAAAGGAAGAGTTGCTGAAACCGCAACTTTCATCTTTTCTTCAGTTACGTTCCCATTAGGCCCATCCACACTCAACAAAATTTCTGCAGACGGAAATTTCTTGACATCGGCATGTACGCATCCTACATGGAAACATTCCGCTTCGTTTAGCGTCATGTCTGATACCAAATCTTTTCTTACAATAGTAATATCGCTACCACTATCGACTAAGAGCGTACAAGGCTTTCCATTGACTGAACCCGTCAAAAACTGTGCTGAACTTTTGTCACCAAGCGCCGTACAAGCTTCCTGTACGAGAATACCATCAAGCGGAGGGTGCGAACCCTTCGGCTGATAAGCTACAGCGTTCCTAAAAACATCAAAAGATTTCCTAGGAGGAAGAGACTTTGCGTTACTAGGTCTTTCCTTATTTCGTTCCGGACAATTGCGCTTAAAATGTCCGAAACCCTGACAACCATAGCACTGTTTGCTATCAGAAGATCCCGATGTAGAACCACTAGCATCAGAAAAATTCTTTGACTTACTTTTTGAAAGACTATCTCCTCCAAGCCTCTCAAAAACTGGACGCTTTCTGTCATTTTGCTTCGACATGGCGTGAGCTTCGGCGTATCTCTCTGCGATCGAGACGGCTTGGTCAACTGAGCTCACGGCTTCCTGCTTGATATGCGTTACCAAACCTGGAAAAGTGAGGCTCTCAGTAAACTGCTCGAGAACTAGTTGCGTCACTATTTCTCTTAACTTTGCTTCCCTGGGTGTAGCACCAGTTAGGTCAGCTTCAGATATGCTAAGCCACTTACAGCAATACACATGTAACTTGTCCGCATGTTCTTTGAAAGAACCGGATGAATGCGGTGCATCCGACATACGCAAAGTGCGAAACTTAGTCTTGTAGGTTAGCGGAGAAATATTGTGCTTTTTCAATATTGCTGACTTAACTTCTCTGAAGACTTTTAACTGATTCTGAGTCAGACAAGCTACTGCCTCTAAAGCTCTACCAGAAAGTAAAGGCGTTAGTTTCAGGGCTTTTGTAGCGTCATCCCACCCACAAAGTGCAGCCGTATTTTCAAACGCAGTCAGAAAACTATCGATATCATCGCTATTGCTCATTTTCTGCAAATTCGGTTCTTTCGGAGTAGCAAGACGTGCGAGAAACTGCTGTCTTTCAACTGCGTATCGGTCTTCGCTAGCTTTCTGCTGATCTTGAATTTGCTTTACTAGATCTTTAAACCCATCAATTAGACTAGCGATGTCCGAAAGCTCAACTTTAGTGCTCCCTGAACCGGAACTCCCGGAACCCTTTTCATCCATTTCCTGAAATCCACCCGAAAACTCAGAATTTTCCTCCACACGTATATCCCCCTCACC
Source organism: Branchinecta lynchi (assembly GCA_023053575.1). NCBI lineage: Eukaryota > Metazoa > Arthropoda > Branchiopoda > Anostraca > Branchinectidae > Branchinecta > Branchinecta lynchi. The sequence continues at coordinate 10,292,377 of JAKZAP010000007.1, forward strand.
TGTCCCAGAAGTTATCCCATCAACTGGCCGCGAAACAAAACTCCGACCAAATTGAACTAACTCGCTATGGGCTTCCCCTGAGGACTTATACTGTGACCTGGTTTTCGATTCCAGACTTACTAGACTAATGTGGCTTTAAACACTAATCAGTTAACCTTGCTGATAGGCTAACTAAGCTGAGTTGCGTTCGCTCAACTTGACTAGAAACAAAAATAACTTGGTGGCTTACAAAATCCAGGCTTATTAGGATTTAGCAATTTTTGTTCGACTATCGTAATTCTGGCGTAAATCAGAATCACGGCGTGTTTGTCGGCTAAATTACTTGTCGTACGAAAAATTGTTCGGTTGCAGTAACCAAAACAAAATTCCGATCGTCTAATCCAAAGAATGTCCTACCTCTTAACGTAAGCCAAAAGTCGCAATCTTCGATCCAGATCTCACCGCTGATCACCAAATTGTCCTAGTCTGAGTCGAGTTACAAAAATGAGAAGTGTATTCAACAACAACCAAACGGCAACTGACAAAATATTCATGCAAAATCTGGAATGAATGCGCGGAGCCGGAGGGTCATTCATTCCTGGCTGGTGCGCTTACAAGATTAGAAAAAATAAACATGTCACACGGTGACAGAGGGCATATGCTCCACTGATGCGCTTCAGCATCGAAAGTTCTAGGTACGGCTCTTACCTGTCTATGTAATTATGGAGGCTCAATATTCTCAAAGAAGTAAGATGGGCTAAGACATCCAAAGGAAGATCCTAGAAGAGATATGGGACTTAGATTAGGAAGGAGAGGAGTCAAAGCACGGCTTACACCTCTCGAAAAGCACTGGCAAACCTTTTTTTTTTTTTTCTAGAACCAAAGGATGAGCTGATGGAACGCCCTTCCCTCTGAAGTCATATTGCGTGAGCTGGCTATGCTTTGACGAATTCCTTGAATGAATTCGGGCTCGGCAGCAGTTCTTTTCCAACAGAGAAAGTCCCTTGCAGAGGCGTTACTAGCCAAAATGTTTAGGGGGGGAGGGCCTAATGGCTGGTCATTTTGACCGACTGCTCGTATTAAGAAAAAACCACTGTTCTGAAAAAAAAATCGACTGATTTTCAGGAAAACCGACTGTTTTTAAGAAAAAATCTATTATTTTTTCGAAAAACCGACTGTTTCCAAGAATAAAATATAGACTGTTTTTACGGAAAATCGAGGCGCTTCGCGCCAACTCGGTTACTTTTTACCGACTCGCCGACAACATTGGGGGGGGGGGCGTCCCCCCTCCCCCATATGAGATGCCTCTTGTCCCTTGTGTAATGCTTCGTCCGAAGACACTGTCATCAGCGAAACAACCGAATCCTTCAAGACGCAACTGGAAAAGGACTGGAAATCGCAGCCCTGAAGAGACGACTGGTGCGCTCATTTAGCAAATAGAAAGAAACCATCCTCCCCAACGCAACCTACTTATGGAGACTCTTACAGATTGTTTGCAAATGCAATTTTATGTAATTTAAGGTACAACAAAGAGTCGTCAGATGAACTTTGTAGAGGCCCATCGCCTTTTTATTTGCGCTATTTTACACTATTATTAAGAAAAGAAAACAACAACAAGCACAAAGACTAACAGGCAAGCCACATGTTTCTGACATTTACAGCTTTCTCTGCCTTACTTTCAAACTGTCAGGAGCAATACTAAGCAACCCAAATACATGTGCAATATAAAGTAACTAGTGGTTTGTAATCGTGGACAGGCTTGCTGGCCCATTTTACAAGGTATGAATCATGCATCCTATATGAAAATCTACAACGAGACAGCTAAAGTAAAAGTAACTCACCTGGTTAGTAAGTAATTTCACATCTTCAAAATTTAGAGAACCTGTCTGTCGAAGCAATACAAGCTTTCTGGTTGGTTCTCTTAATGCTTGCTTCAACGCCTTGCTAGTACCAAACTTGGAAGAGACAGAATCTGTACACAATCTAAAATAAAAGAAATTCAAAATTATTTCATGAAATTAAACTACTTGTTCTGGTGAATCTTCAATGAAGAGTACTTAAATAGCCAATAAACATTCACATTATAGAACTGCCAGGAACTACAGTATCGGTGAAAAAGAAACTTTATAATTATGTTTGTGACTTGATGATTCTGCGGACCTTATAAAACTTTGTATCTGCAGACCTTACAGAACTTTGTTGCTGTGGAACTTACAGAACTTTGTTGCTAAGTGAATGATCAATGTTTGCTTACAAAAAAGTCTGTATGTTCGCCTACATAACTTTTCAAGTTCCACACATGGTACTACACTTTCACTTCAGAGAAAAACAATGTGAGAAGCACCGAAGCAGAACTGAAGCATGTAATTTTACAAAGTGCACCTGGTATAAACAGCAAACGTAGTCTTAGCCTCAGTTTATAAATTTCCCTACAACAAAAGGAGGATCACCACTAGATGTAATCTTCACAAACTTAAAACTTTTTTTTTGTTATAAAGTACAAATTTTTTTACTACCTCAACTTTGCCACACCTTGGAGGCAGTTACCACTTCATGCTTCAGCCGGAACCCCTTGATAACTTTCAAGACAAAGTACACCTTGAACGAAGTTACCTACCGACCTATTACCAATTCTGGCCTGGTCTGTACCTGCATTGCGAAGGAATCATGGAAGGACACAACCTCTTGTGACGAAAGCGATGTAGATGGGAAAGTGAATGCGTCTCCAAGAAATTTTACTGTCAAACTATCAAACTTGCTTCCCAGAGAAAAAGAAGAAAATTTGCTCGTCCGATAAGCCTTTTATGAACGAACGGATAAAAGATCTGATTCGACAGAAACTGAAACATTTCAGGGAAGATAAAAAAAAGACCTAGCAAATACGTTACGAAAACTGATAAAGAAGGAAATCCGAAGAGCAGCGGCCCTGTACTACCGAGAAAGGGACTTGTCAACTCAAAGCCTAAGGAATCGTACACCAAGGTGAAACAGCTCTGCGGAAAGACTGTCAAGAATCTGGATTTTCACCTAGAAAAGTTTCTACTCAAGACAGCCAACGATCTTAACCGTCACTTAGCCTCTGTTGTTCAGACTATTCCTACTCTACCCAGCGATTTTTCCATTCCTATTCCCGATAATGAAGATATCCCCACCATTTCCGCTTCCGAGGTATTTAAGAAGATCCTTACATTTAAAAAAAAAAAAAAAAGTATTTGCCCCGGTGATATTCCGATCGATCTCGTCAAGGTCTCTCCAGATAAATTAACACTCCCTCTTTCTAATATTTTCAATTCAAAAACGAAAACCGGGCCCTACTCATCTCAGTGGAAACTTGGTTACGTTACTCCGATGAAAAAGAAAGGGGGTAAGGATGGTTTCAGCTGAGTACGCCCTATTACACTGACATCTGTATTTTCCAAGATGTAGGAAAGTAAAATGACTGATCTAATAGATACGAGACAATTTGGTAACTTGAAAGGTTTGTCCATTACCCATTACTTTCTATAGTTTACTCGATATCTATTTACAAGAACTTAGAAAAGCCAGACACTTGGCTCAACTTAACTTACTACTAATTGACCTTCAAAAGGCCTTCGACCTGATCAGTCACACGGTTTTGATTAAAAAGTTGCTTCATGATTTTAAAGTGGACCCTTTTCTAGTAAATCTGATAGTTTTGTTCATTTCTAATCGTTCCCAAGTTGTAAAATATAATAACGTTAATTCCGATTCCCTCCCAACCCCCTGCGGAGTACTGCAATGTATGCTTTTGGGCCCCCTCTTTTTCCTAAATCATGATCAACTCCCTTGCTTCCGAATCACCAGAAAGATGGAAGTTCGTCGATGATCTCTCAGCTTTAGAAGTTTGCAAAAGAAAAATTAAAAGCTCAGCGATGGAGATACTGGGAGACATCACAGAGGAAGCAGCAGAATCGATGATGACTGCGAATCCTGATAAGTCAAATACTATAACCATCTGCTCCTGAGTTGTCGCAGACCATCCCCCAAAACATAGCACTTTCGGTGGTTGAGCTGTTGGGTGTTACCCTCTCTAACGACCTTAAATGGGATTCCATGTCGAAACTATTACTAAACAATATTTTCCGTCACTATCTTTCCTAACGCACATGGTTAAATTTTCATCCCTCCCCTTTCAGATTTGCTCCATTTTTACACTTAATTACGCCTAATTCTCGAATGTGCTTGTCTGGTATGGCACTTTGGCCTTACTACAGATCTTTCGGACCGGCTAGAGTCTATACAAAGCCAGCTTTCGTATTATAGGATGAGAAGGAAAGCTCCCCTATTTGTATCTTCTGAAACAGTTCGAGCTTACAACATGTGAGGAAAGGAGACAAACACTGTGTTATAATACGGAATTCCGTATCATTTATCGCGATATTTATCCACCAACTCAAGACCCTCTCAAAAGTAAACCCCCCCCCCCCCAGCATAGCCGGATAAGTCCCAGAAAGTATAAAAGTAACACCAATAAATTGCAAACATGAAAGGTACAGGATAAAAGCTTTGTTACGTCTTTCGTAGCACTGACAATTTGTATGCCCGAAGAATTTATTTTGAGAATTCTTCTAGATGAGTCAGACGAAGTGGCATTTTTTATGAATTAGGCTACTGTTGCAATGATGAACTGACTGACTATATATATACAATTAAGTCTAGTCCCCGAATCGTGGCGGTGGCCCGTGGCGATGGCCCGTCGGTAAAATTCTGACGCCTGGTCTTTTTAGGTGTTATGTATCAGCTTTTCTTTCCATTGAGCTTTACCATTCCCTAGGCTCCAGGTTCATCAGCAAGTGCCCTAAAAGAAAAGTCTTCGGTTGTGGCGGCAGTGCAGAAATGAAAATTTCTACGAAAAATTGTATGCTGGCTCCAAACCATGTAAACAAAGGGCCAAATAGCGTTCGTGCTGCCTGTAGGTTCGTCTCTCTGTCCAACTTTTGCTAGTTCAGACACTTCCGGACAAGGTAGGATGGTGAAACTTATTATTCCTTCTGGACGATAGCGTAGTTTCAACGGATGTTGCCAAACTTTGGAATTCCCTTCAAAACCTTGACTGCTGTAGGATTCCAAATTCCCCAGAAATGCCCTCGATTACTGGAGATTCCTCCGTTGAACAAATTCTACTTATAGTACCACAGCAGGTATAGCTCAAATATTCAAGGATTGTATGGCACTTGCAGCCTCCGACTCAAGCGCCATGTAGCGACCATGACGTCCCTCCGTCGGTTCTTCTCTCCCTATATCTAGCTTTGCTAGTTCCGGCATTTTCATACAAGCTAGGACTATGAACAACTTTTCATATAAGCTAGGAATAGTTTGATGTATTTTAATACAGATAGATTGAATGAAGTTAGTTAAAGAGGATAGTGTTTTAATATGAAATAGAAAAAAAAAGGGATAAAAAAAGTACACCCTTATCGAGATGGGAGAAAAAAAGAGAAATATATCCCATAGAAAAGATGAAGGAATGAGAAATAATATGTGATTTGTTGTATTTTAGAGTTGTAATTTTTTTTTGTTTTATGAATTGACATGCTCACGACAAAGTGCACGTTTTGACATATTTGTTTTTATGACGCAGGTATTTGCCGCAGCAACACAACCCCAACCAACCAGCAAGACAAGTGATATACATAAGACGAAATCAGTGAAAATATTCGAGTGATACCCAAGCAAGTTAGTGAATATAAAGCTCTGCAAGAACGAGTGATACGAACGCATATGACCTTTCGGTCGAACGCGTCAAACCCCCAAACAACAACAACAAACAACAAGCTAGGACTATGGGGACCTGACTGATACTCAACGAAACCTTCTTTTCCGGATCCGACCATCCGTACGTGGGTGGAGGGAGAGGGAATCCGGGACCGTGTGACCTGCGTGCATCGCAAAAATGGTCATGGGTCCTAGACAGCCCAGATTTGAACATAGGACCTTCGGCTTTAAACGCCACTGCTTTACCACTGAAGTACAGAGGTACTTTTTTTATTTTTGAACTTAGTTCGCAAACCACTATAACGGTCACGAAGAAGCAGGCCAAAGGAACAGTAATCCCGCAGAAGACAAATCTATCTAAGCAATTCACATCCCCATGTCACGGGATTGAATAGTAGAAGGAATTTTACACGAGGGGCCGGTCCAGACTCCACACCTCAAATGGCACGTCCGGGTCCACGACATGTGTGCCTTCCACGTTTCTCACTCTCTTCTTTTGGTCCATATACGCATCAGAAAAATTCCGGAACCTCCCTCAACCACCACCGTGTGCATATGCGATTTCGACACGTAAATATCATATCTAGGGAATTTGCTCTTATCACCCACCGGGTCACTTGAATGGAACTTCCGGATCTTGGACCCATTACCTTTGCACAATCCAAGGTTGATCCCAATCCCTCCATTCATCTGGTCCTACGCATGTTACTGAGCCTCTCCGTCCATCCCACCACCGTAGTCGGACACAATCCGGACACTCAAATGTTGCATCTACGGCACTTACTACTGAACAATTCGCCCTGAACCGGAGAACATCCGGAAAATTTTCGTGTGACACCCAACTCCTCCTGACGAGACCGGATCTGGTCTTGACCTCAAAATAACACATCTATGTTCCTTGACCTTAGGACACTACGTGTGTTAAACGATTTCGGGAAATCCGGAATCGAAGTACGCCCTTCCAGCTCCCCGCACAAAGGTCTTATTCGGTCTGGACTTCAAAATCACACATCCGACACCCATAATCTTTGTACCATCCTAGTTTCATCAGCAATCCCTCTATTTCTTTGCAAGGAATGTCCCAATTTTTTGCATATAAGAAATATGGAATCCTTATATTCCATCGCGACATTCAAAATTCCTGGAGTCCCTCTCGCCCCCATGGTAAGATGCGATTTGGCCTTATAAGCGGAATATCCCTGTGCTCCTGTTAATCGGATCACGCGGGGCACAAGTTTCCATATTCCCCCTCTCTCCTCCGCCAGACGAATGACTCAAGATGTAATCCGGGAAAACACCGTTTCCCTGAGCATTTCGAATGTCGCTGTCTTAGCTTATGTGCAGTGGATATACTGAAAAGTGAGATAGACGGATCACGATTCCGACTGCTACATGACAAATCGACCGGAGACTGCAAGTACCGTAACAACGCTGATGATTTGTGGTAGAAAAATTACAAATTTTTCTGAAAAATTAAAAGATAACCCCCAACATACTCAGATTAGAGCAAACGCAAATAAATCGGTGGTGCACCACCACCATAAATTTTGGTGCATGCTGCCACCAACTCAAATTCTCTCCACTGCTGCTGAATTTAGCTTTGGCGTGGCTTTAGGGACTATTTAAGTGTAACTATGTGACATAAAAGGTCAAATTTGCAGCATGTGCTGTAAAAGTAACCTTTAATAAATAACACTCTTTCTCTCCTACTCCATAAAAAAAAAAAAAAAAAAGTGAGATTAAGCTGGTCCAGCAACCAAGCAGATAATTTTAGAATATTTCTGTTGTTTGAATGTTTGAACCATCGTCCCATTCAGAGCCAGCGATTGGCGATTGGCCAAGAAAACACCTTCCCTTACGACCACCAAAATAGTTGGTACACAGAAAATGAGCAACACCTTGGTTGGCATAGACTGAGGCTGGACCTGTGCTGGTAGAGATTGCAGAAACTAGCTTAAAATTCATGGATATTCTATCATTAACCTACTCATTATCAATGTGCTGCAAAATGGTGTTAATAGCATCTCGAATTACTGTCCTGCATTCCACAGTAATCGAGCTTACGGATCGAGCTTCACATTTCAGCTCGAAGATGTCCATCGTCCTGAAGTATACTCAAACCCCAACTAAACTCATTCAAGCCCCCAGTTCCGAAACGAAGAAGCACATTTCATGGAGAGTTCGAAATGGGCGCCACTCATTTTGATTCTTTAAACGGAGACATCTGTTGGCAATCGCTGAACCTGCACCAAACTGTGCTAGCCTGCTAGGATAAAAAGCTTGATGATAGTCAGAAACCGTTAGAAAGGTAAACTGGGTTAACAAAATTAAAATATTTATTGAGTGAAGTTGTTTAAGGTGAAAGCTGTTAGGAAAAGTTATTGCCTACAGATCTATAAAAGCTGTAGACTTTCTCCAGCGCAGCGGCGCCACCAAGGGTGACGAGAAATTGCGACCTCAACGTCACCTAGAGAACAATATGAACTAGCAGTTTCATCTATTAGAGGAACTGAAAGTGAAAGATGGCCTGAATGGTGTGATAAATTGGCGACGTATCGGACGTAAATTGTGACGTCGTGTGATTGCGGACCCGACATTTGATTTGAATTTCCCTAGTACGGTTTATGCATTAATTGACCTTTTAGGATTAAATAATTGGGATTAAAAGCTAAATTTGTTGGATATGGCCATATGTTAATGAATGAATGAATGAACTTATTTCCAAAAAGCCAGTGGGGGCATGGCAGGAAAGTAACATAAACACAAAATAGCACTCACAAACACAATGTTTACACCAAAAGGAGGGAATCCTTACTCCAAAAAACGCTCCAGATGCTCCATAGACTGCTTGAGGAACCTCCCAAGCCGACGGAGGTCCCCAAAATTTGTCTTCCCCATGACCTTATCCAAATCTTCCTCCTCCATTCTACTATGTCCAAAAGTCCCTTTACGAAGATCATTTAACTCAACACATCTACCCACCAGATGCAAGATATCCTCCCCTAGTGAACCACACATAGGGCAGAAGTATGGACCAGAACATAGCTCAGCTTTACCTATAAACTTTCTTCTTTCTCCAAATGGTAGAGAATCCGCCCGCTGACTCACCATCCATTTAGGTTCCTTTGGGCTAAGCCCGCTTTAATAAAACAGTTCCTTCCCCCATACCTCTTTAGCCAAAACATACCACTCAAAGAATACGAACTAGCTGCACACCGCAACTCCACAGTTGAATCTCCTGGTCTTTTAGCCTATCTTTTACTATCTTGGCTATCTCCCCTAGTGGATATGATGGCCCTGCTCCCTCGTTCCACACTCCCCCTAGACCACAATCATCAATCATTTCTTTCATTTGTTGCGGCCACGCATCACTTTTCAAATCTTTCGATACTTCGAAGTATGCCGCTTTCAGGAGCCTCACTCTAGGCAAACTTAACAATCCCTCCCAATATCGAATCATATTAACTAATCTGTAGATATAGTATGTATAATATGTAGATGTAGCTAAATTTTTCAGGGAAAAAGGCAGAATAAAAAATTTCGCCTGCGGCGGTTAGTTCTATTATGTGCTGGCGGGAAATGTACGCCGTTAACGGCGTATTTTGTCGGCAGAAACTGACCCTCCCCCCCCCCAAAGATAAATGGTAGTGACGCCCCTGCCTTTAAGTATATAATAAACAGTAATGTGATGCTTCTTTAAACGTTATTTAAATTTGGACGGTGCTATTTCACCCATTTACGGTAATCGACGGCTACCTTTCCTGTGACGGAATGACAGACGGTTCCGAGTAACTTATACCTCTACTACACAATGAGCCAACTGCGTGTCATACAGCATGAAAACTATTATGCTGGGCTACCATGTTCCATTTCGGATAGCCTACCAATGTTACGGACGAGACCAGTGCTTCTAATACAAATATTTGACGCTCAACACTGATCAATAGACCAAACAGTTCTGGAACGGACGGACCCGTACGGTAACAGAAAAACTAGTCAAATGCCGGGTGAAAACCATCAATGATATTAACTTGTTTATTCAGCCAAAAGACCATACAAGATTGAGTGTATCAGCACACAAATAAACTGTTACACCTGTAACTAGAACTGTCCTGGTCGAAATGCTTTATTTACATATTTGCATACTTCTACGAAGAGTTATTTTGCTCTGGGTTCGTAATTTGAGGATACCGGGAAGCGATCCTGCAACCTCCAAAGAGGGCAGATTGAACCTATCTGGTTGAACGCCGATGGAATATACCTACCGTGTGAAATTCAGCGTTTCGGGAATAAGCAGGGAAAGAACCATGATCAGTGCCACGTGTCCTTTAAATATGCAGCCTATATTGTCATCTTGTCTTACCTTCTCCTTCTTCCTCAGCGCACATACCTTACGCCGCGATTTGGTCACTGAACCTCGTCGAAGCAACGTAACCGGCCAACTGAAAAGAACGTGACCGTTCAAAATCTCATCAATTGTCTTTTTTTATCTTTTCTTACAAACTTTCAGTCTACCTTTTCTCACTCAACAGAACTTCGTGGTAAGATGATATTTTTACTTGCAGCCAGTTTTAGCCTTTTGGGCGGAATGACCGCCGAAAAAACTGCGATTGTTTTCGGCGGGAATGGATTTATGGGATCCGAGACCGTCATGACGATTTTACCGCATTTTGACAAGGTGATTGTTGTGAACCGCGGGAATTGGTACTATGATTCAAATCGACGGATTAACGGACGAAAGGGTGTGTACCATATTAAATGTGACAGATTCAAACAGAAACATGAAAATAATTTGCTAAACTGTCCAGACTTTGTGAAAGAGATTAACAAAATTAAAGACATACACGCTGTGATCGACTTCAGCGCATACAAGCCGAAAGCAATCAATGATGCAGTGCATGCGCTCAAAAGCAAAATAAAGCTTTATGTGTACATAAGTTCGGACTCGGTGTACGAAGTGTGCGAGGGCTACGATTCCGCAACAAGCCCCTCAAAGGAAACCGATGCCATCCGTCCGAAAGATCCAGAGCTCCGGGATTTTTTACGACACGAAGATAGCTATGGGGATGAAAAACTGGCGGGAGAAGAGGCACTCTTGGCATCTGGCGTGCCGTACGTCATCCTGCGACTTCCGGATGTACTCGGGCCACGTGACACCACCCATCGATGGTGGACATACCAAATCTGGATTCAGTACTTCAACATGGTGAAGAGACCGCTCCCAATTCCACTCAAGTACACCACGCTGAAAACTAGCTATGTCTTCTCGAAAGACGTCGCCACAACTGTTCTTAAAGTCGTACAACTCAGCGAGACCGATTCTCAAATTCTGAACGAGGCGTACAACATCGGGTTCGAGAGAGGATTCAGTCCGTTCGAGCTCCTTCAAGAGATCGCACGAGAAGTCGGAGTGTCGGATGTCGTTGAGTACGAACACGCCGCGTCGGACGAAGCGTTTTCCCTCTTCCCCTCCGTATCGCGCGGTATGGTGGACGTCAGTAAGGCAAAATCGAAACTTCGTTTCGCACCGACCCCTTGGAGACAGGCGCTAAAAGAAACAGTGACGTTTTATCGAGACAGTTTAATCGCATTCCCTACAGAACGAGACCAGGCGGTGGAGACTCTCCTTGAGAACGTGATTGCCGAAAAAGATCAAGAGGCTTTCAACGACTTTCTACGCGAGATAACGTCATCCGAACGTAAGTGATGTTTTATTCTACTTTACTTTAGGATTTTTTTTAGGAGGGGAGGCCGTACAGTCTTATTAGATTAGGGGCGACATTAAGGGGGAGGGGCACGGCCAAAACTATCCCCCTTGATGATATCTGTTTGCCACTAGATGGGTTTCAAAAAGCAATGACTTTACTTTAAAATTAGAAAACGACTTTAAATTTACCCCAAAATGGATAAGGAAATTTTAGTCTCAGTAATAAACCTCGGATTGGTCCCGCCCCCCAGGTTTACAGAAATTTTGCCAATGCCGTCTTGGAAGGGCAGACCAGTTATCCCAATGAAAAATTTGTAGCTGCGTAGTTGTATGGTAGTTTTTACTGACATGCAGTAGTACAGAATACTTTAATTTAATGTGCCTCGCACTGGGCTAATCTTAAGCAGTAGTAGGCATATTCAGTAGCATCCCGACTTACTCCAGTAGCACCCAGTCTTGCTATAGTAGCATGTAGTAGCATCAGTTGGTACTGCATGCTACTCTTTCGTGCAAGTTCATACTACTATTTTGAGATAATTTTTCATCATGGACTGAAATCTCTCTGCCACACCTCACTTATTCCAGCATTAATGTAATTTGTTTCATTTTCGAGGGCTGGTTGTTGCTATGTTCGAGCATCATTTGCTTCTTGCAGTCCAGTTTAATCTCGATTTATCAGGTAGTTCAGTCAACCAGAAGGTCATGTTATAGATGCTGAAGATTCCTGAGTGAACAAAGTAGCTTATGCCTTGTTCAGATTCCTACCATACCCGCTGTGGTTTTCAGTTGTCATTTTTTTTTTTTTTTAGAAGCCCAATAACTTAACGCCCAGTGAATGAATGAACGAATTAATGTACTCCCGTCCCCATCCCCATGTGCGGAGTTATTATAATTATGTATTAAAAAAGACAAAAATCGAAAAAAGTAAGACCAATAATTTAATATGTGAGGTATGGGATTATCGACAGTCTCTAATAAAGTGCTGACTTATCCGTTTTCACTGTCAATTTTGATATCGACAGTCTGTACCTGTAAGTTCTTGGAATCGTTTTTCCGACCCTTTCTTGTTTCTTTACTCGTACGCATTATCGAAGTTTAATGAGACATGAGATCTCGAAGGTCACAATTTTACCACAAAATTAAGTATCGCAACTGGTCGGTTATATAACCTTCCGAGTCAAAGCCGGTTAATTGGTCCAGTTAGTACTGACTCAGATCCGTTTTCCTTGGGTAGGATGCATTCCGTCCATTAAAGGCACAGCAAACTTGATTACGCAACTTTCGGCCATCAAACCGACCTGGGGGGCTTAGATAAAGATACAGGGACTTATTGTCGACAGGCAGGGGCGTCACTAGCCTTTTACCTTTGGGGGGGGGGGGGACGTCCGGTTTGTGCCGACCGACTCAAATATGTGCCGACAAAATACGCCGTTGCCGCTTCGCGCCGCACAGAATAAAACCGGGGTAAAACTGTAATTTCGTATATTAAGGTTCACATATTTGGCTTTCATTTGAACTTTCGCTAAAAAGCGAAGCTTCCAACGACTGTACCAACAAGATCAAAGGTTTCGATGGGATCCCAAAAATTTAATATTTACAGACAATCGGGTCTTGGTAATCATCGGAGAAGATTAAGTTCAAATGTGGATTCAGCATGTGAGTTTACCCCTATAGCCTGCGTCATGCCTACTTTGACGAAAGCTCCTGCCTTACTTCTGCCAAATTTCCGGTTTCAGCCGGATTCCGGGCGAACTACTTGTCGTGCAAAAAATTGAAGTTCAAAAACAGATTCAGCGTATCTCCATACCATCCATATCTCCATAATCAACTTCACATAAAACTTCAACTTTTAAGAAATTTTCCGATTTCAGCAGGATTCGTGGTGAAATGTGTCCAGGTATAAAATGATTGCCATACACGAATTCAGCAGGCCTTTTCACCCGTAAATCGAACACCTAATGAAATTAATATAAAACTTTCACTTTTAACAGATTTTCCGGTTACGGCCGGATTCCGGGCGATCTACTTGTCCGGCGACAAAAATTTTCCTATTCGGATTCAGCATATTTCACTATCCGTACATCGAACCTCTAATCAACACCAGATTAATCTTTTATTTTCGACAAATTTCCGGTTTTCGCCGGATTCCGGCCGATCTACTTATCCGACGAGAAAATCATTTTCAAATTCTGATTCAGCATGTCTCCTTACCCCTAAATCGGATATCTAATCAACTTAAAATATAACTTTTACTTTTAACAAACTTTCCGGTTTTAGCCGGATTCCGGTTGAAGTACTTGTCCGGCGTGAAAATGGTTTTCATATTCGTGTTCAGCGTGTCGTCTTACCTCTTAATCAACTATCTCAAAATATTTTTTTCGCCCCTTAATTTGAAACCCCTCCCCTAAATATGCAGCTATCGGGCCCATCTACGAACTCGACCTTTCCCTTGACTCGAAGAGTCCTCACACCAAGTTTCATCAAAATATCTCAATCCCTTCGAGAGTTAACGCACTGACAGACGGACGGACGGACGGAAAACTTTTGCGATACCACAGGTATCCCCATGGTATGCCTTTTTTTTTCCGGAAAAATTTAGCTATAGTACCATACAATTTCCGGCTTTTAACGTATTTCATACGCCAAAAATTTCTATCTTAAAACGAAACACCGTTCTTCCAAATAGAGAATACTTCAAAATGCGCCGCAGGCGAAATTTTGTGTAAAACTAACTGTAATGCATCAGTTGAGATTGTTCCTGGATGTAAATTCATATATTTAAATTCGCATATTCGGCTTTTCGTTTGAACTTTCGCTAAAAAGCGAAGCTTCCAACGACTGTAGCCAGAACAAGTTGAGCTCAGCAACGACGTCGAAATTTTTTTTAGACCGGATTTTTTCCTGAAAAATTTGCGATCGACAAATGTTTGCAGAATTTGATTTCTTCCGTATAAAAAAAACCGACGTGCCGACGCCCGACAAAAGCGTTCAGAATTCGATGTCAGCTGTGTTTTGCCGACCAGACTGCAAAGAATTTCATTTTATGTGTAAATAGAAGCCGATGTACTGACGAGACTTGAACTTTCGGTATGCGCCCTATAAAATTTACAGAATTTAATTTTTTACGTGTAAAAAGGACCGGATGTGCCGACCGACGCCCGAGAAAAGCATAATAGAATTATTTCTTCTGGATTCCTTATGTATGAAAAGAACCCGATGTGCCGACGAGAATACCGAGGCACGACAGAAGCATGCAGACTCCGATTTCTTCAGTGTTTTGCCCGACAGATGTTAGCAGGATTTCATTTCTTGCGCATAAAAAGAACTCGATGTACCGACGAGTCGACCGACGCCCGACACAAACATAAACAAATTATTTCTTTTGGATTCCTTATGTATAAAAAAACCGGATGTGCCGACGAGAATACCGAGGCACGACAAAAGCATGCAGAATTCGATTTCTTCAGTGTTTTGCAGGACAAATGTTTGCAGGATTTCTTGCGTATAAAAAGAACTCGGTGTGCCGACGAGTCGACCGACGCCTGACAAGAGCATGCAACATTTTATTTCTTCTGTGTTTGCCGGCGCTTCGCGCCGACGAAAGTACTTTCTCAAGACCTTTGGGGGGGAGTCCCCCTCCCTCCCATAGTGACGCCCCTATCGACAGGACCACCCTTCTTTGTTATCTCGAACCCCCTCCTTAGTGTTCCCGAAGCTAGCTGGCAGGCCCTTGCCCCTTACGCACTGCAAAAGTACGCCTTTGGCCGTGTTTCGGCAATAGTATCGGGATAGTAGTCAAGAGGTCGTGCGTTCGATTCCTGCTCCCGTCACACAAACCTTTTGCTTTTTTTTTCAACTAACTCAAAAGTCGAATTCTCGGTAACTGCAATGGTCGTAACGATAATTTTTCTTACTCTCAATATCGACTCAGGGTACATTCTTGATATGTCAGCTAGCTCCCCGAGTCAAGTTTGAGTCAAGTTTTCTGTTCATTTAAGCCTTTACAGGCGCCTTCACGCTTTCAAAGGTATAGTAGTAGTAGCAGAACAGTTTTTGTAACCGCACAATCGAGGATCTCATAAATAGCACAGCAAAAGCCCTGCTTGCGAGGGTGTGGATAGTGCCAAAACGGATGAATTGTGTTTTCCTGATGTATTTTCCGGCAGTCGTCAAAGTTGATGTTAAAATCGACTGGCACAAGTCATATAGTTGAGCAGTATTGTCCTCCTGCAGATGGGTGGTCGACTATTCAGCTGCTTCGAGCGTTTTCCGGAACGTCGAGTTAGCATCCTGAAGTCACCGCCAATATGCTGCGTTTTTTTTTTATATCTAGATTCTCTGTTCTCGTGTCTCAGTTCTCGATTCTCGTACAAATTACCGTTTGGGCTCTTCTCGCTTCTCCATTGTCGCTTTTGACAAAAACACTAGTTTTGTTATCCGTTGAAAACCTGCTTATACGGGTTGAACATTCGCCCTTCGTTGACCAATCAGGAAGGAGGACGAAGAACCGAAAATTGACTTTCGAAGCAACTTCTCGATTCTGCAGAATCGCAAATTCGAATCCAGATTCGAATCCAGGATTCGTCTTTTTGGCCGGATTCGAATCTTCTGCTTGTCAGGCTGGATTCGGATTCTAGTCTACATCCTTCCAGTTTCCGTTTCACCATTTTAACACAGTGGGCTTAGGCAATCCAGCTTTTTGATCTCCATCACCAACCATCCTCAAAAATCTATCACGTTATCTGATTACCTTAGATATCGTCACCATCTAATTTTTAAACTATAACCGATGTACACGAATTACACGATCTGATTTTTGTTAAGGTCGGAATCGGATTCGTACCTAGTCCTGGATTCGGGTTCGAATCCTTTCATGATCGGATTCGCCCATCTCTGCTCAATAGTCATAAAACGCAAAGTAGGAGAATTGAGAGGAGATTCGCGAGGAGAATTCAAGAGACTCAAAACGAGAGATAAACACGCAACTTATATATCGACAGGCTTCGACAGTATGTATAGTAATATTGTATACCACTTCTAGCAGTAAGCTATTTGTATAATAAACTTGATTGATTGATTGTATATATTGACAGTCGGTGTATCGACAGATTTCTATCGAACTAACAACAGACTTACTGAAGGGTGTGCGAAGGCACCAGGACGGCTTGCCCCCAACCGCCCGTAGCACCTCCTTCCTTGCTGAGGGCAGAGAATCGGAGATCATTAGCGCCAGTGTTTAACCACTACCATTAGCCTGCGGACCATAGACTACTTCGCACAAACCACCGAACTCTACAAGATGGCAAATCCTGGTAACGCAGACAGCATGCGGTTGCCATGTCAGTGTGCCAATCATAGCACCAAACTGCTTTTAGTCTTTGGAGAAAGCTTTGACGCCTTGGCAACCTTTCATTCTTCCTTTCTTCTAGTTGCTTCCCCGAAGGCTCCCGACAACTCATTCTTCTTCCATGACGAAATTTAGCAGCGTACCTCAAAATGTGATAAGCCAGCGTTTTCATTTACAAAAAGTGTATTTCTGAAACATTTATCAATAAAACGATTAAAAGACTTCGGAAAGCTTAATAGTGTCCGTACTGGTACATACCCATACCCTGCTGTGGCACCATGCCCATGGGTTGCTGAGATCCCATCATGTTACTCACCCCATATGCCGAATTCATATTACCCTGACCGAGATTCTGAAACAGGTTGGGTCCGCTCTGGATCAAAGTGTCTAAAGCTTTCTGTATGCTTGGGTCACTGAAAACGTTTGAACTTGTTGCGGCGGCTGGTGCTGCAGCGGCTTGAACCGGGGTGGGTGGTACGTACTGGCCGTTGGGACCGACTCGTCCCGAGTTGAGGAACGTTAGGATTCGGCTCTGAAGCTCGGCTTGAGTGGTGCTTAACGGCGAGGCGCCAGGAATCAGCGCCGCTGCAATGGAAGAAGCAAACTTTTATAAGGTAAGACGGCTTCGATGGTAGTCCCGAGGATGACAATATTTGTATGTTCGAGATTCACGCATTCTCAACCGGACGTTATGGCGAAGAATATAGAATTCTCGCAAGAAAAGCAGTCACCAAGCGTTCGCTAGAATCTGACGACAGATGGATAAGTCTGTCGATAGATGGATAGATAAAAAAAAAACTGTCGACACATCGATAGAAGTCTATGGATAAGGCAGACACAATTCTACTCACAGGTCGTCAAAAAAATGGCATTTGGCACGGACTGGGCTGCCAAACCATGTAACTATAAGTGGGATGACCTTCTTTTCAACAAGGCCTAAACATGTGGTCAAAAAGACAACTAAATATACACACTGTCCAAGAATCGGCTCAAGACGTCTAGGTTCTGCACTAGGTGTTCTGCACCTCTGTCTTGCAAAGTGCAGCTTAAGGTAGAATAACCTAGCTGCTTCAATCACACAAATATTTATAAAATTAACTAAGCCTATTTCGTATTATCGCAATAAGGCCTCCTCCCAGTAGTCGCCGATACACAGGCAATTAAGATCTGAAGGCAAATCAGATATATCCAATTCGCAATAGCTGTTTATCGTATAAGGGTTCATCTCCCCCCGTCGTCCGTGCGTCAGTCTGAGAAGAACACCGGCAGTCTGTAAGCAGCACCTGCTGCTCAGCTTGGAATCACACACACAGGCTAATGGTACTGAAGTTTATTAATTTTATTATTATGCGGGGTAGACCAAAAGCTCTGACCGAAACTCAGACCACAAATGGTCTATTGTCTCAATCCCCCAGTATACGATCGATGGTAAACCATTATACTAAATTCAATTTATGGTGACAGTGATTATGTGTGTTGCAGCGACGAAAACGGTAAGACGACAGGCAAGTTGTCTAATATTTCATTTATGACCACCGCAAACTTTGGAGTTCCTGTGGCAGACACTTTCCGGAAGGCTACCGGAGTTGGTTAAGTCGAGTAGTCATGTCAGTCGAAGCAGGTGTCGGTAGATGATACGTTTTTCTGACATTTTGATGAAAAAAACACGGTTGTCAACCGGAAAAGGCAACTGGAGTCCGGTATAGTCTAGACGCGACCAAATATTCTCACTAACCTGGAAGTGCCGGGGCGATAAGGGATGAAACCTTCGTCGGATCCTCTCCATACTCCACACGAATCTGCTTTTCCCTCTTTTCTAGCAAGTACTTAATGACCTTATCATATTCGACTAGAGTCAATGGCCTGTTTTCCTGAAGGAAATTCAGCAGCATCTGCATACTCCCCGGGTGGGCGTCCCCCGCGGTGTTTACTTTTCTCTCGCTCGGTCGCTCTCGTTCACGCGAGCGACTTCGTTTCCGCTCCGGACTGTGGGGTCGGTCCTTTGACTTTTTAAAGGCAGAAGTAATAATCCGCAATCCTTCGTCCTTGTCAACGTCACGATGATCTGAAATTTTAAAACAGAAAATATGATAAGTCGCTTTACTTTTAGCGACCGCGTAACACTACAGCGTAATCATGAGCTGGGAGTACAAACAAAAACCGCGGAGAAACAGAGGGACGGGACCACTTTTCCACGGAGACAGGAGCCTCATCTGCCTAAGTCAAGAAGTGCCGAAATATAGCTCTAATAAAGTTCAGCTGACGTATCCGTTTAGCACTGTCAATTATACCTCATCTGCCACTAGTTGTGATGTCGGCTACTTACACTGAGGTTGAACTTCTTCTTATAGAACCATTGGTATTGATTAACTCCACGTCCCTAACCGATCCATCCATTCTCATTTCGAGAATCCAAACTTTTTACACTATATCCAACAACCGCAGAGCAAAATGACATTAAAGAGTAGCGCCAAGGCCGATGCTTTCCATGCTTCCCAAACGGGCCATACTAGTAGCGCCGCCCACTACGCTTGCGGCATTTGAAGCAAGACAAACTGCACGACTGGATGCGTTTCAGTAGGGCTGTTCTCTATCGCTAGTGGTGCTAGTATCGCTAGTACTCGTGTGTTTGCCACTTTTTCAAGTTTTGGCTCTACTCCCTAAGGCGTATTCTCGCCGTTCCCCGAGGATTCCTCGAGGAATCGAAGGGAACGGCGAGGATAGAGGGAGTGACTCCACGCGGAGTGCGGAATGAGTCCCCCCGACAAACAAAAACGCGGGGACTCCTCAAGTGGAGTCCTCGGGGAACTGCGAGATTTTTGTCTGAGAAACCGTAACGGCGCTAGACTGATTCCTGCATCATCCGAGTTTGGGGCTTTTCGAGGAGGATCAAGCTACCGCTTATCGCTTCCAAGGAGCTCATTGGTCAGCCGATTATGTAGTCTGTTTTTTCACCTTTCTCATCAAAGCTAAGGGGCCGAGTGAGGCGGTGTGGGACGGCTTGGCAACCTTTAGAAAGACAGGAGGAGCTTTAAAGTTTCACTGGAAACACTGTAAAAAGTTTTTCCTTGTAAAGGTTGAAGTTAACTGCAGTATTTGCTACTCGGATTATCCTTATCTCTACGTAGATAAGTTTAATACCAAACAGAGATAAGATGACTCCGAGTAGCAAATACTGCAGTTAACTTTAATCCTTATACGGATAAACTTTTTACAGTGAAGGCAGCTTATTTTTACAATTGGTATTTAATGTACTTAAAATATATTGACCCATCTAAGGGATTTTGTATTTTTTCATCCAAGGCTCTAGTAATAACGTTCAGAATGTGTCTTGCTTGCACGACAACTCAAAAATTCATCCAGACGTGGAGAATTAGAATAAAAAAAAGCTACATTTTCAGGATTAAAGATGCTAAGCCCGGAAAATTCACGGCTGAAGAAAGTCTACCATGAATCTACCATTTTTAGTTTATTTTTCGGCAGTGGCTTGTCTTTGTAGTTGGTAAATATTTCAAGCATAAAGGGACAGGCGCATAGATTCCTTTCTTTTTCTCTTTTTTTCCTTATTATTTACTCCGTCTTTGTGCCTTGTGTTTATTTTGACGGGTTATAAATAAAATCATCATCATCATCAGAGGTTGCACGAATCCGAAAGAAGTTCATTCGACGAAATCCATCATCTGGATAGCGGACAAACGGAGTAATACATATTCAAATAATGTACACAACAGATACTTCGGCTAAAATTCTTCATCAGCGATATTTCGGCCCTTTTTGGCAAGGGTCCTCGTCAGGCTGTCAATATTCAGGATCAATGTCGGGGAAGGAAACAACCTTTAATCTAATCTGGAGTAACACATTTTTATCCGGTTTTTATTCAGGCTTTTATGAGTACGTGATGTGTAATTAGACTGTTGGGTCTTAGCCGTTTCAGTTAAACGTTAAAGGAGGAGTCACGTATTTTTAAATAATGGAACATAAACTGTATCTAATCCGTCTTGAGCTAAACGCAACTATGAACACTGTGCGGAAGCCTGACGCTGACTGGATAACACAACCAAATATACTGACACGATCTTTGAACATAATCACAGAATTTCCAAGCTGCCTGTAAGACGCATCTATGCAAACTGAACCCGCGCTAAGACACCTCCAAATCTACCGAAACTTGTATAGATGAGCGGGATGAGCGACTTGCGTATGATTAGAAATACGTGTGTACTGGGATTTCCAAGGTTTTCCAAGTTGTTGCATGGAGTTTTAAAGCTATGGTGGTGAAACAGATAAATACATACAGGCCACGTTCAAATCTACCGAAACTTGTATAGATGCGCGGGAGACTTGCGTATGATTAGAAAGACGTGTGTACTGGGACTTCCAAGGTTTTCCAAGTTGTTGCATGGAGTTTTAAAGCCATGGTCGTGAAACAGATAAATACATTATCGTGCCCTGTTCTTTCCAATTGCTAAAGACTTCATTTATTTTATCGCAGGGTCGGAGTTTTAGCTACGGGCCGAAGTGCTCCCTTGCCAAGAAGGGCCGAGATGTCGTGGAACCTGCAAGACCGGCCTCAGTGGTGATCCCAAAACTCCAACACGTAAAATGTGACCGTGTACGGTATGAAGAGAAGTTTGTACCGTCTTTCGTTAAAATTTTTAATCTTATTTAGTGTTTACTTTGATATAAGTAAGTAAGTAAGTAAGTAATTTATTTATAACCCGCCGTTTTCAGAAAGCGGAGTAAATGAAGAAAGTAAATAAAACACATAAACATACACAAAAAGACACTTAATTTCAATCGTCGGCCAGGAAGCAGTGTAGAAGGTCGTGCGCTGGTTGGGTTCTGTTGTCAATGATTTTTTATAGCGACGAAGAAACATCCAAAAGGGTAACACTTGCATCTTGAATTTTGAACTTCTCCGTCAAAGTATGGTTATGGCATAATTTCGACAAGTGGAGCAGGTGCTTTATATATGACGTTGACATATTTATATACGAGTGTCTACATGTATATAAGACGATTTCGACAAATTTGGATTTCACAATGATAGTTCGAAAAGAATAAAAGCGATATCTATCTATCTATCTATCTATCTAATAAGAAATTCAACCGACTCAACCGTTTAGCAATAACAAATACTTTTCTTAAACACTGATATCGACTTCTGCCTGACTCCATCAGACTGACTCCGGGCTTGAGTCCAATCAGTAGTGCCCCTTAGAAAATACTTGTGTTTCGCCCAGGGGCGCGACGTATGGGGAGCAGGGTTGTCACATCAAAAACATTTAGAGAGTAACTTCTGGCCCAAAACAGAGAATGAATTGGGAGTGAAATTTATTTTCATGAAATGTCCAGGAAATGTTCACTTTTGGTCGGAATCGCCTGTGTAAAAATGACACATCTTAATTTTACTTTCATAAAACTTGAAATAGTCACTTCGGAATTCCTGCTGCAAAAATGACATATTTGGTCATTTTCTGAAATAGAGTGATTTCTATGTCCTACGTAGGACAAGAGTGATAAAAACAAAATAGAGTGACAATTCACACTATCGTGCGATGGGCAGGAGGAGGAGGGGACGCCCACCCCCCAAAGCCCCCAAACAATTTGGCTAGTAACACCTCTGGCTTCACGCGCTCGGCTCGGTTACGCGGGGGGGGGGGGGGGGCATCATCTTTCAGATAGTTTTGACCCTGAACTACGTTGTTGTGCACAGCCAAATCCAAAAGGTTGGGCAAGAAGCACTGGCCAATCGGATATATGGTGTCGTATCAGATGACACAGATCCACAAAAATATCCCTATCCTTGAAACTGGGAATACGTATACGCATGCTATTCTACTAGTATGATATTCATTCCTAAGCGAATAGATTTTTCACTCCAATCAGGGTTGCCACATCAAAAATATTTAGAGACTGACTTTTGGCCTAAAACAGAGAGTGAACTAGCAGTGAAATTTATTTTCATGAAATGTTCACTTTTGGTCGGAATCGCCTCTGTCAAAATGACACTTCTTAATTTCACTTTAATGAAAAAAAACCTTAAATAGTCACTAATGTGGGAATCCCTGCTGCAAAAATGACACATTTGGTCATTTTATGAAATAAAGTCATTTGTATGTCCTACGTAGGACAAGAGTGACAAAAACAAAATAGAGTGACAATTCCCACTATCGTGCGACATGTGGCAACCCCGACTCCAATACCACGTGAATCAAGACTGACCTTCCAGCCTCCCCTGCAGGATGTGGACATTCATCGTCAAATCCTTCTCATTGGCCGGCAGGACGACGACTCCGAAAACTACTCCTCGAGAGGCAAGTTCCTGCAACACTTTTTTTATAGGAATATCTTCATGGGGGAAAAGGATATCCACGCGCATTCCCTGTCTCTTCAGCTGGCTTTCAATATGTTCGGCGTAGTCCCTACGAAAAACAGAAGCTGGTTTACACTTTACAGAAGTAGATAGATATTTGATATTCAGGAGAACGCCCAGCTTCAGGGTTGCCAAGAGTGTCACTCATGAAAATGTCAAAATTTCTGACAAAAAGGTGGTTTTGACACCTCGAGAGTTTTTTTTGCGCGTTCCACTGCCCAATGCCTGAAGTGCGAAAAAATAGTAATTATTCTGAACTTCCAAGCACATTTTTCGAAACATTTCTTTGTTTAATTCAAGTCAATTCAGTTTATTTCAACATAAATTACGGACTAGCCGAATAGCAGGTGGTAAAGTCAAACACACATTAAAAACTAACCAAAATTATCAACATATACTGGAAGCATATAAAATACTGAGAACAAACAATATAAAAAATAACGATAGGGGTAATAGAGAACGGGGGGTAAAATAATAACCTACTAATTCTGTTACGTAGCGAAACAAAGGAGGGGACACAACTATTCTTGTACCTCGCGTATCGGCAAAACCTTGGTTGAAGGGTAGGGACTGGTTCGGAAGCTTGTCTTTGAGGCCTCCCTCCTTTCTGTTGTAAAGTGGGGTGGGGGAGAGGAAGTCGTGAAGGACTGGGTTCAGAAGAGCCTGCACACCAAACTTTAAGCAAAAATTTTCACGGCGATGAGACAAGGTTGTCAGATTAAATTTTTTGAGAAAATAGATGTAAGGGACTTTCAGATATTTATCAGTTATTACGAGAGCTCGGTACTGTATCCTCTCTAGAACATCCGATTGCTCACGAGTCACGCCAAAATGCCATACAGGAAAGCAGTATTCTAGGACTGGGCGAATGAACGAAACATAAATTCACAATAGGTTCGGAAGGGACACCGTGACGGGAAAGGAGTTTGAGTCCTCGAGTCCCCAAAGGCCCATATTGGCCTTCTTTAAAACGGAATCTACTTGCTTTTCCCACTTCATATCATTCGTGATGTGTACACCCAGTAGTTTTATTTCTTTAAAGTTCAATGGGCACATCAAACTACTCCAGTCCCACTCTGTAACAACCTAGGAACAATGCTTACCCCCTAGATCAGCAGCTTTTTCAACATTTTCCTCTCTGGGATATTTCAAAGAGTAATTTTTTAGGCCAGTACATGCTCAATTTACTATCTTGGACAAAGATAAAAGTGATGTTTCTTATAATACTTAGTAGGTCTTTATTTTATGCATAAATCAGCTTGTATAATTCAGATTTGAATAGATCTTTTGTTTTTGAAGGATTTTTTTACCTATATTATTTTTCATAAGCTTATTGCATATTCTGGTACATTTTAGAAAGCAAGCTAGTCAAGCTTCACAACACTATTCACAAAGAAAAACTTTTAATAGGCACTGTAAGCTATGGAACTTCTAATGAAAGACTAGAACAATCAGGTAAACTGCATCTGCGGCTTGACTTTGGTGATGTCTCAGATATATCCTTTTCTATCAAGCATTGCTGAGAGTTCTTGAATTTCCTGCCACGATATCCCAGCTCCTAAAATTTGGATCGCCGAAATGACAGAGAGGTAAAGACAAGGGATAACAAGAAAACGGCCGATTTTCGTAGCTCCATCTAAAGGAAGTCGGAAATGTTTATTTGTGATGCATTTAATACAAAGTAAAGCATTAGAAGTGTCCATTGTGCTTTAACAGATTCGTTTAATATTATATAGCTGCGGGCTTGGTTTGTAGAATAGAGGGAAGGGTCCGGGGAGAGAGTTAGGATTTGTGTCAAAGGAAGTTAGTAGTAGGTTAATTGACCAAGAAATCCAGGTTTGGCTAGCTAGGATAAGAGATAGTAGATCCTTGAGTTTGTATGCAGAGGCTAAAGAGATTTGGAGTGAAGAAATTTATTTTAAAGCGGGTCCAAATAAAGAGGAAATGAAACTAATTTTAAATATGAGGGCAGATAGCTTTCCACTTGGTGAAAGACGAAAGTATTTGGGAAGTGTTAGGGAGAAATCTGGTCGTTACTTTTGTCATATGTGCGGTGAGGGATATGAGGATCTAATTCATTTTGTGTGTGGATGTGATGAAACTGAGGATCTGAGGGAGGAAATTTTTAAGGGAGGGATCATGGGAGGAAGTGGTTGTTAAATATTATGAGGAGTAGGGATTTTCTTAGTAGAAGAAACCTGGCGAGGTTCCTCAGAGTGGCCAGTCTTCACAGGGAAAAGTGTTTGAGTGGGGTTTAGTGTAGTAGTGTGACCGTTTATTTTTGTATTTACATGTTGTTATTTATGTGTGTTTGTTATGGCCTTTGGGCTTTCAAGGCAAATGAATATCATATCAAATATCATACGATACTACGCACTGGGGATTGGAGGACAAAATTTGGGTACACTTTTTTGAAAAGAGATTGTTAGGACCACTGATTTTTCAGTGTTTACAACCATCTGATCTGCAGATACTCAATCACAAACATCATCTATGATATCTTGTGCTTTGCTTTTTACATTTCTCCGGCAGTTTCGTAAGAAAACACACGTAACGTCGCAGTTTTTTAACAAAATTTAATCGGAAATGAGCTTTATAAGGCTTCAACTATTTTTGTGTAAAGCACATGTTTTTGGGGCGGTAATCCGGAACTTTAGCGAAGTAAATTAAAAGGTATTTTTTTTTTACCTAAACAGTGTTATTAGTACGAAAAGGTGTCATTTTTAGAGAAAAAGTGTCATGGGTCACTCAGAGGCAAAAACTGCCAATAAGTACCAAAAGTGTCACACGTGGCAACCATGCCCAGCTTCCCTCGAGACGCATAATTTCTTCTTGAGCAGCTGCCGTCCGCTCCGAAATTCCTTAACGTTTAACTGAAAAGGGCTGAGATAGGGCAAATTAGTTACCCATCACTTATTCACTTGAAGAGGCTCGAAGACTCCTATTAAGACTTGAGCCACTCCATGTCCGCCCGGAAAACTTAATTTTACGTTTTGGCCGATCAATCCTTGCCAGTGAAAAACATAGAGATATTCTGCCCGATCTAGCACCGGCGACAGGACGGACGCGGCACCAAAATCTCCTGGTGCCAGTTAGATATTCGAAAATAGTTAGATAGTCGGTGCCAGTTAGGTATTCGAATTCATTTGTGCCACATTTTATTGAAAAAAAAAAAAAAATGAGTGAATTCCAAGTGATTTATTTTCTTATGTAATAATTGTATATTCAAGTATTGTAACACATACAAATGTAATGGTCGACGTATTTAGTGCCATGTCGGCGCTACGAGTTTGATCAATAAAAATATCTGTCTATCTATCTAAGACCTGATGAAAATGCGTTACTTCGTTGCTCCGCTATTCACGAATCAGTCGATATTGATATAGTGGAATTTCCCTGTCGGATTTGTGGTGCTCGACGCGTGTTTTGTGCTTGAAGAAAACGATAAACGAAAACTAAAGTGTTCATGCAGTTAACTACCTTCCACGAGCTGATCGCTGGCCACTGAAAAGCCGCTTTTATATTGACATTCAAATTTTCAGGGCCGTAGATATTCTGAACGTCATTCTCTAGAGCAAAGAGTGAAAAGAAAAAAAAATCCCTTAACACAAGCCAAACAATGTAGTGTGTTCAGTCAAATGATGCAAAAACAAGTTTGATTTTCAGTTAAACTTTAAACTACTTGGCAATAAAGTCCGACAAGATTTCGCATGCGAAATTAGCATCACTATGGGGAAACGTGCATGCGATGCGTCAACATTTCCGAGCGAAGGAAGAACTTCGCATCCAACTGCGGTCAGTGAGCTCTTGCAAGACCTTCAGGGTACGTGTGACCTACGACATGATGTGGCTAGCAAGTCCATCACGCAAAGAAAAGAATGGACCTTGGCTTCGAGACCAGCAGCTGTCGACTAGATCTAACCAGAGATGGGCGAACCCGATCTTGAAAGGATTTGGGGCCAATTCCAGGGCTACGTATGAATCCGAATCCACCAGAGCTTGCGGAGGATTCGAATCCGACCTTGACAAAAGTCAAATCGTGTACATATGTTATAGTTTAAAAATAAGAGGTGATTGCACTGCTGTCTAAGGCAAATGAGACAGTTAATTGGGCGACGTAAACCATATTTGTAGGTATTCATGTGTGTTGTTATAACTTAGTATTGGTTTCCTCTGGGCAACCAGGAATGAATTTTGGGCTCGTTAAGCCCAATGCCTTAAATACAGTATGTCAAACTGGGGATTAGGAATTTTAGCGTATCTAAGATTCAGGATTTGAAATCTGAGTCCGAATCCTAATCCAGCCTGACGGAATCCGACCAAAAGGAAGAATCCTGGATCCGAATCCGAATCAGGATTTGGATTCGTCCATCTCTGGTTTTAAAGCCACATCAGGAATATCACGATATGTCAAGGTCACAACAACAATGTCCATTCTGACGCACTTCTGAGCTTTAACAAAGATGGCCTACGCAGACATGAATTCATGCTTTGAGGCTGGCGCTTCTCGAAAGAACTGGCAGGTGGTCTTTTCGAAACCAGTCGTTATGCTGCAAGGACTCCCTTCATCTGAAGTCATAGATTCTTTTAATACTTCTAAGAATTCCTAGGGCAATTTCTACGCTAAAAGTATGTATAAACAACAATGATACAAACCAATTTTGTTGGCTTAATATACATAATGCATTATCATTTCTATTATTATCACTAAATTACCTGATACTCCGAGAGGTGGCAATAATCTCGCAATCATTTATGGCTGGGGATGCCTCTTTGGGATGACGGCGGTCTGAGGATCTAGATTAAACAAAAACAAAAAATCAAATTTCCAAACTGTCAGCAGAAACGCTAAGCTTTTTCGATTTTAGTAACTAATTTTTCTTCAGAAAGTCCTGAGAAAACGGGAAATGCTCTTCCATGTCGACCCTTTACCGGTAAGATGAAACAGGCATCTTCGCTGCGCGTTTGAAAGTTCATACACAACAAATAGAACAACAAAAGTTCGAATTCGATTTACAAGGTGGTCATAAAAGCTGAGTTTACCAATTTGTTTTTCCTTCGTTGAGGTTTTCCAGCACTTTCTTTCCACACACGAACTAAAAAAGTGCAGGCCTTTGTTCAATTTAAATTCTCCGCGTCAGCATGGATTTGGGTCGTCCTGCAAACAGCGCACACTCTGAACGTTGTTACCCGAAAACCGGGTGAAAAACACAAAATCCCTTAGATTAGCGTGCGGAAATAACTTTTGCTCTTCAATTAAATAAATACGAAGCAGACTTCCGTACGGTCACACGCGGGCGATTGTACCTACACCTCGTCACGTAAACGGCCCAACGAAGGGAGACGTTCATAACGTGTTGATCAAGATACGGTTTTAACACGTACATCCCTCATAAAGCTGCATGAGGTTAAAGTTCCGCAACTCTTCTATCCTTCTCATTCATAATTGGAAACCGCTTGTTTTTCCGCTATTTCCCCAGTCAAATAAGCGGGAGCCCCCTATTCGAATAAAAACTCTCATCTCTGGACCGATACGTCATCTGGTACTCTTTTTAGCTGATTACTGTATGTATGAACAAGAACAAATAATCTGGTAGAACCACTGCCTTGTCCCATGCAGCGACTATGCATACCCCGATAAAACTGAGCGGAGCTAGAGGTACTTGCTGTGAGGTTTGAGTTGATACCCGTTTACTTCCCTCTTCGCCGCTGCGCCTGCAGGGGTGGAGAACCCGGTCTGCAGCGAGTCAGACGTGACCAATCAGCTGTAAGGGACGACTCAGGCGGCATTCATGTAAGGGTAGTGGAAAGTTATATGTAGCTTTTGTAGATTTAGAACGCGCTTTCGATAGTATTGATAGGGCGATGTTGTTTGGGATGATGGTAGGATTAGGGATACCTAGGCTTGTCATTAGGATTATTAGTCACATGTATGTAAGTAGCCTAGCTATAGTCAAAGTAGTAGGGAAAGGAACATCCACACCATTTGAAGTATTGAGGGGAGTGAAACAGGGTAGCACATCGTCACCTAGGTTATTTTGTATTTACATTAATGATTTAGTAGATTATCTACAGAGCCGTTGGGCTCCTGTAGTGAAGCTAGGAAGTTTAGCCGTGTCAGTGTTGTTATTCGCTGACGACGCGGCTTTGGTAGCCACGTCTGCACAGGAGCTTCAGACTCTCTTGGATTTCCTCGAAACTTATTTGGATTTAAAAAAAAACTAAACCTGAACGTTAATAAAACAGAAATTGTAATATTTGGTAAGGAAGGGGATAACCCTGAAAAATTTACATTTAAAGGTAAAGAATTATCCCAAAAGAAAAGCTGTAAGTATTTGGGGGTTACTTTAATGTCTAATGGTAGTTGGAAGGAACATATTGCAGAGATGGGTAAAAGAGGTAAAGCTGCATCGTTTGCAGTTTTAAGAAACGAGACGTTAATGAAAATTAAGGACTTTAAGATGCATAAGCACGTATTTAATTCTAAAATTTTACCTACGATCCATTATGGGGCGGAGCTCTGGGGCTACGAGGCTCCTAAGCAACTTGAATCGATTCAGCTACAACACTACAAGAGATTAATGGGTTTACATCAAACAACCCATACACAAGTAATGAAAGGAGAATTAGGTTTGATGTCTCTTAGAACGCGTAGGCTAGTGCAAGTAGTTAGATTTTGGTTAAAAATAGTAATTCTCCAAGAAGATAGGCTGCTGAAAGTGGCATACTTAGAGTCCCTCGGATCAAAAAAGAAGCGTTCTTGGCCTTGGCAAGTGAAAAAGCTGTTGGACGAAGCTGGACTGTCGTATGCTTGGAATGATGGACATGGTGATGCCGAAGATCTGGAAAATTTGATTGGAAAATTTACTTCAGTACTGCAGGACCAAGAAACTCAATTATGGAATGAGGCTATTCGGAAGTCGGAGACGCTCACTGATTATCCGAAGTTTAAGAATTTGTTTGGATTAGAATTTTATTTTAAGTTAGGTCTACCCGCAGAAATGTTAAAGATGTAGTTCCAACTCCGGGCGAACTGTCTCCCATTACGAAGTAGGAAAAAAGGTTTTTCAAAAGAATAGGTCTTTGCCAGTGGCTGAGTGTGCTTGCCGATTTTGTGGTGAGGTAGAAGAGAGTTTATGCCATCTGCTGACAGATTGTCCGTGGGTGAAGGAAATTAGAGATGTTTTTTTTGGTGGGGTGCCCATACTATTCCCTGGTATTATGAAGTCAACAAATCGTCAGGTAATTCGGTCGATATGTAAATATTTTAAGTGTATACTGGAAGTTTAGATCGGAGGTAATTTGGCAATGCTAGAAGGGTAAAAAGAAGTGATTTTATTGTATGTAATTTTGAAGTTCAATTTTGTTAGTTAAGTGCGATAATGAATACTGCTGTATGGCCCTTTGTTGGCTTTAATAAAAAATTATTATTATTATTATTATTTTTCTTCGGAGTTCAACTGCGATATAGCTGTTTGTATATGTAACAAATTGTGATGCTCAGCGTAGCTCCTCCTCCGCTTGTTTCCATCAGATAGGGTATCAGAATATATTCCAATCCGGATGGTCGTATTATAGACATAGGGAGACGGAGGTTCTTGTAGATTATTTGTTCTTGGTGGGAATAAACATCCACTGTAGACCGTTCACTGTAGACACTGTTTCTCAGATAATGGAAGCAGGAGCTTGT
This sequence comes from Branchinecta lynchi, assembly GCA_023053575.1. Lineage (NCBI taxonomy): Eukaryota > Metazoa > Arthropoda > Branchiopoda > Anostraca > Branchinectidae > Branchinecta > Branchinecta lynchi. The sequence continues at coordinate 10,323,212 of JAKZAP010000007.1, forward strand.
GCGCGAGCTACAAAGACATGCAGGATGGACGGATGGTTTTGAAAGACATTCTAACCTTGAAACAGACAGGACTTGTTGCATCCTTGCTGCTTTAAGGAGAAAACGAGCAAAAAGGGCGGACGTTAAGGAAACAGAGCATTATCAGGAGAACGATATTAGCGTCCTGGATGCTTTAACGCTCATTAGCACATAACCGAATTCAAAAATAGCCCGCTGGTCCTTTAACTCACACATCGCGAATACCAGAACAAGCCTCATTTTCAAAAACAGGCATAATAGCAAGGTTAACTAACCCGCGTTCACGCACAGGGCTTCTTTCCCTTCTCGGAGGGCTGAACTCCCTCTTCGGAGGAGACCTCCCTCGATGTTCTTCGGCGTAATGTCTTCTGGGTCCTGACCCACCTGGTCCAGGGAACCTTTTCCAATCCGCACCTCCATCCCTTGGATTAAACGGGGGACGTGGACCTGGTCCCCCGGGTCCAGGTGGTCTCGAGGGCCTCTGATGGGGTGCTACAGGTCCAAGAGGGCCGGAAAAGGGTGCGGAAGCCCTAGGACCAGGAGGAGGGGCTGCTGAGCCTCTAGGTGCCAAGAAGGAGGTGTTCTGGGGTGGTGCTGCTGGTTTTGAAGGCTGGAAAGGAGAGGATTAAAAACAAATACTAAAGAAAAATCCAACAAAAATTCTTGGCAAGACTAACTAAGCCGTGCCAAACAAAAATGAAATATTGCTCACAAACTAGTAGCAAAAAAGAAGAAAACTGGTTGTAAAAACTTACTTCAGGACTCATATCCATATCCGAAAGCTACAAAAGCAGGCAAACTGTCACAGTCAATAGAAACAAGAAACTGAAAACACACTTGTCGCCACAAGAACGCCCTAATCAGTATTTTTGACGTTTCCGACTAAAGGAACGAGCGATCAACATAACCACTATCGAGTAAATAGTTACCGAGGTTTGGTGATGTGTCTACACTTGACTACAGCCCTTCTATTAAGCTTTCCCGAGCTGAAACTTACGACGACAAAAGAGTTGACCACCTGCAACCGATGAAGGTTTCCCGAGGATTTAATCCACCTTTCCAGAATGTTCAAAAACAAGACTGGGGCCTAACATTTACCTAAACATTATATATATATATATAAAAAGAAGTCCTAAGAACGAAATCAACTTCAAGTTTTGGCAATTTCAGATTTCGTCAACAGTAATGAAAACTCCGATAAATAACAAATTCTGAAAACAGCAAAAATAGATACAACATCCCCTGTTTCCTCGATGTGTGCATACCGCATCTTAGTTATACTAGAAATTCTCTAACCTGCAAGTTTATCTTGCTTTGAACGTCGCGAGTGTAGTTGGCAGTGCTACCAGTAAGGCCCGTTTCCGAGGCATGGGAAGCATAGGTCTTGGCGCTACTAGCTAGTGTTATTTTGCTCTGGTGTCGAAGTTGAGAAAGGTGTCAGCAGACACGTTCTCGTAATTTCCGTGAAAAATCTTATTACATTCTATCAAATCTGAGCGTAGAATTCAAATGCTTGTACAGGTAAATTAAGAGTTTCGAACCGTTGTGGATAAGGTAAGTTACGAAGGACAGGGTAATATAACGACCGTGTTCCACCCTACTTGGCGTAGTTACTACGCATCAGGTCACGGATCCTGGTTTCTTGGCGTCAAGGCTGGAACGAATTTTCCAATTTTTGTCAAATGCCACGGGCTGATCGGGCCAACCACGTCACAGAGATCGTAGTTACCACGCTCGGAAGAGTTGCCACGCTAACTACGCTCCCGAGCCTGGTAAGCAAATAATTACTATTTCGAGAGGGTCGGAACGGTCAGCGTAGTAACTTTTCATAAGGTTGGAACCTTATGAAGATTTCCAATGAGAAATTCGCGTCACCATGAGGAAACCTGCGTGCGATGCATCAGAGTCGGAGCGAAGGAGGAAATTCGTTTCCGACTACGAAAGTGCGACTGTGTGTGAACGTGCCTTAAGACAGAGCTTAAAATAGACAAGAAAACTCAGTTGGCATATCACACTTTCAGCGACTCTCCCACCCTCCTCCCAAAGGACGAACTCAGAAACGATAGAGAAAGCTTACCTCTGGTTCTTCATAGTATTCTTCATTTTCATACCCTCCATACCCTTCTTCATTATAGTTATCTTCACCGTTTCCAAACTGCTCTTCTTCTGTTTCCATGGAATCGTCAGCATAATTCACATCACCGGAAGCACCATAAGCTGAATCGCCTGTAAAGGAGACCTAGCACTGTAATGTGGACATACTGGATATGGTATGTGAATGGTATTCAACAAGTGAATAAATAGTATAGTACGTAAACAACTGTAATTTAGTTGTCGAAATCATGTGTATTTTTCATATGTCAATGAATGGATCAGATGGTTTAGGCATAGTTCTGTTCTTTTCATTATATTCTGTACTCCTCAGTTCTAAGGGAAACAAATAAATTATATAAGTAGTATCGGATATACGTTTTTTTACCTCGGCAACAGGAAGTTCATTCTGAATTGACCTGCAGCTACAATTCTCTGGCGAACACGAATTCCAACTCCTACCAATTTTATACGACTATAACAAATGTCTTCGTAATACGAACAAATAAGCCGTGATACGAAGAACTACTAACATTACGTTATTTATCCCGCCTCCTTCGAACGCAGCCTTGCATAACTCGAATGCGCGCTGTCGCTGTACCGGGATGACTCGGCAATGTTAGGTACACCCTTGCTTTGATCCCACGCAACCAGGGGCGGTTCTAAGGGAGGGCGTGGGGGGTGACTCCCCCCCCTCCCCCCGCATGCTCCAGAGAATCTACTCTTAGTCGTATGTTTCGAGCGCATCTATATGACCGTCGTATGTTTTGAGCTTTTCAGAATGACATTCAGGCAGTTACCAAACGTGAATTTCACCCACAAATCACATTGTATAGTCGTATTACTACGAAGAAATTTCTCGTCGTATGTTTTCAGATTCACAGTTGTGTCTTGTGAGTTTGCCAGAATGACTGTCGTGTGTTTGAGCTTGCCAGAATGACATCCTGAAAAGACCCGTTTCTTGTCGTAGTTTACGAAGGGCTTTTCTAGTCGTAAATTAGAGACGGTCGTAGGTTTTCAGATTCACAGTTGTGTCTTGTGAGTTTGCCAGAATGACTGTTGTGTGTTTGAGCTTGCCAGAATGAGATCCTGAAAAGACCCGTTTCTTGTCGTAGTTTACGAAGGGCTTTTCTAGTCGTAAATTAGAGACAGTCGTAGGTTTTGAGCTTGCCATATGAGGCATTTAGGTGAATTGCGACAGCAAATGACCTACTTCTGGTCGTATCACGCGTATGGCTGTATAGAGATTACGCTGCGAAATATCGTGTGTTTTGAGGTTGTTAGAACGACAGTCGTATGTTTCGAACTTGTCAGTGACATAAATGCGGCTACCAAATCGTTATTTTCACTCTGTGGCGCAGAAAACAGGCTGATTTTCGAAAATTTTGCCTGCGGCGCAACGTTTCAACACTATGCTATCTGGTTTTCTGCAAAAATCTCATTATCTTACAAAGAAACAGGTTGAGTAAGGTTTGCACATATACAGGCTTTGTAAGCACTGTATGATGGGCCTGATGATTGATTGATTTGGAATCCGAAAAAGACTCGGATCATTAATGTTTCCCAAAACTAGAAGCGCCATCTTTCATAGTAGCCTATTCGCTATCCGGACGAATTGCCAGTGATTTGGGTGTGGTCTTAGGCCTAAGATTTCAGCCACCGCAAAAGCTAGAAATGCCAGTAAAAGTAAAAAATCGCCTGCGGCGCTCAGTTTGTTTGTCTTGGATATATACGTTAAAAGCTTCTGCTTGGGATCTGAGCCACGTGAAAAGCAAGAGTTATGTGGGAAGTAGTCGAATATTGACGAATAAAAGCCGAGTTAACAAATTTTGCTTGCGGCTGTTTCGAAGTTCTACCCTATTTCTATTTAGTTGAAGTGTCACACATCATTTAAGTGCGGTGTTAAACTTGAGATTCGGGGTTACGCTACATTAAAAGGTAGAAGTTCTTACGAGTGCTTTCACTTTGCAAGGATTGAAAAAATTTCGCATGCGGCGCTCAGTTTAAGTTTCTCTTGATAGATATGTCAGAAGCTGGTACAGAGGCTTGTCTTCTCTGCAGCGAAATCTGATTGCAGTTATCGTGGTATCTGGCCAGTTACCGTGGTATCTGATATTCAGATACCACGGTCCGACCGTGCTAACTGATCGCTGTATCTGAAAAGTCATCTCAGTTTCATCAAATTTTGTCAAGTTGGTGAGAAAGAAGTTTAGCACTTAGTGACAGCTTAGTGATGTAACTTTTTGCAGAGCAACCGTGTATCAGATACCACGGTAACTGCAAAAACGACTAATTGCAGATTGAGTTACCGTGGTAACAGATACCATGGTATCTGCAAAAACGCAGCTAATTATCCTCGAATCCCAGGGCCAAAACAATACTTTGTGCGAGGTCTCTTGTAACCCTCTTAAATAAAAGTCGCAGCTTCGCCGACACAAAGAAAGCCACATCTTTAGCACTAATTTGCAAAAAAAAAAGTCTTTACACATACGGTACTGGCTTTATAGGCTACTCACTGAAGGACTGAAATGGGACGTTCCTTCCCAGAAGCCCTGGTTTAGCTTGATTTGCAGGAGTTCCTCCAGGAGCAAACCTTTGTTGCCCTGGGCCAGTTGGACCTCGAGTGGGTTCTTGGCCAGTTGGACCTCGAGTGGGTTCTTCAGGAGGAGGCGGGGGCGGTGCAGCAACTGCTGGCACTACCTTCTTCTCTGGAGGAATGAAAGTTACTTCTTTGTTCGACTTTGCTGGTTTAATATCTGAAAAAAAAGAGCCAAAAACAGTAAGCTTAGGGTATAATATAAAAAAAATCAACTATATTCGTTATTGAGCACAACCGTTCCATGCGGGTTAGTGAGGACCAATCTGCGTAGTTCTCAGCGCTACCCCTTCTAAGGATTTTTTATTTGTCACTCTGCAGGAGCTCTGTACCCCCCCCCCCCCCCCGACCCCCTTCCCATTTATGGCCCAACTTTGCTAACAACTACGCACTGGAGAGAGTAAACAAGTTTTAGTTACGTATTATGATGGTTTCAAAATATACCGACCTCTCTCTGACTCTCTCTCTCTCGAAGAGCTGCGTGTCAAAACTGAGCCGCACCCGAAATGAAAAACTGCCTGATCCGGTTGCTTCACCTTTTTCACACAAATCTTTCTATTACCCTAACAGCGTGATACGCATCGAAGGAAGCAAAGCACCGCAAGTGAGAAAATCAGCGAGGTTTTGTTAGACGTGCCTTTTGGAGGTCCCACCCCCCCCCCCACCCCAGCCCGGTTCAGGGGCAAATGGGCCCAGATTGTCCAGTGAATAACGTTCATAACTTGCCCAGAACTGGACATAGGACGATGCAAAACTGGTAGGATTGTCAGCATTGGGGTCCCTTTTTACTTACTTGCAGGCCCCTCCTCCCCACTTGGTTCAGGGGCAATTGGGCCCAGATTACCCAGTGAATAAAGTTCATAACTTGACCAGAACTGGACATAGGACGATGCAATTCCTTATACGTGTACATCCTAGGGCTGGGAAACTGCTTTTAAAGTTGCACCTCTCCCACCCCGTCCATGGGCAACTGGTCCCAGATTGCCCAGGAGTAAAGTTCGTTACCCTTGCCAGGAATCAACAGGTATCAAGTAGAAACTTGGTAGGATTGTGAGCATTGGGGTCTCTCTTTACTTGTTGCGGGTCCCCCCCCCCCCCCCCGACTTGGTTCAGGGGCCATTGGGCCCAGATTGCCCATTTTTTATTGTTTATAATTTGACAATAACTGGAGATAAGGCGATGGAATTCCTTTCTGCTTTTGGATCATAGGGACCGGGGAGAGTTGAACCACCCCCACCCTCCCCGTTCATGGGCAATTGGGCCCAAAATTGCCCATGAAAAAAACTTTTCACCCATGACTGGAATCAAACTCTAAACTGGTATACTTGAGGAAAAAAGGTGTAAATACGCATTTTGATGGGCCCCGATCCCCCCCCCCCTCCCGTTCATGGGCAGCTGGGCCCGAATTTTCCATGAGTTTAGTTCGTTTATGAGAGGCCTCAAGTCCAACTCTTGTATATTTGGGGAGATATATCTAAGGGTGAGGATTTCAATTCAATTCAATTTCAATTCAATTTATTTTCAAAAATTCGCTCATGGACGAAGCCGAACATTGAATTTCTTCCGTCATGTATAACTTAACAATTAACTAATGTTAAAACAACTATAACTAATGTTATTCATTTGGTCAATGTACATGTATCTCACAATAAAACTCTAAGTAAAACCTTCAATCATACGTAACATGTCAACTTACCAAAACATCTATAAATGAAACTCATAATTCGGTTAAATTCACCCCAAACTAAAAACTAGATAATATAAGAAATTATTATATTTACAATTCAATAACAACACACACAAAAATACGATTAAATTATGGAGGTGGTTCTGAATGCCCGTTAAAAAGGTCAGCGAACGAAGGAACACAACTTTTTCTGTATCGGTCATGGGAACAGGGTACTGGCTGCAACTTTGGGACAGGCTGGGCAGCAGCTCGTGCCGGTCTTGGCCTAATAGGTAGATATGCAGGGGGAAGAATTTCTCGTAGGCCAGGGCTCTCCAACGTTTTTAGACCAAAACTGAAGTACAACTTTTTTCGGCGCTGTGCTAGCAATTCTAAATTAAATCTTTTCAACAATTCGAGATATGGGACTTCAGGGGACTTCGAGGACACAAGGAGGGCTCTATAACTGCACCCGTTCGAGTCTATCCGACTGATTGGTGTAACATCAACAAATAAGACGACGCGACGGTGTAACATCAACAAATAAGACGACGCGACGTACTTTAATCTTTAATGAACAGTTGGAAACTGGACTGTTTTGTCATATGATCGATGATATGTCGTTCTTAATGAATTGTGACAAAGGGGGCATTAGTGTGCTACGAATTGGTTTATGCACTTGTTATTACCTTGCTAATGGACAAGAGGTTTAAAGGGTGGGACTGGCAGGCTGATCATTCAGTGTTCGAACAAATGCTACTCGTGCAAGATCTTCAACATTTCTTTGGATTTATACTGGCGGTTTGTTTACATTTAAAGCTTTTAACGGGAGGTGATTGCAAGGTTATTTCAATACTTTTTTGGTTATTGGGGAAGAGAAATGTCTTGGTTCTAAAGCTGTTTGTATATAAATGTGATAAACATTTTACTTTTACACTCCACTCTGAGCGCTTGCGCACTTGTTCCCTTATCTTCTCGATTACCCAGTTTCCACGAGAGCAGAGCAGTAACTACTTTTCGCAACTGCGCGTCAAAGGCTACGTGCGTTAAATCCAGACAAATGTAACTATCCTGGCGAAATTCCTATTAAACTTATAACTGAATGTTCGGATGCACCGAGTTCTGTCCTAATTGCAGTTTTTAACCAATTTTTTTTTATCGACGGTGTGTTCCCAGATGGTTTTAAGATAGCTTATAATAATCACAATAATACTTTTATTTCAGCGTAACCCATATAAACAATATAACAAGCGAGTATAAACTAACTACATCACGGTGGCTCGGGGTCTAATATAACGCCTATACCACAAGGTAAAAGTGCTAAATCGGTATTTGACCTACGACCAATATCATCAACTCCAGCTCTATTGAAAGTGTTCGAGAGTTTTATTTATGAAAATTTGTAGGCGGATGTTGAAGAAATTTAGACCCTAGACAGTATGGTTTTAGACCTGGTTGTAGCACCACCCATTATCTAGTCAAATTAATTGAGGATATCCTTCAGCAACTAGAAACTGAGAACACGTATGCTGAGATCTTACCAAGTGATATTACTAAAGCATTCGATAGTTTGGATCATCAGGTTATTACTACTGACTGCGACTGCAATGGGAGCTCGAAAATTCGTGGTTAGGTAAGTGGAGGGATACCTATGACATCGCAAAAGTTGTCCGTTCTTCCGTATGTCCGTCCGTCAGTAAGCACGATAACTTTCGAAGGGAATGAGATATTGTGATGAAACTTGGTGGGAGGATCCTTCGGGTCAAATTCGTAGATGGCCTCTGTAGCGCTATATTTAAGGGTGGGGGAGGGGGTTTCAATTTTTTTTAAAAGCTATTGAGATAGTTGATTTATGGGTAAGGAGACATGCTGAATCCGAATATTAAAGTTATTTTCTCCCCGGACAAGTAGTTCACCCGGAATCCAGCGAAAACCGGACACAAAATTTGTCGACCAATTTTCGGCTGTCGCAGTCCCTGTCCCTTTATTCTCAAACCAGTATAGCTCTGCGCCGAGGATGACGACAATCATCTGTTTATTTAATGGACGTAGGAGAGATCTAGAGTAACCGAAGGTCGAAGGGTTTGATATATAATGTTCAAACGAGGGAATATGTTGTTCAAGCGAGGATGTTCTTCAATGAGGATTCACTGGTAAAGTACATCTGTTTATTCAATGGACGTAGGAGAGATCTAGCGTAATCGAAGGTCGAAGGGGTTGATATATAATGTTCAAACGAGGGAATATGTTGTTCAAGCGAGGATGTTGTTCAATGAGGATTCACTGGTCAAGTACAGGTCAAGTTCGTAGATGGGTCCTTTAGTCCTATCTTTAGAGACAGAGGAGGGGTTTCGAATTTACGGTAAAAACATGTATGTTTTATAAGCTAATAAGATATTCATTGAGGGGGTAAGGAGGTCCCCTGAATCCATATCTGAACTTAGTTTTCTTGCTGGAATGAATTCGGCTGAAACTGGAAATTTGGTTGAAGCTCCAAGCTGTTTTTGAAATCGATCAGAGATTCGGTATTGGGACAAGGAGACATGCTGAATCCAATTTTGAACTTTATTTTAACAGTAAAATCCTCAAGGAATCTGACGAAGACTGAATGGCGAAGACATGACCCAATTGTTTGAATCAAATGTTAGATTTCTGGGATCCCATCGAAACCTTTGGTCTTGTTTAACAGGTCGTAAGCAATGTGTTAAGCTGACACGTTTCCGAATTCATGAGTATTTTTGGCAGAACATCTCAGGGTACGAAGCTGGGCCATTGTGCTTTTTAATTGTTTTTAACGAAGTGCTGACTACCTTTTATCACAGTTTTAAATTTGCTGACGATCTTACAACTATTTCATTCCGTTCACTTTCTCCTTCAGATGAAGAAGCGCCTCTTTCAAAAGATTGAAATTTTGCAGCGCGACCTATCCGAAGTTAAACTTTCAGTAAGCCGTGCAAAGAGTGTTGTACTCAGAGTGTCTTTTTCAAAACGGGATCTTCCTGAGATTTAGGATATAGGTCTAGAGTCCAAAACAACAGTTAAACTCTTCGGTTTGTTGATTGACGATCGCCTAAGTGGAGTTCCCAATTGCAGTATGGTTACTCGAAAAGCACCACCATGCAGTTCTGAGACGCTTTCCAATCCCGTCGCGAGATTTACTCAGTATTTACTGCACGTACATTCGCCCTTGCCTCGAGTGTGCTTGTCCGGCTTGGCACCCACGACTCACAAACGCACAGGCTGAAAGACTCGAAGCCATTCAAAAAAGGGCTGCTAAGATTATGTCGGTCCGGGTTATCTTTCTTACAAGGACCGAGTGGTGAAGCTTGACCTGCCAACACTTGCTGAAAGACGGCACCAGCTGACAAAAAACGAAAATTCGGCTAGTCCGTGAACGGTTTGAAACAAATTGAATTGAATTGAATTGATAGCGTTTGGGTGCAAATGTCTGGCATCACATGCACATCGTGCCATTTTACCTGATCTAAGTAGCAAATCCAATACGCGACAAAGACAGAGTGACGCTGCTCCCCAGAGACTAGTAAGACCACCCATAAACCCGCCCATCGTTATCTGAAATATTTTGTACCCTATTTTACCAAATATTTTAATTCCAGTTAAGCTGTACGTATAGATGGAATGTTATTATGTAATTGTCTCATGTGTAATTTGAGTGAATGACGATCCAATGCTAACATGTAGAATACAAGCTATTAAGGGAATAAAGTACATTATACTATAATTGCGTTTTTGATTGCCGTTCCTGATCTCAGTTCTTCTTATTTTTTTTGTTTTCGATCACCTTCCGAGTTCGCGGTTTGCTTAATTGTCGTTTTTTCTGAAACGGAGACCGTGTCAGCTCTCGGTTCTACAACACCTGCGAGTGAAACGGCGAACTGTGACGCAGACGCAGTTCCCGGTCCGAGTTAGCCTGTCATGAATAAATTAGCCCAACAAAATTGGAAGTCCTCGAAAGTGTGTTTGGAAATGGATGATTCAACTTGTATATGTTCACTACAAGAAGGCCTTTTCACTGTCAAATGTAACTACCCTTTACTGACTTATTTAGGCGATTTTATGAATGATTTGCCGGGATACATATTTTCCGATTTTTATTCACCTGCGTCATGAACCGGCGAAGGCGTCAGGCGAACTGAGTGTAAAAACGGAAATTAAGCTGCAACGGCTAACTCACAGGGGAACTTACACAGGCGATCAAAAACGCAACTTATTATTATTCCAAGATTATTGGTACTATTACCCTTTAATCCGGAAAAAAATTCCATATTGACTAGCATAATACAAGAAAACAAAAAAAAAACTAACAGAACCAACACCACCTATCCACCCGGGAAACCAAAAGATCAGAACTGATCTTATCGCAGATGGGTAGTGATAACTGCATAAATCGGGTACTCATCCCCTCATCCCCTCAATACTTGCGTTTTTGATCGCCGGTGTAAGTTCTCCTGTGAGTTCGCCGTTGCAGCTTAATTTTCGTTTTTACACTAAGTTCGCCTGACGCCTGGCGCCTTCGCCGTTTGAAGACGCCGGTGAATAAAAACGGAAAATATGCATACCGGCAAATCATTCAGAAAATCGTCTAAATAAGTCAGTAAAGGGTAGTTACATTTTACAGTGAAAAGGCCATTCTTGTAGTCAAAAATATACAAGCTGTAATCATCCATTTCCAAACACTCTTTCCAGGACTTTCAGTTTTGTTGGGCTAATTTATTCATGACAGGCGAGCTCGGACCGAAAACTGCGTCTGCGTTACAGTTCGCCGTTTCACTCGCAGGTGTTGTAGAACCGAGAACTGACACGGTCTTCGTTTCAGCAAAAACGAGAATTAAGCAAACTGCAAACTCGGACGGTGATCGAAAACGAGAAATAAGAAGAACTGAGATCAGGAACGGCAATCAAAAACGCAATTAATGAGACCATTCCTGAAAAAACTGTTTTCAACTCGGACTCTAATCGATCTTCGGCTCCGGCGGACTACTTCCGCTAAGTTAGGCAGTGTAGCATCAGAGAACATTTTCCGTAAGCGATATACCAAGATGGCAGAAGACGGAACGAATGTTGTAAGTTGTAACAAACACGCATTGTAAAATAGGTCTTAGCTCTTTGTGACGAGATCATGCCAATACCATATAGACAAGAAGATTCTTAACCTCGGTAGAGCAATTGATGAATCGTTGTATTGACATATTTGCTCGTATGCAGTGAGATCTATACAAGTGTTTAAGGCGACAATAATCACTAAGATTGCTAGAGAATATGAACCCAGTTACATAAACTCATCCACAAAAGTAACAACATTTCCTCAAAAATACCTGTTGCGCTTTTATTTTCCGCAGACTTTTCGGGCGAATAACATGTACATACCACATTAGTAGATATTAGAAGATTTAAACCACACCAAGAGAACAACCCAAACCCAGTGAAACAAAAATCTTACCTAATCGGTTCTCCAGCAGAGTAAGCGGAGGCGACTGGAAAGCCTTGGCAACAGAGCTCTCACTCTTGAACTGGATAAATGCAAAGCCTTTCAGGCAGCTGACACCTAAAAAGACCAAAGGCTAAATCAACAATGTGGTACAAAACACACACAAAAAAAAGGGATAAAAAAAGACATTACAGCCTATTTAGGGTTCTCAAATTAGGCCACTTGCGTGAATCATGGCCTAAGAGGCAACGAGTTCAGCAGTGTCCGAAACTTGCTTCAGCCATGTCTACATACCTTTTAACCTATCTTAACCAGTTACATCACTGACTGGATTGACATTCTGATCCTAAAAAAAGATCCGAAAGATCTGACCAAAAGTAACCCAAAATGTATGACAGTGTGTGATGATTCAGTCGTCTTGTAATTTCGGAGAACTGAACGAATCAGTATTTAATTGGCTTGTAATAACCTCTATTTCACCTAAATACGTCTTGTACTTTTATAAACTAACAGCCAGGGGCCAGCCAACAGCCAACCCAAAGGGCCTTTTGCTTAGCCGTACAGTCGTTTATTTTGCCTTCACCAAGGTCCCGGGCGCTCATTTTCGTCAAACACAACTTAAGTCGTTTTAAACAAGACCAAAGGTTTCGATGGGATCCCAATGTAATATTTGATCCAGACTTTAACAGATTAAGGCCAATGATAATCATCTGAGAAGACCAAGTTCAGATGATTCAGCATGTGGATTTACCCCTATATGCTACGTCGTATTTACTTTGTGGAAACTGATCAAAACTTCCTGCCTTACTTCTGCCAAATTTCCGTTTCGGCCGGATTCCCGGCGACCTACTTGTCTGGTAAAAACTACAGCTCAAAAACGAATTCGTCATGTCTTCTTACCCCTACACCGAACATCTAATCAATTTTCCGGTTTCAACCGGATTCCTAGCGAACTCTATGTTCGGCAGAAAATTACTGTAATATGCATCTCACCCCTCAATCAAACATCTAATCAAATTCAAATTTTACATTTTACAAATTTCCCGTTTTGGCGGGATTCCGGGCGAACTACATGTCCAGTGACGAAATAATATTCATATTCGGGTTCAGCATATATCCTTACCCTTCAATCGAACCTCTGATTAAGCTCAGAATATATTTTCATCAAACATCTAATCAACTTCAAATGAAAGTTTTACTTTTAACAGACTTTCCGGTTTTGGCCGGATCCCGAGCTAACTACATGTCCGGAGAAAAAATGGTTTTCACAATCGTGTTCAGCATGTTTGAACTTTAACATACGAAATTACATCAAAGGAATAATCTCAACTCTTGACCCAAAGAATCCTCACACCAAGATTCATCAAAATATCGCATACCTTTTGAGAGGTATAGAGCACACAGACGGACAGACGGACAACGTTTGCTATGTCATAGGTATCCTGCCACTTACGTCTGGGGATCCCAAAAACTGTTAATTTTGGCACTACCCAGCTTCAGTCGTAAATCCCTCCCAGTCAAAGGAAAGCCGGTTCATATAAATCATGTTTCATAACTGTTAGGTCGGAGCCATGATTATTTCTCTAACAAAGGGTGCCGTTTCTGCCAAACTGGTAGCAATTCGTCTTGTTTTAAAACCAGTTTTACTCGCATATGATTTGTATTTGTCTCACTTAGATCAGATTCTAGCCTGTCAAAATTACTACAGCATAGTGGTTAAAGCGAAGTCTGACTGGATAAAATTAATAAACCTTAACCCAAGAGCGAGAGACGAGGTTCCGTGCACGGACTGTGGAATAAACTTTAACTACAAGTGGAAAAGAAGGCATGACATTTTTAAATGCAATGTAAAAGCGAGCAGAATTCAAATGAAAGGAGCCCTGAGAAACCCTTCTAAGCAAGTGTATCCAGTACAGTGAAATAATATCCACTGCAACGCGAGGTTGCGGAAGGTACAACGCTTGAAAAGGGCGATGATTCTCAATTTCGTTTAATTCTCTATTTAGAAGAACGGTGTTTCATTTATTTCGCGATTACGCTGGAAATTTTGGGATTTCAAACACATTCAAGGCTGGAATTTCTATGGTAAGTATAGTTAAACTCTGCCAGAAAAAAAATTTCGCCTGTGGTGCTTACTTTAATTTGTCCTGGGTACAGGCGCTGGAAGCTTTTCTCTTTAGCGGAAGTTGAATGTGCGCCGTTAACACAAAGCAGCAATGGTTGTTTTTTGTTGGTACTTTCGTGTCGTATATTGTGATCCCAAAGTCGTTGAAATTATGAGTCTGAAACCCCTGGCCTGAGTGCTTCGGGCCACCCCTGACAGCCTTCCTTCCTTCAACTTTAAATTGGCTTTGGGTCTGGCTTGAAGCCAACCCTTTCCACCTTTCTGTTCTTCTTCTCATCTGATCACTGTTGAATGTCGTGCGATAGAACGATTTTCCTCATCTGTTTCTATATCGTCACTTCTTTTCATATCGGGAGTGGTGGGGGGGGGGGGGGGGCTTCGGCGATTTGTTGCAAGTTGCAATGTAGTTTTAACTTTCGGCAGATTGCTTAAAGTCTTTGATTTCCCACGGCGTTTGACGAGCAGTCGAAGAGGATTTGTTGGCCAGTTCCTAGCCGCGCCTCAGCACTAAGAGGTAACAAATTTGAAAAGGAGCTACAAGGGGTCTGTGAAATGAAATGGAACAGAATCGCTCTGAGTCACTTCGTCTGAGGTTCCTAAATTTGTTTCTTCAAAACATAAATACCTTCTATTTCGCCAAACTGAGACATTAGATCCTCTAATAATTTTGGTTTGAAGTCACTATGACTTGTTGGAAGTCTTCCAACAAATATTCTCCTATTTGCTGCAGCTGGGTCAGTTGTTACTGGATTTATTCCAGTCCTAAAACAGATACTGATGAATGAATGAATGATGAATGATGTATTTAAATCAGCCAAAAAAAAGCCATAGTCTAACAAAAAATAAATAACAAATAAGGAAAAATAACACATCAACAAAGCAACCGCTAACTACTTACTTATTACTCGGCCAAAGCAAAACAATCAGCTAAAAGTGCCATCCACACTCCAAGATTATAGAAGATAGGTTTTGCGGCCAACTGTACAAGATCATTATCACTCTTATTGAGGCGAATAAATAGAGACACACAAGCTTTCCGCTGGAGCTCTTTCAATGTAAAACAACGTTTTGCTACTAGAACTTCACTAACACTACATCTATGTGGCAGGCGAAGCAGTTTCCTTATAGCACTGTTATACACAGCCTGTAATCTTGATAGTGAACCCTCTCTAGCATTCGTAACTAGGCCTAGGCAGAAGAACTGGTAGCAAAATGTTTTATCCAACCGTATCTTGATATCCTCGTTAAGGAAACCAAATTTCCAAACCAAAGCATTTGCTCTTTTACCAAAACTTTTCATAATCTCAGAAATATGGCGATCATCTCTGAGATCCTTTTTAAAATAAAATCCAAGGTGACGGAATTCACCAACAACTGTAATGTTCCGCCCCCTTAAATAAACTTCTTGTTTCACGACTTTACATCCAGTCGGAATAAAAGCCATAGCATACGTTTTCGAAGTGTTAAAAATCACATCATACTCACTGGCGAACACATCACAAATTGCGAGTAGCCGATTTAAACCAAACACAGTCGGGGAAAGGACTACAAGGTCATCCGCAAACAGAAGATGATTCAAGCATTGTCCTGCGATGTAGCAACCAGTCAGAACAGACTAAGTCGGACTATCAGAGCATCAACATACACACTGTACAAAATAGGAGAAAGTATACCCCCTTGCCTTAAACCATTTCACAGAGTGAAATCCGTACTGAGAGTGCTCCCCCACTTCACAGAAAACCACTGATTTCTAAACCAGAACCCCAACAACTTTACATACTGAACAGGAACACTTCTTTCAAGCAAAATTTTGAGCATTTTAGCATGATTAACTCTGTCAAACGCTTTAGCAGAGTCAATAAAACAAGCGTAAACAGGTGTAGAAACTGACTGCTGGAAAAGACACTGGTCTACAAGAAAATTTGGGTCACTTCCGAAAAATTACATGCCCTAACACTGTCAAAACCTGTCTGCTGATATTTGAAGAGGTCGTAGAGCCTTTTCAGTCAACAACACTATCCATCTATCAATCAACAGTACTTTCGATTTCTTAGAATTAGGATAACAGCCATAGGTACGATGAACCATAAACCATCTGGAAGGGGAAGTGAGTACAGATGCTGCAGCATAAAGCAGACCAAACAAAATGGTCTTTCTACCACACACGTATGCTAACCATCTATACTGTCACTATGAATGTTAAAAACCACAAAAAAAAAACATCAAACAATGAGCAAATAAAAAAAAACCACCAAATTTCCTAGGTTTTAAATAATTCGGTCTGGACTAAATCTCAGCCGATTATCCGGGACAGGCGTTATGGCACGTAGAGAGCCAAGGATCAAAATAGTAATTTCCATCTAATGCTCCAACTCTTTATTTTCAAATTTCTTAAGAAAGGCAATTTAAAAAGAATCCGGATAAATTACTTTAAATTCTGCAAATTTCTTCTGTATCTTCCACCTTGGACAAAAAACCGGATTCTTGTTAGCAAATTTTCAGTTCTTGATGTAACTTTAAAGTTGGAGATACAGCACAGAAAACTCTCCGGTATGTCTTACGCGCCTATCCCCTCCCCACCGTCTTATCTGTTTCTTTCGTTGATTTTGTGTATATTTTGTTTTCTTTTTTTTGCGTTTCTTTACTTATTCCTACTCCACCATACTTACTTCATGTATTGTGTGGGTGATCAAAGTAAATTAAATTAAATTACATTCAAATACAAATAAATTAAAAGCCAAGACCAGTGTGGTACTTCTGAAGACATACAAAAAATAATCAATAAAGTCTGATCATTCTTTCCTGATAAAACATAGAAAATTTCGTCATCTGGAAAAGAAGGCATTCTGCGTGTTTTTTTTTCTCAAGCCAAAACAGCAACCCGGCAATCAAGTTCAAATCTAAATAAACTGGTGGCTTGCGATCAGTAAGAGAAAATAAACATAATGTTTGGATTAGATCTTTAATAGGATGGGATCCCTTTAAAAGCACCAATGATGCAAATAACATTTTCCTGCTAATTTTTCAGGCCCTTAACATTCTAGCTTTGATCTGAGAAGATCATATCCAGTCATACACAAACATCAATTTTGGTCAGAGTGCTCCAATGGTAAAGCATGCCCCAAATGACCCTAACATATGAGCACAGTGCTCATACACTGGGGCACCATACCCTGGAGCAAGGGCACAGTACCCCCATAAAAATCTGTTTACACAAGTTTACCACTCACCCATAATTTTGGATACCCCTATGCCACATGCTGGTTATTTCTAGCATCTGGCTTAGCATATGCCTAACGCTTGGTATCCTATGCCAAATGCTGCATATGTGCTGATACCCTAACCATGACCCACTCGAATATAAGTGAAATCTGATTGGTTGATTTTTTAGATTCTTCAAAATCATCAATATCTGATTGGGTTAGAATATCTAGCATTTTGCATAGTGTTCAGCATACAGTGTGCCAAATGCTAGATATACCCAGCGTTTGGCACAGGGCATCCAAAAATCAGGGCCTTCTTGTAGGCTAGACTGGTTTACAGAGATTTACAGATTTTACAGATTATTATCCAGCAGGGACTGTGCCCTTGCTCTAGGCAGCCTGGCTCCAAAAATTTATCCAATTTCTGATTAGAATTTTCTCTTGTCCAAATGTTACAGCTTTGCCAAAAGCTAGCGGCAGTTGAGTTTGGGGTTTTTGCAACTTTTGGCTATTCTATTTTTTTGCAAGCGCTGTGACTTTTTTGTGACTTTTACAACAGATTTGTCGCAAAACTGGTCAAGTTTCAATTTAAACCACTAATTACGGTCTGCTCATTCCCATCCCCCACATCATCAGTCATACACAAATCCTCAATTTTTGGGCATGGTGACCAAACGTCTGGGCATGCCTGGCACATACGTTGGGGCACCATTCCCTGGAGCATGGACATGGTACCCCTGTGAAATTTGGTGAAACTGAGACTGGCTACATAACTAAATAGGGTTCTCTTCCTGTCCTAGGTCAAAGATACCTGATTTTACTTTCTATCCAACCTTATTTCCAATTTTCAAAATGTTACGAGCATTTCCCAAGATTCATAGAGTTTTGTGGGGGCCACTTTTTTCCTAGTGGGTTTACTCTATCCATTTCCAGGTAGTTGCCACTAGGTTACTCAATCCTTTTCCAGGTTGTCGCCACTAGGTTACTCTATCCTTCTCAGGTAGTCACTGCTAGGTAGAGCGGATGAGGTAAGCTTTTAAATTTTCTTCCTTTAGGAATTAAATTCCCTTTCCTTCCAAATTCCTTTAGATTGTTTGCCTTTTATTGTATTTCTTTTGAGTTTAGTGAGTTTCGATAACAATCACTAACATAGTAAAAAAAAAATCACTCAAAACAAATACCTTACAATAAAAGGCAAACAATCTAAAGGAGATATTTGCTCCAGTGAACAGATTGCAATCTACATAACTAAATAGGGTTCTCTTCCTGTCCTAGGTCAAAGATACCTGATTTTACTTTCTATCCAACCTTATTTCCAATTTTCAAAATGTTACGAGCATTTCCCAAGATTCATAGAGTTTTGTGGGGGCCACTTTTTTCCTAGTGGGTTTACTCTATCCATTTCCAGGTAGTTGCCACTAGGTTACTCAATCCTTTTCCAGGTTGTCGCCACTAGGTTACTCTATCCTTCTCAGGTAGTCACTGCTAGGTAGAGCGGATGAGGTAAGCTTTTAAATTTTCTTCCTTTAGGAATTAAATTCCCTTTCCTTCCAAATTCCTTTAGATTGTTTGCCTTTTATTGTATTTCTTTTGAGTTTAGTGAGTTTCGATAACAATCACTAACATAGTAAAAAAAAAATCACTCAAAACAAATACCTTACAATAAAAGGCAAACAATCTAAAGGAGATATTTGCTCCAGTGAACAGATTGCAAAGCTTGCCTCATCCATGCTATTTAGCAGCAAAATTTTCTGAAAAAGGATAGAGTAAACCCACTAGAAGAGAAGTGGCCTCAAAAAACTCTATGTATCTTGGAAGTGCTCTAACATTCTGAAAATTGGAAAATGAGGTTGGATAGAAAGAAAATCAGGTATCTTTTGATCCAGGACAGGAAGAAAAGCCTATTTAGGTAGGTAACCAGTCTCAGTTTAACCAAATTTCACACGGACAAAAGGGTACCATGCCTATGCTCTGGCATGGTGCCCCAACGTATGGAACATGGAAATGGAATCTGTTTCTAAAAATCCTATCTTTCTCTAGATGCTTGACTCAACCTGACTCAACCCATGCCCAGAAGTTGGGGAACCATGCCCCAAAGTTGAGGATTTGTGTATATGACTGCACATCATCCCCAAGCATCCCCAAGCCAAGGCAAAGCTGCCCTTGCCCTTAAGCCCAGCTTAAGCAATCAATGACCAAATGTCACATCCCCTATAAGGCCTAAGGATTTTCAGAACGTCATCGGCGACCAAATTAATCTGCACAGATCTGGAAACATCGTTTCAGCCAAGAAATCTGCCCAGATTGTCCTATAGGTGGCATTTTTAGCCCAGCGACCTGTGACCTTTTCTTCCACCACCATTCACTGTTAGGTGGTGTTCAAATAAGCATACCTCTACTGTAAAAAAGCTAAACTATTCTTACATTTTTGTTTTTTTATATGGAAACAGACAATCAGCAAGCTGTCATCAGGCCAAAGCAGTCAAATTTGGACAAACTTGACTAATTTGTCAGATACTCGACCAGTTTTGGGTAAGATCCGTACGCATCGGACTGGAGACGCAGTACCGTCATCGATCCATTGATTGCAAAATTGACACAAAAGTGGAAACAAATGTTAAAAATCTCAATTCTCAATATTTCAAAAGCTTCTTTCTAGATAATAGTTCAATCACTACACATAACACAAAAATCATCAAAAAGATAAAAAAAAGTAGAAAAACTATGGTGGTCCGTGGTCGCCGGCAGGTCGCCGGGGAACGGCTTCTCCCGTCTTACCGGAACCGGCACAACGAACCCGTACAATTTTAGGCGACTTTTTTGAAAACTTTAAACGTGCGTCTCTTAATTCCACAAAGACAAAGCCAGTTTATCCAAAGAAAGTGAAGCATCAGATACTCTTTATTTTCCACTTTTTTTTCTGTTGTAGTAGTTGTCTATCACTACCTTTGTTTTTTTCTCTTGCTCCCCAGTCCACTCTTCTTGCATTTGACTCTAATCAAATTTTGAGTCTGCAATCAAGATTTGAGTCTATGATTGGTTCTTGCAACTTTTCCATTCCATTCTGTCCACTAAGTGACTTTCAATTCAACTTCTTAAGAGAATTTTTCTGTGTTCATAAGAATGTTTGAGTTTATTTTAATAATCATAAACTGGTCAGAATCTGACTCAGACCAGTAATACCTACTGACAGCCAGCTGACAGCAGAGGCGTTACTAGCCAAAATGTCTTTTTGGGGGGATAAGGCATTTACGGACTGGCTGGTAATTTTTACGACTGTTTCTGCAGAAAAAGGACTGTTTTCAACAACAAAAAATGACAGTTTTTTAAAAAATCGACTCGATTATTTTGACTAAAATTTGTTTTCATGAAAAATCAACTGTTTTTACGAACAATGGCGGCACTTCGCTCCAACTCGGTTATTTTTTACCAACTGGCCGACAGCATCAGGGGGGGGGGGCGCCCCTTCACCCCTCCAGTCGTGTTGCCCCTGACTGGCAGATATGAACAAAACTGAACCATCCTCAGTTAGGTACAGTAGAGATATGCTTATGTGAACATTTGTTTACATTGGACTTTGCCATTTTCATGCACTTGCTGTGTCTAAAGCTAACTACCAGTTAGTCAAAGTAGGTAATCAAGGGCATCTGAAAACAGCTGAATAGGTATTTCGGATCTTTGTTCTACGATTTGGCCCAAAACTGTACTGTTCACATTCAAGTAACTGTTCACTTAAACATACCTCTAGGCTACTGTAAATTCTGCATAAATACAGTAGAGGTATGGTTATGTAAATGTTTGTTCACTTCGGACTTTGCCATTCTCATGCATTTGCTGTGACTAAAGTCAACTGTGAGTTAGCCAAAGTAGGTAATTAAGGCCTCTCAAAACACCTGAATAGGTATTTTGGATCTTCATTCTACCATTCAGCCCAAAACTGAATTGTTCACATTTAAGTAAATGTCAAATTAACATACCTCTACCGTAGGCTACTATAGAAAAGACAGGTTGGCAACCTCTAATTACATAAAACCTTAAATCGTACTAATATGTTAAAAATTTGTCTGCAGTCCTATTTTGGTCCTAACAGTCAAGAAGTGAAACCTTAACAACCAAGATCTAGACCTACAAGAGGGGTAACCAGGGTCGAATCAAACTTGGCCTATAATTCGTGCAAGGAAACTTCTGTTTAGTCCAGAACAGGTCCTAGGGCATTCGAGCTTCCATCTTCACAGTTAGGACCTTGATAAGACTGCATTGCAATTTTTGCTTTCAACCATTTTAGGCCAGGTTTGAGGTTGTACAAATGCGAGGTTGGATACTCCTTCCATAGTTAGGACTACTGTACAAAGACATTTCATATTAACATTGGACCTCCAGGATAAAATATAAATTCTGTTTGGCACCCTGAGTCTAGCCTAGATATTCTGACAAGTCATACACAAATTCTCAGTCCTTAAAATTGGCTTTTCAGACAGATTTGTATGAGGGTACTGTTCCCTTGCTCCAGGGAATAGACTTGTGAGCACTGATGCTCATATGCTAGGGTGTGCCTTCCCAAAATTGATGGTTTCTGTATGACTGATTCGAACTACTATAAAGTAATTATTTTGAGAAAGTTGTCAATATTGAATTGGTTAGAATGCACCAAAGTTCAGAATACCTTATGTCTCTTTTAGATAGCATATTGCAAAAGTCAGGCAGTTGCCATAGAATGATACAAATCTTTTTTTCTTGCGTAAAAATCGGTGAAGCTATGTTACCCAGCCATTGAATCAGGAACAAAGGGGCCTAGAACTACATTGAAGGGGTAAAACTTATTACAGAGGCTACATAAATACTCCTTCACCCAAATTTGACTGCAAATCATACATACTAAATGATAAACAGATAAAAATCTGGAGCAGATCTTAGCTGAATTAATCATTTTGCATCGTTTCTTATATATGAACTGGTACAAGTAAAACTGGAAAACATATGCTGAATAAAATGTTGTATAAGGAATGAATGGAAATTTACCGAAGTTTAAACTAACAGCTATTCGAATAGCATACTTCAGCTACTGTAAATTACTCCTCTACTTGCCAATTTGGTATAAAACAAGAGCTGAAAGCTCATATGGCACTTGTAAGAACAGTTAGCATGTTTGTCAGATACGGTTTGCAGTTTTCAAGGCTGGACCTCTCTCCCGATATTCATTTCATCAGAAAATGGGCTTGATCTAGTAGATCTGAAATGGTTATACCACTCATTGACAACTGTATCTTCCTCCAACGATGATCGGATCGGGGGAGGGACTATATTTTCAAGCCAATCTAATAGAGTCCCTAACATGCCTGCAAAGTTTCACGGTCATAGCACATCTGGAAGTACCCTAACTCGTGATCATCGGAATTAGGGAAAAACCCCTCCAACTCCCCCCACTGTGACACGATCGGTCCTGTTTTGTCAATAATAATAATAATAATAATAATATATTTGCAAATTGAATGGCAGGCCGTTAAGGTTAAGCCTCTACAATTTATCTATGGCTTATGCTTGTTCTTCCCTCCAAGTCCCATCCCGATCTCTCGACTCGAAGCGCTTCAAGAGATTTCACCCCCCCCCCCTTCAGCTCCTCCCGATGTTATCAGATCCGTTCCAGACTTGAAATTGATCATCTGAGTCACTTGTTCTTGACACTTGACAAGTTTCATGCACGTCTGATCACCTGTTCCAAAGTTATGCATGTCAATAGAATCTCCCCCATGATCATCGGATCGGGAAAAGAACTATTTTCAAGTTCACCTGGAAGAGTACCTAATATGTCTGCCAAGTTTCATGGTCCTAGTACATGTGGAAGTACCCCTCGAAGTACCCTAACTCGTGATCACCGGAAATCCGGGTAAACCCCTTCCAACCCCTCTACTGTGACATCCCGATCCATCGACCCTAAGCATTTCACGACATTTCCGGTCCCCCCTCTAATCCCCCTCTCTTCGGATTTGGTCCAGATTTGAAACTGAAAATCTGAGACACTTGTTCTTCGCAATTGTCAAGTTTTATGCATGTCCGATTATCCATTCCAGAGTTATGCATGTTTCTAGTTTCCGGATTCCCCTTCCCTCCACCCCCCTCCCCGCGATAGCAGGATCGGGGAAGCGATTATTTCCATGTTAATCTGGTTGGTTCCCTCATATGCCTGTTAAGTTTTATTGTGCTAGCTTATTTGGAAGCGTTTCAACAGATTTCCGGTTGCCCCTCCAGCTCCCCCCCCCCAGTGATCGGATCTGGTCCGGATTTGAAATCTGAAGCACTTGTTCTTGACATATGTCAAGTTTCTTGCATGTCTGATAACCCGTTCCAAAGTTATGCATGTTACTAGTTTCCGGATTTCCCATCCCTCCACTCCTCCCACAATGACCGGATGGGGAAAGTGATTATTTCCAAGTTCTTCTGGTCGGTTCCCTGATATGCCTGCCAAATTTCATTGTCCTAGCTTATGTGGAAGCGTTTCATGAGATTTCCGGTGCCCCCTCCAGCCCCCCCCCCAGTTATCGGATCTGGTCCGGATTTGAAATTGAGCTTCTGAAGCACTTGTTCTTGACATATGTCAAGTTTCAGGCATATCTGATTACCCGTTCAAAAGTTAGGCATGCTACTACTTTCCGGATTTCCCATCCCTCCACTGCCCCCAAGATGGCCGGATCGGGGAAGTGATTATCGAGGTGATTATTTCCAAGTTAATCTGGTCGGTTTCCCAACACGCCTGCCAAGTTTCATCGTTCTAGCTTATGTGGAAGCGTTTCACGAGATTTGGGTGCCCCCCTCCAGCCCCCCCCCCCCCCCCCAGTTATCGGCAATTGTTCTTGACATATGTCAAGTTTCACGCAAGTCCGATTACCCGTTCTAAAGTTATGCATGTTACTAGTTTCCGGATTTCTTGTTGCTCCACCCCCCCCCCCCCACGATGGCCGGATCGGGGAAGTGACTGTTTCCATGTTAATCTGGTTTGGTCCCTTATACGCCTGCCAAGTTTCATCGTCCTAGCTTATGTGGAAGTGCCCAAACAAGCAAAACCGGGACAGACCGACAGACCGTCGTTTCCGGATTTCTCATCCCTCCCCCCCCCCCCCCCACTATGATCGTATCCGGAATATGATTATATCCAAGTTAATCTGGTCGGTTCCCTGATATTCCTGCTAAGCGTTTCACTAGATTTGTTTGACTTAGACTGACCATCTTAAACCGTATCTATTCTCGCATTCGCATTTTATACATCATAGCATGGCTCAGTGGTAGAAAACTGGACTGGCAACACAAAGGTCAAGTTTCACGTATGTCTGATTACCCTTTCCAAAGTTATGCATGTTAATAGTTTCCGGATTTCCCATCCCTCCACTCCCCCCACTATGATCGGATCCGGAATATGATTATATCCAAGTTAATCTGGTCGGTTCGCTGATATTCCTGCCAAACGTTTCACTAGATTTGTTTGACTTGGACTGATCATCGTTAAACCGTAATTATTCCCGCATTCGCTTTTTGATACATAGTCGCATAGCTCAGTGGTAGAATACTGGACTGTCAACCCAAAGGTTCCTGGTTCGATCCCGCGCTTGGCCAGTGCTTTGTTTTGCTCCCGTTTGACTTTATAGTTTCCGGACTCCCGGATCCGGGGAAAGTTGGATTGGGGAAGTGATTATTTGTAAGTTGATCTGGTCGGGTCCCTGATATGCCTGTGAAGTTTCATCGTCCTAGCTTGTGTGGAAGTGCCCAAACTAGCAAAACCTGGACAGACCGACAGAACGACAGAGCGACAGAACGACAGAACGACTGAACGACAGACAGACAGACCGACAGAAATTACGATCGCTATATGGCACTTGAGTATGCTCAAGTGCCATAAAAAGCGAAATGATAAATAAATATTCAGTAACTAATATAACTGTTAAACCTGACAAGCTGCATAGGAATCTGTCGGTCACCGCGTTTTCACCGCATCACAGTCTTGTTTGTTTGTTTGAAGTGTAATCTGTTTAAACTCCACTATTCCCATTTTGTAGAAGTGGGTTATTAAAAAGATTCATTCATTCATTCACAGTATCAAGGATTGACTTAATGATTACAGTAAGAGAGTGGATTATTATTTTAAGCCCCGTTTTAATATTTAATAGTTCCAAATACTGCTCGAGCCCAGTCTAACTGGGAAACATGTGTTCAAGCAATGCATAAAACGGATATGTCAGCTACAATGCTTTTCCGGTGATAGATAGATATACCAGTGTATTTCAAAAGCCCAAGGGCCATACACAAACAAACAAAAATTTAACTTAGACTAATTCTTAATTCTAAACTTGTGTCTATGTACATGCCCACTCGAGTAATAACGGTAGGGTTAGTATTACTGAAAATTTCGGGAAATGACAAATGTACCCCTCTAGATAAATTTTCCTTAATCAGAAAGATTTGTGCATCTACGGAGGAAAGCTGCGAGATTTTTCTTCAAAGGGCCAATATTTTGACCCTTCTTGGCAAGGATCTTTGTCAGGCTGTCGAAAATCAGGGACAACTTTGGAGAAGCAACGAACCTGCAATAAACAAACAAATACTTAAAATAGTAAATATTTTACTGCAGGTTCCTTCCTTCCCCAACTTTGTCCCTGAAGTTCGACAGCCTGACAAGGACCCTTGCCAAGAAGGGCCAAAATATTGCCACCAAAGCTTCGTAGCTGACGTATCTGTTTTATGAACCGTTTGAATATATTAATAGTTCTTGTTCCTTTCCCTCCCCAGTCCTGTTCAGTAAACTTCAGATTCCAGTTTGTGCCACAATCTGGCAGTGTGGCAGACCTGCATATGTGGTCTAACCTGTTATTTTGTCACAGCTCAAAGATCATGCAAATTTGCACAGTGCTTCCCAGCTTTTGTGAATCCTTCTTCTTCTGCCCTATGATATTCAAATCGCTTCATTCACTTCAGAGCAGAAGTTGACCAGACTTGTTATTACGAAATACAGATTTTGTTTTTGAACTCATTGAAAATCAGCCATGGAATGCTCTACAGTTTTGGGTATTTTTTCGTGTCAGGAGAGGTAAATCTAGGAAATGTGAAGAGTATAGTTGGAATGCCTTGACATTCTTTTTGACAATTTTCTATTTTTTGGCCTAGCCTAAATGCATTCTGTCCAACATCCCGTAACTTCATAAATAAAATATGTTTAAGCAAACCGACTTTTAGACTTCAGTGAACCATGAACGAAAGTGATGTCAAAACTTCTGCGAAATAAATTGCCACTTTACCAATTATCTGACGTATGTCTCTCTTAGGAAGCATTGGGCATCAGAAGACAACACAGTTTTAGTGCTGTAAGCTATGTTTTTGTGGTGAGGATTGCTTTTGTTATGTCATGTTTCTATTTGTCCACGGAATAGTCCCTGTAGGCTAAGAGTGAAACACTTTTTGGTCAGAGATTTGTTCTTCTGATGAATTAAACCAAAAATGTGAATTCACATCTTCTTCTTCTCTGTTCCTGCAGCCGTCTGGTAAAGCACTGCAGAACTAGAAAGAGCAAGTTGTGTTTACTGAGATTTTGATGAAAGAGATCAGTCACGAATGTGAAAAAGAATTCGAAGCATATCATATACCTTACCTAGTTTGTGCCTGGATGTCGCAATGCTTGTTAGAGTCCGTGGCTGGCCGGTTTCTTTCATTCCAGGCTTCGCAGCATAGTGCTGTTCTCCATATCATCCTTGAACTATGTCCGATTTCATGAGGAGCACAAGAACCTCTCCAGCACAGGGCGCCCCCCCCCCCCCCCCGAAACATTAAAAAATAGTCATTTTATAGGCTTTTCCCTCTGATCTATGTCTTTTTTGTCCGACCCGCAGGCAAATCCCTCCCCCGAAAAAAATTCCTGGATACGGGCCTGCTCTCCAGTATAGCATAAAGTACAACCAATACTTCTTATGGTAAGGATACATTGTCTGAGAACACGAATATTTCTCTAGTTTCTTGTCCATGTTTTACATAAATTATATGTGTAAAAGCTTCTAACTTTCTTTGCTTTCAGGAAATCAGTGACTGCATGCAAACTTGCTCCAAGGGCGGGAACGTTTCAGAGACAGATAAATATGCGCATGATGTCTTCATTGCCCAACCAGTTTGCTGAAGCTCAGAAAATATTAAAGGTAATGAAACAAGAGTTTGAAGCTAATATGGCACTTGCAAGGCTGGGTCAGGGAATGATAGTAGAAATTTGCCAATTCTTAGATTTGTTGTGATGATTTGTAAGCAAAACCCTTAAGATAAGAACTATTATGGGCCATAGGAAATCACGAGAATGTATCGTATGGTAAAAAGTATATAATTTTGCCCTTGGCAGTGATGATGCACACTTTAAGGGCGCTAGAAATTCCTCTGTGGTCTAAACCCTTGAGTCAAAAATGATGATATCGATCATGAAAATATATATTTTGCTCAAAAGTATTGTTTGTACTTTTAAAGAATTCACTTGCAAGCAAAACTATTGAGGCAAAAATTGTCATGGCTCCGCGGGGATCATAAAAGGTATCGTCTGATCAAAAGTTTTGTTTTCCCTTTGCAGTTAAGATGCGCGCTTTAAGGGAGCTGGAAATTAATTTCTAAGCAAAACCCTTGAGGCAAAAATTATCACGGGCTCATGGGAATCATGAAAATGTGTATTTTGCTTTAAAAGTATTTTTTGTACTTTGCGGTCAAGATGAGTACTTTAGGAGATGGTAGGATCTGAGAAGTGACAATTTCTAAGCTAATCTTGTCAAGTCTCTAATGTTCAAGATAAGTTTCATTGTCCTAGCACATATGGAAGTACCTTAACTCGCCCACAGGGCCCAATCCGGTCCAGTTCTGTCACTGATCTATCTAGGGCTTGAGCTTGTTCTTACCACCAATTTTCATCACGATCGCTCGACCTTACGCGTGTCACAAGATTTCCTGTTCTCCGCTCCACCCCCACTCCCACCCCTCCACATTCATCGGATCCGATGCGGACTTGAAATGGGACATTGGAAGCATGAGGTCTTTCCAAGTGTAAAGTAAGTTCGAAAGTTATACATACCTTAAGAGGATTCCCCCTCCCTCCATGATGGTCGGACCGAGAAACTGAGTATTTCTAACCCAATCTTGTCAAGTCTCTAATGTTCAAGCCAAGTTTCGTCATCCTAGCGCTTCCTATCTGGAAGTACATTAAACTCGCGATCACCGGAATTTCGGACCCCCCTCCAGCTCCCCCACAGTGCCCAATCGCTCCACTTTAAGTTTGTCATAAGATTTCCGGTCCCCCCTCTGATTCCCCCGACATTCACCGGATTTGGTCCGGACATGAAGTGGGACATCTGAGACACGAGGTCTTTCGAAATATCAACCATTCCGAAGTTAGACATACCTCAAGATTCCGAAGCCCCCCTCCGACTCCTCCCACATTCATCGGATCCGGTCCGGACTTGAAATGGGACATCTGAAACACGAGATTTTTCCAAATATCAAGTTTGATTAAAATCCGATCATCATTTCCAAAGTTATACGTATCTCAAGATTCCGGATCCCCCCTCCTTCCACTTCCCCCATGGTGGTAGGGTAGGGGAACTGACAATTTGAATGAATAAATTTATTACGCACTGCCCTAGGGCATAAGTGCAGTACAATAGTAAAAAGAAACATAAGAAAACACTAAACAAAAATACATACAGTTTCGGAAATATTTAATCACAAATAAGAACTAAGCTAATAGGATGGTGAACAGGTAAACGGCCAATAGGAGGAGATAATTTCGAGAACAGATTTTCCCTTGTCAGTAGAGGGTCCTGAATCGACATACGTCGGATCAAATATCGATTTCGCGAGTGACGGGTAAATATAACAGGAAACGGAGGTATTTGAAGTACGTGGAACGTACGCGACTTCATGTCTCAGATGTCACGCTTCAAGTCCGGAGCAGATCCCGTGACTTTGAGGAGAGCTGGAGGGGAGGAACCGGAAGTCTGACGCGCCAAGTGAGGAAGGATCGAGATGAAACTTGGTAGGAACAACAAACACAAGCCCTAGTTATATAGCTGACAGGACCGGACAGATCCGTGCACTATGGGGGGAGTTGGAGGGGGGCGAAGGAATTCTGTTGATCCCCGGTTAAGGTACTTCCAGATATGCTAGGACGATGAAACTTGACAAGCGTATTAGGGACTGGACCATTTTTACTTAAGATTAGTCGATTTTCCCGTCCGACCATCGTGGGGGCAGTAGAGGGAGGGAGAATCCGGAATCTTAATGTATGGGTAACTTTCGAATGGCAGATGAGATCTTTATGAAACTTGATATTTGGGAAGACCTTTTGTCTGAGAAGTCTTACTTCTAGTTCGGACCGGATCCGGTGACTATGAGGGAGTTTGGGGGGGGGGGGGGCTGCGGAAATATTATGACACGCTCAGAGTGAAGGGATCGGGATGAGAATAGTGAGAAGAACCAACACGAGCCCTAGATACAGCGTTGACAGAAGCGGCCCGGATCTGTGCACTGTGCGGGGAGCTGGAGGGGGGGGGGGGGTCTCCGGTGGTCGCTAGTTAATGTACTTCCAGATGTGCTACTTGTGCTAGGACGATGAAAGTTTGCTGGCACACTATAGACTCGACAAGATTCGAGATGTGCTAGGAAGATGAAACTTTGCTTGCATATTAAAAACCCGACAAGATCGACTTAGAAACAGTCACTCCCAGACCCGACTATCCTGGGGAGGGATGGAAGGTGGGAAATCGAAGAACTTGAGGCATGCATAACTTTCAAACCGGTGATTAGATCTTAATGAACCTTAATAATTGGGAAGAATACATGCCTCTAATGTTTCTCATTTTCCAGTCCCCTTAATGTGTGCATGTTAACCGCAAAGCGAAAAAACATTACTTTTTACCAAAAAATACCTGTTATGATCTACAAGGGCCCATGATCATTCCTTGCCTCAAGGACTTTGCTTACAAATAAATTCTTTAAAGTACCTACTCATCTTAGTGCAAAGCACGATATTTTTGCCCAAAAGATACATTTTCGTCACCCATGAACCCATGAACATTCGTGCACCAAGGGTTTTGCTTACAAAGGACTGGAAATAACTCACGAGGTGACAAATTGCGACAGTCATCCACTGACCCAACTTTGCAAGTGTCATATGAGCTTCTAACTCATATTTTTGGGATCCCAAAACGTAAGTGGCGGGATACCTATGACATCGCAAAAGTTGTCCGTCCGTCTGTCCGTCTGTGCGCACTATAACTCTCGAAGGGAATGAGATATTTTGATGAAACTTGGTGTGAGGTTCTTTGGGTCAAGAGTAAGGTCGAGTTCGTAGATGGGCTCTGTAGCTGTACATTTAGGGGTGGGGGAGGGGGTTTGAATTAAGGGACAAATGAAATATTTTTAAACAGACAGATAATATGATAGTCGATTATAGGGTAAGCAGACATGCTGAACACGATGGTGAAAACCATTTTGTCATCGGACAAGTTGTTCGCCCGGAATCCGGCGAAAACCGGAAAGTTTGTTAAAAGTAAAAGTTTTATTTGAAGTTGATTAAGTGATCGATTTAGGAGTAAGAAGACATGCTGAGCACGACGGTGAAAACCATTTTTGCGCCGAACAAGTAGTTAGCCCGGAATCCGGCCAAAACCGGAAAGCATGTTAAAATTAAAAGTTTTATTTGAAGTTGATTAGATGTTCGATTTAGGGGCAGGAGGACATGCTGAACACGATGGTCAATACCATTTTTCTCGCCGGAGAAGAAGTTCGCACGGAATCCGGCCAACACCGGAAAGTTTGGTAAAAGTAAAAGTTTTGTTTGGAGTTGATTAGATGTTCGATTTAGGGGAAAGAAGACATGCTGAATACTTATGTAAAAACAGTTTTCTACCCGGGCAAGTAGTTCGCCCGGAATCCGGCCAAAAACGGAAAAAGTTAAAGTTTTATTTGTAGTTGATTAGATATCCGATTTGGGGGTAAGAAGAGATGCTGAGTCCGTGTATGAAAATCATTTTTTACCCGAACATATAGTTCGATCGAACTCCGGCAGGAGCCGGAAAATTTGTTATAAGTTACATTTTTATTTGAAGTCGATTAGATTTTCAATATTGGGGGGAAAAGATACGCTGAGTTCGTTTTTGAGCTTTCTTTTTTCGCCGGACAAGTAGTTTCGGAATTCGGCCGAAACCGGGAAATTGGCTGAAGTAGCAGGAAGTTTTCGTCAAAACAGATATGACTTATAGGGGTAAACACACATGCTACCATCTCTGAACTTGGTTTTCTCAGATGATTAGCTATTTGGCCTTAATCTATTTCTGAATTTTAATGGTAAAAATGTTGAAGGAGTCTGACGAAGACAAGACCCAGTTGTCTGGATCAAATATTGAATTTTTGGGATCCCATCGGAACCTTTGGTCTTGTTCTAGATCCAATTATCCTTGTGGGGGCAGAGAGAGGGAGAATCTGAGATCATGCGACCCACGTAGGTTGCGAACGGTTGATCCGAGATTTAAGTGAAATTGATGAGTGGTAGGAGCAGATGCCGGGGATGTTCTGTTTACGTCTCTGACAAAACCGCATTCGACAACGGTAGAGAGTGTCGATGGGGACTCGGGAAAGTTCGTAACAAACTTACCCGAAGAAAAATTCTTTGACTGTGTAGTTGTACGAAAATGTTGCATTTATTGATATGTACGATTTAATATGCCTCCGACTGGGTTAATCTAAAGTAGTATCGTCAAATGCCGTAACAAGGAACACTGTCAAACAAGGGACAAAAAACTTGGAAAAGTTACAATACATTCGGCATTAAAATAAAGTAGATCAATCTGTATTCATTACAGTTTATTACAGCCGGTAAAAAGCTGAATTCAAAGATGTAATCACCTTTCTGATATCTCTCATACCTTTCCTTGAGGATTTTTTTTTTTCGCTCAGTGCTGAAAAACATTTTTTTTTTATCTGCACAATCTTGATCTGTCTTCAGGAACCTGCGGCTCCCACAAGCAAGAATAATATATTTGTTTCAGGGACTGTGTTGCCACCAATTGTCAGCTCAGTATTTTTTTTACGATTTTTTTTCCAATTTTGGACCTTTTCATGTCTTTGAGTGCCCTAACTAGGAACAGTGAAGAAAATGTACAAAAAAGGAAATAAGTCGACAGAGGAAAGCTGGCCGATGCCCTTAAAGCTTCGAATGATGATATTTTGTACCATGAGATAGTTTGGAATTCTAAAAACTGCAATATTTTGACACAGGAGAGGTCACTAACAAAAGTACGAAGTCTGAAAAATTGGGTGGCACCCAATCATTGATGAAGTAGATGAACCTGACCTTGTTCATATTGTGTGGTGATTGGGGCAGTCAACCACAAACCCCTGATTTTTGGATACCCTATGCCAAACGCTGGATATCTCTAGCGTTTGGCATACCCTATGCCTAACGCTGGATACACTATGCCAGGTGCTGGATACTGTAACCTAGTAAAATATTGATGGTTTGAGTGAAGCTAAAAAATCAACCAATCAGAACTCCTTTATATTGGGGTAGGTCAGGGTTAGATTACCAACAGGTATCCAGCGTTTGGCACAGGGTATCCAGCGTTAGGCATAGGCTATGCCAAATGCTAGATATACCCAGCGTTTGGCATAGGGTATCCCAAAATCAGGGATTTGTGGTAGACTGGATTGGGGCTACCCCATGACATCATTTGACCTGGTATGCTTCATTAAATATCATCTAGACAGGATAGGGCATTCTCGAACAGATTCATAGACCATGCCCCAGGAAGGGGTGACAAAATTTCGTAAAACGTCATAAAAATGAGCTTTCTGTTAAAAGAGCATATTGTTACAGTCTATTAGTCAAGTCTTAGGACATAAGTAATCTGGTATTTTATCTGAAGGCCATTGTGTGCAAGTGCCTTTTATTACAAGTTCTAGGTGATTTTTTACCTCTTGAAGTTGTTAAAACATCGATATCCATGCCATTTTAATCGTTTTTTCAAAACTTTTTTTTACCAGTAGCCAAACAAGGGACACCTTCCAAAAAAAATAACTTAGTCAACTAACTAAGACGCACGTTTGGGCCAAATTTGAAGTTTCTGCTACTTTCAAAGCAGAAGTTATTCACAAGAAACATGAAAAAGTGTCCCTAATTGGGGCGTTTTACGGTAGTATCCGGTAGCATCCAATCTTGCTGTAGTAGCATCCAGTTTGATGGTAATAGCATACAGTGGCTACAGTTACTACTGCATGCTACTTTTTCGTACGACTCCATTATGACTAATTCTCGAAAAATCGGGTAGGGACTAAACGGATGGAGGAGATTGGGGATGGTGATAGTTCGGGACATAAAATGTTATTTTGAGGTATGGCCTCGGTGGAGGGAGTTGGAGGGGTGGGAGCAAATGCCCGAAAAATGAAATTCGTCTGTCTGATTTGCACCCGGCCACGGTGGGGAGAGTTGGAATGCGAGGTCCGGAAATTGCGTGGACGGATAGTAACGAAACCTGGACGGCACAAATGTCATTGGCCCTAAAAATGTCATTTTATGTCTGGGTCGGAAACGACCTCTGCGGAGAAGATAGAGGGGGAGGGGCGACGTTTTCCAGAAGTTCTCTGGTTCGACCGAAACTTAATGGTTGATAGCAGCAGATGCTCTAGATGTGACATTTATATATTCGAATTGGATCCGACCACGGTGGGGGGAGCACAGGTCCTAGATAGTCCGTTTGTATGTCCGAACCCAGTGCGAGAGCTGAGAGCGAAAGCTGAATTACATGCGACCCAGCCTTGCATGTGTCAAATGAGCTTTTCGCTGTTCTTTGTTTGTTAAACTCTTGTTTTTCTGTTACACAGCTCAGGTAATTGATGATTCATATTTTTTCAGACTCTAAGCAATTCACCTGACAATTCTACTAAGCTCCAAATCTACAGTCTGTTCAAACAAAGTACTGTTGGTGCAGTAAACTCCAAAAGACCAGGAATGTTGGACATGGTTGGACGAGCAAAATGGGATGCTTGGAATGCGCTTGGAAGCATAACAAAGGTAATTGGGAAAGTCCCAACCCCTGGGGCTTCATGTTTTATCTTAGTACCTTTCGATGGCAGGACGTCATCAAATGGGATCTTTTCGGCCCTGGATAACGACTATTGAAGGAAAGGGTCAACTTGTATAACAATAATAGCACGAATCTATAATTATAAGAACTATCGTCCAGCCAATGCGCCGTGCACATTTTTACTGTCATACACTTTTTTCAGCCTGCATTCTGTAAGCGAAGGTACAATTTCAATGACGGTAACATTCTCAAATGGTATAAGCATCATACGTGCCAGTTGCATGCAAATGTAACGTTATGTTCATTTTTCACCCATCGTACAAAAAAGAGAAAATGACGGAGTATATAAAAAAGAAAGTAGAAAAAAAATACGGAAAAGTTCACACAACAATGCTTATACCATTTGAGAATGTTACCGTCATTAAAATTTAGCCGAACGATACCCGAATGCTTGACCCAACGGGATCTAGGGATCCTGATCGATGGGGATCTGCGTTTCTCGCAACATTACAACCTTACCGTGAAAAAGTGTAATAGAATCCTTGGTGTAATTCGAAGAAACTTTACTTTTAAGCAGGATGGTTTGTTCTCACTCCTTTTCAAGTCGATGGTTCGCCCGAT
Source organism: Branchinecta lynchi (assembly GCA_023053575.1). Lineage (NCBI taxonomy): Eukaryota > Metazoa > Arthropoda > Branchiopoda > Anostraca > Branchinectidae > Branchinecta > Branchinecta lynchi. The sequence continues at coordinate 10,358,065 of JAKZAP010000007.1, forward strand.
CATTGAATATGGCCACACCACAGTGAGGCCATATTACAATTGTGACATTGAGACTTATGAAAAAATCCAACGGAGAGCTACGAAGTTCGTACCAGATCTGCGCGATCTCCCCTACCAAGTGAGATTAGCCAAGTTGTGCCTTCCCTCCATTGCATACAGATTTTTTAGAGGAGACCTGATTGAAACATTCAAATTAATCAATGGAAGTTATGACAATTTTGAAGTGACTGATTTAGTAAGATCATGAACCGTCATCATCGGGGGCATGCGTACAAGCTTACAAAGTCAGGATTCCACAAGGACGTTTTTAAGTGGGGTTTTGGCAACAGAATTTTTGATCCTTGGAACAGCCTTATCGAAGATGCGGTTAATGCTGAATCGATCAGTAGTTTTAAGTGCATTGTTGATGAGATTTTTAACTCTGATCAGTTCGACTGCTCAAAATTCCTTAGAGTTATTTAGAGGCGAAAGCCTTTTCTCTTGCTTTGTATTATTAACAAAGAAAACAAAGGGCAAGAGGAAATATCACACTTATAATTCAAACAGTGTCAAAGAACAATATATTGCCACTCATGGCCGCTCTGATTGCATTTTAGTCGTTGACATAGCTCATCCATCTTCCGAATCGGGTCAACGATACCGTATTTCTTGGTCATGTAGGTAATTTAGCGTCCAAAGAGGAAGACGAAGAAGGTATTTTGCGAATTTAAAGTTAGTCCGTTTAATTTTTAGTCGGTCCGTATCATTTAATGTTTCAGAATAGGACCATAACTGTATTGTAATTCATATTGCACGGAAGTAGATTTCTGGGGGACAGTGATGGGGTCATTCTGAGAGGAATTGCATAGCCGCTGAAAATCTGCATTGAGAGAAGGGAGAGACAAAATTTCTACTACGAACTATAAGAAGTCAACTTCGCAAGACGGAAATAAATATTACCAGAAAACATGTTTACAACGGAAAACTATTATTAACTACTAACTTCTTTCACCACTTACTACCACCGTCGTTGTAAACGCAAGATGCCTGCGGGTGGGAACAACAGTGGTAGCTGAGTAACCAATGTCACGAGGTTGGAACGCGCCCATAGTAATAGAGTTTAATTACATTTTTAAAGTAAAATTTAGATCGCCATCTGCTTCCATCATATTTTTCTTATATGGACCTGATATCTCTAGCGCAATCATGTCAAATGCTCACGAGATCTAACACTAACCTTCGGCTCCCAAAAATTAAGTGTGAAAGATCCAGATTTTCTCTACGATATAGAATACCATCTGTGTGGGAAACATATAAAACTGATGTTTCAGAATGGTTGGAAGGAAGCCCATCGCTTATCAGGTTCCGACTCAAAGGACTACTGATTCTTAGTTTAAAAAAATTATAATAGTTATGTAAGAATTTTTTGTTTTGTTTATTAGAGTGTGGTTGGTTAATTGAATGACTGTTTCGTGTGTGGTTGGTTTATGCTGTACGCATTCTCGCTTACTACGTCAAATAGTTTGTCATTTTCGTTTATTTTTCCCAAGAGGGGAAAATATAAATTTTTATTTATTTATTTGGTAGATAGCAGGTCATTTCATACAGGTCAGATAAATTAAATTAAGTTGTATTATTTTTGTTAGATGTATAGGGTACGTAGTTGTTGTTATTATAGTAAAAAAAAATTTAACAAGCTCTGCATGTTCAAATTGTTTTTCTCCACAGTGCTTGTGTCATCTATTTGTATTTTTTTGTAAAATTAAAAAAACCTGAACTTGAACTTTAACTGCTCTTGCCGAAGGCGCCGTCGTATCCCCCCCCCCCCCCCCGTCCAAGAGCAAATAAATATAATGACCATTATCGCAAGTTCCTATCCCAGCTTATGTTAAGTAATTATATCAAATGGTTGAAGTTCGTTTTTTGTAGGAAGATGCTATGAAGAAGTATGTTGACATTGTCAATGAACTTGCTCAGTCAGAGGGAGCTGCACTTACAGAACCACAAGGAGCAGTTGGCAGTGACAGTGGAGCCGAAAAGTATGCAGGCCTTCAAGTTGAGAAAAAAGATAAGCTTCGCATCATTCGATTCAATAGGCCAAGCAAGAAAAATGCTATTGATACGCAGGTAAAAAAAAAAAAAGTCACAGCACTTCTTGCCTTACCTTAAATCGCATATTATTCTAGTTTGTTTCCAGAATTCTAGCGTTTCCGCTATAGGTGTTATTTGGAGACTAACGTCCGGCTATTTGAGGCGTTGCGATTCCCGGTCCTTGACAGGTCCCGGGTCAGTGTTGTGTGTTATGTATCATAGGTACATCGCTTAAACTTATAGTTTAAATCTGTCACTTAATTTTTCAAATCATGTAGCCACTTTAAAAATAAATCTTGCAGTATTTGCTACTGGGATTAATCTTGTCTTTACTGAGATAAGGTTATCTCTAATTCGGATTAATCTTATCACAGTAGAGAGAAGGTTAATCCCAGTAGCAAATACTGCAGTTAACCTTAATCCTTACTCGGAGAAAATTTTAACAGTGTATGCATGTACCGTCGCACACAACAATTTGCCTATCGAAGCAAAACAAAAGTATCTGCTGCAAATTCTGTTGTTTGGACATCCCGTACTATTATAACTGTTCAGGAAAGATTGGAAGAAACTCGTTGTGCACTATACATGCCTTGTACGCGGTTGGTTAAGTTATGGCATCCCATTCCAGTCACCGAGTTCCGTTTGAAAGGCCGTTCTTCGGCCGCTCCGCATACTAACTCATATAAGGTCCACTTTATTAATAGTGGGACACGCATATATGGGCGAACTTTAACTAGTTCCACCTAACCTAGGGTGTCTGACGCCTTTACGCCATCCGAGTAATCATCATTTCCTGCAAAATATTACCTGAACCTTCCAACACGTAGCATACCACAAGTCGTAGTAGATAGATTTTCTTCCAGTGCTCGAACAGACGTAACTCCTTTTGAACTCTACCGGGTTTCCCGGAGAATGCAAACGTCTTGGCTGTTTTAATTCAATTCAGTTCAGTTCAGTATAATCTAAAAAACAGATAACGGACAAGCCGATGGATTGTTTTACGTCAAAACATAACGTCATAACAGAACAATCTACAAATATATACAATTTTGAGACACTTATACCGACGTCTTATGATAAATATGGTCAATAACATGCTAGACTACGATTAATAAAAAACAAATAAGCTAAAACTTAACATTCAAAAACACTCTGAGTTATATAAACGAACAAACGAGGGGACAAAACTCTGAGCATACCTTGTTCGCAAAGCTACCACCGGTTCTAAACGAGGCACAGGGTTGGCAGCTTGACCAGGAAGACGAATTCGGGAGGGGAGAAAATCAGGGGGGAGTATATCACGGTGAAATGGGTTTTGGACTATAGATGTGCCGAACTTCATACAAAGTTGAAGTCGGCGGCATGAAAGGGTATCTAACTTACATCGCTTTAGGAGCTGAATGTATGGGACTTTTGGAGCTTTAGATGTAACAAGCAACGCTCTATACTGTATCCTCTCAAGCAAATCCGACTGTTCCTGGGTGAGACCAAAATGCCAAACCGGACATCCATATTCTAGGTTAGAACGGATAAAAGAAATGTAAACGCGTAGTAAATGGGGAGATGGGACACCGTAACGGGACATTAGTTTAAGGTAGATTATAGCCGCGTTAGCTTTTTTAAGCATACTCTCAACCTGTCTTTGCCACCTCAGATCCGAGGTTATGTGTACTCCCAGCAGCTTGAGTTCAAAGGCCTCGCGGAGACCCCTTGGTTTTGATGAGGAACACGGAGAAACTTCCATAACCAGTATTGCTTTGCTCTGAGTCTTGGGAAAGAAATGATTAGAGACGCAGAGTTTATCAGTAGTATAGATACGAGGGGTCTCTTACTCTTACTAGAACTGATCTTTTCGAGATCAAATGGCTCAGAAGTATCGTTTCGAAAATACCGTTACTTTTCACGAGAAATTAGCGATTTTCTTGTAAGTGCTTGTCGACTGTTATCCAGCCTCCCTGTCTACAAACGTGGTGCTCCCTGTCTCCAACGTATTCTGCCATTCTGTGAAAGGCAGAATAAACAAGAGGGGTCCTTTATAAAATTGGCCATCAAGCAATATCACAGTTTCTTTCAGTTAAATGTTGAAATGAAGGAGATGTACTTGGTGGGCTATAATATTGATTAGTTTGACAGGGCATAGCAAATGATAAGACATGCACTGCCTCTACTAATTGTGTTTCTCCGCAGTGCTTGTCCAATCTATGTCAGTTTTTTTACAAATACAAAACTGAACCTTGGTGGCTATGTGTAGATGAAAGCTTGCTAGAAGATTTGAACCGCATCGTTTCAGATCTCAGGTAACGTCCCCTATCTTTCAGACCTACAAGGATCTTGCATCTGCTTTGTCTGTGGCAGCCAAAGACCCTGATACCTCGGTTGTGGCGCTGACAGGAAACGGTGATTACTTCTGTAGCGGTAACGACTTGTCCAACTTTACCAACATCGAAGGAAGCATTGCTGAGCATGCCGTGAATGGAGGAGTACTTTTGAGGTAAGCTTATCCTTTCCCAGTATCCAGTTGTTTTAGGGCTTCGTGTCGTTGTTTATATTGGAACGATCGTTAAAACGGAGACATCAGCTACGTTGCTTTCACTGTAAAAGTTTCTCCAAATAAGGATGCAGTATTTGCTACTGGGATTAATCTTATCTCTGTTGGGATCAAATTGATCCGAATTAGGGATAATCTTATCTCAATGTGTTTGCAGCGAAACTTCGGCCCTTTTTCGCAAGGGTCCTCGTCAGGCTGTTGAACTTCAGGGACTTGAAGAAACGAACCTGATTGATTGAAGGGTCGTTTCTTCCCGTCCCCGACGTTAACCCTGAACTTCAACAGCCTGATGAAGACCCTTGCCAAGAAGGGCCGAACTATCCCTGCCAAAGCATCGTACCTGACGTATCCGTTTTCAGCAATCTGTTCAATATGTAGTTAGCTTGGGCTGAAGGAGTAGGCTATTTGTCATTGTATATTCTTGATTTTTTTTTTAACCAGTGAATTGGCCTTTATGACTTCAGGCTTCCAGAAAGTTGTTGAACGTAACCTTGCAGTTCACAACCTGAGAAAAGCGTCGCTTTAGAACGTGGGAAAGTTTTACAGTCAGTCATGATAATCAGCTTCGCCGATAGTAAAGTTTTTAATTCCGCTTTAACACCCGCTTAGCATCTACTGACATAACCAACAAAGTCGAAGCTTCGACTATGCACAGGGGCACAGGGGTGGCTACGACCCTCGCCACTCGCATGGTTACTCGCATCCTACCACCATCTTGGTCTAATCGTATGGTGTTTACTTGGCAAGTGGCCATACATGGTACATACTTGACAGCATTTATTGCACTACTCACGGTTTAATTATCAAAGCCCTTTTAAGAAATCGCCCATAGTTATGATTTTTACTTAATTTACGAGTCAAGTTGTGAAGGGGCATTCACAGAAATAATCAGCTGGGAAGCGCTGAACCGGAATATGACGTATTACCCAGGATTGAACCTGGACCACATTCCCTAAGCACTGACATGGTTAATGTGAGTTATGTTTAGATACATTCATAAATGTGGGGCTAATTAATATCTTCTAAGGGTTGAATTTGCATGCTAAGACAGCTCTGCTGTGGTTTCAGTCTCTATCATCAGTTAGAGTTGGAAATTATTTCGTTGACTTTAAATTTCTTCTCAGGGATTTCGTGGCTTCCTTTATTGACTTCCCAAAGCCGTTGATTGGTGTAGTCAACGGTCCAGCTGTGGGAATTAGCGTGACTCTTCTTGGCCTCTTTGACGTAGTCTATGCGAATGAAAAGGTAAGCCCAAAAGGTACCCCCCCCCCCTACCGTTAGAGACGGGCGAATCTGATCATTAAAGGATTGAAATACGAATCTAGGGCTAGAGACGAATCCGATTCCGAGTCCGTATTCACCATTTCGTGCTGAGGATTCGAATCAGGATTTGAGTCCGGATTCGAATCCGACCTTAAAAAAAATTAAATTATGTAACCTACATAAGTTAAAGTTCAAAAATCAGAGATGACAAAATGCACTGTTTTCCAAGGTAATCAGATGATGTAAGATTACTGTGTTGGTGGTAAAAACTGAAAAATTGGTGAGGAAAAAACACGCTGTAAACAAAATCGGGAAACGGAACCTAGAAGGATGTAGAACAGAAATTTCAATGGATTCGTAAGATTGGAGTTTGGAATCCAAGTCCGAATCCGAATCGAACGTGACAAGCAGAATATTCGGATCCGTATTCACATCCGGTCAAAAGGACGAATCCTGGATTCGAATCCGAATCCGGATCTGTCTGTCATCTCTGCCTACCGCCCGAAGTTTAGCATCTGGTTTAATGTCTTCCGCAAATGAGGGTTCAGGTGACGGCTTCTTTCTGACTTCACCGATCAGTCCTTCTTTTAATCAAGCTGCAAGGGAGATCGTCCGGATTCCTGGCAAGAAAAGGTTCAGATGTGGATTCAGCGTGCTACTAGCCTCTAACTGTTGGGGAAAGAAAGGTGACATATGATCCCACCTTATCGTCCGCTGTAGCAGCTTTCGGTTTTCGTGTTTCCGGTTTTCACCATATTTTGTGGAGCTCATAACTCGTGAACCACTGAAAGTATCAAGTTCGGACTTGGTACACTAGTGGGAATTGGAGTCTAGTTTTGCCTTTTGGGGGTCCCACCCTCCACCCCAACCCGGTTCAGGGGCAATTGGGCCCAGATTGCCCAGTGAACAATGTGCATAGCTTGACCAAAACTTGACATAGGACGATGAAATTCCTTGTACATGTAGATCCTAGGGCTGGTAAATTGCTTTTAAAGTTCCCCCCTCCCCCACTCACCCCGTTCATGGGTAACTGGGCCCAGATTGCCCAGGAGTAAAGTTTGTTACCCGTGACAGGAATCAACAGATAGGTTTGTGGGCATTGGGGTCTCTTTTTACTTTTTGCGGGTCCCAAACTCTACCCCCACTTGGTTCAGGGGCAATTGGGCCCACATTGGCCATTTTGTATGGCACTTGCCCTTCGGCCAAGTGCCATATAGCGATTGTAATTTCTGTCCGTCAGTCCGTCTGTCGGTCCCGGTTTTGCTAGTTCGGGCACTTCCAGATAAGCGAGGACGATGAAACTTGGCAGGCGTATCAGGAACCGGACCAAATCAAATTAGAAATAGTGACTTCCCCGATCCGACCATCTGGAAGGGAGTGGAGGGAGGGGGAATCCGGTAAAACTAGGAAAAATGAGATTTTTAGCTTACGAACGGGTGATCGGATCTTAATGAGACTTGATATATGGAAGGAAACAGAAGCTCCATTTTAAATCCAGACCGGATCCGGTGATATTGGGGGGAGTTGGAGAGGGAAACCGGAAATCTTGGAAAACACTTAGAGTGGACAGATCCGGATGAAACTTGGTGGAGAGAACAAGCACAAGTCCTAGATACTTGACTGATATAACCGGAACGGATCCGCGCACTTTGGAGGAGTTGGGGGGGGGTCCGAATTTCTAGTGATCCCGCGAGTTCGGTGCTTCCTGGTCTGCTGGGACGATGAAAATTGGCAGGCATGTCAGGGACCCGACCAGATTAAGTAGGAAATAACCACTTCCCCGATCCGACCATCTGGGGGGGAGTGGAGGGAGGGGGAAGCCAAAATTTGAGGTATTCTTAACATGTGAACGAGTGATCGGATCTTGATGAAAGTTGATATTTAGGAACACCTCGTGTCTCAGACGTCCCACTTTAAATTCGAACCGGATCCGATGACACTGGTGGGAGCTAGAGGAGGGAACCGGAAATCTTGAGAAACGCGTAGAATGGAGGGATCGGGATGAAACTTGGTGGGGAGAACAAGCACAAGTCCTAGATTCGTCATTGACATAAGCGGACTGGATCCGGGCACTGTGGGGGACTTGGGGGGGGGGGGGGTACGGATTTCTAGCGATCCCGCGAGTTCGGCATACTTCCTGATGTGCTAGGACGATGAAACTTGGCAGGTATGTCAGGGATCCGAACAGATTGACTTGAGAATAGCCGTTTCGCCGATCCGACCATCTTGGGGGGAGTGGATGGATGGAGAGTCCGGAATCTAGTGGCATGCATAACTTTTGAACGGGTTCTCGGAATTGAATGAAACTTGTCTGGTGAAAAGAGCTATCGCCTCAGATGTTCAGTGTCAAGTCCGGGTCGGGTCCGATACCTTTGGGGGATGGGGGGGGGTGCCGGAAAACTGAAGAAACGCTTAAAGCAGAGGGATTGGGACGGAACTTAATGGAGAGAACAAGCATTAGGCCTAAATACGAAATTAACGGAGCCAGATGGTTTTGAGGCTTTGTGGGGGGAGTTGGAGGGGGTTTCCTTGAATTCTGGTAGTCGCGAGTTAGAATAGTTCCAGACGTACTACGACAACGAAACTTTGCAGTCATATTAGTGACCCGACTTAATTGACTTAAGAACCTGACACAACATACCCCCGGAAACTTCTGTTTCCAGATCCGAGCATTTTTGGGGGAGCGAGGGAAGAGAAATATGGAAATTGACTTCTGCAAATTGCGAACGAGTGGTCTTATTCGAGTGAAACTTAATGGGTGATAAGAATCGACGGCCTCAACATCTAAAACATGCGCTGGAACTTTATGTGACTACGGTTAATTGGGGGGGGGGGGACTTTTGACTTGCACAAAAAATAAGACCAAAGGTGTCGATGGGATCGTAAAATCAAATATTTGATTCAGACAATCGAGTCTTGTCTTCACCATATCCAGTCTCGGACAGGCTAATCATCAGAGAAAACCAAGTTCTGATACACCTCTATAAGCCATATCTATTTTGACGATACTGACCGAGACTTCCTGCCGATTTCCGAGCGAACTACTAGTCCAGCAAAAGAAAAAATACAGAAACAAAACCAGCGTATGCCCTTATCCCTATAAAGAACATCTAATCAACTTTGAATAAAAGTTTGACTTAGAAAAAAAATCCGGTTACAACCGGATTCCGGAATAATTCTATGTCCAGGTAAAAAATCATTGTCATAAACCGACTCAGCCTCTCTTCTTACCCCTTCATCTGTCATCTAATCAAACTTTTGCTTTTAACAAATTTTCCGGTTTTGGCCGGATTCCGGGCGAACTAGTTGCCCAGCGAGAAAATGATTTTCACCATCGTGTTCGGCATGTCTTTTTACCCATAAATCAAACATTTACTCAACTTCAGATTAAACCTGTACTTTTAACCAACTTTCCGGTTTTCGCCGGATTCCGGGCGAACTACATATCCGGGTAGAAAATTGTTTTCACGTAAGTGTTCAACATGTCTTCTTGCCCTAAATCGATAATCTAATCAACTTGAAATAAAACTTCTAACTTAAACAAACTTTCCGGTTTCGGCCGGATTCCGGACGAACTACTTGTCTGTCGAGAAAATGGTTTTCACCATCGTCTTCAGCATATCTTCCTACCCCTAAATCGAACATCTAATCAACTTCAAATAAAACTTTTACTTTTAACAAACTTTCCGGTTTTAGCCGGATTCCGGGCGAACTACTCGTCCGATGACAAAATAGTTTTCACCATCGTGCTCAGCATGTCTTCTTACCCCATACTCGACTATCACATTAGCTGTTTCGAAATATTTTGTTTGCCCCTTAATTTGAACCCCCACCCCTAAATGTAGGGCTACAAAGCCCATCTACGAACTTGACTGGTCCGACGACCCAACGAATCCTCACACCAAGTTTCATCAAAATATCTCATTCCCTTCGAGAGTTATCGTGCCTACAGACGGACGGACGGACAGACGGACAACTTTTGCGATGTCATAGGTATCCCTCCACTTACGTTTTGGGATCCCAAAAACAGATGGACCGAATGAGATGCAAGTTCGACAGTGCCGAGTTTATGCGGCCTAGATTTGTTATTTGGCGGATTGCCGGAAACTTTGAGGCTCGCAAAGGGGTCAAACGAGTGCATTAGTTTAAATTAAACATGGAACGTAGAGAGAGCACATACCCTAGATGACATATTTTTGCCCGAACCGGGTCCGACAACTTTGGTGGGTGTGTAAACTTGATAAATAGGTGATCCGATTTTTGGGATCCCAAAACGTAAGTGGAGGGATACCTATGACATCGCAAAAGTTGTCCGTCTGTCCGTCCGTCCGTCCGTCCGTCCGTCCGTCTGTAAGCACGATAACTCTCGAAGGGAGTGAGATATTTTGATGAAACTTGGTGTGAGGATTCGTTGGGTCGTCGGACCAGTCAAGTTCGTAGATGGGCTATGTAGCCCTACATTTAGGGGTGGGGGAGGGGGTTTAAATTAAGGGGCAAACAAAATATTTTGAAACAGCTAATGTGATAGTCGATTATGGGGTAAGAAGACATGCTGAGCACGATGGTGAAAACTATTTTGTCATCGGACGAGTAGTTCGCCCGGAATCCGGCCAAAACCGGAAAGTTTGTTAAAAGTAAAAGTTTTATTTGAAGTTGATTAGATGTTCGATTTAGGGGTAGGAAGACATGCTGAAGACGATGGTGAAAACCATTTTCTCGAAGGATAAGTAGTACGCCCGGAATCCGGCCGAAACCGGAAAGTTTGTTAAAATTAGAAGTTTTATTTCGAGTTGATAGTTTGATAGTCGATTATGGGGTAAGAAGACATGCTGAGCACCATGGGGAAAATCATTTTGTCATCGGACGAGTAGTTCGCCCGGAATCCGGCCAAAACCGGAAAGTTTGTTAAAAGTGAAAGTTTTATTTGAAGTTGATTAGATGTTCGATTTAGGGGTAGGAAGACATGCTGAAGACGATGGTGAAAATCATTTTCTTGACGGACAAGTAGTTCGCCCGGAATCCGGCCAAAACCGGAAAATTTGTTAAAAGCAAAAGTTCGAGTAGATGACAGATTAAGGGGTAAGAAGGGAGGCTGAGTCGGTTTATGACGATGTTTTTTTACCCGGACATATAATTTTTCCGGAATCCGGTTGTAACCGGATTTTTTTTTAAGTCAAACTTTTATTCAAAGTTGATTAGATGTTCTTTATAGGGATAAGGAGATACGCTGGTTTTGTTTCTGTATTTTTTTTGTTTGCTGGGCTAGTAGTTCGCTCGGAAATCGGCAGGAAGTCCCGGTCAGTATCGTCAAAATAGATTTGGTTATTGAGGTATATCTGAACTAGGTTTTCTCTGATAATTAGCCTGTCCAAGACTGGATCTGGCGAAGACAAGACTCGATTGTCTGAATCAAATATTAGATTTTTGGGATCCCATCGACACCTTTGGTCTTGTTCAGTCCGAACCAGATTCGGCCACGGTATGGGGAGATGGAGTGAATACCGGAAGTCGTGTAGCACGTCTAGGGATCAAACGAGTGGATTTATTGGGGTGAAAATTGCATGTTTGAACAGTCATGTGTATTTGCTACAGATAATCGAGACGATGCCGGAACTGCACAGAAGTGAGTGAAACAAAATATCCTATTTCTATCTCCGAACCGCATTTTTAGATGGCGGGTGTATTTTGTGACGCTCTCATCTACTTTCTTGTACCGCCTACTCGTAGTGCATATGAGCTCGCAGCTCTTGTTATATTTTTAGCTTGACAGTGACTGGAGATAAAACAACGAAATTCCTTTGTGCTTTTTATCATAGCGGTTGGAGATATAGCGTGGAGTTGAACCACCCCCAACCCTCCTTGTTCATGGGCAAGTTGGCCCAAATTGCCCATGAAAAGTTTTTGACCCGTGACTGTAATCAAATTCTAAGCTGGTATACTTGAGGAAAAAAAGGAGTAAATATGGATTTTGCTGGGTCCCGACCCCCCCCCCCCCCCCCCCCCCCCCCCCCCCCCTCCCGTTCATGGGCAGCTGAGCCAGGTTTCCCATGAATTAAGTTCGTCTGTGACAGATCTGTCATATGATCGGTGATATGCCGTTCTTAATGAGTTGTGACAAAGGGGGATTAGGCTGCTACGATTTGGTGTATTCCACTTTTTATTACCTTGCTAATGGAAAAGAGGTTCAAAGGGTCGGACTGGCTGTCAGACCATTAGTAGTAGAAGATGTTGGAACTCAAGCTATTCGTACGCAAGATCTTTAACATTTCTTTGGATTTCTACTTGCGGTTTGTTTACATTTAAAGTGTGGTGATTACAAGTTAGGTTATTTCAATACTTATTCGGTTATTGAGGATGTGAAATGTCTTGGTTCTAAAGCTATTTGTATATAAAATGTGATAAACATTTTACTTTCACACTCCACGTCTGAGCGCTTGCGCACTTGTTACAGTTGATCCCAGTATGCACTGTTGATCCCTCAGTCCTGATAACCTAATGTCAACTAGCTTACAATGCGTCCCTCTGGGAAGTATTCACCCCCTCTGGGAATGATTACCATCCCAGAATTTGAAATGGCAGAGTCTTATACCTTTGATTCCTGGAATCCTAATAAATTGTTTTACCCAGAACTTTGGTTTGCATTTTTTTCAATCCCTGCTCGATATGCATACGAGGAATTGAGGGAACGGCACCTAAGAGTTGCTGACGTGCCGTCGATGCTAGCAATCGATGTTTCTTTTTTTAAGGCGACCTTCCAGACTCCTTTCAGTGCACTGGGTCAAACACCGGAAGCCTGCTCGTCTTTGACTTTTCCGAAAATAATGGGCTCTGCAAAGGTTAGTTTTCTCACCTTCTTTTGTTAGATTAGTCTTAGGTTTTGAGTGTTCCATGAGCTTCACTGGGAGCCGAAGTAGAAGTCGCGATCCAAGCCATTCGTAACTGTGTTGACCTGATGTTATACTCCAGCCATGGATTGATTCTACAGAAAACTGCTCAGATAGCACAGGTATTGGAGATTCAAACGGATTTACGCCTGTTTTTATGGCACTTGCAGCTCCGCTCCAGTGCCATATCACTTTTCGGTCGGTCGGTCTGTTGGTCCCCTCTTCTCGAGTTAGGGTACTTCCAGAAGTGCTAGGACGATGAAACTTGGCAGGCATATTAGGGACCCGACCAAACTAACTTAAAAATAGTCACTAGCCCGATCCGACCATCGTGGGGGAGGGGGAGGTGGCGGAGTCAGGAAAATAGGGGCATGCATAACTTTCCAACGGGTGATCAGATCTTAATGAAACTTGATATCTGGAAATAACTCGTGTCTCAGATGTTCCATTTCAAGCCCGAACCGGATCCGATGAATCTGGGGGGGGGGTCGGAGGGGGACCGGAAATTGTATGAAACTCTCAGAGTTGAGCGATCGGGATGAAACTTGGTGGGAAGAACAAACACAGCTCTAGATACATCACTGACAGAACTGGACCGGATCCGGACACTATGGGGGGAGTTGGAGGGGGTTCCGGAATTCCGGCGATCCGTAGTTAATGTACTTCCAGGTGGACTATCATGGACAGTCACTTGTCCAATCCGACCATCGTGGGGGCAGGGGGAGACGGCGGAATCCGGAAGTTAGTGGCATGCGTAACTTTCGAACGGGTTTTCGGATCTTAATGAAACTTGATATCTTGAAAGACCTCATGTCTCAGATGTCCCATTTCAATTCAGGACCGAATCCGATGAACTGGGGGCGGGAGGGGGGGGGGGGGTCGGAGGTGAGAACTGGAAATCTTGTGACACGCATAGAGTGGAGCGATCAGGATGAAACTTGTCGTGAGTTAAGTTACTAAGAGTTAAGGTATTTCCAGATGTGCTAGGACGATTTGCTGGAGCATTAGAAACTTGACATCATTGGGTTAGACATCGTTACTCCTCCGATCCGACCATCCCTTAAAGAACTCATCTTAACCGCAAAGTACAAAAAATACTTTTAAGCAAAATTTATTTTTTCACGATCATGAGCACATGATTCTTTTTCACTCAAGGGTTTTGCTTAGAAATTAGTTTTTACCACCCTTAAAGTGCGCATGTTAACCGACAAGTGAATAATATACTTTTGACCATCACTTCCATCCTCTGACCCAGCCTTGCATATTTGGTGCATCTTAACCGAAAAGTGAAAAAAAAAAATCCTTTGACCATCACTTCCATCTGACTCTTGCAAGGGCCATATGAGCTTCCAGCTCTTGTTTAAAAGCTTTCCCTCACAGAAGCTGCCAAAGTAAAAATTTCTCATTTAAAGGACTGTCGTACGTATAATGTCAATCCAATCTACTCCGTATCATCATTCATTAGTTCTTAAATCATTCATTAGATCCAAATTTCCTATGTTACATTCTGAACCCGCTAACAACACCGCACCATCTTTGCACTTGACGGGTTCCACTGGTTTCCATGCGCACTAGTATCCAAACGAGTGTTCGCGTATCATGCTACTAATGCATAAAACCGTGTTTTTTTTTTTTGTTGCCGAGATCTTGCTAGAAGTCGGTGGGTCTGGGAAAAGGCTTAAAACAGGCAAAGCCGTGGATGCTTTTTGGGATCCCAAAACGTAAGTGGAGGAATACCGATGACATCGCAAAAGTTGTCCGTCCGTCAGTCTGTAAGCACGATCACTCTCTAAGGGAATGAGATATTTTGATGAAACTTGGTGTGGGGATTCTTTGGGTCAAGAGTAAGGTCGAGTTCGTAGATGGGCTTTGTAGCCCTATATTTAGGGGTGGGAGAGGGGGTTTAAATTAAGGGGCAAGCAAAATATTTTGAAACAGCTAATGGAACAGTCGATTATGGGGTAAGAAAACATTCTGAACACGTTTCTTGCCGGACAAGTCGTTCGCCCCGAATCCGGCCAAAACCAAAAAGTTTGTTAAAATTAAAAGTTTTATTTGAAGTTGATTGGATAATCGATTTAGGAGTAAGAGGACATGCTGAACACGATGGTGAAAACCATTTTCTCGTGGGGCAAATATTTCGGCCGGAATCCGGCCAAAACCGGAAAATTGTTAAAAGTATTTGTAGTTGATTAGATATCCGATTTTGGGGTAAGAAAAGATGCTGAATCCGTGTATGACAATCATTTTTTACCCGGACATCTAGTTCGCCAGGAATCCGGCTGGCACCGGAAAATTTGTTATAAGTTAAATTTTAATTGGAAGTTGAATAGATGTTCGATATCGGGGAAAGAAGATACGCTGAGTTCGTTTTTTAGCTTTCTTTTTTTTGGCGGACAGGTAGTTCCGGAATTCGGCCGAAACCGGGAAATTGGCAGAAGTAAGGCAGGAAGTTTTATTCAAAGCAGATATGACTTATAGGGGTAAACACAAACATGCTGAATCCATATCTGAACTTGGTTTTCTCGGATGATTAGCTTTTTGGTCTTAACCTGTTCTTTCTTAATCTAATCGTTCTGAATTTAATAGTAAAAATGTTCAAACAGTCTGACGAAGACAAGACCCAATTGTCTAGGTCAAATATTGAATTTTTGGGATCCCATCGAAACCTTTGGTCTTGTTTTTAAAAGCAGAGTTTAGCTTTACAGTACTCAGATAACCTTGAATATTGGAACATAAACAGTAAATAGTGCGAGGTGTGCTTTAAAGGTTAAACACACAAATGACTCTCGAGCGCTTAGATGGATGTCTTCGAGCTACTGCAGCTCCATTTAAAAAATGTGGCCACGCTGACTTGACGTCCTATTGTTGTCACTTGTACCCTATAAGGGAAGGGATAAACCCCATTCACAAATTGTATAACATCGCTTAAGACTTCGGAGTAATATTATTTTTAATATCTTTATAGTCTATAGTTTGAGGTTACTGGAAGCGATTTAGTAAGTAAGTGACGATTTTATTTTAAAAAAAAACACTATCATGGCAATGCCAAATGTGGGTATTACGTCAAGTATAATGCACATTTTATAGTCCATACAGTTAATCATCAATTCGTCATCACAGACCTATTATAGTAATATAAATAAAAACCAAAAACAGAACACGGACGTTGGAATAATATCACAGACAGCTACCACCAACATTATAAATCTTGGTGAAACTCGGAACGAGGCTTTTTTGGTACCGCGTATGTGTTGCAGGTACGGGGGACAACTTTGGAACCTTTGAAATTTCCGTGCTTCCGGTCGCGGTATAATTCTGTCTTAGTTTCGGTTTTTTTTTGTTGACGCCTAATTTATGTTCGGCTGGTTTCACCTCACCCCATAGTTTTCTTGTCCCTCTTGTCCCTCTTGCGTCGGGCTGCACCATAATGCTGTCTTTGTTTAGGCTGGCGAGGTGTTATATTTCAACAAGAAGTTAACTGCTCACGACGCCTTAGCTGCTGGACTCGTGGCTGAAGTGTTCCCGGATCATACATTTTCCACGGATGTCTGGGCTAAGCTGCAAGGATGGTCTAAACTTCCAGTGAACGTAAGTTCACCATTATGAGCGGGTTCCACCCTTCTAGCAATTGTAACTATTTGTTACTATTTTCGTTCCAACGTCGTAAAAAGCTGATACGCTGACCGTTCCAGCCTTCTCGAAATAGTAAATATTTGCTTACAGTGCTCGTGAGCGTGGTAACTACGCATCTCAGTAAGTGATAGGTCGGATTTGCCAGTGGCATGATATTCTGCTGGAAAATAGAAAACATCGTTCCAGCATTGACCTCAAAAAGTCAGAATTAGTGACGACATGCGTAGTAACTGCGGTAAGTAGGGTGTAACACGCTCTTTATATCTTTACCGACTGGCTGGTAGTTTTTAACAAAGACAGTAAAAGTGGGAAAGACCGGAAACTCCCGTAAGCCCCATGAGTCACAACAATCAGCGCCGCTTAGCGGATGTTCTTTCGTTAAAAAGTCGCTGTTGACAATTTCTTCCATCACTTTCCGCAGAATCACCATCAAAGCACGTTTTGTTTATGATGAGCATTCTTTCTCCATTCAGATTTCCTCTTTAATTGGAATAAAAAACAAGTAGGAAAAGAATAAATCGCTTTTTTATGGAAAAAAATGTTTAATTCACGATTTCAGATCAGTTAATGTTAACAGACATTGCCTACTCCCTCTTGCTTTGATTATATTAATCATCTACCGCTGGAAATTGGACAAAGTCCAAACGATAGGCGGCGTTCCAATCGATTTTCAGAGACCCGATTTTAGCGAAGTCACCGGTCTTTCCCACTATTATTGTCTTTGGTTTAAACGACTGTTGTCAAGAAAATAACGACAATTTTGAAAAAAAGTCGACTGATCTTCAGAATAACATTAAAAAAAAGTCGACTGATTTTCAGAAAAACTGACTGTTTTCGTGAAAAACATTAACTGTTTTGACGAAAAATCGGGGCGCTTCGCGCCGACTCGGTTATTTTTTACCGACTGGCCAACAACATTCCGGGGCGTCCCCCCGCCCCTCCAGTCGTGACGTCCCTGCATGTGACCAGCTTGGTTTCCTCGGCAGTCTCCTTCATTTTCCCTTAATGAGTCACAGCTATGTCAAAGAGTATGGTGAATTGGTGATCTCCACACTCGGCTTCTGATAGAAAGAAACGTTGTTTGGCATTTGAACCAAACAAATATGGAGTACTGGGAATCTTATTTTCTGACCGAATAAAAAATGTTCCCTACTGTCATTCCATATTTATTACCTCCATGTCCGCTAGAAATAATCAACATTTGTGTAAACATAGTATAAGTCGGATCCACAAGGTAGTGGGTAACTTTCACCTTCTACTATTGAGACCGTGGGTGGGGAGTGCAGGGGCCGTGCACCCCACCCCACACTTTTTAACTCGCTTTTTAATATTCAGTTAGATTTTGGACCGGTGGCTCAACATTTTACTGAAATTATTTGTTAATGTTTAGCACCAAAACTACTCGGTGTATTTGCTGGGATTCGGTAGTTATACAGAACCCCGAATAGGCATTCGGTATAATGATCGGGATACGGTTCTTTGTTTGCCAGGATACGGTGTTTATCACGAATTCGGTAAACGACTTTAGTGAAATTATCCGGTAATTTCGACGCCAGAACTATTTGATATATATGTGGATATTCGTTGGTTACACTGAATCCCAAATAGGCTATCAGTCCAGAATTATTCGGTATGATAACTGGTATTCGTTAATTTATATGCGGTACAATTGCCAGAACTCGGTAGTTAAGCCGACCCCGAACTTCGGTCCAGTTTCTACATTTTACAAAATTCTCGATTACCAGTCCATAAATATTCGCATACATTTATCCCGAATTCCGAACTTTGATCCAATCACGACGTCAATCTTACAATCCGGTTATCCTCCCCCCCCCCCCCCCCGATACCGCAGAGAATCGTACGCTCAGTTGCATGTCTTGATCATGTCAGAATATCAGTAGCATGTTCAGAGCTTGCCAGCGTAAAACGGATACGTCAGCTACGATGCTCTGGCAGCGATATTTCGGCAGTTCTAGGCAGGGTCCTGCTCTGAAGAACGGCGACTGACTCTTCTCTCCCAAAAAACGGTGATATTAAGAGAAAAGACAGAGGACTTGTGAGAGGCCTTTGAGCTCTTCGCCAAAAACGCGACCTGCTCGCAACTGCTCTGGTCCGGAATTTGGCAAGATTTGTGTGACAAGTCTGGGCAGTGGAAATAGTTTGAACCTACCTCCATATTTTTATTTTATTTCAGTCGCTTGTGTACTCCAAGAAGCTTGTCCGGGACCAAGACAGGGCTGCTCTCCACAAAGTGAATCAAGAAGAATGCGATCGACTTGTCGAGCGCTGGCAATCCGAGGACTGCATGAATGCCATAATGCAGTTCTTCGCCAACAAGTCAAAGCTCTAGGTTTTGTAATCCTTTATCATAATTTTCAGGGGTTTTGCGTTATAGATGGTCAAAGTTGTTTAGCATTTGATACGGAGTAAAAAATACATATTTTCGGAGTTGATTCTAGTGAAAAGAACTGTTGGCACGGTTGACAGAAGGGATATCGCGTTGTCCTCCGGCAGATGGCTAGACGACAATCTAGCGGTTCGCGTGTTCTGGCGACCGCCAATCTCAGTAGATACATAGAATCTGATAGGATGGCTGTGACAGTTTGAACCATGTCTCACTCCGTAAAGCTAGCGTCTAAATATTGGCAGGCAAAAAGACGCTTTGCGACGTCCAGGCATAACCGCGGGGTATGACACGTCACGGAGCGAATTCGCCTGAATTTTATTCTCAGAAATCTATGTTCTCATTCATTGTCTATACACTCCTTGAAACTATTATCGTCAATGAGTGTAGTTGCGTTTTTGATTGCCGTTCCTGATCTCAGTTCTTCTTATTTCTCGTTTTTGCTGAAACGGAGATCGTGTCAATTCTCGGTCCTACAACACCTACGAGTGAAACGGCAAACTGTGACGCAGACGCAGTTCCCGGTACGAGTTTGCCTGTCATGAATAAATCAACTCGACGAAATTTTAAGTCCTGGAGAGTGTGTTTGGAAATGGATGATTACAACTTGTATATTTCAACTACAAGAATTGCCTTTTCACTGTCAATTTCAACTACCCTTTACTGACTTATTTAGGCGATTTTATGAGGCGATTATATTTTATTCACCTGCGTCTTGAAACGGCGAAGGCGTCAGGCGAACTGAGTTTAAAAACAGAAATTAGGCTTCAACGGCGAACTCACAGGGGAACTTACACAGGCGATCAAACACGCAACTTGTGTAAATCTGATCAGTTACATCTGATTAGTTGTTCTACATCCATCGTTTATGTATTTCAAATTATTTTGCCTGTAGTCGCGATTTTTTGGGGGCTCAGAGCCGAAGTTTTTGGTCTGACGATACTTTTTCAATACCTGGCATGACGGACATTGCCAGGCATGGCGACATTCGCTCAGTATGAATCGGGCTTTTATTACTAAGTTCTCTTTCAGAGAACGCGGCTCATGGCGCTGGCATCGCACGGTATGATGTTCGGGCCGTGAGAATTAAGGAGGAAAACTAAATATTATTTAAACTCTGGCTAGGCTGGGAGGTGGATACACTGTCACAATCGTGTCCATCCTAGCCGAAGAACTGCCGTCAAACGTAAGCGATAGTAAACGGTATCGGTAAATAGTATCGATGAACACGGCAGATGGGTTGGGCCACGGAGGGACTAGAACCTATATAAGTCATGAATTCGGGCCCCAGTTCGTAGCCCTTTTCCTTTTTTTAATCTCGTCTGAATATGGTGCTTCAGTCATTATTTAACTGAGGGCGGTGTCACTTCTCTTCGTTTTACAGTGATAAACCAGAATTACAGGCTAATCAGTCTGGTCATAGTAGTTGACCGAAATCCATCTCTGGTTAATGAAACGGTTACACCGCAGAGCTACCAACCAAATAAAAAACTCTTCTAGTTTGGTATCCGTTTACTGCGAGTCGTGAACTATTCCACTATTCAGTTTGAGCCTAAAGAACAGTCAAGATGAGGGGAAAACAATTTTACTTGTTCTCCAAGATCCAAACAAATTTACTCGTTTTCAGCAGACCTGAGTCGGGCATTGGGGTTTGTGATCTTGATGGACAACTGCTTCGCTCTTTCAACAATGGACACCCTCTTCCTTGAGGAGACAGAGTGGGCGATTTCAGCGGCGAACTTACGGTTCTGCATCATCAGCACCTCGAGCTCCTGAAACAAACCAAAAATTACGTCAGCACCGCGACAAAGAACCTAAATACCACACTCTTAACAAAATATGTAAAAGTCCCGCCAATTTGAGAAACTTTGATGAAAGTGAGATGACTATTCAGATACCACAATAAGTTACCACGATAACCGGCAAGGTACCATGACAACTGCAAAGACGCCTTTAGACCGTGGTGTCAGATACCACGGTAACTGCGAAAACGACATTAGACCGTGGTATCAGATACCATAGTATCTTCAAAACGCAACTATGCTATGTACTCGGGCTTTTGCTGTTGTTGTGCTTTCTTTGGTTCAGTTTGCTAGCACTTGTAGCATGGTTTGCACTAAGCTGTAGCCCTCCCTGGATAGGAACTCAAATTACCCAGGACTGCCTAGCATATAAGGTAATTAGAATCCAGCAATAAAGAGTCAATCTTTGACAAGGTTGATAGAGCTGATATCCGGCGAAATGTCCTCAAGATGCAGGAAGACCCGCAAATCATGAAAATCCCGATAAAAGGTGGTGATTTCATCAATTGTGTTTGGATTGATCGTTTATCCTCAATTGTACATTGGGATATTGAGACAATAGGCCATTTGTCGCCAGAGTTTTGGCCTACCCCATATAATAATAATAGTTCCTTCCAGTCTTTAACATCTATATAGCGACTATACAACGACACAAATCCAAAAACAAATTTAAGGCTATCACTTCACAAGAGCTACGAGCTCATGGCACTTGTAGGTGTTGCAAGAAAGTAGATCACAAATACTCCCTTCCGCCACCATAGGTTCGGACCTAACAATAGGATATCTAGCTTCACTCGTTTCCACTAGTTCTATCCGTAGACCTGACACCCCCCCCCCCAACTCCCCCTACCGTGGCAAAATTTGGTTCGGACACACAGATGGATCGTACAAAGTATTCTCTCTTACCACCTATCAAGTTTCACTCGAATCAAGACGTTTACGGGAAATACGACTGCGACTCAAATACGACTCTAGCACACAAACGTCGCATCACTGGTATCTCCTCTTACCGTCCATCGGGTTTGAATCGAACCAGAGCATATCTGCAAATTTCCTGTTCCCGCTTTATCATCCTCCTACTGTTTCCGGATCCGGTCTGGACGCCATATTACAAATCGAGGCCGCACAAACTCGGTACTCTCCAAATTGCATCCCCTTCGTTTGGTTTTTGTGCATGTTACAAACCACTCCCAAATTCCCAAACCATGGCCGCATGTAGTTCGGACACACCTTTCGCATACCTAGGTCACCAGTTGTATCGCCCATACAGTTTCTCTCTAGTCGGACCACCCGTTCGCAGCCTACGGATCAGAGATGGGCGAATCCGGAATCGGATTCGAATCCAGGATTCGTCCTTTTGGCCGGATTACAATTTTCTGCTGGTCAAGTTAAGTTAGTTTAATTTGTACACTAAATCAATACATAGTTGGCTAGGCTTGTCAGGCTGGATACGGACTCGGATTCCAAACCCTCAATCTTGCGAATCAGCTCAAATTTTTAGTCAACGTTTTCCCAATTTTTACACAGTGGGCTTAGGCAATAGAACTTTTTGGTCTCCACCACCACCCTCAGTGACAGATCAAGTTATCTGATTACTTTAGACATCAGTATTTTTTGTCGCCTCTGATTTTCAAAATAAACCCTATGTACATGATTTGATTTTTGTTAAAGTCAGATTCGAATCCGGTTTCGAGTTCGGATTCGAATCCTCAGCATGAAATGGTGGATTCGGAATCAGATTCGTACCTAGCCCTGGATTTGAATCCTTTCATGATCAGACTCACCAATCTCTGCTATGGATGTCAGTAATTTCCGGATTACAGCCTTCCCTTAACTCCCCCAAAAATGATCGGATCCAGGAACGGAAGTTCTCCTAGGGCATTGTGTCCAGTCCTTATATCTATTTCGTCGGGTCACTAATATGCCTGCAAAGTTTCTTCGTCCTTAGCACCTCTGGAAGTATCCTAACTCGATATCGCCAGGATTCTGGGAAATCCCCTCCAACTCTCCCCAAAGAGCCCCGACACTGGTTCTGTCAAGAACATATCTAGGACTCAAGCTTGCTCTTCCCACCAATTTCCATCCAAATCTCGAGTTTCACGTGATTTCCGGCGACCCCTCCAACTCCCCCCCCCCCTACAAGTATCCGATCTGGTTCGGAAATGGAACGGAGTCGATAGCTCTTTCCACTTGACAGGTTTCATTCAAACCCGATCAAAAGATACGCATGCCACTAGATTCCGGATTCTCCATCCCTTCACTTCCAACATGACGGTCGGATCAGAGAAACGACAATTCTAAAGTCAGTCTATCCGGGTACCTAAGGTGCCTGCAATCTTCTTCGTCCTAATACATCACAAAGTACCGAACTTGCGGGATCGCCGGAATCCGGCCCCCTCCAGCTCCCCAAGTGCCCAAATTCAGTTCGGTTATGTTAGCGATATATCTAGGGACTTGTGCTTGTTCTTCCCACCAAGCGTTTTCCAAGATTTCTGGTTGCCCCCTCTAACTACCGCAAAAGTCACCAAATCCAGTCCAGGTTTGAAGTGGGACCTCTGAGACATAAGAATTAGATCACCCATTCAAAAGTGATAAATGCCTCAAGATTCCGGATTCCCCCTCCCTCCACTTTCCCACAAGTTGGATAGGGGAAGTGACTATTTCCAAGTTAATTTTTTTGGGTCCCTGATTTTGTTTCATCGTCCTTGCTTATGTGGAAGTGCCTGAACTAGCAAAACCAGACAGTTAATGCTACATGTCACTTGGCCGAAGGGCAAGTGCCTTAATAACGAAGATTATAGGAACTACACTTCTTGTAATACTCCTTATCCTTTTTTTTTTATTCCCGACATTTCAAACTGCGTTTGATCTGCTCTGTTCACACTACAGCGTTATGATGTTGTCTAGCTGTCTTTACAACAGGGCAAGGTTATCAATCATGTTAGTTTTTTTGTGTCTTACAGTCCCAACTATTCAATAAGAATAGTACTTGCATTGTAAGCTTGTTTCTTGCACAGATGTTGTATTTCTTTACCAAGGGTCAAACAAAACTCAAGGCATTAAAGTATCTCAACACTTCCAATCTGGAATAGTAATAACCGCTTAACACACATACCTTAACGTTGTTGACCACAACCTTTCTGAAGCCATTGGGAAGCATGTGCTTGGTGGTCTTGGCACTACCAAAACCAATGCCTGGCATAATGTACTGTCCCTTGAACTTCCTTCTGACTCTGTTGTCAATACCCTTGGGCCTCCTCCAGTTGGTCTAGAAGAAATATTATAAACATATTTAAAGCTGTAACACCTTAAACCTTAAACTGAACTTTGGAGCAATCTAAGATATAAGATTGCTCCGACATGACAGTAACAGCTGCACAGCTACTCCTGCAGCTGTGGCTGTAACAACCTGTGTAACAATCAAACTGTCATTTATGAAGCCTTTGACTAACAATGGGGGCTGGAAGCAAATGGGATACCCTGTTCCCTGTAAGAAAATTAATAGCTGGTGGGCAATATGATAGTTTCTTTATGGTCCAGATATCTGAAGTTATTGTGGTTAAGACATTCTTCTTTTGGAAGTAATTACAATGGCAAACAGAATAGAATTTTGCTTTTGTATCCGTCAAGAACAAGTTCATCACAGAAATTAATGAAATAAGTAAACATATTAAAGATCCGAAAGTATTTACATAATATTTGCAATTACAGCAATTTGGATGGTCAGAAAACTTGGGTGACGCTGCAATGAACGACTTCCGTTTTGTTCCCTAGGGTAACAGTGAAGTTTCTCTGAACACGAACTAGACTGGTATCTGCTAGCTTTACCAGTATTGAGACAAGTATTTTCAGCAAACAGATTGAATCAGATTTGAAGTTTCACCAATGGAAGAATTGGGTTGAAGCAGCACAAGGTTCAAAACCTTTCGTCACCATTGTCCAACCATATACAGTAAGGCTCATAGCACAGTTAATGGTGTGAAGCATATCAGCGACACTGAAGACAAGATTTTGGAAGTTGTCTTAGTTTACGAGTTGTTCAATGCAAATAGTCAAATACCTACAACCATTACTTTCTTTTTGAATTTTGTTCGGGAAGTTTACGTACATCTTTGTAAAATGTAATATGCTTTGCTTTCCACTGGTGAACACTATAAGAACTTAAAACTACTTACTAAAGTGGCTGTCACAACAAAACTACAATAAAAATGGCAATATTACCTTTAGCTTGTCATATCTGTCGCTCTGATGACGAACAAACTTCTTTGTCCTCTTCTTGACTATCCTAGGTGTCTTAAGTGGCCGGATACCCATTCTGGAAAAAGAAGTTCCAAGTAACAATACAGGCAAACAAAGCTAACAGAAGTTATCAACACTACAAAAAACGGAACTAAAATTTAGCTAACACTGACAGTAGACAACAATTCAGCCTTTCAATCATGAGCAAGTCCTCTATCTGCATTTTCTTATTTCTTGGCAATAAGAGTTTGGGAATGTTCTACAATCCTTCAATTGCCTGAAGCTACAATTTACTAAGTTTTTTAACAAAAAGTCCTAACAATTAAATAAATTTGTCAACGAAATAGACAACAATTCAACCTTTCAATCATAAGCAATTCCTCAGTCTGCATTTCCTTATTCCCTAGTTAATAAGAGTTTGGGAATGTTCTACAAGCTGCAATTTAATAAGTTTTTCAAAAAAAAATCCAAACAATTAAATAAATTTTTAACAAAAAAAACACACACTTGCAACTCACTGCCTGTGTCTGGAATGACGAAACAGTTGGCTGTTAACTGTTTTATAAGCAATTAACAAAACAAAGGCAGTAAAACGCCTCTATTGTATTTTCAATGGATCAGAATCATATAATTTTATTGGTCGATTGTTTGATCTGAACCTACTTTAGGAAGAGTGTTACTGGTTGTTTACTTCTACATTTTCTATATTTTGTAAATTGTGATGAGAGATCCTCACATGGAGGTCACTACATATAAATTTCATATTTCTTTTACTTAGAAATACTAAAGATAGGGTAGCTATTAAAATGTCTCATCTTTCAATCATAAAAGTATGATTCTCATGAACTTTAGCTTTGGTTTGAGTTCAATATTACCTCTATAACTTGCTACGAAGTATCCCAATTCTTGACTGGAAGAACACTAATTACTATGGGACAAATCACATAATTTTAGCACCTAAAAAATATTGACATCATACATCGATGATGTCAATGCATAGTTTTTACTGAAACTGGGTGTTAGTTTTTTGGATTGGAGATAGCTGCACATGGATTATAAGAGAAAGTATGAACATGATGCTCAAGTACTAAGACCATGCAATTTACATGTGTTGTCAGCCATGGATATTCAGTCTTTGGTATGAACAATTTTTTTAGGCAAGATCTGTCTTTTTTATACCTGAAATCAAGGTAATATTAAAGTTCAACGGGCACATCAAACTACCCGGTCCCACTCTGTAACAACCTAGGAAAAATGCTTACCCCCTAGATCAGCAGCTTTTTCAACAGTTTCCTCTCTGTGATATTTCAAAGCGTAACTTTTTGGGCCAGTGCATACTCAATTTACTAGCTTGGACAAAGATAAAAGTGATGTTTCTTATAATACTTGGTAGATCTTTATTTTATGCATAAATCAGCTTCTATAATTCAGATTTGAATAGGTTATTTGTTTTTGAATGATTTTTGCAGCTATGTTATATTTTACAAGCTTATTGCGTAGTCTGGTACATTTTATAAAGCAAGCTAATCAAGCTTCACAATACTATTCCACAAAGAAAAACTTTTAATATGCACTTTAAGCAATGGAACTTCTGATGAAACACTAGAACAATCAGGTAAACAGCATCTGCGGCTTGACTTTGGTGACATCTCAAATATATCCTTTTATATCAAGCATTGCTGGGAGTTTTTGAATTTCCTGCCACGGTATCCCAGCTCCTAAGATTTGGATTGCCGAAATGTCAGAGAGGTAAAGACAAGGGATAACAAGAAAACAGCTGATTTTTTTAGCGCCTTCTAAAAGATGTCGGAAATGTTTATTTGTGAAGCATTCAAGACAAAGTAAAGCATTAGAAGTGTCCATTGTGCTTTAATAACAATATAAGCTAGTTAGGCCATAGCAGTTATTAGATAGAGAATTTAATCATGAATGCAGTGGAATATTTGAAATATTTCTGGAAGTTGTTTTAAAGGAAGGGTACCTGACCTCATTCTTACACTACCTCAATATGTGTTAAAATGAGATGTACATGCTGTGCTTAAAGTCAACAGGCAAGGTATGATCTTTTTTTTAAAGTGTCCTTCCTGTTTTGATGCTGTTTAAAAGGGGTTTTCTGGCTATTGAATTTGCTAATACTACCTTTTTTGTCTTTTTGAAGTCAATCAAGAAAAGGTTAGAATGAACAGATCTTGTTTGAAAAGAAAAATATGTTTAAAGCAATATTTATTTATCCAACATGTAAACATTTCAATTAACTTCAATAAAGTATATTTGCTATATTTGTTGGTTCCTTTTTAAAACAGATAGATTATTCTGAAGGAAAGACTTGTCTGGAAGTTTGAAATCTTGTCTGAGATTGGACAACCCTCCTGAATATGTGCCATGTATGTACTGTCAAACCAAACACATGGAGTTTATAGCAGTTACATAAAAAAAAAAACAGAAAAATCGAAGTAAAAGTCAAATGGTACGTTAATTTCTATCCTTTCGCTGGGTCAATTTCTTTCTGGACGCCATCGGTTACTGTACATCTTCTTGGCAGCAGAAACACTGGAATAAGCAAACGTATCGTTTCAACAGAGAACTCGTCGTCTAAACAACTCACATAGTGAAAGACCTAACAGCCTAGACGATTAAACAAGATTCACAACAATAAATTGGATTATTTACTTTTAACCTGAAGCTGTAATCTTTTCTTCACCAGCGGCCAGCGGCACAGCAGTTTTTCTATGAGTGTTGCCGCCAACCAAATTGAAGTTACTAAACTCCGGAGAATTTTTTTTACTAGACTCTCTGTCGCCGGGACACGCACATTGCCCTACGACAGGCCCTACGGTATAGATAGCATATATGTACCAAATTTCAGCAATAAATTATTATCAGCAGTTTGCAAGTTTAAATCGTACCTTGAAAATAGTTAAATTTTGAGCCATACTATAAAGAAAGTATCTGTACGGAAAGCAGCGGAAATAATCGGACCACGAACTTGGTCATAAATATTCATAACAAGTTTTTTTGTCGGCATGTCTTCGTAGCGCCGGCAAAAGCATACTAACATTCTTTATGGGCACTTTTGTGTACAAAAATTAGCTCTGATATCTAATCTAGCCAATAGAAATACTTCTGAAGTATTCCGTAGGCTCATTCCGTCCAGCCAATAGAAATACCTCTGAAGTGATCCGTCGGCCAAATTTCTCCTCAATTAGCTTCTGTCTTGCACCAAGTCCTGACAAAAGAATAGATATTTTTTTTTCTCGGCATGTTTTCGTACAAAAATCCTTTTCTCACATAGTGAACAACTCACATAGTACAAAAATCCTTTTCTAGTCATCGTATTTTGGTTCAAAATCCAACTTGTCGGCAAAAAAATATAATTAGCATCCCGCTAAGAATGGATTTTTGTTTCAACTTTCTAATTAAACCGATAGAAAGACGTCTGAAAAAATAAGCATTCGTCGGGTGTGAAGCGCAAATAAAACTAAAGCGACATTTCTGTCGCGAGTGAATTTCGGCACAAAAATGAGCTTTCGAACGAAACCCTGTTCTCTCAACTCTGTTCTAGTCAGCATATTCTACTTCGAAATTCAAATCGTCGGCAATATAAATAGAAGTCCTGCTTCTATATAATATTTGGCGTATAATACCAAACATTCCAACTTCTTCCATCTGATCAAAGATATAGAAATGCTTCTGAGGAAATACACCGGCACAGTTTGTCTAAAATGAGTTCTTGCCCGCAAGCGACGCGCCAGGAAAAACATACCCACACCCTTTTTGGGATCCCAAAACGTAAGTGGAGGGATACCTATGACATCACAAAAGTTGTCCGTCTGTCTGTCTGTCCGTCTGTCCGTCTCTCCGTCTGTAAGCACTATAACTCTCAAACGGAATGAGATATTTTGATGAAACTTGGTGTGAGGATCCTTTGGGTCAAGAGTAAGGTCAAGTTCGTAGATGGGCTCTGTAGCCCTACATTTAGAGGTAGGGGTGGGGGTTTAATTTAAGGGGCGATTGAAATATTTGTAAACATATAATGGGATAGTCAATTATGGGGTGAAAAGACATGCTGAACACGATGGTGAAAACCATTTTGTCATCGGACTAGCAGTTTGCCCAGAATCTGGCCAAAACCGGAAAGTTTGTTAAAAGTAAAAGTTTTATTTGAAGTTGATTAGATGTTCGATTTAGGGGTAAGAAGACATGCTGAACCTTTATGGGAACAGTATTTTCTACCAAGATTTTACCGAATCTGCTTTTTTCCGGAAAAAGTTAGCTATAACACCATACGATTTCCGGCTTTTAACGTGTTTCAAACCCCAAGAATGTCGATCCTAAAACGAAAACTAAATGATACACCGTTCTTCCAAATAGAGAATACTACAAAATGCGCCGCAGGCGCAATTTTGTTTAAAACTAACTGTAATGCATCTGTTGAGATTGGTTCTTTGATGTAAATTCGTCTATTTCAATTCACATATTCGGCTTTTCGTTTGAACTTTAGCCAAAAGGCGACTTCATTTTTTACCTGTAAATAGAAGCCGATGTATCGACGAGACAGAAATTTACGGAATGTGATCTTTTTGTTCCGTGTAAAAAGAACACAATGTGCAAACAAAACTGCCGAGCATTTGATTTTTCTGTGTTTTGCTAAACTAGACTGCACAGAACTTGATTTCTTACGTGTAAAAATAACCCCTTGTGCTTGAACTGTGTGCTTGAACTTGAATGAACTTCTCGGGTGCGTCCGACAAAGTTTGCAAAATTAGATTACTTTCGTATAAGTAGAACCCGATGTGCCGACGAGTCGACCGACGCCCGACAAAAGCATAAAAAATTTATTTCTTCTGGATTCCTTCGATGTGCCGACGAGAATGCCCAGGCACGACAAAAGCATGCAGACTTCGATTCCTTCATGTTTCGCCCGACAAATTGAAGGATTTCATTTATTGCGTATATAAAGAACCCGATGTGCCGACGAGTCGACCGACACCCGACAAAAACATAAAAATGTGTTTCTTCTTGATTCCTTATGTATAAAAAGAACCAAAGGTAATACCGAGAATACCGAGGCACGACAAAAGCATGCAAAATTCGATTTCTTCAGGTCTTGCCCGACAAATATTTACAGGATTTCATTTCTTGTGTATAAAAAGAACCTAATGTGCCGACGAGTCGACCGACACCTGACAAAAGCATACAAAATTTTATTTATTCTGTGTTTGCCGGATCTTGGTGGTAGTAGCAAATAATCAAGAGGAATCCTTGAGGCCTGACGTGGGGAAGGTTTCCATGTGAACAGTGGTTGGACATGGGTCAGTCGGTCCTAAGCCGATGTCCATGACGAGCGCATCTCCCTCTGGCGCAGACGTGCGAGCTCGTGGATAGGCGAAAGGGGCTTCGCCCGACGAAAGTACTTTCTCAAGAACTTTAGGGGGGGGAGTCCCCCCATAGTGACGCCCCTGCCTATAAGCAAGAACAAATAAGAGCAAGAACTGATGTCTCCCTATCTCTGTCACACAACCAAGCTGAGACGAGTCGACTCCCGACGCAAACGAGCGGAGGTGGATCTTACCCGGGACATCAAAAGTCGTTACCTCTACAGAGAAGGTGTAACGCAGTAAACCACTGTGAGGAAGAAAAATCGAATGGAGGCAGCAGTGATAAGCCTGTTCACACTGGGCTGGGCGGGCGCTGAAACAGCGGTTGCCGGCTCATTGATTCAGACAAGCTTTCGGGGGTTGACAAGAAAACTCCGAAGCAATTTAAGGATATATCAAAATATACAGAAACTGCCATTTGATGCAAAGCAGATTTTACAAATGCGTCAAATTTAGTTAAAAGTACGACAAACTGTATATATATCTGTATTGAAAAACCTAAAGG
Organism: Branchinecta lynchi; assembly: GCA_023053575.1. NCBI lineage: Eukaryota > Metazoa > Arthropoda > Branchiopoda > Anostraca > Branchinectidae > Branchinecta > Branchinecta lynchi. The sequence continues at coordinate 10,388,794 of JAKZAP010000007.1, forward strand.
CCGTATACACGTAACGTAAGATATATGGTAACGTACATTGTATCTTTTCGGGGTCAATTCAATTAAGTGTGTCAATATCCAAAAAAAAGAGATAAATTTCATTCCAGGTATTTGCTCTCATCTGAGAATATCAGATGAAAACAGGCAGATTCTTAAAAAAAAAAGGCAGTGTTTCAGGTTTAATAGGCTCAGTGAAAGTGAACAAATATTACGCAGATGGAATAGGTTTCTACTCTAACAAATATTACGCAGATGGAATAGGCTTCTACTCTGACAAACTAACCAGAAATAATTTTGAATTAAATTAAAAAAAACTAGGACTTCTATGTGGGTCCTAGACAAACTAGAACCCATGTGGCAAGGCCTCAATACGAAAACCAAAGACTTTATTTGATTGGAAAATACACCGTTGACATCGAATTATGTGTAAGTAGTGAACTAAAAGACAAACGAGATAGACCAGGTTGAGGTGAACTTTCGTCTTTCGATTAACTACTGAATCGAAATCTAACTCACTAAATCGAAATGTATACAATTATACATTTCGGAAAACTCACCTACATTTTGACTATTCCATGCTATTCTACCATTTCGGTAATTTCAGTAATCCTCGAAAGCCTTCATTACGTTAATCTTAGTTTACACTCGTCTGACAAAGTTAATACTACAGATGTTGAAACTCAATGGGTCATGACTTCAGTGAGTGTGCTTCAAATCCCGGTTTGCATTGCATGGTTCTCCCCAGAGACATAAAAAGGAATGTCACAAGGGATTTTAATCTTCATATTGATGGTCATGGTATAACAAAAGCGATTATGAATGACCATGGTGAAGTTCGCTTTTATTTTTCGCATCACTAATATTCACTAATCAGACGCCAGCGTCTACTCAAACAAAACCAACGCTGTTTCCTTCCCGTGTGAACAGGCCAGAACATCCGCCTCGCTACTGGCTACGTTGTTTTCTTCGTAAATTGACTCAAGTGTGTAACGGCGGAGAGTCGGAGACCAACGAGTATACACGGGCGACCAAGAAATGGCTCCACCTCCGCTCATTGTTGTCGGAACATTTCTAGTCGGTGGATGGACGAGAGACCATTGTTCTTACTCGTTATTTGTTCTTGCTATAAGTCATATCTGTTTTAACAAAAACTTCCTGCCTTACTTGAGCCAATTTCCCAGTTTCGGCCGAATTCTGTTTACAGGATTGTGTTTACACAATCATTGGAAAAATAGTGCTCCCATCCCATGAAGTAACTGAAGCAGAATTAAACTGAACTGTGGTTGCATTCCTGGGCAAATATCCTCTACTACGTTTATTTATACCATGGCTTCGTCCATTTGTTAAATTTCCAACTGGACTGGTGAGAAGAAACAGATTCACTTTGACGAGCAGGGGTTTGTGACAATTACCATTTGCGAGCGTTCAGTTGTTTATAACTAACTATAAGTGAAGCTCTCGTAGAAAACAAGACCAAAGGTTTGGATGGGATCCCAAAAATTCAATATCGGATCCAGACAACTGGGTCTTGTCTTAGGCAGATCCAGTCAACGCAAGACTCCTTGAACATTTTTACAATTCAAATCATTAAAATTCAGAAACAGATGAAGACCAAATCGAATCATCTGAGAAAACCAAGTTCAGATATGGATTCAGCATGTGTGTTTACCCCTATAAGTCATATCTGTTTTGACGAAAACTTCCTGTCACTTCTGCCAATTTCCCGGTTTCGGCAGAACTCCAGAACTACTTGTCCGGCGAAAAAAGAAAGCTCAAAAACGAACTCAGGGTATCTTCTTTTCCCAATAATGAACATCTAATCAACTTCAAATAAACATTGAACTTATAACAAATTTTCCGACTCCAGCCGGATTCCGGTCGAACCATATGTCTGGGTAAAATATGATTGTCACACACGGATTCACCATCTCTTCTTACCCTTAAATCGCTTATCTAATCAACTAGAAATACAACATTAACTTCTAACAATTTTCCGGTTTTGGCCGGATTCCGGGCGAACTACATGTCCGGGTAGAAAATTGTTTTCACATAAGTGTTCAGCATGTCCGGGCGAACTAATTGTCCGTCGAGAAAATGGTTTTCACCGTAGTCTTCAGCATGTCTTCCTATCCCTAAATCGAACATCTAATCGATCTAATCAATCTAACATCTAATCAACTTCAAATAAAACTTTTACTTTTAACAAACTTTCCGGTTTTGGCCGGGTTCTGGTTTTAGCCTACTTGTCCGATGACAAAATGGTTTTCACCATCGTGTTCAGCATGTCTTCTTACCCCATAATCGACCATCACATTAGCTGTTTCAAAATATTTTGTTTGCCCCTTAATTTGAACCCCCACCCCTAAATGTAGGGCTACAAAACCCATCTACGAACTCAACTGGTCCGACGACCCAACGAATCCTCACACCAAGTTCCATCAAAATATCTCTTTCCCTTCGAGAGTTATCGTGCTTACAGACGGACGGACGGACGGACGGACAGACGGACAACTTTTGCGATGTCATAGGTATTCTCCACTTACGTTTTGGGATCCCAAAAACTGCTTAGGCTATCAGGCTCCTGCAGGCTGGTAAGTCAGTGCAGTAGTTTCTGGAGGTGAAGCAAAAGCAAAGCTACTCCTTTTTAGGTAGAAGATTAAAATTTAAAAGTGGGCTACTGTGTATAGCCTACTTCATTGCAAACTGGAGGGAAAACAGAAGATAACAAAATGTTAGTTGCATTGTCGTCGAGTCAGACACAGGTTGGGTGACGTGTGTTACGAAGCGCAACACGCAAAAAAATTTTGAAGTAGCTTCTTTTCAGAAAAGAACACTTTTTCCAGTCTTCAATAGCTTTCAGTGGTGTGGCAACACTGTATACGTGTAGTATAAAGGTGCCGCGGACTAAAAACTTCTCAAGGATAGTCTAAAACCGACTATCCTTGAGAAAAAACGACTGTATTGACGAAAAATCAGCTGATTTTCAAAAACTACTATTTGAAGAAGAAATCTACTATTTTTACGAGAAACCGACTGTTTCTAAAAAAAAAATTGACCGGTTTCAAGACAAAAATCGACTGTTTCTACGAATAGTCGCGGCGGTTCGCGCCAACTAGCTATTTGTTTTACCGACGGGCCGACAACATTCGGGGGGGAGGGGGTGTCCCCCCCTCCCCACCCTAGTAGTGACGCACCTGTGGTCAGCACTGACGTCGGAAGCCAGAATTGACACAGAGCAAAATAGCACTAGGGAGCAGCGAAAAGGCTTGAAAAAAGTGACACACACTCGAATAACAGCGACACTAGCACCACTAGTGATAGAGAAAGTCCCTACTGAAACTCGATCAGTCGTGCATCAGCGCTGGCTCAATAACTTAAAGTTTTGAACACAGCAACAACAACAAAAAAAACCTCCCCTGTTTCTTCCATGTTTGCAGACCGCATCTTAGCTTTGCAAATGCCACAAGCGTAGTGGGCGACGCTACAAGTGTGTGAAGATTGTGAAGCATGGAAGGCATAGAGGCGTATTCTCGCCGTTCCCTGGGGACTCCACTTGATGAGTCTCCGTGTTTTTGTGTGTCCCAGGGACTCACACCCCGCATTCTCGCGAGTCCCAACGGACGAGGAATGCTCCGATTATCATCACCATCATCAACAAGGTCTCCCTTTCAGATTTGGAGCGCAGTCAATTTTTGCTGGTGTTGGTGGAATATAAATTCAATTAAATAAACTGGATCCAGAGTAATTTGGTCAACTGCATATTTTTTTTCGAACGAAATCCGTTTTGAAAGCATTCCCCATGTTTTTGCAGTTTTCTGTACGCGGAGTCCGCGTGGAGTGACTCCCTCTATTTGGCGAGAATATGCCTCTAGTCTAATTTTTGATTTCGTCATCAGATGACGCAAGCGACAAGCTTTTTCAGTGACTCCCTGCCCACAGAAGAAAAGAATAAACGAATGAATGCCGAATGTAAACAAACAAGAAAAACAACTGAACTAGACTTGAAAGCTTGACCAGGGAGAACTTGTCACAAGATAACTGCTTATACTGTGTGACTGCCCTAACTGTGCGGTTCAGGACATTCTGGTAGGTTGTTCTAGCCTTTTTTTTAGGCTAGGCTATATTCTTAGGTGAGATAGCCTAGGCTAGTCTATTCCTATTCATTTTTGTTCTAGGCTAGGCTAGGCTATCTTCTTAGTACAGTAAGATAGCCTAGCCTATTCAAGGCTGAGGAGAGGTTGTGTACCTAGGCTGCAGAACCCTGACACAACCTCAAATGAACATACTGAGGATAATGTCCGTCATACACAAATTTTGGGGCATGGTGCCCCAACGTCTAGACATGCCCGAAGGTATGGGCATGGTACCCCTGTGGAATTTGGTTAAACTGAGACTGGCTACATACCTAAATAGGGTTGTCTTCCTGTCCTAGATAAAAAGAGACCTGATTTTTTCTATCCAACCTCATTTTCCAGTTTTCAAAATGTTAGAGCACTTCCAAGCATCTTCCAAGAGACAGGCTAGATAGTAGAGTTTTTTTGGAGGCCACTTCCAGCCACTTCTCTTTAAGTTTAATCTTTTTCAGAAAGCTTTTCAATCTGTTCACTTGAGCAAATATTTCCTTTAGATTGTTTGCCTTTTATTGTATTTATTTTGCCTTTTTGACTATGTTCATGTTAACGAAACTCAATAAACTCAAAAGAAATATAATAAAAGTCAAACAATCAAAGCAATTTGGAAGGAAAGGATATTTAATTCCTAAAGGAAGAAAATTTAAAAGCTTACCTCATCCACTACCTAGCGGTGACTATCTAAGAAGGGTAGAGTAACCTAAGGGCGAAACCTGGAAAAGGATTGAGTAACCTAGTGGTAATACCTTGAAGAATAAACCCACTAGGAAAGAAGTGAACTCCACAAAACTCTATGTATCTGGTGCGACTAAATTGTGATGGAATTCCATACAAGTGTGACGTAGTGGTGACGTCATGAAGATTGAGGAGTTTTCTGGCTTTGTCAGAAAAATTTAAATTTGTGAAATAAGGTCAGCAATCAAAGATCGTTTCTTTTTCAACAATGTCATTTTTGTTGTTGAAAACAGTCATTATTTCTGCAGAAAAAGTCAGTAAAAATAACCAGCCAGTCAGTAAATGCCTTCGGTCTCATTATCTTTGTTAGCAATCAACAACACGAAGCTCACAAGAAGACAGGAACAAACAGATGTATAGTTGTATCATCAAAATACTGATTGAGAAAGTTATCTATGGTACTAGCCCCCAGAAGTGTCACTAGCCAAAATGTTTTTTTTGGGGACTAGGCATTTACCGACTGGCTGGTAACTTTTACCGACTTTTTCTGCAGAAAAATGTCGCATGTATTTGCACCTCTTCGACTTTGTTTGGTCCAGATAATTCTTCAAAGAAATAAAAGTAAGTGGACAATACATGATATCAATTAATTCGGTCAGGATGGATGTATTTTCAAGAGAGGTGCTCAACCGCAAACAAATATTTCAGATTTCCAGAGAAGTCCTCCCTTCAAAGAAATCTATCTGGCTTTAACAGGAACTAGAAACATGACAAAAATTCTAGGCTTATGCTCATACAATGATTTAAATATTGGAAAAATAAATTTTACTTCAACATTTATACTGAAGCATATTTTTATTTTCAAACAGAATCAGCTCATTCTTACCTGAGCTCAAATATCTCACCACGATTTACAGAGTGATGAAAAAGGTAGAGTTGTCAAAGGTAATAACCAGAAAATCCCTTTTTTAAACAGGTTGAATGGAAGAAAAGGCATTTTGAATATTTTTGGAAGAAAAACTATTGAGAACAAATCAGATTTTGCCTCTTTACTGTCGAGATAGCCCGGAAATTTAATTTTAGCTTTTTCGCGGCAAATGTGGAGGTTGTGTAAGAACAAGGTCAGGTACCCCTACTGTAGATGTTCCACATGCTATCCTTGTGATTTAGTCTTTATTTGCAAAAGTTTACAAGGGTGGTAGAAATATAGGGTGGCAGAAATAGCAATGTATACAGTAGCCTAGTTCCTAACTATAAAGAAACAAAATCTTAGGATGTATAGATGTAGGACCAGTATAAAGGTGTAAGACCTAGTAGGGCTAGTTGTTTTAGGTCAATCGACGTTATCCAGTCACACAAATCCTCAATTTTTGGGCATGGTGCCCCAACGTCTGGGCATGCCTGGGCGTACTGGCATGGTGCCCATATGTTCCGGCACCATGCCCTGCAGCATGGGCATGGTACCCCTGTGGAATTTGGTTAAACTGAGACTGGCTACATACCTAAATAGGGTTGTCTTCCTGTCCTAGATCAAAAGATACCTGATTTTACTTTCTATCCAACCTCCTTTTCCAATTTTCAAAATGTTAGAGCACTTCCAAGATACATAGGTGTCAACTACATTCTGAAGAATCGAGTGAGTTTGCATCCAAGCAACTGGCAAAACCAGCAATTCTCGACTTTGGCAGAAATTAATTTGGAAGATGGCCGGAGGCATGGGGGATAAGGAAGATGCGTTGAATCTATTTATGAACTTCAGGTTCTTGTCAGACGAGTGATTTCATTGGATCTTGCCCAAACCCCAAAAATTTGGTAGACCTGAAAACTTGCATTTTTAAGTCGACTATACTGAAATTGTTTACTGCAATGTCTGTAAGCCATTAACACGAGAATGTTAGCTCAAACGTTAGAGTATCAAACTGCAGACCGGGAAGTTCTTAGTCTTTCCCTATTGGTGTCACCAGCAGAGATGGGCGAATCCGATCATCAAAGGATTCGAATCCGAATCCGAATCCAGGGCTAGGTACGAATCCGAATTCACCATTTTAGCTGAGGATTCGAATCCGGATTCGAGTCCGGCTTTAACAAGTTGAGTCGAATATACTGGTATAACAGGTTATAGTTTCTTAATGAAGGGCGACAAAAAAAAGAAGAACAGGCTACACTAATAGACAAGGCACTAATTGCTTTATCACTGAACCATGTGATCTCTTCTGACCTTTCATGGCATGAAAATACAAAGACGGTTGTAAAGAAAGCTAACAGCCCAATTCAAATGCTAAAAACCCTGAAAAAGTTTCGGGTTCCTAAGGACAAGCTAAAGCTAATGTTTTGCTCTTTCATCCGACCCTTAGTCGAATATGCTTGTCCGGTTTGGCACTTTGCTATTACCCAACTCGAAACTGATAAAAATAGAGCGAGTTTAGAAGAGATCGCTGCAAATTATCTATGGCGGTTCCCCCCTACCATACTCTTTTTACCTCAAAGAATTTAAAATTGAATCCCTTTCTTCCCGCCGCGAAAAACTATGCCGCAACTTTGGCTCATCCCTTCTCCAGCATCCCATGTACCATTCATTCCTTCCCCCACCCTTTGTTCCTGTAAGATCTTGTCCCCCCCCCCGAGAAGTGGCTGAAAAGGTTCCCAAACTGACCCCAATCTACTGTAACACCATGCGCTACAGTAGAAGCTTTGTGCCGAGCTTCGTAAAGCAGTACAATGCTCTTTAGCATTGAATGAATGAATGAACGAATGAATTTATGATGCACTGCCCAAGGGCGTAAGTGCAGTAAAAAAGATAAAGAAATATAAAATAATCGCAAAAAACACAACAAATATTTTCCATAAAGGTTCACTAATTTAGAATCACGTTGATGGGATAATGGACAGGTAATTTACCAATCGAAGAACACAAATGAGAGGAGAGGGCTTCAAGCGTCAACAACGGGTCGGAAATTAACAAACGGCGGATAAGGTACACAAATTTTTCGCATCGTTTGCGCAATTGTTATACCAAGCCATTGAATTTTTTCCTCTTTAAGCCATCGAATTGTTCTGCCTTGTTACTTTTTTTCCTTTTAAATTATCTGTTTACAATTTATTTTATCTTTATTTATGACTTTATTTATGACTACAAAAACATCGTATTTGGGCTCTGCCCACGAGAGATATGTTTTGCTTTATTATTAAATAAATAAAAAAAAATCTCCTTCTTGAACAGAAGAGCTCGAGAACAGCTTCAACCGTAATGGGACTGATTTTGGCTTTAGTTGCTCAGCCGATGGCCCCAGCAATCGAGAAAAGTTTTTCCAGATCAGAACCTGAACAATGAACTGCCAAAAACTCCAAGCGAGGAAATTGTCCAGTTAGTTGTTTCCAACTGCACTTTTTTTATTTTCCTACTTTATAACCATATGACCCGTACCCACATCAAATGAAACCGACAAAGAAATAGGCTCAAGCTGGAAAGTTAACTTCATTTTCCAGCTTGAGCAGAGCGGCTTCTGGCCTGAAGAGGACCGTTAACAAGAAGAAAATACCGATTGCGATTACGGATAACATGAATTCTATGAAATGAATTTGTATTGCCTGGAAAATCACAACGGTAGGACAGAGCACTTACTGGTACGGATGCGTCAACAGAAAACATGCGCGAATCTCAAGTTCCAAAGGAACAGCTTTTCCGAAGGTGGACTTCTGTAAATTTAACTTAAATGTTACAGTACGCCAAAGAGGAATTTTTATTCATATTGTTATCTGCTCTGTTTTGTTCGAGCTCTAATGTTTTCCTATTTGTAGAAGTCATTAAATAAGAGTAATGGCTGATAAAAGCGACAGCCCCGTTCCAAGCAGTGGAGATGAACATTCTCTGGATGGTGAGTGAAGCCTTCTTTTCTTTTACATTACAGCTGATGAATTCATGCTCCACTCGGGTTTTTGTTGTCTTTCTCTTCCTTAGACTAGTTCAGCGCTACTACAAGCTTTGTTTTGGGTTTGGTGATAGGGTGAAACTGGTAGGAAATGGATGACGAAGGGCAGGAGATGTGATAGGAAGTGGTTTCTACGGGCTTCCTTCTCCCCATATACTTATAACCTCGCCCGAGTTGGTCTCGGGTCGGAATATATTACTATTCTGACCCGAGAATAACCCGGACGGGCCCCAGTTGATTTTTGAGTCGCATGAAAGATATGGAAGTAGGAAGATTGGGCAAGAGGGCTGGACGAAAAGAAAAAATAAAATAAAATTTGAGGTTACGGACAAGGTCCGGATACGTCTCTATTTGTCACTCCTCGTCTCATTATAAGCATCCATCACACACACATAGTAAAGTAGATCTATACGTTGATGAACAGAAAGGAAAAGCTTCCACTTCTTGAATTGAAGGGTAGTGCAAAACTCTCGTAGTCAAGAAGGTTCGCACATTTTCTCTGGTGAAGCAATGTAATTGAGCACCCATCCTAGTAAAGTTTTAGTTAACTGATGTGGTGTTTATCACCGGGAGATTTATAGGAACTAGACACCATGGCGGCTCTGAACTGTAATGTGGAGCTAGAACATGGGATGCATCTACTCTGGGCATTTTCGAACACTGGAAAACAACAGCAGCAGGCCAAACACCAATTGGGCAAAATAGTTGATTCCGTGTTTTTCGGCTATACTTTCTAGAGCGGTGCAGAAAAACTTATAAACCCACTAGTTTGGGAAAGATTATAAGGACCTTGCCAGACTGAGATTAAGTGGTTAGAGATGTAAGAGAGGATGGTTAGGATGTAAACGGGCCTGATAGCTTGGAGTAGTGGATGATCTGATTTCTTGTCCGACACTCCCTTGCTCTACTAGGTTCGCCTGTTGAGTGACAGCTGAAAACGGAAAGAGCGAAAGTGAGTGATAAGTGAGTTGGCCTCGAGATGGTAAATAATTCGCTTGTTTAGTATTCTCTCTATGACCTTTCATGCCACATAGGTAAGACTGATAGTTCTATAGTTCACTACAGAAGTTTTGCTATGCGTTGGGCGCTGATATAGCCGGGCTTAGTTCCTTCAACAGCCGTTGCTTGAGGCCATCAGGTCCGGTCGTTGTTGGCATCGAGCTCCTTAAGCTGTTTGGTTACTTCTTCGAATGTGACTGGTGCAGAGCAAAACAAAGTTTGCTCTCGACTGGTGAATAAGAAGGGAGTCTGAGCCTGTTCTGCTGGTGGAGGGGTTGGTCATAGGTCGTCCTTGGAAAATACTGAGACGAATTGAGAGGTGCGGGAGGAGACTGTAATGTTATTTTCCAGGTCTGGTACGGAGTGTCTGCCTGTTTCCAGAATCATTTTCGGTTTTCCTTGACGTTTTTGGTCAGGTCTTCTTCGTAGTTTGCAGTCAGTTTTCGTGTTTCTTTTCTGATGAGGTTCCTGTCGATTTTGTACTTCTCACATACTGTCGCCGTTTTTTATTTCATGTACTTCTCCCAAAGGTTTGTCTTCCTGTTGCGCAGTTTCTTAAATTTTGGGGTGAGGAAAGGTAGGGTTTTGGGTTTCTTTTCCAAGTCACTCTGGTGTGTTTGGCTTGACTCTCTAGTAGGGTCTTTTTTATGGTTAGCATGAGGCTTCCACAGCTTCTGAAATCAGTGTTTCCAGATTAGCATCTGACAGCTTCTCTACCACCATCTTGTAATTAGTAAAGGATTGCTTGGTATATTTTGATAGTTTGGAGTTGAGTTTTATAGGTGAGAGAACTGACATGTGGTCGCTTGAGCCAACTGGAGCGACCAATCGGAGCGACCAACCGGACAGAGTCTGTGTCCTGATCACCTTTTCTGATCACTCTTGTTTCATTCTTGCCGGACAAATAGTTCGCCTGGGATCCAGCCGAAACCGGAAATTTTCTTAAAGCTCAAAGCTGTTTCTGAAGTCGGTTAGAGATTCGGTAGAGGGATAAGGAGACATGCTGAACATGTTTTTAAAAAGGAGACATGCTTTTAAAAATTTTAAAAACGATTATCAGGCTTTTCCTGGCTGGACTTCGATCGCAAAGTTGAAGAAGTCTCTACGTTTCCACGCAGGTGCTGGAAATTCTGGCAGAAATTTAAGTCCACGACAGCCCGATCCTGATGGTTTGTCCGCAGCACGAACTTGCACGTTGTCCGAAGTCCTCCAGCTTCGTTTGAAGTGTGTATTGGCCTTGACAGGTTGTAGATGTAATCCCTTAAACATAGAAATTAAAATAGTAGAAGGAAGAGAAATTTCTAAAATTCTTCTTCGGTATAGTGGTTATGTCACTGCTTAGAGTCGAGCGTTCCATGCGATAAGGCTGCACCTCATTTGAGGCTGATTTGATGCGGCAAAGTCGTTCTCCATGCGTGACAAAAATCAAGAATGCCTTAAATGGGTCTCAAATAAAGCTCAGACTTATCGCAATGAACGCTCGACTTTACGCAGTGAAATTTGTAACTACTATACGAACACAAACTTTTAAAATTTCTCTTCTTTAGTTTATTTTAAGATCTAGATTCAAAGGATTACATATGCAAATTTTCAGCAGGTGCCAATACATACTTCGACAGTGTGGCAAACCATGCGCACGATCGACTGTCTTTTGAAGCGGTCGACCTTTGTTTAGGGTGCTTTCAGCAGGAATAAGGTATTGGCTATTATGCAGCAAGCAGCAGCTTGCGTTGCGGACAGGTTGCGGAATCTCGGAGTGAGCTAAGCGTCATACTTTGACGTAGCAAGCCATCCGGTAATATTGGACTGCTTTGGCGACGTTCCATCGTGACGTAAGTTATGACGTATAGGATAGCTGCTAGGCGTGAGGCATTCCGATTGCGTATTTTCAGGCATCTACGTTTTCAGCTGAGTAATTGCTTGGGACTTTCCGGAACTCGCGGAGATGGTCTGCCTCGGAAGTTCCGAGTTGTTTGTACTACGCTGGTGATAGCAAATTTTTGGGATGACTCAGTTTCAAAACTGTCGTCAGCGAGTTCCGATGTGGTGACATTGCGTGGTCTGAAGCCGGTCATTGTTGATCTCGTAACTAGTACCGGAAGTTTGAGTAAGGTTTAACCCCGGCTCACCCCTTTGGGTACAAATAGTGGCTGCGGTGATACAGTAGCTTCTTTTAGTCTGTGATTTTGGCAAATTCCAGTTTTATCCGTAGTAGGCCGTGATTATCTGTCGAAGTGTGCGGAGACCGAGTGTGCAAAACAATTAGCTTCATCGGCATTGTCTACTTATCCTACTTTTGTGATTTCCGTAAAGGGATAGTGTGACACACGTGTGATTGTTACTCTGTCGAGTTTCGGCGAACAGGTTTTGATAACTTATGGATACTTGGAAAGAAAAGATGAGCAGTTCTTCTGGAGATGTAAATGGTAACTTCTCTGATCTTGGTGATATGAGGGGTACTGTGGACCCATTCACCTGGGATTATTGGACGTCAGAACAAGGTAACGTTGCGTCATATACCGTCTGTCATGTCTGCAGTAGCTTTAATTAGAGGGAAGGGAGGGTTGTCATCCCGCCCGAGAAGCCAAGTTTAATTATTGGAATGACGCAAATCTTTGATAATTAGTTATTATAAGTGGAAGCTTCATTGAAAAAATATCCCAGAAAAGGGAAATTCGGGGCTACGGCCAGGATGATCCTGGAGTCTGCGGGAGTGAGCCTGCGGAGTCTGATAAAATGTTCCGTTAATACGTTGCTCCGAGAAAAGGACGTGGCTTTATCCTCGCGGAAGATAATGTCGCGCTCTAGGCCGGCCCCCCCCCCCCCCCCTCCCGATGCACCTGAAGTTGCTTAGCGCTTTGTCTTGCATGAAGTTAACATGGTACATTATCCGTTTTCTGAATACGATGACGAATTCGCCGCATTCTTTAAAGCGAATGGGAGTTCTTAAATTCGTTAGGTCCTGCCGATACTTTGGCTGGAATTGTCTACGCATAAGTGTCAAGATGTAAACCTAAGTGGCAAGCGACGAATCGAAAGCATTTTTTTTTCTTTCACTGTATTCAGTCGTTGCTGTTGTTTTTCCCCATGAGTTGTTTTTACACTTAAATTGCAATTACAAATCGGAATCCTGACCATGGGCATAAGCAGTTGAGCAGTGAATTGACTTGTTGACTCATCCCATACACTAGTAAAAAAGAACTTTCTTCATTGACACAACTTTTCTCGAGGCGATGAAGGGGTGAATCACCCAGAGCTTAGTCATAATGACATTTCACTTGACTTTCGACACAGGAGCTTGAAAAAGCACGTTGCTCATTTTTGCTTGTAAAGTGTTTTTTTCGCCCTCCAACTGGCCTTGGACTGTAGGCCAGTCGGTCGTCTGGGCCAAAGCTGGGTTCTGTCGGCTCTGTCCCAGCTGTCATAGTGCCCGCCCCTTTGTCAGATAGAGCGATCAAAAGGTCGGTTTCCGACAAACCTCATCGCTCCGGGTAGTGACCATGGGTAGAGCGTAGCCACACAGTACTGGTAGAAAGGAACAGCTAAGAAATACTTGGCCACCGCGCTTCTGAGTTTCCAACTGAGGTTCTTGACACTGAAATCATGATAAGTTCTCGACGGACACTTCTTCCGGAGAGCCGCGATTTTTTTCGCCATATTCGACTTGGAGGTGAAATAGGGCGTCGCGAATTTCTGTGGTTAGTTGCGTGGGAACCAAGCTTTATAATATTCCAGGAAAGCGGAGGCGTTTGAAAGTCAACATACCACTTAGACCCGCTCTGTATGTATTGAAGGTATTGCATTGAGAGACGTTTGGCTCGGCTCAATTTTTCTTTCTTTTCTTTTTACCACATTTCGTGTAGTATTGTCATATGGAAATTAATTGAGAGTAAAGGGACCTTCTTCCCATTTAAGAGGTTTTGCTAAAGTGGCTAGTGGTTTAGTCAGTTGTCTGCATCCTGTGGCTGACACCCGTTTTTTTACACATCGAAACTATTTTGCCATAGTCATACCATACCTGAGTTTGACCATTGTACTTCCGTTTCTGAGTATTACGTTTACCGCCAAAAATGTGGTGCGCATTTGTCTTGAGTCCACCTGTGTCAAACCGAAATCTTTTGTTTTGAATCATCGTTGATAAGACAAGAATTTGAAAACAAGATCTTACTTCAGATCTGTTCTTTCTAACTAGGCTTTGTGTCAGGATCTTTGCGTCAAACCTCGTTCCACAGAGGATCACTTAAATTATGCCTGTAACCTATAATTTATTCGGAACATAATTACTGGGATCCCAAAACGTAAGTGGCGGGATACCTATGACGTCGCAAAAGTTGTCCGTCTGTGCGCACTATAACTCTCGAAGGGAATGAGATATTTTGATGAAACTTGGTGTGAGGATTCTTTGGGTCAAGAGTATGGTCGAGTTTGTAGATGGGCTCTTTAGCCCTACATTTAGGGGTGGGGGTAATTTAAATTATGGGCAAATGAAATATTTTTAAACAGAAAAAGACATGCAAAACACGATGGTTAAAACCATTTTCTCATCGAACAAGTAGTTCGCCCGGAATCCGGCCAAAACCGGAAAGTTTGTTAAAAGTAAAAGTTTTCTTTGAAGTTGATTAGATGTTCGATTTAGGGGTAGGAAGACACGCTGAACACTCATGTGACAAACTTTTCTCGTCGGGCAAGTAGTTCACCCGGAATTCGGCCAGAACCGGAAAGTTTGTTAAAAGTAAAAGTTTTATTGAAGTTGATTAGATGTTCAATTTAGGGGTAAGAAGACCTATGTGAAAAACTATTTTCTACCCGGACAACTTGTTCGCCCGGAATCTGGCCAAAACCGGAAAATTTGTTAAAAGCAAGGGACGTATAGTTCGTTCGGAATTTCAACCGGATTTATTTTTTTGTAAGTTGAAGTTTTACTTGAAGTTGATTAGATGTTCCTTATACGGATAAGGAGATACGCTGAATCGTTTCTGAACTGTTTTTTTTTCTGGACAGGTATGGTAGTAGATGATCAGTAATTTGGCCTTACTCAGTTTCTAAATTTTGAAAGTAAAGATGTCCAAAAAGTCAGGCGAACACTTGATACGGCGAAAACAAAACCTAATTGTCTGCATCAAATATTAAATTTTTGGGACCCCATCGGAACCTTTGGTCTTGTTCAGAATAACTTTCCCCTGCGTATCCGTATCCTGCGCATCCTCCAGTTAGTTTTGCAGGTTATGATCATTGAGAGGAGGGGCAAGCGCTGTATTCGGATAATTATAACGCTCTCTGGAACGAAAATAATAGCCACGCGGGCATTCGTCATCACTCTTACGGGAGTTCCTGCAGGATCAATAATTATTATCACTTATGATGCCGTGGATCAGTCATGAGTAAATTGTAACCATTGTAACAGTCGTGGAACGAAAATGATAAAGAGGGAGGAGCTTATTTACTTGTCTTTTGGAGACGTATTCTCGTGTGGTTACCCTTCGAAGCTTCGCGCCACCCTTGGGAAATGCCTGATCACACTTTCAGAGGAAAAGATCTTATCAGAGAAACGGGCTGTTTCTATTCCTTCCCATATCTAAATCCCCGGCAGGGCTGACCAGGATTCGGATTGTATTACAATTTGCTGTCACACTACCCTTGTTCCGCTCAAGCCTCTGCGTGAAGAAGTGTCCTCTTTTGATTCACCTCAACGTTAGTGGACGTCAACTAAAGTCGCCAGATGGCGTTGCGCTTTGAAGACAAGCTGCATTTCGGTCCGCTAGGAGAATAGATGGGCATTTCGTCGAGACTGATGCGCTAGAAATTGTCCGGTAGATGCTGAGCGTGTCCAGAAGTCTGACGAACTAGTGATTAAAATGAGGTGGCTGGTCTTTAGTTTGAAGTAGCGTGCTTCCGTACCTCAGCTTTGGGCTCGACTGCGTTTGTCATGTTGTTTGGTCCCTTTTGTCGTGATTCTTAGCTTGAATAAATAGCATATACTGCTAGGACGGAGAGAGATGATGATCATCCGAGAACTGCAAACTGATATCGGATTTTTGTCGGTGATGTTGGCTCACTCTAATAGTGCGAGAATAAAGTCAGGATTTCCCGGCCGGATTTTCTGCACTTTCATCGTCAAGTTCAGAAGATAACTTTTCGAAATGGAATTGATGCTGGTACCGAAAATCCAGGCAGGGATTCCAGTCCGCGAGCACCTGACCCTGGTCGTCTGTTCAAGGTATAAGACCAATTAGACTCCGAATTTTTTGTATTCAGGATTATCTGATTCTATCTTCTGAAATGGTTGGCGCTGGCTTGGCTCACAATAACACCAAGCTCACAAATATTAGAGTGATGCAGAATGTTGCTGTTTTGGGAAAAGTTAGTTCGCTATAATAGAAAGAAGATTGTAATATGCTGCCATCATCAGGTCTCCATTAGTGGTTTCCATAGTCTCTTCCGTTAGAAATATACGAAAGTGTCTAGGACCGTGAATCTTGCCCCTGTACCTCTCTGGGAAACATGTGGGAAATTTTAGCATCTGAACTAGGTGTGCCATGCAGGTGGTAATTTTGTGATGATGCAGTTGAGCTCAACAGAAGAAGTAGAATAAGAATAAAATTTACTCCATTGCAAGGTGGCAACCCATCGGGCTTGTTTGCCGTTGTTTAGCTGATTAGCTGAAATTTTCATTGAGAGGTATTTTGCCCTTTCCAAAAAGGGTCGAAATACCACCGCATACATGTTTCTACTTATATTCTTTGTTTATATCTACTTATATTTGGCCGTGAATGAATAGTTTTGTTTCCTATTGTTGAAAAAATTAATAAAATCTCTCAGAAAGGAGGACATAATTGAAGTACCCTTGCTTATTAACAAAAATCTTACTATCAAAGTTTCTGCCGAATATCCCCCCCCCCCCTCACACACACACAATACCCCCGAATAATGAATTTCAGTTGATCAGTCCGTTTGGAAACACCGAACATGATTCGAAGTCAGAGCTGAAGGAATACGCGTCACTCTAGTAGCATTCAGATACTTCATAAGATGCAGACTTTGGGATGGCAGTGCTGCTCAGCAAGGGGGAGACTGCTGTCTTCATGGGGTGGAGCGCGAGAGAGAGCCCCCTCGCTAAATTGGGAAGGCTGGGCCACGGTTTTCGTCAAAGAAGTTAGCAAGTTTATAGCCAGACCACGGAGTTCCGACAGCCTTTATTACAAGTCGGTCGATAAGAATGACTACAGTGCCAGAAGTTTCATAACATATAACACAAGGATGCCCGATTTCAACAGACAACACTCAAAACATCTGCTGAATTTTCCGATATCATGGCGACAAACAGAAGAGTTGCATTTTGGAGGTTTTTCAGCTCTTCCTGGCAAAGCTTGTTATGTATAAAATTTCAATGCATAATGCTTGCTGACAAGAGATAACATCTCAAGTCTCTGTTGAAACCGCGCATCCTTATTGTTGTTAAAACCGCGCATCCTTGTGTTATCTCTTATGAAACTTCTGACAGTGTACTAACACTGCTGGACCTTTGCATAATTATAACACCAGCCAGCATTGTTCAGAACTGTAAGAAGCTGAAAAGGGAAAAGTCAGCTAGAATAATCTTCAGCGATATTTCGACCCTTCTCTTCAGGCTGTAACTGGAAAAAACGAACCTTGAATCACTGCAGAAGTGCCGAAATGTCGCTAAAGATCCTAGCTGACTTTTCCCGTTTTTGCCAAAAACCTTTTTGAATATGATTCCCAAGTCAGGTTGGGCCGAAGGAGTAGTCTATTTAAAACTGAATCGACTTTGTATGACGAGTCAGTCAATCCCACCCGCTCATAAGTTATTCAGTGACAGACTGCAGACAGTAGATTACGGGACACGCCTTTTCTTGGTGCAAATAAGACTAATTGTTAGGCAGAGATGACAGAAGAAAATACTGAAAGGAATAGGTATTGCTAAATATTTGCTGTATACTTATACACATGCATTTACCAGCTAAAAACAAGTTCGTCTGCTTTTCCTGTTAAGATTTCCTTTGAGCTTGCCCATAAGAGTATTTCGGAATCGGGCCACGGCGCTCGTAGCGAATCCCGGTTTGAAGTCGCAACTTCGATGGGGATGATCTTGACATTGCAAATGCTCGAATGCTTCCGATTTAAATCCTTTAACGAGCATGACTCTTCAGTACTTTTCAAGGTCTCAATCGAATTGAGCTAGTACTGTTTAGCATGTTACTAGGCAGCCAGACAACATTGTTTCTGAGCCAAGAAAAAACTGAGTGCACAATATTCCGGCGAGACGGCAGAGTCGAGCGCGCACCTCGGTTGGCGCAAAGTTCAGTCTCCGAGTCCGACAGCGGATGAGTTGGAAGTGGAGAATGCTGGAGGAATAAGTTCCGTACGAGTGCAGGAATTTTTGAGTGAGACGGGAGGGTCCTTCGGCCTCGTCGGGAATGAAGGCTCGCTTGATCGAAAAGCAGCTCTGAGTTTCGTTTGGTGTTGACCCCCGGAGACACGGGGGGTCGTAGTTGGCCGTTTGGGCCTGAGTTGGTTTTAATTTGTCTAAAAGCTTAAAATGTACCCAAGAGGGATGAGACGTGACTCGGGCGAGAGGGTCTTCCGAGACGATGGACCGTCAGGCTCCGAACTAGGTGAGACAAACTTAAGAATAAGTAATCTTACGAAGGTATTAGCAAAATCTAGTGGGTGTGGTATCTGTGTGATATTTCAGGCGAGGGATTGTACATCCTCTATTTTAGTGTACAGCACGGACCAGACGGTTGCCCCTTCTTAAAACATAGCGTAATCGCCTTATTTATGGCCTGCACCGGTGCCGGGAAAGGGTGTACGGCAGGTGACAGGGAGTGGGCAACCCCTGACTTCAGGTCGATGTTCGTAGACGGCGATACAAATTCTGCGAACTTGTATTCCGGGATTGTCCGAGGGATTCTCGTACACATTGTCATAGAGCTATTCATCAGCCTTTGATAAATGCTCCAGAAATCCTTTGCCTCGCTGTAACCGCTGCAACATCGAAAGAATTAGGACAGATTCAGATATTCCTTCAGCCCAAGCTGACTGCGAATCGTGTTTGACGGTGCAAAACGGATAATTCAGCTACATTTTATTAGAGCTATATTTCTGCCCTTCTTGGCAAGGGTCACCTTCAGGGTCAAGCCGCTTAAGCTGGAAAATGAACTGAAATCGGTTCATTTTCCGGCTTGAGCCTGAAGAGGACCGTTGCCAAGAAGGGACGAGATATAGATCTAATAAAATGTAGCTGAATTATCCGTTTTGCATCGTCAGATAGGCCTGCTTCAGGTCTCCAAGGGAGACCTCCTCTGTGTCTCTGTTGCCTCGTTATGAGTGTCCATCACACACATAATACCTACAGTCCGAGATACAGTCGACCCATAAGTTAATGAATGTGAGAATGATAGGTAGTGCAACCTCTGATCTTCAGGGAGGTTCGCACTATTTCGGTTGAAGGAATATGATTAAACACATATGCTAGTAGAATTTCAGTTAAACGTTTATGATTCTGATGACCATTGGGACTAAATATGAGCTAAACCGCAGGGTGGCTTTGAACTGTAGTACGGAGAATAGAGCGATCCTTGAATAACTATATGATTAGGGCCTCTGCCAGCATCTTTGGACCTTGCAGCCCTACGTTGACCTACTTGCTTACATGTATGCAGCTATTTGTAACCTCTCCACGGTGTCAAAATGACAGACGGAATCGGAAAGAAGAAAGATAACATCTGTACCTCATAATATTCAAGTTTTTAATGTGAAGAAAACTGTACCAACAGAACTAGAACCGCCTCCGAGCCCAATGATGAACCCCAAGTGTGGAGGCTGTCATCCTACCATAAAAAGTGTTATTGATATAAGATAGGAATGAGTAATGTGAATACTACTGTACCTTTTCGTTCTGAAACCTCCAAAATCAGCCAACATTATCCTCACTAATAGAGAAAATAAACGACACTTTATGACGATCAGTCTGTCAATTCCACCCATTCGTGATACACCTTTCTTAGTAAATTTGGGTAAGTGTTAAGCAGAAATTATAAAAAAAAGTAATCTATGAAAAAAAGTTCACTGCGGAGTGTATAAAATATAATTTTTCAGTCTTCAACCAGGAAATAGTGTAAAATATAATGCGCTAATTTGATCCGGTTTTCGATGATATTCGGTAGGGGCGACGAAACTTCCAGAAGGGCAATGACCTCATACTGAACATGGAACTTCTCCGTGGAGTGTGTTTATGACATAATGTGACAAATAGAGCATAGTATAGGCGAAGTCACGGATTAAATGTTTAATTTTTTTTTGTTTTTCATTATATTTAGTTTTCTTTCTCATTTGATCCAGTAACTTCACCTTAAGGTTGTACAATGAGTAAAAAATAAACTATCGTCATAAGGCATCCAGCATCCCTCCAAGTATTGCATTGTTCGAAAATATAGCCTGTTAGCCGAATAAACTGTTAATTTTTCAAGCGCCATTCTCTCTGATTGTCTTTGTCTCGTTTGTTCAACAGATCCTTGTCAAGTGTGTTCTCATTGCGTGGTATCATCTGGTGACGCTGAGGCCTACGTAACAATCGCTGAGCAGAGATATTTCACTAAATCGAATGTAGGGGTAAGGTAGGCGTCCTTTCCGGCTTAATGATAAATGACGGAGGGAATCCCTGCGCTCCCTCACGTAAGCACCGTGTACGGTCCTAGTCCCTCCCGGCTTCCGGAGTTGGTTGATTAATTGATTTGATGAACATTTCGTCGACTTTTAGCTTAAGCGAATAGGGCGGAGGCCGACAGTCTAGTTGCACATCACTTGTTCACTTAAATTGGCCTGAAGACCGGATATGAAAGCGTTACTTCGTTTGTCCACGAACCCCAGATAATCTATTTCATCGAATTACCTTATTCTTTCGGATTTGTGGTATCCCTATGTGCTTTTCCCTCTATGCTTGAAATATATACCAACGAAGTTAAGCCATTGCTGCCGTGAGCCCGTAGCCAAAATAGTAATTCTTAAAAATTACGAATATCTTTATAGTACTTACTAAGTTCTGCATATTGCAAGTTGTCATCCGTAACGATGACCACGTTTGAAAAGAGGTTCAAGTGGCACAAAGTCGATACATTTTTTAAATCCCTTCGTCTCGTAATTCGGAGTGCATAGTATACTACTATAACGACGAATGAGTGAGAAAAAAGAAAAGAAACTCCGCTTATATTTGTCAGAGCTGGTAAATAGGAGGATGGCAGAAAGCAAAAAACGCCTTAACGATACCTTAGCGAAAAATGAATTGTCTATGAGTCGGCGGGTTTGTAATGTATCGATGTATTCTGGGGGGAGTGGGGGGGGGGGGGTAATGTGACATCTTGATAGTTTTATCTGTCCTTTAGTTTTAAGGTGGTGAACATGTTGCGAGTCCGAAAGTTCTGTGGGTTTCGCAATAGCTTGGACTGGTGTGGATCGGACAAAAAGTTAACTAGTGCGTCTGATTAAATAGATTAGGGATAAGTAACATGTCTTGGGTATCTGGCAAAGATCGGAAGTCTACAAGACCGAGTCCGGATGGAGAAGTCCAGTAAGTAATCGCTTTGAAATCCCCAACGACAGTTTTGGTCTAGTTCTGAGAGATATCAAGTCTCACTTTGTGAAAGCAGACAGTGCCTACTTTTCCCCGAGCCTTTTTCTTCCACTCCATTCATTTGCATATGTGTCGTTTCTCTCGAATATGTTGCCTATGTGATACCTTCCAGATATCCTAAATCAGGAGTGTCCGATACCAGGGACTTCCAGACGTTTTTGGTCTGGCTTTCCCTTCCGGGTCGCTTTCGACGAAAATGGATGTCTTGACTCCGGGAGAAATTTTTTTAAGGTGAAGCCTGGCTTTTGCTTGACCCACCATGAAGAAACAAAACCAAAGGTTTCGATGGGATCCCAAAAATTGTAAAATTGTCGCCAGACTCCTTGAGCACTTTACCAATAAAATTTAGAAACAGATTAAGGCAAATGGTAATCATCTGAGAAGACCAAGTTCAAATATGGATTCAGCATGTGTGTTTACCTTTATAGCCTGCGTCATCTCGACTTTGCCGAAAGTTCCTGCCTTAGCCTACTTCTGCCAAATTCCCGTTTCGGCCAGATTCCGGGTGAACTACTTGTCTTTCAAAAAAATTAAAGTTCAAAATCGGATTCAGCGTATCTCCTTACCCCTCTGTCGAACCTCTAATCGACAAATATTCTTTGAGCCCAAGCTGACTTTGAAACATTTATTCCAACAAAGTTTTCAAACCTGTAATCCAGGTTTGTTTCTTTCCCCGAAGTTGAACAAGAGGACTGAAAGCCTGACGAGGACCCTTGCCAAGAAGGGCCGAAATATCGCTGATGAAGAATCGTAGCTGACATATCCGTTGAAAACTCTGTTGGAATAAATCCTTTTAACAAATTTTCCGGATTTGGCCGGATTCGGGGCGATCTACTTGACCGGCGAGAAAATAATTTTCATATTCGGGTTCAGCATGTTTCCCTATCGTTAAATTGAACCTCTAATCAACTTCAGATTAAACTTTTATTTTTGACAAATTTTCTGGCTTTTTCGGATTCTGGGTGAACTACCTGTCCGGTGAGAAAATAATTTTCATATTCGGCTTCAGTATGTCTCCTTACCCCTAAATCGGACTTCTAATCAACTTCAGATAAAACTTACTTTTAACAAACTCTCCGGTTTTTGCCGGATTCCGGGCGAACTACTTGTCCGGCGTGAAAATGGTTTTCATATTCGTGTTCAGCATATCTTCTTACCCCTTAATCGAATATCTCATTAGCTTTTGAAAAAAAAAAAATTCGCTCCTTAATTTGAAACCCCTCCCCTAAATATTATTCCCCTACTATTGGGCCTGTCTACGAACTTGACCTTTCCCTTGAACCAAAGAATCCTCTCACCAGTTTTCATCAAAATATCTCATTCCCTTCGAGAGTTATTGTGCTGACAGACGGACAAGTTTTGCAAAGTCACAGGTATCCCTCCACTTACGTTTTGGGATCCCAAAAAGCCGCAGAGGGTCGTATACACATCAGATCTACGGTTCAATATTGTCAGCAAACATCTCATTGGCACGACGCTGGAACTGGAGTCTGTCGGCTCTACCTCTTCTCTCTCCTTCACCGTGCTAGAAGTACGTGTAGATTGGTGTCGAAGGTTTTTTTTCCCCTGGCTCATGATGAGGTGTAGAGGGTAGCCAAAGGTTTAGGGTACTGGGCATTTCGTTTTCGCTGACGTAAGAGCCCTGGAATGCTTTACTCGGGCCCGTATCCAGGAATTTATTTCGGGGGTGGGGGGGTTGCCTGCTGGTCGGGCAAAAAAAGTACAAAAACACATATATCAGAGGGAAAAGCCTATACAAATGGTTATTTTTGTATGTTTTTTTTGGGGGTGGGGGGGGGGTCAACCCCCTAACCCCCCCCCCCTCCCTGGTTACGGCCTTGGCTTTACTCCACCGCTTTCCCATTGATTGATCTGTACGGTAGCGGCAGTAGGATGATTGTGTAAGTGAACGGCTCATTCCTCAAAAGAGGTGGCTACATATTTGGAGATGTTCCCGAATTTTTGCTCATTCTTGCCACCGAGCAGAAAAAGGATTGGAAATGTCCTCACCCGAAATGTCGAGAGCGTTTCCTTATATTGATTGATGGCGTATGAAGAGGTTACACGGGAAGTGAAAGCGTCCATATAAGTATTTTAGAGCCTGGCAACTAAGCTAGTAACGCTTGGGGGAGCACGAGGTGGACTACTCACTTTTTAATCGTGCACTTTCTCGACGAGGTTATTGCCCGGTCTTTTGGATGTCTGTACTTATCGGGCTTGCTGCTGTAACTGATGATGGATGAGATTCTCATCTGTCGTAATGACGTGTGTCCATGTGCTCTTTTTTTTTTGTCGGCCGGCTGTACTATTACATCCGGCCAAAGCAAGAAGTGCAGCGTATATTTTAGGTCTTTATGGTTTGTTTTGACGGCGAAAAATATGCCGTTTTCCAGGCGATGATACGCAATGGTGTCGTGGGAAGGAGGCTGCTTTTTCTGCGATTATTTTTTTGACAGGACTGTCCTCTCTGTGAATTATTTGTCTGGGTTCTAGAAATTCTGGAGTTCTCAAAGTTTGCATTTTAGTTTATTTAATAGACTGTCCAGTGCTGGGTAGGTATGATAGATAATTTAATACATCGTTGTTTAAACATTGTTTTAACGAGTTTAACAAGACCAAAGGTGTCGATGGGATCCCAAAAATCTAATATTTGATTCAGACAATCGAGTCTTGTCTTCGCCAGATCCAGTCTTGGACAGGCTAATTATCAGAGAAAACCAAGTTCAGAAATACCTCTATAAACCATATCTATTTTGACGATACTAACCGGGACTTCCTGCCGATTTCCGAGCGAACTACTAGCCAGGCAAACAAAAAAAATACAGAAACAAAACCAGCGTATCTCCTTATCCCTATAAAGAACATCTAATCAACTTTGAATAAAAGTTTGACTTAAAAAAAAATCCGGTTACAACCGGATTCCGGAAAAATTATATGTCCCGGTAAAAAAACATCGTCATAAACCGACTCAGCCTCCCTTCTTACCCCTTAATCTGTCATCTACTCGAACTTTTGCTTTTAACAAATTTTCCGGTTTTGGCCGGATTCCGGGCGAACTACTTGTCCGTCAAGAAAATGATTTTCACCATCGTCTTCAGCATGTCTTCCTACCCCTAAATCGAACATCTAATCAACTTCAAATAAAACTTTCACTTTTAACAAACTTTCCGGTTTGGGCCGGATTCCGGGCGAACTACTCGTCCGATGACAAAATGATTTTCCCCATCGTGCTTAGCATGTCTTCTTACCCCATAATCGACTATCAAACTATCAACTCGAAATAAAACATCTAATTTTAACAAACTTTCCGGTTTCGGCCGGATTCCGGGCGTACTACTTATCCTTCGAGAAAATGGTTTTCACCATCGTCTTCAGCATGTCTTCCTACCCCTAAATCGAACATCTAATCAACTTCAAATAAAACTTTTACTTTTAACAAACTTTCCGGTTTTGGCCGGATTCCGGGCGAACTACTCGTCCGATGACAAAATAGTTTTCACCATCGTGCTCAGCATGTCTTCTTACCCCATAATCGACTATCACATTAGCTGTTTCAAAATATTTTGTTTGCCCCTTAATTTAAACCCCCTCCCCCACCCCTAAATGTAGGGCTACATAGCCCATCTACGAACTTGACTGGTCCGACGACCCAACGAATCCTCACACCAAGTTTCATCAAAATATCTCACTCCCTTCGAGAGTTATCGTGCTTACAGACGGACGGACGGACGGACGGACGGACGGACGGACGGACGGACGGACAGACGGACAACTTTTGCGATGTCATAGGTATCCCTCCACTTACGTTTTGGGATCCCAAAAACTCGTTGGCCATGTGTATGTAAGAAAGAAGTCATAACCTACAACCGGGGGCGTCGGAAGTGCGTTTTCCTTGGGGGGGGGGGAGCCAATATTTTGACCGAACCTTTCAAAAATTCTACCTTATCCTAGAAACTAAGAATTCGAGCTTTAAATTATTTTAAATTATCAAACGGAAATGGTTAAGTACAAAGAGTAACGCTAAAGGGCAGTATGAAAGATGATTAGACAGCTACTAGGCGTCTTTTTGCGAAACCCACTCTACAGTATATTGCCGGGGGCACGATTCAAGTAGCAGCTTTTACCTTACTCATTTAGACTCGAGACTAAATAAAATCGAGCGCCGCAGGCGAACATTTTCTGTATTCAGTTTGTTATTTCTTGTATAATTCAACTACTTCCCATACAAATTCCATCTTTTAACCGTGGCCATTTTACCATATTTTACTGTAGGCTACCCAATACTACCCATGATCACAGAAAATGAGCGCCATGTCGAGATTTTTTATTGTTTTCTTTTTCCTGCCGAATCTAACCATTTCCATGCAGATTCTAGTTTATAATGTTTCTCGAACCCCAAGCCTAAAACTGGCTTAAACATGTAGCTAAATGTCGCGCCCTTTGATGAAATAGATAACTTAGAAAGGCACCGCAGGCCGAATTTTTGGACACATTTAAGATTAGGGTGTCCTTTTGGGATCCAGAATAAAAGTAAGGACTATCAATGAAATCATGGATAATTTTCTGACTAGTGCTTCACTACCAGACTTTAGGATTGACTTCGAAATTCAGGATAAAAATTTGCAAATAATTATGGACAGATATTCGGGATTCGGTAAAGTGTCGTCGAAATCG
Organism: Branchinecta lynchi; assembly: GCA_023053575.1. Lineage (NCBI taxonomy): Eukaryota > Metazoa > Arthropoda > Branchiopoda > Anostraca > Branchinectidae > Branchinecta > Branchinecta lynchi. Next base: position 10,414,851 of record JAKZAP010000007.1, read on the forward strand.
GACTTTGGTTCGTGAGTTCGTGGTAACTACCGAATCCTGGCAGTTATACCGAATCAGTTATCGGATCACAGTTATTATTCTGATTTGGACCGATAGCCTATTCGGCCTAACTACCGAGTCCCAATTATACCGATTAAATATGTATTTTTTCGTCGAAACTGGACCGAAGTTCGGGATCCGTCATAGCTACCGAATCCTTGCAATTATCGAAAACATTACCGAATCCCGATATTATATTTGGACTGATAGCCTATTCGGGATTCACTTTAACTACCGAATCCCCATAATAATACCGAATAGTTTTGGTATCGAAAAACTACCGAATAATATTCGGATTCGGCATAATTTCGTCAAAACTAGACCGAAAGTCAGAATTTGTGGTAACTACCGAATCCTGGCAATCATACTGAAAACAAGACCAAAGGTGTCGATGGGATCCCAAAAATCTAAGATTTGATCCAGACAATTGGGTCTTGTCTTCGCCAGATCCTGTCTTCGCCAGGCTAATCATCCGAGAAAACCAAGTTCAGATATTCTATCTATCTATCTATCCATACCTCTATAAGCCATATCTATTTTGACGATACTGACCGAAACTTCCTGCTTTACTTTTGCCGAGCGAACTACTAGTCCAGCAACAAACGAAAATTCAGAAAAGAATCCAGCATATCTCCTTATCCCTATAAAGAACATATAATCAACTTCGAATAAAACTTTGAATTAAAAAAAAATGCGGGTACAACCGGATTCCGGACTAATTATTTGTCCGGGTAAAAGATGATAGTCATATACGGACACAGCGTCTCTTCTTACCCCTAAATCGATCATCTAATCAACTTCAGATAAAAACTTTTGCTTTTAACATATTTTCCGGTTTTGGCCAGATTCCAGGTGAACTAGCTGTCGGACGAGAAAATGGTTTTCACCATCGTGTTCAACATGTCTCCTTACCCCTGAATCTAACATTTAATCAACTTCAAATGAAACTTTTACTTCTAACAAACTTTCCGGTTTTTGCCGGATTCCGGACGAACTACTTGTCCGGAAAGAAAATGATTTTCACCATCATGAGCAGCATGTCTTCTTACCCCTAAATCAAATATTTAATCAACTTTAGTTGAAAGTTTTACTTTTAACAAACTTTCCGGCTTTTGCCGGATTCCCGACGAACTACTTGTCAGGCGAGAAAATGATTTTCACCATCGTGCTCGCATGTCTTCTTACCCCATAATCGAATATCACATTAGCTATTTAAAAATATTTTGTTTGTCCCTTAATTTGAACCCCCTCCCCCACCCCCAAATACAGGGCTACATAGCCCATCTACGAACTCGACCTTACTCTTGACCTAAAGAATCGTCACACCAAGTTTGATCAAAATGTATCATTCCCTTCGAGAGTTATCGTGCTCACAGACGGACGGACGGACGGACAGACGGACAACTTTTGCAATGTCATAGGTATCCCTCCACTTACGTTTTGGGATCCCAAAAACTACCAAATCCCAGTCATGATTCCGGATAATTTTGGACCGACAGCCTATTCCGGACTCTCTGTATCCATAAATATACCGAATAGTTTGGCATCGAAAATTTTCCGAATAATTTCAGTAAATTCGTTCACCAAATTTGTGATAACTACCGAAACCTGGTAATTATACCGAATACATTACCAAATCCCGATCATTAACCTAATTGATTTTTCCCATAGCTTATCCCGGTATCTGTATACCGAATCCATACCGAATAGTTGTTGTATCGAAAAATTACCGAATGATTTTTAGAAAACTTTGGGCCGGAGCCCAAAGTTTTACTGAGTCTCAAGAAGCTGAGAGAGTGCTGCACCCTAAGTAACCCCCCCGCGACGCCCCTGCCTATAACCGAATACCTTTTCAGTACTATTTTTTATTATCTTTAATTTGATTCTTATAAATTCCTTCAAGTGCTGTTACATTCTGTTAAAAAATTATGTCTATGCGGCCAGCTTTGGAAAAGGCCGCTGTGAAATATCCTAGAAGGTATAGGAGTAAACCCGCCCGGAAATTTGCACGTGAGCCGAAGGGCTGCCAACTCCCCGGCACTTGATGTACACCCTTTCCCAGTACAGTTCGGCACCGACAGTTGCTGAAAACTAAAATCGAGGGGGGGCATCTAAAAAGAACAAAATACCGAATAAAAAGAGGTTTAGAAAAATAGGCTCTTCGAACCACTAATCGAGGTCACATGATGGTTCGGTGCTCAAAGGCGGGGAGCCATGCACAAAAAACGATAGAGAAAAATGGCAAGGATGTATTTATGAATGAATGAATTAACCCGTCGTGCGATCACAGTACAGAAGACAGAAAATGAGTTTCGGTTAAAATACCGAATGAAAAACACATTTAGAAAAATAGGTTCTTCGAACCATGACTCACCTAGACTATACTAAGAAACAACAAAACGAAAAATCAGCGAAAAGAACAGACTTCAACTTCTGCTCTCACAAAATGATCCTACTGTGTCAATGTATCTTGAAAGTTTGCGTATAAAACGCGCCGAAATGGATCACAATTTGTCAGGAAGACGTCATGTTCATTTCTTCGTTTACGATATTCTTTCAGAGTTGGATTTTTGCGAACACAAAGGCGACCAACAATTTAGCGTGAATCCAATACGACCACAGCTGTTGAACGAAGGCATTGTGCTTCCTTTCGCGAAATCTTCGCGTTGTTACCAAGCCCTTTTTTTTACAGTTTTTTTAAGCTTAACGATTTTGGCAATGTCTTACTGCTTGAGTCGGCTGGTTTGAAATTCCTCACAGCAGATGCGAATTGCCAATACTCCGCCCCGGGAAATCGGGCTTTGTCTGGCACTGCTAGCGCGCGACGAGGACGTCTGGATAATCAAAGAGCTGGTAGTTCGCTCAGGGCTTAGGGGAAACCGACCTCGTTTCATGTCGCACTGGTCTATCCCTCCAAAGGACTAGGCGTTATTCCCTGTCCGTTCTCTGCCTTTTTCCTTTTGGCAAAAAGGAAATGGCATGTATTGCCTATAAGCAGGTGACCAAATTGGCAACAATTATTTTGTGTTCTCTTCATTTTGAAATTACTTACGGAGTGATACCGTACAAAAATATACATAGATATTTGAAAGCTATAAATATTTGTTTTAAACTTGTAGTTATTTACGGAATGACACCCACTTGTGAATACAAAATAATCATGTCGAAAGCCGGGAATGAACCGGAAAAGCTGAATGAAACCGTAATATGTATATAAAGAAAAGTAACAGATCTGGTAACGTGGTTCTGGAGCTTCATCTAGACCTGGGATACTATATGCATACCGAGAGATCTCACATATATTAACCGAGTTTTGTATCTTTATACTATGAGCTAGCCTACAGCCAGAAACGGAAATTAGGGCTAAACTACTGATCCGATGAGAAAACTAGGAACAGATATGGATTTAGCATGCATTCCTGTCGTCAAGGCGAAGTTCTAGACGACCATTATTTTTATTAACTTCAATTAACATCGTTGTTTGACTTTGTTGTTAACTTTAATAACTTTAACTTGCCATCGATTTTACGGTTTTGCCGAATTCTGGACAAATCACTTCATTCATTTGTCAGGTGAAAAAGTGGTGGTATGGATGTGAATGAACGTAAATAGAGTTCAAAATCAATTTGGCAGGTCTCTCACTAGTTTATCGGATCTGCGACCGAATGGGTTCAGCATGCCTCCTTGCCCCTGCACAGAATCTGTAGTCGAATTGAGAAACAACTTTTGCTTATTGCCGATTTCGACTTTTGCTCGGATTCCTGGCAAACTATTTGTACTGATAGAAAATAAAGTTCATTTGTGGATTCAGCATGTCTCCTTGTACTTTACACAACTCCCATTAGTTTGAACAAAATTTTTCTCACCTTTAGTTTGAAACCCCCTCTCCTCCCGCTAATCATAGGGCTACAGGATCTATCTACGAGATCTGATTTTTCTCTGACCCAGTAAATCCTCATACCAAGTTTCAATAACTATTCCAACCCCTGCGAGAGTTATCGTGCTAACAGACGGACAAGCTTTACGAAGTCAAGGTGTCCTGACGTTTTGTGATCTCAGAAAACAAAAGATGAAAGGGATGAAAGCTTATCAGGATTAGAGTTTTGGACTAGCAGTTCATTTCCGGGTCGGAGTATTTTCTGGAATGTATGTGGCATTATATTGACCCAGTTAATGTTCGTACCAAGTTTCAATAATTATTAGTCACTAATAAAACTAAAATATTAGTCATTAATAATTAGTCACTGGTATCGTCACTGACGTTTTGGGATCCCAGAAAACAAAACTTAAAAGGGTTGAGAAAGTTTATCAGAATTAGAGTTTTACACTAGCAGTTCATTTTCGGGTCAGAGAGTTTTCCGGAATGTCTGTGGCGTCAGACTAGACGTCAGCCCTAGGATATACCATATTATCAGACTAGTATATGTGGAGTACAGGTGGTATCAGATTGAAGGGATTATTTCCAGTCGATTGTGTCATGTCATTATACCCTGTCACCATAACTTCCAATTGGAAGTTGCGGACCGTGCTTTGCGGGGAAAAGATTCACAGAAAAGGAAAGGATCGATGTCGGCTTGGCTATCTAGCCGGAGACGACCTTGCTTTTGTCGCAGAGGTTTCCCCGAATCATCCGTGGAATTGCCGGTATCTCTGGGGAACAGAAGGTGATGCCAGGCCAAGTAGAAAGTGGTGAAATAGAGGCAATATTAGAGCCACGGCAGCAGATATTGTTTGTTGGTGTTGCCGTTGATGGTGGTGGTGGTTGGGGGGGGGGGTCAGCTTGCGTCAGGGTTTGTATTGGACCTTATTCTGACTGACAGGTAATTTCTTTAGTATGGATCTCGTAATCTTGAGTGAACCATATAATCCTGTTGGTACCGGTTGGTATCCGTGAATAGCACTGCCGGTCGGATCCGATAGGCTACAATTCTTGGCCCCAGATGGCCGCCGAAAAGAGTCGCGTCCACTAAGGGAGGATTGCCAAGAAAACAAGATCCTAGGCTCCTCATTTCACGGGAGCGTGTCTCGTGTTTACCCGACTACGACCATTTCCGCAAGACCCCCCCCCCCCCCTTCCCGCTTTTGTTTTGAATAACAGGATGGGGAGTCGCGAAAGCAGAGGATAAGGCGATGTTGTGTTTGAAGAAAACTAATGTTCGCACACATGCTGTAAACTGAAGAGCCAAAGTCTCAGCTCATTGTGTCGCTTAAACCGCTTGCATTTCAAGGAAGAAGGCGATAGTTCTATTTTTGGCAGGGGTGTCCAGGTTTTTCTAGGTTTTATCGGAAATCTCTTCGTAATCACCATCTCTGCAGAAGCTCTTGAATGGCCTATTGTTGTGTTCTATTGCTATGTTCCCTACTGTTGTGTTCTAGCTTCTATTATGTGTTACAGACAACAAAAAATAGGCTCTTCCAGGGGCATTTCCAGGGCGATAGATGCGATATTGGAGAAGTTACGCCTGTAAAAAAGTAGGAAAATTATTTTAGGAAATATCCTGCAATGAATCTGATAATTTTATTTTATTTTTGGGCAATGGTTTACATTTCTAGTCGTAGAGGGACAAGCACATAGAGGAATCACAAGTCCGAAAGAATAAGTTCATTCTATGAAATCGACTATCCCTGGATAACGGAGAAACGAAGTAACTAATTTTTATTGGGTTTTCAGGAGTATTTGAGTGAATAAGTGATATGTTACTAGGAGTGTTGAACCTCAGACCTATTTGGTTAAACTTTAAGATTGTCAGTTAAAACTAAATATTCTTTGAGCCCAAGCTGACTTTGAAACATTTATTCAAACAATGTTTGCAACGGATACGTCAGCTATGATTTTTCATCAGCGATATTGCGGCCCTTCTTGGCAAGGGTCCTCGCCAGGCTGTCAATCTTCTGGTTCAACTTCGGGGAAGGAAACAAACCTGTAGTAAATAACTGAAGCTTCTACCGACTATAAATATCTTATTAAAGTAAATTATCTTCAAATACCACTATAATGAAAAAACTAGTCCTCAGATTAAATTTTTGACAACGACGCTGTCTTTGCTGCACGATTGGGGCGATGACAGGAAAGGTTTTTTTCTGCATTTTGATCAACTTCGGTTTTTTCATTAATAAGGGGCTGAAAACTTAAATATTATTTTATTAATGACCTCGTTCTACGTTTCTATTATGATTACTTGCCTGAATCTATTACTTTGAATAGTCACTGCACGGAAAAACTAGTGCTGAGATTTAATTTTTGACACGGCTGCTCTTTTTGCTGCACGATTGGGGCGACGGCAGGAAATATTTTTTTCTGCATTTTGATCGACTTCGGTTTTGTTGTTAATAAGGGATTGAGGCTTAAATTTTCTTCCCTTAATAACCCCGTTCCATGTTTCCGGCAAAGAGTACTCGCTTGTATCTCGGTTAATGCCTGTTCGGTTTTTCTTTATCTCAACGGCTTCTCGAATGGTTTGATGGAGTCCGGTGCACGTTGCAAGAATTTGGGCTTTCTCAAAATATACTGAATGGGATCAAAATTTGCGACAAAAATCTCCTAGATGACGAACTTTGCCACATTCGGGACGTCCTGTTTGGAAACAAATACCCCATTCAACTGGTTGAACAGATCATCAGAAGACGACTGAAGCTGCATTCATCCCCCAAAGATCCTGTAAGTTCTACTAGTAATGGTGAGGCAGAAGAAAAAAATGCCCGCGTTTACCTTCCGTACGTCCGCGGAGTAACCGAAAAATTGTCCAAAAGTTTGAAAAAATACAACATCCAAGTCTTTCACAGAACCCAAAATACTTTGCTGTCCTACCTAAACTCCGGAAAAGATAAAGTCCCAAATCAGTACCAAAGAGGCATTTATTCAATACCTTGTGATTGCGGAAAGCGTTACGTAGGAAGGACAGAGAGAACTTTCGGAAAACGACTTGCAGAGCATGAGCAAGAAATTGACCACGCCCTCTCCAACGGACACCGTCATAACTATACTTTCAAATCTGCACTTGCAGAACATATTTTCGAAAACCCATCCCATTCAGTATATTTTGAGAAAGCCCAAATTCTTGCAACGTGCACCGGACTCCATCAAACATTCGAGAAGCCGTTGAGATAAAGAAAAACCGAACAGGCATTAACCGAGATACAGGCGAGTACTCTTTACCGGAAACATGGAACGGGGTTATTAAGGGAAGAAAATTTAAGCCTCAGTCCCTTATTAACAACAAAACCGAAGTCGATCAAAATGCAGAAAAAAAATATTTCCTGCCGTCGCCCCAATCGTGCAGCAAAAACAGCAGCCGTGTCAAAAATTAAATCTCAGCACTAGTTTTTCCGTGCAGTGATTATTCAAAGTAATAGATTCAGGCAAGTAATCATAATAGAAACGTAGAACGAGGTCATTAATAAAATAATATTTAAGTTTTCAGCCCCTTATTAATGAAAAAACCGAAGTTGATCAAAATGCAGAAAAAACCCTTTCCTGTCATCGCCCCAGTCGTGCAGCAAAAACAGCGTCGTTGTCAAAAATTAAATCTGAGGACTAGTTTTTTCATTATAGTGGTATTTGAAGATAATTTACTTTAATAAGATATTTATAGTCGGTAGAAGCTTCAGTTATTTATTACAGGTTTGTTTCCTTCCCCGAAGTTGAACCAGAAGATTGACAGCCTGACGAGGACCCTTGCCAAGAAGGGCCGAAATATCGCTGATGAAAAATCATAGCTGACGTATCCGTTGCAAACATTGTTTGAATAAATAAGTTGAAACTAAAAAGTCTTCGACCTTCAACCAACCCTGCACATTTATTCGTTGTGGTTTTGGCGTTTTCCATTTGTTCACAACACATCCAATTTCACATTCGTCTACTAGATCGGTATCACATGCGATTAGTAACAGACGCTGGCCAGCCAATTTTGAACGCAAAGTGGCCTTGGCCTTAACCAAATCTAATCTTAATAAAAAGTCTTTCCCCTTTTACTGAGGGAACAGGGGTTGTCTTGGCCGCTTGAAGGCTTCCCATATTAGTGGTAAGAGATCTCTCAATTCACGAAAAACTATATATTTATATATATATTATATTATATGTATATATTTTCTTTTTGTTTGTTTCGAAGCTCTCCTGGCGACTTTTGAGATCACGTCAGAACAAGGCTAACTCGTCTTTGAACTCTTCTCGGCTTATCACCGGAAAGGAATTGAAAAGCTGTCGAAACTGGAGTAGACGGTACCGTGATATTATTCCTGAAGTATTATTTGTAGTTGGAAATGATGAATTTCAGTAGGTTGCCCAATTCTTGAAAGCTATAGGAGCTATAGATTAGAGATTCTCGTAAGAAAAAAAATTCCGGTAGATTCCCTGATCTAGCCTCTAGTAAATTCAAGTTCCGATAGATTCCTTGAGCTAGATTTCGGTGAATGCCCTGACAAAATTCCGGTAGATTCCCTGAGCAAAATCCAGGAAGATTCCAAAATTCTAGTAGATTCCGTGGGGCGAAGTCCGGTAGATCCCCTGGTACATCTTCCAGAAAAGTCCCTGAGTATCCAAGTATTTATTTACGTACTAAAATGATAGAACACCGGACAACTTGGTCTGCAAGTTCTGGCAGATTCCTTGAGCAAGATTTCGGTAGATCCCCTGGGCAAAATTCCGGTAGATTCTTTAAGCAAAATTCCGGTAGATTCCCTGAGCAAAATTTCGGTAGATTCTCTGAGCAAAATTTCGGTAGATTCTCTGAGCAAAATCCAGGTAGATTCCAAATTCTATTAGATTCCGTGGGGCGAAGTCTGGTAGATCCCCTGCTCCATCCTCCAGTAAATTCCCTGAGACAAGTTCCGGTAGATTCCTTGTGCAAGATTTCGGTAGATGCCTGAGCAAAATTCCGGTAGATTCCCTGAGCTAAATTCCGGTAGATTCCCTTAGTAAAATTCCGGTAGATTCCCTGAGCAAAATCCTGGAAGATTCCAAAATTTAAGTAGATTCCGTGTGGCGAAGTTTGGTAGATCCCCTGATCATCTTCCAGTAAATTCCCTGAGACAAGTTCCGGTAGATTCTTTGAGCAAGATTTCGGTAGATGCCCTGAGGAAAATTCCGGTAGATTCCCTGAGTAAAATTCCGGTAGATTCCCCGAGTAAAATTCCGGTAGATTCCCTGAGTAAAATTCCGGTAGATTCCTTGAGCAAGATTTCGGTAGATCCCCTGGCCAAAATTCTGGTAGATTCCCTGAGCAAACTTCCGGTAGATTTCCTGAGGAAAATTCCGATAGATTCTCTGAGCAAAATTTCGGTAGATTCTCTGAGCAAAATCCCGGTAGATTCCAAAATTCTAGTAGATTCCTTGGGGCGAAGTCTGGTAGATCCCCTGATCCGTCCTCCAGTAAATTCCCTGAGACAAGTTCCGGTAGATTCCTTGAGCAAGATCTCGGTAGATGCCCTGAGCAAAATTCCCGTAGTTCCCTGAGCAGAATTCCGGTAGATTCCCTGAGCAAAATTCCGGTAGATTCGCTGAGCAAATTTCCGGTAGATTCCAAAACTTTAGTAGATTCCGTGGGGTGAAGTCCGGTAGATCCCCTGATCCATCCTCCAGTAAATTCCCTGACACAAGTTCCGGTAGATTCCCCGAGTAAAATTCCGGTAGATTCCCTGAGTAAAATTCCGGTAGATTCCTTGAGCAAGATTTCGGTAGATCCCCTGGCCAAAATTCTGGTAGATTCCCTGAGCAAACTTCCGGTAGATTTCCTGAGGAAAATTCCGATAGATTCTCTGAGCAAAATTTCGGTAGATTCTCTGAGCAAAATCCCGGTAGATTCCAAAATTCTAGTAGATTCCTTGGGGCGAAGTCTGGTAGATCCCCTGATCCGTCCTCCAGTAAATTCCCTGAGACAAGTTCCGGTAGATTCCTTGAGTAAGATCTCGGTAGATGCCCTGAGCAAAATTCCCGTAGTTCCCTGAGCAGAATTCCGGTAGATTCCCTGAGCAAAATTCCGGTAGATTCGCTGAGCAAATTTCCGGTAGATTCCAAAACTTTAGTAGATTCCGTGGGGTGAAGTCCGGTAGATCCCCTGATCCATCCTCCAGTAAATTCCCTGACACAAGTTCCGGTAGATTGCTTGAGCAGGATTTCGTTAGATGCCCGGAATTCTGGTAGATTTCAAAATTTTAGTAGATTCCGTAGGGTGAAGTCCGATAGATCCCCGGATCTATCCTCCAGTAAATTTCCTGAGACTAGTTCCGGTAGATTCCTTGAGCAAGATTTCGGTAGATGCCCTGAGCAAAATTCCGGTAGATTTCCTAGCAAAATCCTGGTAGATTCTCTGAGCTAATTCCAGTAGATTCCCTGAGCAAAATCCAGGAAGATTCCAAAATTCTAGTAGATTCCGTGGGGCGAAGTCCGGTAGGTCGCCTGATCATCTTCCAGAAAAGTCCCTGAGATAAGTTCCGGTAGATTCCCTGAGCAAGATTTCGGTAGATCACCTGGGCAACCGGTAGATTCCCTGAGCAAAATTCCGGTAGATTTCCTGAGCAAAGATCCGGTAGATTCTCTGAGCAAAATTTCGGTAGGTTACCTGAGCAAAATCCCGGTAGATTCCAAAATTCTAGTAGATTCCGTGGGGCGAAGTCTGGTAGATCCCGTGATACATCCGCCAGTAAATTCCCTGAGACATTTTCCGGTAGATTCCTTGAGCAAGATTTGGTAGATGCCCTGAGCAAAATTCTGGTAGATTCCCTGAGCAGAATTCCGGTAGATTCCTTCAACAAAATTCCGGTAGATTCCCTGAGCAAATTTCCGGTAGATTCCAAAATTTTAGTAGATTCCGTGGGGTGAAGTCCGGTAGGTCCCCTGATCCATCCTCCTAAATTCCCTGAGACAAGTTCCGGTAGATTCCAAAATTTTAGCAGATTCCGTAGGGTGAAGTCCGATAGATCCCCTGATCCATCCTCCAGTATTCCCTAAGACAAGTTCCGGTGGATTCCTTGAGCAAGATTTCGGTAGATGCCCTGAGCAAAATTGCGGTAGATTCCCTTAAGCCGCGTTCACAAGCATGCTTAACCAAGCACAGATGACTAGGCATGTGCTCAGGCGTAGCCAGGCACCGAGTTCTAGAGCCTGGAACTCCGTGCCTGGCCCAAAATCTGTGCCTAGGCGTGTGTGTGAACGTGTGTACCTAGACATCTGCGCTTGGCTAGGCATGCTTGTGAACGGGGCTTTAGCAAAATTCCTGTAGATTCCCTGAGCAAAATTCCGGTAGATTCTCTGAGCAAAATTTCGATAGGTTCCCTGAGCAAAATCCCGGTAGATTCCAAAATTTTTGTAGATTCCTTGCGGCGAAGTCCGGTAGATCCCCTAATCCAGCCACCAGTAAATTCTCTGATACAAGTTCCGGTAGATTTCTTTAGGAAGGTTTCGGTACCCCGAGCAAAATTCCGGTATGTTCCCTGAGTAATAATCAGGTAGACTTCATCAAATTCATCAAGCTCAGGTGAATTTGGCAGATTCCAACTGGCGCGGCTTCGCCGCACCAGTCAAAATTTACTGAATGTTTTTCAACAGACCTTCTGGGGGGGTGGGGGGGGGGTGCAACACACCCCACCTCGTAACGCCCCTGCTTCTTGGTATGGACGGAGGACAGCTCTTGCTCCAGTTTCCCTGGATCCTGGAGGGGGTTGGGGGAAATGCGATCCTAGGAGAGGTTTATTCCTTCAGGTTTTTCCCCGGATCTGAGGAAGGACATGTAAGGACGAAGACGGTTTGATTTATGATAGGTCGTGAATCCGCAGTACTTGAGAAGGCTAATGTCTCGGCTGGTGAAAAAAAATGCGCATTTATCGTTTTGGAGTTACTAGCGAACTATCGACAATTGACTAGCCCCTCCCGGTTTACATAGCAGGGAGGTAAACTTGCTTTTCTCCGGTTATTAATACGAAAAGTAGAACTGAAAGCCTAACTACACTCTTCCTTTTATTTTATTTCTCTGTAACTAACTCCGTCAAGAGCCTGACTGGTCCTTTCCTTTTAATTGTATTGTAATCTGTTCAGTTGCTGAAGGAGACCTTCAGTAGGTGAGCCAAGAGGTGAAAGAGGGAGGAAGTAATCTAGGAGGTGTAATGTAGATAAAACGAGGATAAAATGGCAATGGAATATCTTCATAACAAGTAGATGCATAGAAAGTACCGATGTGCTTAAATAACGGATGGACCGTTATTGTAATTGAAGAAAAAAGTCGATTGGGAATCTCTATCTCCCAAACTAAGAGAAGGACTTGCGAGAAGCCAGTTGAATCATTCGCTACGTTATACCCGTTTTGCTTAAAACTTCGCTAATGTTAAAATTTTGCCAAACCATTCGCAGTATAGTAGACAAGGACTAGGGAAGCTATACACTGCCTTCTGCGCACCATCTTTGAGTTTTCTGGCGACGAATTGGACGAATTTCATATACCTACATTTCCTGCTGTACATATCCCGTCCCGTCTCACGCCAAACCGTTACCTGGTTCACCGTTCGTAAATTCCCGACCACTACTGACAATGGAAAACCTTGTCTCCTCTGCTTGGCCGTTTACCAGTTCACCTTTTTGTATTTTTACTGTTTTTATTACACTTATGCCCTTAGACATTGGTAATAAATCATTCACTCATTCATAGCGTTAGCTATTTATATACGTTAGCTACGTTATAGCTATTGCCATTCACACGGGTTTTAGCTAATACTCGGTATCAGCCAGTTCCAGAAATCACTCTGAGACCGAGAATTAGCTGGGTTTCTGCCGTTCGCAATTGATATTGGTGCCAGTTCGGGTACCAGCTAGTCTCGTACCCAAGTTGAAATCAGTTCAACTTTTCAGGATACTAGCCAATCACATTATTTAGGGGAATATTCAGGAATGTTTCGATTGGCCAATGCTGAAAGACGTCAGACCAAATATCGATGACCTAAATTCACTTTCCATTTTCAAGACAGCAAGAGGGGATGTGATTTTATCTATTGGGCTTGGCTCGAAACTAGCCAATCGGAATACTCCTCAATATTCCCCAAAATAATCTTATTGGCTGGTACCCTCAAAAGTTGAACTGATTTCAACATGGGGGCGAGACTAGCTGGTATCCGAAACTGGGACCAGTAACAATTGCGAACGGCAGAAACCTAGCTAATTCTCGGTCTCAGAGCGATTTCCGGAACTGGCTGGTACCGAGTATTAGCTAAAACCCGTTAAGAATGGGCCTTTACTCAGCTGAAAGTTTTCGTCGGCGTTATTGTGGCCCTTGGCAGGGTCCTCATTAGCCAAGAAGGGCCGATGTTGTGAAGAAAACAATCGGATATTTATTTATTCATTTATTTTCCGTCAAAACCGAGGAGTAAAACAATCGGATATTTATTTATTCATTTATTTTCCGTCAAAACCGAGGAGTAACATAATATAATGTATAAACAGACAAAACTATAGCCTACATAAATCAACTGATCCATTCGATGGCACTGAAATAGCGTGGAAAAAGTACACAAGGTTCATAAAACTAAATTAAGATTAGTAACGTCTTACATTATTCACTAGTGAAAGAATGGTTATAGGTTGTGTTTTTGGTGGGCTTCCTAAGCTTAGCACCACCAAACATGGTTCCCAGTCTGCGGGTGCGTAGAGAAATTCATTCGCTCCTTGCTAAGCCCTTTAGTTGAACTTAAAAGCATTATTTTATTCTCAGGCGGAGGACAGCCCGGTGAGCAAGAGCTGGCTACGAAAATGCTCCAGATTCAGTCAAAACGCTTTTACCTTGATGTAAAACAGAATAGACGAGGAAAATTCATCAAAGTAGCCGAGGTAAGTTACCGCCCATTTTACTTTTCATGAGCCCTTTACCGAAATCCTGATGCTAGTCTCCTTAGCACTAGCACCATGGTTGCTAGTCGCCCGTGCAAACGAATGGTCTTTATGCCTCGACACTGTCAGAAGTCTCATAAGAGATAACACAAGGATGCGCGGTTTCAACAGACAACTCTTGGGAAGCAATCTGTTGTCGCGACAAACGTTACTCATGAAATGTTATGCATAACAGGCATTGCCAGAAAGAGCCGAAAAACCGCCAAAAAAGCATTTCCTGGAATCCGGCTGAAACTGTAGTTCTATATGAAGTTGATTACATGTTCGGTCTAGGTGTAAGAAGGCATACTGAATTCGTATATGACAATCATTTTCTGCCCGGAGATATAGTTCGCCCAGAATCCGGCAAATTTGTCAAAAGTTAAAGTTTTATCTGAAGTTGATTAGATGTTCGATTTTGGGGTAAAAGACATGCTGAATCAGTGTATGACGATCATATTCTACCCGGACATTTAGTTCTCCGGGAACCCGGCTGAAACCGGAATTCTTTTTTAAAGTAGTAGTTTTATGTGAAGTTGATTGGAGGTTCGATATACTGCATTCGTTTTTGATCTTTAGTATTTTGCCGGACAGTTAGTTCGCCCGGAATCTGGCCGAAACTGGAATTTAGGCAAAAGTAAGGCAGGAAGTTTTGATCAGTTTCGTCAAAGCAATCAAACAATTTCTTCAGTGAGTTTTGTGGAGTTGATACGATACGAAGCCGTATCAACCTCTTCAAAGTTCATGAAGCACTTTTCCTCAAATACTGAAAAGTAGAACCTGACCTAAAAAAAAAAAAAAAAACCTCACTTTCAGAAAAAAAAATACAAATAATCCAGACAAAATTTTGAAAAACATTATAGAAAAAATGTTCAAATTTGAAAGAAAATGTTGCTTTTCTAGCCAACCACACTGGGACCTTGTTACAATCTCATTCCTAATGATAATGCAACTTGTCAACTCAAACAACATTACTTCCAGCTTACTTCTGCTTATTTCCTCTACTCCCCAAGAGCCAGCTATTGAGCAACTACCACAGTCTTTTTTCTTGATGTTGCTCTGATTAACAGTCCATTAATAAAAACTTCAGCGTTGACACTTTTTCTGATCGTACCTGTGACTTTTGGCTGGAAAAAATAATGACATTCTGGCACCTATGAAACTTGGTCCTTTTCACCAACTATGAACGAGAAATCTCGCTTATTATCTTCATAATTATACGCCTTAGCTTTTACGCTTCATTTTTGCATTTACCGGTTAGGAAGGAACCGGTCGCAGAGTTCTTGATCGATTTGTCGAAGAAACGAAGATGTATGACAAATCACAGAATTCTGCAACCGGTGGCAAGGTTGATTAATCCTATCTCTGTAAAGCCTTAATAAATTCTATCTATCGAGCCCGACGCCAGATGGCATCTGCTTCGACAGAAATGACAAAGATGGTGTTGGATAAGGATTGTATTGTTATAAACTGAAATGTTCTTGATCGATTTGTCGAAGAAACGAAGATGTATGATAAATCACAGAATTCTGCAACCGGTGGCAAGGTTGATTAATCCTATCTCTCTAAAGCCTTAATAAATTCTATTTATCGAGCCCGACGCCAGATGGCATCTGCTTCGACACAAATGAAAAAGATGGTGTTGGATAAGGATTGTATTGTTATAAACTGAAATGCACGGGTCACAAGAGTAGTCATTTTCACATTTCTATAGTAGGCTAGAGTTGCCATTTCACTAGACGAAAATTTACCTACAAAAGATAGCAAATAAGTACTATCAAGCAAAGAAGATTGAGTAGACTACTACCTAAATAAAAATTCCGTTCGAAAAAGTTATGGTAGTTATCATACCTCCATCTCGGTTCATATAAGAATAGCAACCTCGACGGACATTTAAAAATATCAACCTCGCCTTCGGCGCGGATAGGTTATTTTCAATGACCGTCTCACTGTTATTTTCCGGTATCAACCTCGATGTCTGAAGTTCAGCTTTAGAGTTTAACTGAAAAGGGCTGAGATAAGAAAGTCTAGTTACCGTTACCAATCACTTATTCACTTCAGTAGGCTTGAATACCCGATGAAAATGCGTTACTTCGTTGCTCCGCTCTTCACGAATAATCGATTTTAATATAGTGGAATATCCCTGTCGGATTTTCGGTACGTTTATGTGCTTGTTCCTGTGTTGTACGCTTGACAAAACGATTTACACAAATTTGTGTTCAGGCACTAAGCAGTCTTCACCAGATTACCATTGGCCACTGAAAAGCCGCGTTTGTGTTGAGATTCAAATTATCTGCGTCATAGTAAAATTTCCGTTGTGGGGACGGTTGTAGATATTCTGACGTCACTACTAGAGCAGATAGTGGAGACTAAAACAAATCCCTTAGCAGAAACAAAATAATGCAGTGTGTTCAGTTGAATGATGCAAAAATAAGCTGGCTTTTCAGTTAAACGTTAATAACTTTTCCCCTCCGTTCTCCTTGTTTGGCGTTTTTCGACGCGGATCGGATCGGAATCTTATCGCTTCTGATGAGCTCATTGGTTAGAGATACAAATTATGCAAGTTTCTCCGTGTTAAACCGTGCAAAACAGAGGGGGCTGCGCTAGGCTGAAAACAGCTGTGACGGGTATGTAATCTTTGAGAAACTCTGCAGAGGTTAAAACAAGTTATGTGATTTCGAATATTGAAACATGAACTGTTATCCACTGCGACTTGTGCTTTTAAGGCAAGCTCCTTTGTGACAGGCACCAGGTCGAATGTTTACAAACCTTGTTTACATCCTCGCCCCTCGTGTGTTGATTGGTTGTGAGAGTGGTGATCAAGGTCAGCCCCGCCGGTTTTCAGACGATTGTCAGATCATCAGCAAGGTCCTAGAGTCCCAGCAACCCAGCCTAATCTCCACCCTCACCTCACTGGGTTTCACATCACATCCACTCAAACATTATTTGGTACCGGGTAAACTTTTCGTAACTTATGATCAGTTCAGTTCGAGAGTGGGGATTGCGCAGTTTGCAGCCATCTTATCTAGTGGTTTCAAGATTGCCTAGAATGGACAGGACAACGACTAGAAGAATTCCACTCCTTCATGGTAGACTTGCATCCGGTTCCGAACAAGGCAGGTGAGCAGCAGCCGTCCAAACTCTTTCGACTGACAGGAAGACTGGACAAATTCTGAATCCAAAAGATAGCGACGAGAAGTGTGACGGAGAGTTGTGGTTTCATCAGTTGATAGCGTGGTGATTCGCCATCAACGGTAGTTTGATAGAAGAAGACTGGTCTCGATTTGGCCAGAGCTTTGACCAGGTATGGTCTATCCCATAATAAGAATATCTTATCCAGCTGGATGTTCTTTTTTTTTCTTCAAATCGGCTCTGAGCGGACAAAGGTCACTTTTTGTGGACGTTCGATCTTCTCTTTCTAAGAACATGGAACTGGGCCAGGGGAAAAGGATTTATGTTTCTTACTGGCAACCGGCGTTCGTAGTGGAATGCGGGTGCCAGAGCTATAAAAAGATGCAGACGTACGGCTGACAGGCCGAACAAGTGGGAATATTTTTTCTATCTTTTTTGGGCGTTTAAATCCGATTGCCCTTCGCAGTTCATTAGCCAAGGTGAAGTCAAGTGAATTTTGGAGGCTCTGGGGGGTTGGAGGAGATTGTTCCTTCGGAAAATCACGTCGAGAAGCATTGATTGTTTTGTCTTGATTTATATTTGACTTTACTGAGATTTTCATTCGGGAACTCTTGCGCCGTAAATATACGAACTTGCTATCCAGAGACGGATATCCTATAGCCTACTACAAATCTATTGGTGGATAGTCCAGATTTATAGCTACGGTCTGTACAAGACCTTTGCCAAGTATACTTGGGAAACAAGCATACCCTAGAGGGCCGGAGTGGGTCTAGGCAAATATCTCCATGGCGAAGCCCCCCCGCAAAAAAAAACAAGCGACGCCCCCCCCCCCCCGGTACCAGAAACTCGCTGGCGAAAATTTAAATTTCGAAAATCTTATTAAACACTGCAGTTTGGGCCGCGAGCAGTTGAAATATAATCGCGTGACGGCGGCTCGCTGACCGCTCATATCTGTTATAATTTTCATAAATTATATTGTATTTTATTAATATTGTGTGTGTATGTAGGGGGGGGGGGGGGTCCGTTTTTTTGGGATCCCAAAACGTAAGTGGAGGGATACCTATGACATCGCAAAAGTTGTCTGTCTGTTCGTCCGTCCGTCTGTAAGCACGATAACTCTCGAAGGGAATGAGATATTTTTGATGAAACTTTGTGTGGGGATTCGTTGGGTCGTCGGACCAGTCAAGTTCGTAGATGGGCTTTGTAGCCCTACATGTAGGGGTGGGGGAGGGGGTTCAAATTAAGGGGTAAACAAAATATTTTGAAACAGCTAATGTGATCGTCGATTATGGGGAAAACAGACATGCTGAGGACGATGGTGAAAACTATTTTGTCATCGGACGAGTAGTTCGCCCGGAATCCGGCCAAAACCGGAAAGTTTGTTGAAAGTAAAAGTTTTATTTGAAGTTGATTAGATGTTCGGTTTAGGGGTAGGAGGACATGCTGAAGACGATGGTGAAACCATTTTCTCGACGGACAAGTAGTTCGCCCATAATCCGTCCGAAACCGGAAAGTTTGTTAAAATTACAAGTTTTATTTCGAGTTGATTAGATGTTCGATACAGGGCAAGAAGACATGTTGAACACTTATGTGAAAACAATTTTCTACCCGGACATGCAGTTCGCCCGGAATCCGGCGAAAACCGGAAAGTTGGTTAAAAGTAAAAGTTTAATCTGAAGTTGATTAAATGTTTAATTTATGGGTAAAAAGACATGCCGAACATGATGGTGAAAATCATTTTCTCGCTGGACAACTAATTCGCCCTGAATCCGGCCAAAACCGGAAAATTTGTTAAAAGCAAAAGTTCGATTGGATGACAGATTAAGGGGTAAGAAAAGAGGCTGAGTCGGTTTATGACAATGGTTTTTACCCGGACATATAATTATTCCGGAATCCGGTTGTAACCGGATTTTTTTTAAGTCAAACTTTTATTCAAAGTTGATTAGATGTTCTTGGGATAAGGAGATACGCTGGTTTTGTTTCTGTAATTTTTTTTTTTGCTGGACTAGTAGTTGGTCGGAAATCGGCAGGAAGTCTCGGTCAGTATCGTCAAAATAGATATGGCTTATAGAGGTATATCTAAACTTGTTTTTCTCTGATGATTAGCCTGTCCAAGACTGGATCTGGCGAAGATAAGACTCGATTGTCTGAATCAGATATTAGATTTTGGGATCCCATCGACACCTTTGGTCTTGTTTTACCGGGGGAGCAAAATCTTAGCTTAGCGTGTTGAAAAAAAAATGAAGTTGGTTTAAGGCCCCTTCTTCTGTCAGTGACACAAGTGTGGCACTTCATTTTTACACTAATGTCTTTACTTTTAATCTTAGTTTAAGGTTTGTTAATTTTTCTTTTACATTTTGCAAGTATCAATGATAATTATTCAAAACGTCATTGTAAGTTCATGATTTAGAGGAAGTTAAAGTTGTAACAGATTCCCCGCTTGCGGGAGGAGCTGCTGACGAGAGCACCCGGAAGCGGGGTCTCGGGTTCAACCTCACAGTTTGCTGGCTTCTGCGACCTCTGAGAACTGGCAAGTGGTGCACAAGTTGTTCTTAGCCAGGACTCAGCTGGTAATCGTAATGCCCGGGCCACATTCAGTCACATCTGTACGTAATTTGTTTCGTTAATTTACCCACTCTTACGTTTCATCCTGGTCACACCTGGAACGAAGAAATTCAAGATAAATTAGCTCCATCATCACTCAAACGTAAACAAAAAAATAAGCGACTCTGGTCTGTGACGGGTCCAAACACTCCAAAGATACATTTCAAAATGGCGAAGATGGATTTTCCCATCTCGACAATCTTACATTGTCAGCGTCTTTTCTTCTGAATTTCGACCGTAAGACGGCCTTATTACCGGCGTTATTACTAGGTGTGACTATAGTGGGGCCCGGGCATAAGGCGTCGCCGTCCAGATCCGGCGTGCTATCATTGGCTGAAAATTGTTCAAAATGACGGTTGCGACACGTTACGGCGGCTTCAGGCAGCTAAAGGTTGCCAGTGGAGACCTTACTTTAAGCGGGGTTTCTATGGACTTTGGTACCAGAGGACCGAAGAAACTCCTCCGAATGGGCATTGTTCAGATAGGTGTAATACGGCGTCTACGCAGTTTCGTCTTTTCCTCGGGGCGAGCTGTAATAAGCTGCAGAAAGAGAATAGACCTTGGGTCAATTTTATCTTATGCAGAGCGGATCAGATCGCTTGGTTGGGTTCTGCCAGCAAGCCGATAAAAGATTAGTTTCGCCAGGGTTGCCACGGGGAGTACGAATGTTCTAAATTTACGTGAAGTAATAACTTTTCGTCGAAAGAACACGTTTTGTTCTGTTACGGCTGTTTATTCCTAGTTCGAAGAAGAGTGGTTTCCATACCTTGATTTTGTACAGCGTAATGACCGTCAAAATATATTTTTGTACTTAAAGGTAGTACTTTTTGGGATCCCAAAACGTAAGTGGAGGGATACCTATGACATCGCAAAAGTTGTCCGTCCGTCTGTAAGCACGATAACTCTCGAAGGGAATGAGATATTATGATGAAACTTGGTGGAGGATCCGTTCGGTCGTCGGACAAGTCAAGTTCGTAGATGGGCTTTGTAGCCCTGTATTTAGTGGTGGGGGTTCAAATTAAGGGGCAAACAAAATATTTCGAAATAGCTAATCCGATAGTCGATTATGAGGTAAGAAGACATGCTGAACACGATGGTGAAAACCATTTTGTCATCGGACAAGTAGTTCGCCCGAAATCCGGCCAAAACCGGAAAGTTTGTTAAAAGTAAAAGTTTTATTTGAAGTTGATAAGATGTTCGATTTAGGCGTAGGAAGACATGCTGAACACGATGGTGAAAACCATTTTCTCGACGGACAAGCTGTTCGCCCGGAATCATGCCCAAACCGGAAAGTTTGTTAAAATTAAAAGTTTTATTTCGAGTTGATTTGATGTTCAGTTTAGGGCAAGAAGACCTGCTGAACACTTATGTGAAAACAACTTCCTACCCGGACATGTAGTTCGCCCGGGATCCGTCCGAAACCGGAAAATTGTTAAAAGTTAAAAGTTTTATTTGTAGTTGATTAGCTATCCGATTCAGGGGTAAGAAGAGATGCTGCATCTTTGTGTGACAATCACTTTTCCCTCGGACATATAGTTCGAACGGAATCCGGCTGGAGTTCAGTTTTTATTTGAAGTTGATTAGATGTTCCTTATCGGGGAAAGAAGATACCCTGAGTTCGTTTTTTAGCTTTCTTTTTTCGCCGGACAAGTAGTTCCGGAGTTCGGCCGAAACCGGGAAATTGGCAGGAAGTTTTCGTCAAAACAATATGACTTATAGGGTCACACATGCTGAACCCATATCTGAACTTGGTTTTCTCAGATGATTAGCTATTTGGCCTTAATCTGTTTCTGAATTTTAATAGTGAAAATGTTCAAGGAGTCTGGCGATGACTGGATCTGGCTAAGACGAGAGCCAGTTGTCTGGATCAGATACTGAATTTTTGGGATCCCATCAAAACCTTTGGTCTTGTTCTAGAAAGTAACACTTTTTCCCATCTTTAGAAGCTCGAAAAATTTGATTTGTGTGGCAACACTGAACGTCTATTGTATAAGAACCTTTTACTTTCAGTTTCACAACAAATTTGCGAGCTGTTTTTGGTGTGCTTCCACTTGCTATGGTAAAATTCCTGTACAAGGTGGTTTCCGCTCCACCACCGCTATCAGATCTAGTCGGGCAGGATGGAACCCAGTAAGACGGACGAGAAACCGCTTTCGGTTGACTGGTTCAGTGTTGCCATATTGGGGCATTTACGCCAAACTGGCGGATTTTACGACCGACTGGCGGATTTTTATTTTGCTGGTGTCTTAAAATTGTTTGGGTTCTATTCACAATCCTTGTAAGTTTTGGAGATTTCTTGCAATTTTAGGTTGAAAAGAAAATTTTGGCTTTTTTTTTCAAAGACAGCGGCGTATTTCTTGGACCGCGATCTGGTAACACTGGACTGGTTCGCGCTGTGGTGTGTCTTTGCTTGGTCAAATTTTGCTTTTCTTTTCAGATTGGGGCCGATGGCAGACGAAGTCAGATATATTTAGCCATGTCTACTGCTGCCGATTTTAGGGACCATCTTTCGACTTTTAGCGATTTCTATGCATCACTGGGTGAGTATACTCTGCGTTTACTATTCTTTGTTATGCCAATGCTGTATCTTATCACACAAAAAGGTTACACTTCAAAGATCATATCAACTATATTGCTGCAGTAAAGTCAAGCTCCGGGCCAAGATGTTACCATCAGTAGGATGCTGGGTCGAGTTCTCCAGTTTCTGGCGATTGAGTAGTCAATGCCAATAATGCCATTGTTGTCTGTTCGCTGGCAGCTTTAAGGTTTCAAGTGTCGTACGAGCGGATAAAACAACATTCTCATCGGGAAAGATTAGCATCGATGAGCGCCGACATTTAAGAAGCTTAAAGGACACGTTGGATGCGGTTATCGTTCTACTACTCTGAGATAACTGACTCCTTTAATGTTCGGCTCTGTTTTCGAAAAATTACATAAGGTAATGTTTGTTTTTGGTGCTTTCCTGGCCCCTTGATTTCACTCGAAACACGGAATAATTGGCTTGTGTGGATTGCTTGCTTGTGTTTATTTTTCGTGCATTTGCCATGGCAGTTGGCTCTTAGCGCAGTCGAAACGTTATCTTATCTTAAAAAGGTTGGAGCCCCAGTAGTTGGAAACTTTGTGCTGGAAAAGAGCAAAACACTGAAAACTTTAAACTCTTCTGTCTCCAATAGGCTGGATAATTCCCTGTATAATATTTAGTGAACAAGGAGGAATGTAGTTTGTGTTGGTAATTGAAGTGCAGCCGATCTTTTAACTTGTCACCATCGGTAGCCTAGCCGTTGGTTAAAAAACTACAGATGTCGAAGGCTGTCCCTAGACAGGTTGAGTCCGAGTGATTGCGACTTTGCCAATACGAAATGAATCACTTTGTTCATTTGTTTATTAACACCATACAAAGGGTCTTGTTGCTTGGCACAATAATATGTCATAGGCATTACTGACATATACAACAATTTAGGTTAAACACGACAAATTACACGACAATGACACTTTCGACTATTTTTTCGGATTAAAGCCCCCCCCCCCTCCCCACCCCAATTTTTGTATCCATCGGTTTTCAGTCAAACTCTATTGAAGTTGAAAATCATTATATCTTTCATCAAAAGTTGCAGCTCTTTAGGTGATTGGTGTGTAAGAAATGATTATTTGTGACCGGCCAATTTTATTGAGAAATCATAATTATGGCACTTGAGCTTACTCAAGTGCCATATAGCGATTGTTATTTCTGTCCGTCAGTCGGTCTGTCGGTCCCGGTTTTGCTAGTTCGGGCACTTCCAGATAAGCTAGGACGATGAAACTTGGCAAGCATATCAGGAACTGGACCAGATTAAATTAGAAATTGTCGCTTCCTCGATCCGACCATCTGGAGGGGAGTGGAGGGAGGGGGAATCCGGAAAAAATAGGAAAAATGAGATATTTTTAGCTTACGAACAGGTGATCGGATCTTAATGAAACTTAATACATGGAAGGACTTCGTGTCTCAGACCCTCCATTTTAAATCCAGACCGGATCCGGTGACACTGGGGGGAGTTAGAGAGGGAAACCGGAAATCTTGGAAAACACTTAGAGTGGAGGGATCCGAATGAAACTTGGTGGAAAGTACAAGCAAAAGTCCTAGATACGTGACTGATATAACCGGAACGGATCCGCTCACTTTGGGGGAGTTGGGGGGGGGGGAGAGAAGTCCGAATTTGTAGTGATCCCGCGAGTTCCGTGCTTCCTGATGTGCTGGGACGATGGAAATTCACAGGCATGTCTGGGACCCGACCAGCTTAAATAGGAAATCATCAATTCCCCGATTCGACCATCTGGGGGGGGGGGCGGGAGTGGAGGGAGGGTGAAGCCAAAATTTGAGGTATTTTTAGCTTGCGAACGGGTGATCGGATCTTAATGAAAATTGATATTTAGGATGAGCTCGTGTCTCAGACACCTCACTTTAAATCCGGGCCGGATCCGATGACACTGGGGGGAGTTGGAGGAGGGAACCGGAAATTTTGAGAAACGCTTAAAGTGGAGGGATCGGGATGAAACTTGGTGGGAAAAACAACCACAGGTCCTAGAAACGTCATTGACATAACCGGACCGGATCAGGGCACTGTGGGGGAGTTGGGGTGGGGAACCGGAAATTTTGAGAAACGCTTAAAGTGGAGGGATCGGGATGAAACTTGGTGGGAAAAACAAGCACAGGTCCTAGACACGTCATTGACATAACCGGACCGGATCAGGGCACTGTGGGGGAGTTGGGATGGGGGTCCGGATTTCTAGCGATCCCGCGAGTTCGGCATACTTCCTGGTGTCCTAGGGCGATGAAACTTGGCAGGTATGTCAAGGATCCGAACAGATTGACTTGAGAACAGCCGTTTCCCCGACCCGACCATCGTGGGGGGAGTCGGTGGATGGGGAGTCCGGAATCTAGTGGCGTGCATAACTTTTGAACGGGTGATCGGATCTTGATGAAAATTGATATTTAGGATGACCTTGTGTCTCAGACACCTCACTTTAAATCCAGGCCGGATCCGATGACACTGGGGGGAGTTGGAGGAGGTAACCGGAAATTTTGAGAAACGCTTAAAGTGGAGGGATCGGGAGGAAACTTGGTGGGAAAAACAAGCACAGGTCCTAGACACGTCATTGACATAATCGGACCGGATCCGATGACACTGGGAGGAGTTGGAGGAGGGAACCGGAAATTTTGAGAAACGCTTAAAGTGGAGGGATCGGGATGAAACTTGGTGGGAAAAACAAGCATAGGTCCTCGACACGTCATTGACATAACCGGACCGGATCAGGGCACTGTGGGGGAGTTGGGGTGGGGGTCCGGATTTCTAGCGATCCCGCGAGTTCGGCATACTTCCTGATGTCCTAGGGCGATGAAACTTGGCAGGTATGTCAGGGATCCGAACAGATTGACTTGAGAACAGCCGTTTCCCCGACCCGACCATCGTGGGGGGAGTGGGTGGATGGGGAGTCCGGAATCTAGTGGCGTGCATAACTTTTGAACGGGTGATCGGATTTGAATGAAACTTGTCTGGTGAGCTATCGCCTCGGACGTTCAGTGTCACGTCCGAGTCGGGTCCGATACCTGTGGGGATGGGGGGGGGGGGTGTGGAAAACTCAAGAAACTCTAAAAGTAGAGGGATTGGGACGAAACTTAATGGATGGAACAAGCATTAGGCCTAGATGAAATTGACGGAGCCAGATGGTTTCGGGGCTCTGTGGGGGGAGTTGGAGGGGGTTTCCTGGAATGGGGGTTTCCGAGGAACGAAACTTTGCAGGCATATTAGCGACCCGAATTATCTTGACTTAAAAACCTGACACAACATACCCCCGGAAACTTCCGTTCCTAGATCCGAGAATTTTTGGGGGAGCAAGAGAAGAGAAATATGGACTTCTATAAATTGCGAACGAGTGGTCTGATTCGAGTGAAACTTCATGGGTGATACGAATCGATGGCCTCGACATGTAAAACATGCGTTCGAACCATATGCGACCACGATTAGGGGAATTGGGGGTGGGGGGACTTTTGACATGCACAAAAACCAAACGGATGGACCGAATGAGATGCAATTCGTCAGTGCCGAGTTTATGCGGCCTAGATTTGTTATTTGGCGTCTGGGCCGGATTCGGCCAAGGTAGGGGGGGGGGGGGTACTGGAAACTTGCAGATAGGCTATGCTCCAATTTCAGTCAAACTTGATGAGGGAATTAAGAGATTGGGCCCGAACCGGCTCCGACAACGTTGGTGGGAAGGGGGGGGGGGGGTACCGGAACTTTCCAAAAATGCTCAGATTCGAGTGAAACTTGGTAGATGGTATAAACGAAGATGCTTTAGGTGGTCGATTTTTTTTTATTCCGAACCAGATTCGGCCACGGTAGGTGGAAATAGAGTGAGTACCGGAAATCGTGTAGCACGTCTAGGGATCAAACAAATGGATTTATTGGGATGAAAGTTTGAACAGTCATGTGCATTTGCAATCGAGACGATGCCGGAACTGCTCAGAAATGAGTGAAACTAAATATCCTATTTCTATTTCCGAACCGCCTTTTTGGATGGCGGGTGTATTTTGTGACGTTTTCATCTACTTTCTTGTACAGCCTACTCGTACAAGTGCCATATGAGCTCGTAGCTCTTGTTTTTTAATGATACTTGTAGTAAGTTATATTTTTCCGCCTTAAAAGTTTTCATAGCTGTCCCGATTGTGTCCACCTTTCGTGGTCAACGACGAAAAAAGTCTTCCACTGATGAAAAAGGCTTAACAAGGTATATGTGGAAGGCTACTGGAGGCAGGGTAGCCTCGGTTGGTGATTTATCACCAATTTATATTTATCACCAAATTACTCAGTTTTCGTGATTTTCACATCAGAACTACCATAAAAAACAATAATCAAATGCTAAAACAAATCACCGCGGCTCCGCCGTGATTTCTTCTTTTACGTATTTTTTTTAAGAACAGGCGATTTATTTTTCTCAGGAGGGACCACATACCCAGTGAGTTTATAATATCTAATCTTTTTTCAGGTCCTCCGAACCCAGAAAATTTACCGGAAGACGGTAAACTAAAGTCTGAAATGATTACGAAGGACAATCGACGATACTATTTAGATCTAAAGGAGAATTCGCGGGGACGGTTTCTCAGGGTAAGTGCATCTAATGGGATTCTCTCGGGGTTACCAAGCCGAGGCCACCCTAACAAAACAAAATATTGATGATTTGATTGACTTTCGGTAATTAACATATCATTATTAATATTCCTTGGGCCCAAGCTGACTTTGAAACATACATTCAAATAATGGAAACAACGGGTGCGTCAGCTACGATGCTTCTTCAGTGATATTTAGTCCCTTCTTGGCAAGGGTCAATCTTCAGGGTCTACGCCGTGGAAGGTAACAAGCCTGTGATTACAAACCTGTGAATATATCACTATTCCTTTATAGTGTCGTAGTTGTAGGTCAGGATTAGGGTAACTACAGTTGATCTTCTCTTAGTTTTCTGTTCAAGGAACATTTGGGTCATAAATACTCCTTCAGCTCAAGCCCACTGGGAATCAATATAAAAATGATGCGAAACGTGTAAGTCAGCTAGGACATTCTTCATCAATGTTTTGGCCCTTCTTGGAAAGGGTCCTCTACAGGCGGTAGGTGAAAGAAACTAACCTACAGAAGCTTCTAAAGCTTCTAGTGACTTTAAACATCCAATTAAATTGCTTCTGACAAATTAAACAAATTAGCTGCAAGAATACCCAAAATAAGATAGTATAGTTGTTAAAAGCTTCATATGTTTGCTGAAGGTTCTTTTCTGGTGGCATTTTGGGGCTTGAAAAACCCTCTTGATCTTTCGTTAAGAAATTAATTCCCCGTTCGTATTCCTCAAGTTCTGTGCTATCGTTTGCTCAAAAGAGAGATATTGATGGTTATGATGATGATATATTTATTACCCATTTGTCTGACAAAAAGTTCGTCCTAAATGGGGTATGAAAAGAAGAAAAAAGGGAAGAAAAAAAAAATAACAACTGCAATTGATCTACATCAGCTAAATACACAAAACACACTAAGACTGAATTACAACATAGCAAGATATAAACTGTGGCTTATGTCCAAGCCCGCCGCAAAACGATCACGCCGGTCTTTTATCTGCTGATTTGGATTTGCAATATCGTATTTTCTCGCAACGTGTGTATTTGTGATCCAGAGTGGCAATTTCAGTAAAAACTTAACGTATTTAAAATAAATGGAACGGGTGCATTTCTTATCAGTTGCTGTAAAAATGAGCCAAAAAAGGGATAGTGCTAGAACATGGAGGTTTACAAATATCAAATAGAGGCGGGCTAGGATCTGGCGGTTATCTTACAATTTGCACGGTACAAGTACTCCATAAGCTTTACGTGTTTGAAGCGAAAACTGGCTAATAAGTCCATCTCGAGTGGACTTCATATCTCTACCGATAGGAAGTCCAAGATACGTCAGAGACATCGAGGACTGCACCTCTTGATAGCACTTAAATTTATCTACACAGTATGGTCTGTATGCGCCACCGAATGTCAGCACTTCACTTTTTTTTTACCATTGAAAGACAGACCCGTTGTTTTGTATTCATCATTTAAAATCCGAAAATTTGTTTCAATCATAGAAGCTGCTCTTGTCAGATTTAAAACGTCATCAGCATAATTCAATAATGACAAATCCAACCCACGAAATACATAACTAGTCATAACATGTGGCAAATATATAACTAGTCATAACATCAATTACACTGTTATTATACAACGGTGGTGACGTGATCACACCCTGGCGGATACCTTTCTCAACTGAGATTTTAACAACCGAAATATCATTAGATTTGAGCCTACTTTTTACATGGAGTTTCTTGTACATATTTCTAAAAACCGCAATAATTGATTTGTCCTGACCAGGCCCGTATCCAGGAATATTTTCGGGGGTGCCTGCGGTCGGACCCCCTAACCCCCCCCCCCCCCCCTGGATACGGCCTTGTTCTTGACCTCTACTACTAGCAGAATATAATAAATGAGAATGTAAACCCGAGTCAAAAGCACGTCGTACATCATGTCCTGCAAGATACACAGTCTCTCCTGTCTAACACTCCAGTCTCAATTAGCTAAAATACTGTGAACATGTTCCCTACTCATACCACGCTTGAACCCAAACTGTGTATCGGGCGGAAAGCATACTATATTAATCTCATCAATTACCAACAGCTCCATTAATATACACAAAACAGGTGATACAGTAATAGGGCGGTAAGACTCGAACTGCGCTGGATCTTTACTCTTTTTTAAAACCGGCGTTAAAACTCCAACACTAAAGATGTCTGGGACAAGTCCAGTCTTAAATATGATCTGATATAAAATTAGGAGATGATTCATCAACATCTCAGTACCGTAAACAAGATGCATACCGCACTGCTTGTCTATTCCGCGAGAATGCTTTTTCTTAAGCCGGCGAACAGCCAGGCGCAGCATTGACATATCTACAACAAAACCAAAACTTTGAGTGGATAATGAATCATCAAGTAACTTTTCATACTTAGCTTCTAAATTACGTGCAAACTACTGCGCGAGCTCTTCTGTTCTCTTTTCTGCGTGCAGACCTGTTTGAAAAAGGATTCAATACAGCGCCACTTTTTGTTAGTTAGAGCTTGGGCACTCTGGGCTCAAAAAGTCGCCTATTCGACAAACGAATGAAAATCCCTAGGGGACGCGCGATTTGATAGACTTTTTGGCACCTTGGGGATAATGAGCAGACTGCAATTAGGGGTCATTCGGGTTCCTGTAACATAATTATACAAGCTGTTTTGGTCTAATTGATCTCCTGAATTTAAAACAACAACATTTAGAATTAGTTGTATCTTGTTCTTTTTCTACGTTCGCAACCCAGAAAGCCAGGAAATGAGCCAAGTGTGACGAAGCCCTTAGCGCTTCGCTGGCTGTTTCATCAAGTGGCTCGTTTCACTGTTTTAACACAGCCAAACCAGTTGTTTACACGCTTATGTGAGGGCTCGGCAATTCGTGGCTATATTGCAGTACGTTACTGGAAATGCGATCGGGGTCTGCCCCGGAACTACGATGTAGTGCGTTCGGACGGTCTTTCCTGTTGAGATAAGGAAAATACAGAGTGTGTTTGTCATTGGTTTTCCGCGTTGTTACGAAGGCAAAGTGCCATAGGCGTGGTAAGGATACAGTACACCAGATTCAGGAGCTGCTTATCCGTCAGACTTGGAAGTATTCCATTTTGAAGTAGTTTAGGCAATTTGGATGCGATAGGATTATTATATCAACGCTGGCTATTTTTGGAAAGTCACGGCTTGACAGGTGTTGTCTCTTGTTTGATCAGATGTGGTCGTATGCCATGTTTTCAGGACTCATTCTTGAATACTCTATATGACTAAGTCCAAAACACGCCAGTGATTCTCAGGAAGAAGGAGTAAACCTGTCCGTAACGACTCGAACTCAATGACTCAAATCCTGAGTCAGAGCAGCTATGACACCGTTTCTTCTGTTCTTCCGCTGGTACCCGGAGATTCTGCATCGGAAGGGAGAGATAGTCATCAAGTGTATTGTCTGGTTTATCGTGGTTTACCTCGTTTTTGTTGCATGCTGCAGGTCCACTTCTCGGCCGATTCCGGACTGATTCTTTCCACATCCGTTTTTGCACTGCAGTGCTTCTGAGGAAGACTGCAGCGCTTCTCGAGAATCACGGACCTGCTCACTGACCAAGTCCGTGCTTCCCTGCAAGGTGGTGCAGCGCTGCCGCTTCAACCAAGAAGAAAGTGAATCCAAAAACGTGTATTGGTAAACGTAAAAGCAAAGAAGTGCTCCAGCAGCGATGCGGCAGCGCTATTGCAACAAAAACGAGGCTCAGGCGTCCCCTTTCTTGGGACGGGGGAGTACCCCATAACCCGTTACGAACTTCAAACTTTGTACGAAAAGCGGGAAAATCTGTATTTAAATTTTCGATAAAAGTTAATGAAACACCTCAGTTCGAAACTGAATGCCCGCGTCCAGAGAGAGAGCTTGTGCTGATCGGATTCTCAGACTGGCTTCCGTCGTTGTGAAGTTAATGAAACAACCGCGAAAAAATAATAAATGCCCGCGTCCAGAGAGAGCTTGTGCTGATCGGATTCCCAGACTGGCTTCCGTCGTTGTGACTAACAGTTTTGTCCTAAGATTTGTTGAATTTTATAGCATGAATGAGTTGTTCGATTTTTATTAATTGACGATTACGATTTTCGTTGTTTGTAGCATAGTCTGTGTAAGCAAAAAAAGCACGCTGTTTGGCTTTGTGCCAATGTTCTGAGTTCTGATCAATCAGTCTTAGAAATATCCTCGAGTTACTTTTACTACATGATGAGGGAATCGAGACGTTTCTATGTCGCCCGGTATCCATTAGTCAACATTTCTTGGTTGGCAGGTAACGGCGTGGGTGGACTTCAGCCGGCGTCGGTAGCCGAATCTCTTGAAGCCGTGGAAATGCTCCAGCCTTATTTTTGCGAGGGCACGTCATTTTTTTCTTACGAATCGGATTTCCTCTTGAATGAGATCTTCCAGCT
Organism: Branchinecta lynchi; assembly: GCA_023053575.1. Lineage (NCBI taxonomy): Eukaryota > Metazoa > Arthropoda > Branchiopoda > Anostraca > Branchinectidae > Branchinecta > Branchinecta lynchi. The sequence goes on from JAKZAP010000007.1 coordinate 10,446,037, forward strand.
CAGTCCCGATGGCAATTACCATACTAAGAAGATATCAAACTCGCATCAGAGCCAGTTGCCCACAAGAACGTGGATGAACACTATCAGAACAACCAATCGGTGTATCGGAAACATGTCGGGCACTTCCTCCGATGTATGTAAACATGATGAACCTTTATTATAAAGGGACACACACACACCGAGACCAAGTACAAGCTTCACTACAAATGATCTGGTAATGATCCGCCCGCTCAAAACTCTCTGTCGTTTCATATCATAGCTCCTACTATGTTCTGAACAGAGTGTAAAGCTACGTTTACACGAAGGGTATTTACCTGTACTACGCGGGTTTTTTTCTCCGCAACAGCAACAAATTCCCGGGTAATTTGGACTTCAATTTCGCGACGTTTTTACCCGGGTATTTGTTTGTTGAAGGGTATTCTTTGACTTCAGCAACAACAAAATCGGATTTTCGAGCAATAACTTTGATGATGTCCATATTTACTATTTATTTATTTTATTTCAAATAAGGCCAACATGGGCCACAATATAACAAAAACACACTGAACAAACAAACAAATGTAAGTACCAGGTCACTTACGTGACTCCCATCAAAAGCCCCGCGTACAACTCACGAGTCCACGCAAGCCATACAGGCAGAGAAAGCCGCATCTGAGGCCCACAAAGGATCCTATGAAGTGGGCTAGGGGATCGGAGGATCCTGGTTTGAAGGGAAAGAATTGACCGCCTCCGAAGTTCACCAAAAGATGGAAGCCCTTCACCAACAAATATTCCCGATATTCCCGATGCACTACAGTTCCAAGGAAGACCGTGAAGCCACCGGAACGAATTATTATACATTACCCGAAAAGAATTCTCACATTTCACACTGACATTACAAGCAAGAGGAAGGCAGTACAGTGGCGTGCAGTAAGCCCTGAAAAGAAAACTCTTTACCGGGTCCTCGCAGCTACCAAACCTCCTTATCAGTATAGTTGCTCTGATAGATAGAGACCTCATAAGCGAAGAAACATGCGCCTCAGCAGTCATCGAAGATGAAAACTTGAAACCCAAGTATTTGAAATGCTGGACGACTTGAATCTTTGAACTAGATAGTACAGCATCGGGGATAATCTTCAAATGAAAATCACGTGGAATGAATGCCATACACAGCGTTTTCTTCGTGTTTAGACGACATCATGCATCAAAGCAAAAGAAGTGATCCAAACTGACACTTGTTGGTAGAGGGATATCCTGATCTTTATAACCTTGGAATCTGTTGCGACGAAAGTACTCTCCTTTGAAAAATACCCGGGTACCGTGTGAATACTTTCCCCTCTCGTCTCCGGGGAAAAATGCCCGCCGTGTAAATGATCCTTAAATAAGATGAGATCAGCCTAAACAGGGCTAACTGGTGGTGCTGATCTCCGATTCTCTGCCGCCAGCTAGGAAGTGCAATTGGTAGTTACGGCTAGCCATCCTGGTGCGTTCACACACCCTTTCCTGTAATCTTCCCCAGATTTCTCCAGGTAACATTTGAAGTTGTTATAAACTTTTGGCTTTTCTGACAGAGCAGGGGTATGAACATTCATGAAAAAATGCACCATCCAGCATCTAGCCCAGGCACCACATGAGAAAGTCCCTGGAGCTGCCCTAAGATTCTCTGTGTATGCGGGAAAGAAAAAAGTAGAATAAGGAACACAGACACGCAAATTTTTTGATCTCCTCAGCAAGACGTTTTGCTTATTTCCCGAGCATCGGCTAGATGTCACCATGCGAAGAGGCTGTTCGCAGTCGCCTACGAATATAGGCATACCTTATTTCCTGGAAAAAAAAAATATTCGAATAATTGTTTATGTATAGTATTGCATTTATTTTTTTCCCTTTTCTTTTTTGTTCCCAATATAATTATGCTAAGTGCCCTGCCAGAAACAAATCTGTATAGATTTTCACGTGGCAGGTCTGTTATGATATTGAAATTTTCTTGGAATGATGAAGTAGAGCATTTTCATCTGTCTTCGAGCCAGTTTGAACGTGACTGTCCGTATATTAGGCCTGTTCGGTTAGACTGTGCAACAATTTTGGCTTCTTGGCGTCAAGGCTGGAACGCCTTTTTCTTTTTTTCGGTCAAGTATCATGCCACGGGCTAATCGGACCAATTACGTTACAGAGATTTAAGTTACCACGCTTACCAAGCTCCCGAGCATGGTAAGCAAATAGTTACTGTTAGTTAACATTTCGAGAAGGTTGGAGCGGTCAGCGTAGTAACTTCTGACGAGGTTGGAACGAAAATAGTAACTAATAGTTACTATTTTTAGAAGGGTGGAACATGCTCAGTGTTACCGCCAGCTTGCGGAAAGCGATCGTGAAAGCTTCCTCATTTCAGCTGTCCTAGTTCGAGATTCAAACGCGAGACGTATCGAATGTTTATATACTTTGGAAGTAGAAGAACTTGTCCCTTAGTTTTTTTGTTTTTTTTTAATTGTTGGTAACCCCATTTTGTGGTCAAAATTTTTACTACAAAATGGCCGATTCTTCTTCCAGTTATACTTGAATTTAACGGAATGACGACAAGTTCGCTAAATTGTCGAATCGATTGGCCCGTCGGTGGATCCTGTTGCTAGCTTGGGAAACTCGGTCTAGCCAGTCTGGAAACCTGGTAACATTAGCGTCTCTGCGAAATTCGGCAACTGATCAATAGAAGTTCGTTGACAAGGAACTGCAAATTCTTTGCGATTCACCCCGAGCTAGTTGACCTGGATGGTGCCAAACGTCAAGCCGTGATAGAATCCAATAGTGTTGACCCTAGTTGTCGATTACATGTGTCAGAAAAAGATCATTTGCGCGGCGGGTATTTTCAACCGGAGACGAGGGGAAAGTGTCCACAAGGTACCCGGGTATTTTTTAGACTGAATCACGTGTCCATTTGGATCACTTCTTATATGGACATTATCAGAATTATTACTAGAAAATCCGATTTTGTTGTTGCTGACATCGAATACCCTTCGACAAACAAATCCCCGGGGAAAAGTTCACGAAATTGAAGTCCAAAATACCCGGGGATTTGTTTCTAATGCGAGGAAAAATACCCGCGGGGTAGGGTAAATGCCCTCCGTGTAAACGTAGCTAAAGAGTTATATAGAGGAAATTTCGAGTACTAGTTTCCGGCAAAGCAATATTACCGTTGAATGCCTCTTTTGCAAACGTTCCAGCTAGTCTCTCGATTGCGCACTTCTGAAGCTTTTTGAACCTAAAATAAGCGGAAGTATTTTTTGGTATAGCAAAAAAAAAAATGGAAACAGCTTTGGGTGTAGCAAAAAATTGAAGCAATTTATGGTACGGCAAAATCCGACAGAATTTGAAGAAGGAATTAAAAAAAAACAGTGATTATAGAACTGATCCGAAAAATAGAGCCGGGCATTGCCTTCCAGTCAGTATAGATCGTGGTTTCAGGTCTAAGAACTTCTGGTATTGAATCCGTGGCCTGTATTGGATATTTGTGCACCCTTCTTCTGAAGGAATGTAATTGAACACGTATCCTAGCAGAGGCTTAGGTAACGTCGACGATACTGATGATCATTGGTGGACATAATATGAATTGGAATATGGAGAACTCAGGCTGCGCAGGAAGACTCCATACCTTGGTCGAAAACAATAGTTTCTCGCCTCTGTCGGTATTTATAGTTTAACCGAAAAGGTCTGGGATAGGACAATCTAGTTACCCATCACTTATTCACATACATTGGCTTGAAGACCCGCTGAAAATGCGTTACTTCGTTGTTCCGCTATTCACGAATAATCAGTTTTCGACTTCGACTTCCGTGTGATTTTGGGTACATCTATACGCTTGTATCTGTGTTGTATTCCTTGCTAGAAAGATTTCTGATTTATTTTTGTTCAGGCACTAAGCAGTCTTCACCAACATCACCACTGCCACTAAAAAGCCGCATTTGTGTTGAGATTAAAATTTCCCGTGTCATAGTAGAATTACGTTGTGATAACGTTGTGATCTGAACGTCATAACTAGAGCAGATAGTGGAAAATAAAAAAAATCCCTTATCAGAAACCAAATAGTTCAGTGTATTCAATTAAATGACACAAACATAAGTTGGCTTTTCAGTTAAACTTTAAGGATGATACACCGATTATATGGTTCGTTCTTGCGGTTACTTGACATTAATTTCCCTTGCAACGGCCATTCCGACCACAAGCGGAAGAATGAACACGCGATAAAGGATACGTATCGTAAGTCAGAATCAAGCTAGCCTATACTAATGAATGAGTGAGAATTAGACCAACTTTGGATCTGATGTCTTGCGTCTCCACCAAAAGCGTAACTTGGGGACACCCTGCTTTTCCGAAGTGAAGCAAGCTTCGGTGTGACCCCGGGTGACAAAACTCGTTGTTCTGCATTCACGCCTGGGAAAATGAGAAAAGGTCGATTGGATTTGCAGATAAGGTAGAAAGATGCAAATGGAGGTTACAGACTGTGATCGTCACTCATGTGTAAAGAATTTCTGGCTAAAGACAAAGATCACAATGTTAAAGGACCCTTCGCAATATTTACTACTCAACTTACGGTATTTTAAAATATACGAACACTTTAAAACTAGGCTGTGCTTTCAGCAAATAACCCACGATTTTTGCTGTGTTAAGCCTTTTCCAGACCCGTTGACTTTGCTGATGAAAAATCGTAGCTGACGTATATCCGTTGTAAACATTGTTTGAATATATGTTTCAAAGTCAGCTTGGGCTCAAAGAATATTCACCGTTGATTTAAATCGAAAACAGGTAAAAAATGTACATAACTATTTTTTCTGATGGAAAAACTTCTCGCAGACAACCGTCGGCAGCATGATACACATCGAAGGTAGCAAAACACGACAAGTGAGAAAACCAGCGTGGTTTTGTTAAAGGGGTTGGAATGTACCGTATGAAATAGTGTCTCCGAGTTTAGAAACATATGGAGTGATTATGGATGTGGGTTGCATTAGTATTATAGGTAAGACAGGTCCTTTAAGAGCTTTCCGGTAGAACTCCCGTTTCGGCCGGATGCACCGATGACGTGTCAAAGATCAGAATCCTCAGTTGGTTATGGTCAAGCTACCTATCATGCCGAAGATGTTTCTTAGTAAGGGGAAAGAAGTATTTCCTTGGTGAAATGTTAGCAAGCACAAAAACAAGAGCTGCAAGCTCATATGGCACTTGTAAGGCTGGGTCAGAGGATGAAAGTAGGAATTCTTCAGTTCGTGGGTTTGTTGTGATTATTTGTAAGCAAAACCCTTGAGATAATGGGTCCTTGGAAATCACGAGAACGTATCGTTTGGTAATACATTTGGCTGTGATGATGCGCACTTTAGGGACGCTAGAAATTCATCTGTAATCAAAACTCTTCAAGCAAAAATGATGATGAGCTCATCGGGAGAATGAAATGTATATTTTAATCAAAAGTATCATTTGTACTTTAAGAAATTCAGTTGTAAGCAAAACCTATGAGGCAAAAATATTATAATCATGTCAAGTCTCTAATGTTCAAGTTTCATGGTCCTAGCACATCTGGAAGTAATTTAACTGGTGATCACCGGAATTCCGGACCCCCCTTCCTCCCCCCACAGTGCTCGAACCCGATCCAGTTCTGTCACTGATGAATCTAGGGCTTGTGCTTGTTCTTCCCACCAAGTTTCATCCCAATCGCTCCACTCTTAGCGTGTCACAAGATTTACGGCTCCCCCTCTGACCCCCCACAATAATCGGATCCGGTTCGGACTTCACATGGGACATCTGAGACACGAGGTCTTTCCAAATATCAAGTTTCATTAAGATATGATCACCCGTTCCAAAGTTATACGTACCTCTAGATTCCGGATTCCCCTTCCCTCCACTCCCCCCACGGTGGTCGGATCGGGGAAGTGACTATTTCCAAGTTAGTTTGGTCGGGTCCCTGGTACGCTTCCAAGTTTCACTGTCCCAGCCCACCTAGAAGTAACTTAACTCCGTATCACCGGAATTCCGCCCCCCCCCTCCAACTCCCACCACAGTGCCCGAATCCCGTCGGCTTCTGCCAATGATTTACCTAGGGCTTGTGCTTGTTCCTCTCACCAAGTTTCATCCCGATCCCTCCACTCTAAGCTTGTCATATGATTTCCGGTCCCCTCTGCGCCTCCCCCCTTCCACATTCAGTGGATTCGGTCCGGAATTTAAATTGAGAGACATGACGTCTCTCCAAATATCAACTTTCATTAAGATCCGATAACCCGTTCGAAAGTTATGCTTGCCACTAAATTCCGGCTCCCCTCCCTCCCCCCACGATGGTCGGATTGAGCAAGTGACTATTTCCAACTTAGTTTGTTCTGGTCCCTAATATGACTGCCAAGAGTCATCGTCCTAGCATATCTGGAAGTACCCTAACTCGCAAACACCGGACTAACCGACCGACCGACAGACCGACGGAAAAGTGATCGGTATTGGTACTTGGCCGGAAGGCAAGTGCCATAAAAAAATCGCGCCTACTCTACTATAGAATGTGTCAGTGAAAAGTAAATTGACGCAGACAAAAGGACGCTGGTCATGGAATTCTATGTGGGAAGGACAACCCGCAGTCCTTGTTCCAAAGTACTGGGCACTTGCCTTATTCATTTTAATAGACTTCTGCCCGAGGGGTTGCTCACTCCCAAAAACGATGTACACCAAGTGGCGCGTGCCGCGGTGCCGAGCCGGTGCCGTGTCGGTGCCGCGGTGCCGTGCCGGTGCCGAGCCGGTGCCGTGCCGGTGCCGTGTCGGTGCCAAGCCGGTGCCGAGGTTTTTTGTACTTCAAATTACAGTATTGTGATAAAGCACGATTTCTGATGTACATGTAAACAAATTTCATCAGATATTGGCCGAGAATGAAGTCGGCAATTTGTGTTGAATACAAGAGCTAGCAGCTCATATGGTACTTGCAAGGCTGGGTCAGAGGATGAAATTTAGGAATTTGTAAATTCTTGGGTTTCTTGTGTTTAATTATAAGCCATACCCTTGAAATAAGAATGATTGTGGGCCCTTGGAAATCAAGAGAATGATCTGGTGAAAAGTATTTTATTTTTGCACTTTAAGGGCACTAGAAATTCATGTGAAAGCAAAACCCTTTAGGCAAAAGTGACTATGGGCTCATGGGGATCACGTAGTTGTATATTTTGCTCAAACTAATGCAACCTATAATACTAATGCAACCTACTTCCGTAATCATTACATATATTTCTAAACCCGGAGACCCACGTTTCGTGCGGTACATTCTAACCCCTCTAACAAAACCTCGCTGATTTTCTCACTTGCCGTGTTTTGCTACCTTCGATGTGTATCACGCTGTCGACGGTTCGAGACGGTTGCGCGACGGTTGTCTGCGAGAATTTTTTCCATCAGGAAAATCGGTTATGCAAATTGTTTCCCTGTTTCGCTAGAAGTCAACGGGTCTCGGAAAAGGCTTAAAACAGCCAAAACAGTTAGTTATTTATTGAAAGCACAGCATAGTTAAAGTATTCAAATACTTTAAAATACTGTAAGTTGAAGAGTGATTAGTGCGAGGGGTCCTTTAAGGGAGCTGGAAATTCATTTTGAAGCAAAACCCTTGTTTCACAAATAATCATGGGCTCATGGGGATCATGAAAATATATGTTTTGCTCCAAAGTATTTTCTGTACTTTGTGGTTATGATGAGTACTTTAAGGAATGTGGTTGGCTCTATAAAAGAATTTATGAACCAATCTTTTCCTTCCTTGACTACCTACTTAGGCTAACTGGTACATATATTTAGCCACAGCAAGTGCATGAAAATGGCAAAGTTCGAAGCACGAACGTTCAAATAAGCATACCTCTATTGCACTCCCAGAGTGTCTGATGGGGAAATTGACTTTTTCCAAGTTAAATATGCCTGCCAAGTATCATTCTTAGCACACTCTACAAATATAAAAAAAAGATTGGTCGCCACTGAATTACCTTCACCAGAAGCAAAATATACTGAAGCTGACTCAAGTTTTGGGCGATATTCGATACCGATATCGATATATCCATGTATCGGACAAAATATCGATATCGAAAGTAAATATCGATATCGATAACGATATTTGTTCATTCGTAAAGATTGCAATTAATCCAACATAACCCACACTTATATATACGAAATTGGAGCAATGTGTACGCCAAATAACAAATCTAGGCCGCATAAACTCGGCACTGTCGAATTTGCATCTCATTCGGTCCATCCGTTTGTTTTTTGTGCATGTCAAAAGTCCCCCCACCCCCAATTCCCCTAATCGTGGTCGCATGTGGTTCGAACGCATGTTTTACATGTCGAGGCCGTCGATTCGTACCACCCATGAAGTTTCACTCGAATCAGACCACTCTTTCGCAATTTATAGAAGTCAATTTCCATATTTCTCTTCTCTTGCTCCCCGAAAAATGCTCGGATCTAGGAACGGAAGTTTCCGGGGGTATGTTGTGTCAGGTTCTTAAGTCTAGATAATTCGGGTCACTAATATGCCTGCAAAGTTTCGTTGTCGTTTTACATCTGGAACTATTCTAACTCACGACAACCGGAATTCCAGGAAACCCCTCCAACTCCCCCCACAGTGCCCCGAAACCATCTGGTTCCGTCATTTTCATCTAGGCCTAATGCTTGTTCCATCCATTAAGTTTCGTCCCAATCCCTCTGCTTTTATAGTTTCTTGAGTTTTCCACCCCCCCCCCCCCCCATCCCCACAGGTATCGGACCCGACCCGGACGTGACACTGAACGTCCGAGGCGATAGCTCACCAGACAAGTTTCATTCAAATCCGATCACCCGTTCAAAAGTTATGCACGCCACTAGATTCCGGACCCCCCATCCACCCACTCCCCCCACGATGGTCGGGTCGGGGAAACGGCTGTTCTCAAGTCAATCTGTTCGGATCCCTGACATACCTGCCAAGTTTCATCGCCCTAGGACATCAGGAAGTATGCCGAACTCGCGGGATCGCTAGAAATCAACCTATAATATGCAACCTGTAATACTAATGCAACCTACTTCCGTAATCATTACATATATTTCTAAACCCGGAGACCCACGTTTCGTGCGGTACATTCTAACCCCTCTAACAAAACCTCGCTGATTTTCTCACTTGCCGTGTTTTGCTACCTTCGATGTGTATCACGCTGTCGACGGTTCGAGACGGTTGCGCGACGGTTGTCTGCGAGAATTTTTTCCATCAGGAAAATCGGTTATGCAAATTGTTTCCCTGTTTCGCTAGAAGTCAACGGGTCTCGGAAAAGGCTTAAAACAGCCAAAACAGTTAGTTATTTATTGAAAGCACAGCATAGTTAAAGTATTCAAATACTTTAAAATACTGTAAGTTGAAGAGTGATTAGTGCGAGGGGTCCTTTAAGGGAGCTGGAAATTCATTTTGAAGCAAAACCCTTGTTTCACAAATAATCATGGGCTCATGGGGATCATGAAAATATATGTTTTGCTCCAAAGTATTTTCTGTACTTTGTGGTTATGATGAGTACTTTAAGGAATGTGGTTGGCTCTATAAAAGAATTTATGAACCAATCTTTTCCTTCCTTGACTACCTACTTAGGCTAACTGGTACATATATTTAGCCACAGCAAGTGAATGAAAATGGCAAAGTTCGAAGCACGAACGTTCAAATAAGCATACCTCTATTGCACTCCCAGAGTGTCTGATGGGGAAATTGACCTTTTCCAAGTTAAATATGCCTGCCAAGTATCATTCTTAGCACACTCTACAAATATAAAAAAAAGATTGGTCGCCACTGAATTACCTTCACCAGAAGCAAAATATACTGAAGCTGACTCAAGTTTTGGGCGATATTCGATACCGATATCGATATATCCATGTATCGGACAAAATATCGATATCGAAAGTAAATATCGATATCGATAACGATATTTGTTCATTCGTAAAGATTGCAATTAATCCAACATAACCCACACTTATATATACGAAATTGGAGCAATGTGTATTCCGCAATTCCTTTCTTATTCATCCGGAGTTCGAGATGATCCAGTATGCGATATATCGGATATCGATCGATCGATATATCGCACCAAATATCGATATCGAAACGTAAATATCGCTATCGAAAACGATATTTGTTCATCGTAATTATTGTAAATAATCCGAACTAACCTACACTTATATATCCGAAATTGGACAATATGTTTTCCCTAATTCATTTCTCATTTATTCTGAGTTTGAAATGATCCAAGATGCTATTTAATGAAAATTTGGTTCTTAGATTTTGGCGAAACGAAGCATGGTAAGCAAATATCAATATCGATTATCGAATATCGAAAGTGAAAATATCGATATATCGATTGTTGAATATCGAAAGCGGAAATATCGATATATCGATTATCTAATATCGAAAGTGAAAATATCGATATATCGAAAAATCCAAGTATCGCCAAGCACCAGTACCAAACCATGGTTGACCACTTTGCGCATTTGGTCAACAGCATCTCCTCATATCTAGTTCAGCTTCTTCTTCGGTTGCATGTTTTCAATAAAGCTTTCATCCAAGTACCTTCGTTATTGGGCGCCAGATACCAGATACCAGATGGCGAAGAGTAATCTACAGAAAATTTGTCCGTGGCCGGAAAAATTGTCGCCGGTGCCGTGCGGTGCCGTGCCGGTGCCGTGCGGTGCCGTGCCGGTGCCGTGCGGTGCCGTGCCGGTGCCGTGCGGTGCCGTGCCGGTGCCGAGCTGGTGCCGCGGTGTTGCGCCGTTGCCGTGCCTTTGCCGTGCCGGTGCCGCGGTGCCGTGCCGGTGCCGCGGTGCCGTGCCGGTGCCGCGGTGCCGTGCCGGTGCCGCGGTGCCGTGCCGGTGCCGTGCCGGTGCCGCGGTGCCGTGCCGGTGCCGTGTCGAGGTGTACACCGGTGGCGGAGAGTGAGCAACCCCTCGCTTCTGCCTTCGGTTTAGTGTTTACCTCCCAATAATTGCTCGGTGCCAGTTGCAAATCCATAAAATTTGACGAGACTTGCTCGGTTAGTTGAACCTTGAAAGTGCGACGTGATTACTGTATTTCGCCAGTGGCTGTCTGGAGGGTTTGCAAAGATTAATTTTGCATGCTGTCTTGTCCTATTTTTGTACGGTCGGTAATGGCTTCCTGGCAACCGTGAGTAATGGGCTATTTTACTTCCTTGTTACTTTTTGACGCTGTTTCCAGGGTCCTTTTGTCTCGCTGTCTGTCCTGAACTTCAACTAGAGACAATGCTTTGTTTTGTTTTCTGATCCGTTGTGTAGAGGGATTGCAGGGAAGCGGTTCAGAGTCAATAAGTACTGAATGGTGGAACCGCGGATTTAATTTGAGAGTGCAGAAACCGTCCAATAGGATGAGATACTTTTTTTGTAGTAAAACATCTCTGATTAACTTTCGTTCAAAAGCTGTTATTAAAAATAAAGAAAGGGTCGGAAAGACGTTTCCGAGTACTAGCAAGTTCAGAATAGCTGCCAATAATTCGGTCTCGAAGTCGAAAATTGAATGCCTTAAAACCTTTTTTTTTTTTTTTTTGCTTTTTTCTATGATGGTGTAAAGATATCCGTTTTCGTTGCGTAGGCTGAAATCTCTATAATCTCGAGGAGATGCCTCCGCAACTCTTTGTATATTTTCGACAAATCGTCTAACACTCATAAAGCCCACGATCACAATGCCCACGACTCAAAGTGTCCACGGCTCAAAATGTCCAGGGCTCAAAATGTCCACGAATCAGAATGCCCACGGTTCAGAATACCCACGATTGGATTGTTTGAGGGTTTAGTCCGTAGTAAACTGGAACTAGTGATGAGTGAGAAACGAAAGGAGTAGACCGAGTACCAGAATGACGATAATCGTACATTGAACTGGTATAATATCGATTATAATGTATACTCTACTCTTAAGACTCTGCCGAATTCTGGAAAAACAAACTGAATCACAAACAGCGATCTTAAAACTGTTATTTTTAATGAGGAACAATTCTTACCTTCATGGTGAAAGATTTGGATCGCCTAGTTTCGCTTTATATGTTGGAACAATTTTTAGGACATTTCTTCGTGATTTCACGCAGATAGTTCTGATTTAATTAAACAATAAAATAATCCCTTTCAATATCTTTCCGTGGTAATGCATCCTATGTAATCTCGTTGTCTGTTGTCCCAGGACACTTAGGCCACCCCTGCCGACAGTTTGAGCCGTCGGTTTTTTGAACCAGGACGATTTTAGCGTCCCCTGTGAGCATTTTAAACTGTTGGCATTGGGCCGTCACATTTTGGACGATTTCGATTTCGGGGTCTTCGATCGCAACTGTGGGCATTTTGAGTCGGGGGCATTTTGAACCGTAGTCATTTTGATCGTGGGCATTGTGAGAATGGACAAAAAGATCGTGGTAGATTTTGGGAACTTACCCTCCGACAGGCCACCAAATTACTGCCTCGGATACATTAGTCATGTACCAATAATGTTACATCAGTGCAGTTACACACGTCAAGACACACAGGCTGCTTGACACTTGCCAAACACTTGCTATATTGCGCTGCTGGCTAACTTTTTAAGAAATTGCGAGCCACCTGTTTAAAAGAACATCGAGTTGTATATCGCCACTGATATTTATACTGTTGTTCATATTATTGGATTCAAAATCGCTTTCTTGTTTTAGTCGTTACGCCCTCAGTGGGCGTATGAAATAACCAAATAACTTATTAGTTGCGTTTTGCAGATACCATGGTATCTGTTACCACGGTTACTGAATCTGCAATTAGTCGTTTTTGCAGACGGTATCTGATACACGGTTGCTCTGCAAAAACAACTATTGCTGAACTTGCACTTTTCGAAGTTATCCCAAAAGAAAAACTGGTATCCAGTGACATCACTAAGTGCCAAACTTCTTTCTCTTCTCTTCCTTCCCAATCTGACAAAATTTGATGAAAGTGAGATGACTTTTCAGATACAACGATCAGTTACCACGGTCGGACCTCTGAATATCAGATACCACGATAACTGCAAAAATGACTTTAGACAGTGGTATCAGATACCATGGTATCTGCAAAAATGGAACTATCATTGATCATAATCTTCGAGAGAAAGCAGTGAGAGAAGCTTAGTCCCAGTTCAGTTATTTTGTGTTCTTCATTTTTCCTTTTATGGGGTTCCGACTTTTCGTAGTAAACAGTAGTGTGTTTACAGACCAAATTTTTTTATTTTATTTATTTATTTATGACCCGCTTTTTGCGTAACAGCGGAGTATGAATAAGATACAAAAGTAAAATATACATATTAAAACACTTAAACAAAACAATGTAAATAAACACGACAACATTCTTTAAACAAGAAAAATTCAGACTGTATATCATGTTGGATGTTGTGAAACGGATTCGTAAACCAAATTTTGTACTTATTTATCTATTATTATATTTGGCGTTAAGCTTTTAGTTTGTTGCCATTATCGCGCAGTTACTTCTGAGAAGCAGCTAAGTTCTGAATTACTACTTAAAATGCTTGTTTTACTTTTTTTCGGATATGTTGGCGTGTTATCCTAATTTTCGTGTAAAGATGTTTACCGAACTAGGCGATTAGTCCCGAAAGACCAATATCCAGGAATTAAAACACACTATTGCCTAAGATTTGCTGTAGTACCGGCTAACTAGGGCATTTTGTATACACTTTTTTCCAATCAGGTAGACTCTTGTTTTGCTGTTGTCCAGGTTCTGGGGGATTACCCGCTTGTAATGCCTTTCGCGGTAGTTATTGCTGTTGAAGTGACTTAAATGACTGGATGCCGCGCAGCTTGCCCTCGTTGTTGATCTTCGGTGCTAATTTTTTTAATCTGTACAACTAAATTTGTATATTTTCAATATTCGGATTTTGTTTACGGATAAAAGAGACATACGGAATTCTGGGGTGAAAGAGAATAAATTCTGAAAATCCCACACAGAAGTCAACAAATGAATAATAGACGCAGTCAATGGTGATGACGCTCTTTCCTCAGTTCCCACCTGCCTTTAAAGTTTAGCTGAAAACCCACCTTATTTATATGGCACTTGCAGCTCCGCTCAAGTGCCATATGAATATGAATATGAATATATTTAATAGCCAATTGGCCGTACAAAATACATAAGTTACAATACACTTTACATCACTCGATACTTATCTTTATTTAACTAGTACACTCTTTAAGAATTGGCATATTTTAAGTATCTTAGCTTTATTTTTTGTTTCAAGAATATCGGGGAACTTGATAGTATACCCATTAAGAAAGTGTCTCCTGAGGTCTGAGAGTTGCTCGCATTCAACCAGAAAATGGCCCGATATACCGATCACTTTTCGATCGGGCGGGCGGTCCACTGTTCTCGAGTTAGGGTACTTCAAGATGTGCTAGGACGATGAAACTTGGCAGGTATATCAGGGACCCGAACCCGACCAAACTCTCTTGGAAATAGTCACTTCCCCGATCCGACAGTCGCGGAGGGAGTGGAGGGAGGGGGAATCCGGAACCTTGAGGTATGTATAACTTTGGAACGGGTGATAGGATCTTAATGAAACTTGATATTTGGAAAGAACTCTTGTCTCGAATCTTTTATTTCAAGTCCGGACTTGATCTGATGAATCTGGGGGTGGGGGGTCGGAGGAGGGAACCGGAAATCCTGTGACACGCTTAGAGTGGAGCGATCGGGGTGAAACTTGGTGGGAAGAACAAGCACAAGCCCTAGAGACATCAGCGACAGAATTGGGCCGGATTCGGGCACTGTAGGGGGGTTACAGGGGATGTCCGGAATTCTGGTCATCGCAAGTTAAGGTTCTTCCAGATGTGCTAGGACGATGAAACTTGGCCTGAACATTAGAGACTAGAAAAGATTGGCTTAGGAATATTTAATTCCCGGATCCGACCATCATGGGGGGAGTGAAGGGAGGCGGAATCCTGAATATTGAGGTATGCATAAATTTCGAACGGCTTATCGGATCCTAATGAAACTTGATATTTGGGAATACCGCGTGTTTCGGATATCCCTTTCAAGTCCGGACCGGATCCGATTAATGTGGGGGGAGGGGGGAACCGGAAATATTGTGACACGCTTGAACTGGAGCGATCGGGATGAAACTTGGTGGGAAGAACAAGCACAAGCCCTAGGTATATCAGTGAAAGGACCGGACCGGATTCAGGCACCGTGGGATGAGTTGGAGGGGGTCCGGAATTACGGCGATCGCGAGTTAAGGTACTTCCAGATGTGCTAGCTTGGCTTGAGCATTAGAGACATGACAATAAGACAGAAGTTGTCACTTCCCAGATCCAACCTTCCCTTAAAGTACTCATCTTAACCGCAAAGCACAAACAATACGTTAAATGAAAATGTACATTTCATGATCCCCATAAGCTCATGGTTGCTTGGAAATTAATTTCTAGTTCCCTTAATGATCTTCGTGCCATAAGGGTTTTGCTTAAAAATGAATTTCTAGCGCACCCTTAGAGTGCGCATTTTAACCGAACAGTAAAAAAAAAGATACTTTTTACGAAACGATAGATATTCATGGTCACAAAGGGCCCATGATCAATTTTGCATCAAGGGTTTTGCTTACAAATGCATCCCTTAAAGTAAAAACAATACTTTTCAGCAAAAGACACATTTCGTGATTTCAATGAGCCTGTTATCAGTTTTGCTTCAAGGCTTACATTCTCATTGCTTACAAATAATCACAGTGAAACTGGGAATTGGCAAATTTCTACTTTCATCATTTAACCCAGCCTTGCAAGTGGCATATGAGCTTGTAGCTGTTGTTGTATCTTGTGTTGTGTTGAGGGATATTTATGTTTTTGGGATCCCAAAACGTAAGTGGCGGGATACCTATGACATCGCAAAAGTTGTCCGTCTGTCCGTCTGTGCGCACTATAAGGGAATCTCGAAGGGAATGAGATATTTTGATGAAACTTGGTGTGAGGATTAGTTAGCCCGGAATCCGGCCAAAACCGGAAACTCTGTTAAAAGTAAAAGTTTTATTTGAAGTTGATTAGATGTTCGATATAAGGGTAGAAGGACATGCTGAACACGATGATGAAAAGCATTTTTTGGTCGGACAAATAGTTCGTTCGGAATCCGGCCAGAACCGGAAAGTTTGTTAAAAGTAAAAGTTTTATTTGGAGTTGATTAAATATTCGATTTAGCGGTAAGAAGTCATGCTGATCACTTGTGTGAAAACAATTTTCTACCCGGGCAAATAGTTCGCCCGGAATCCGACCAAAACCGGAAAAATTTAAAGTTTTATATGTAGTTGATTCGATATCCGATTTACGGGTAAGAAGAGATGCTGAATCCGTGTATGAAAATAATTTTTACCGGGACATATAGTTCGACTGAAATCCGGCTGGAGCCGGAAATTTTTGTATAAGTATAACACACATGCTGAATCTCTATCTGAACTTGGTTTTCTCAGATGATTAGCTATTTGGCTTTAATCTGTTTCTGAATTTTAATAGTAAAAATGGTCAAGGAGTCTGGCGAAGACAAGACCTAATCGTCTGGATCATATATTAATTTTTTGGGATCCCATCGAAACCTTTGGTCTTGTTACAATTCGCCCTCGCACTGACGTTGGCGGTGCTCAAACAAGACGAACTTCACACTTATAGCGCGCAATTTGAATCTCATCGAGGTTTTTCCTTCTGTAAAATTCCGAAAGGCAGCAAGGTGTAAGAATTGACGGAAGTGCGACGGGTCCTTCAGCCAGACTTGCAAAAGTTCAAGTTCTTTTAATGTTTTAGTAGTACTTAAAAAAATACAGCAGTGAGCAGAGAGGTGAACTCGGTTCACTCAAATCTAAGTTACGTTATATACAATATTAAAACACATATATAGTTGTAGCGATACATCTCCAGTTCCCGTCGCCTAGGAGGCTCCCCAAACTCACAAAAACTCACAAATTGACGAGTCCTCCCTCTTTCATTCCACTGTAATTTTATCCTTCGCCAGGTCTCTCAAACTATCGCCCGAGGGGGGCCACGTGCTCAGATCGCCATCCCTGCCCAAGGAATGATCGAGTTCAGAGACGCTCTCACTGACCTCCTCGACGAGTTTGGAACTGACGATGGAGGGTTCAAAGGGGAGCTCCCTGAAGGAAGGCATATGCGAGTCGAAAATAAGAACTTCTACTTCGACATTGGACAGAATAACAGAGGCATCTACATGCGAGTCTCAGAGGTAAGATGGTTCTGTGGCTGCAGTGCAAATCGGGAGGTTGCGAATTACTGCACATCTCGCTATATGTTATTATTATTATTATTAATCTTTATTTCAGCCAACAAGCCATAACTAACTACAACAACAACAACAAAAACAAAAAATAGAAAAAAACTACAAACTCCTCACTCTGTAGAAAGCAAATGCTTCCATGTACAGAGATTATGGAGGAGCGGATGAGCAACAACCCGAATCAAAGAGTTATCACTGTTCATAATTCTCGTGAGGAGAGATGAGCGAGCTTTACGCACAATTTCCGGCACAGTAGAGCATGAATTCCACACATAAGCCTGCGTCGTGCTAGCCAGTGGTGCTAGACGGAGAAGGCGACGAAAAATTCGACGGTGGCAAGCCTCAAGGTTATACCTCGCAGCTTTAGTGTGGTTACACACAAGGGCAATGGCATAAAACTGACTACAATAAGTACGAAATAGATGTATCTTAACACTCAAAGTAATATCACTAAATTTCCAAAGGAGCATATTACCATATTTACATAGCGCATTAGCCAACTGTTTCAACTGTAGATCATCACTCAGTTTCTCTGTAATCACAAAACCCAGGTATTTGCAATCCGCAACGTACTCTATAACTCTACCCGACAACAGAACTGGCAGCTTAGGAAGATGACAACCTCTAGGGAACAAAGCCATAGCTACTGTTTTTTTTGTGTTGAACTGTATGTCATGCTCCACCGCAAAAGCATCACAAATCTCAAGCAATCGATTTAGTGCATACACAGAAGGTGCCAATAAAACCAGGTCGTCAGCAAACAGTACATGGTTCAAGCAAGCACCAGCAATGAAACATCCAACCTTGGACTGCACAAGGACTGTAGATAGCCCATCCACATATATGGCATACAAAAGAGGGGAGAGCACTCCACCTTGTCGAAGACCATTGACCAGGCCAAAACTATCACTATTCTCACTACCCCACCGAACCTTAAACCTCTGATTACGAAACCAGTAAGCAAAAAGTTTCACATACTGGGCAGGAACGCCCCTCCCAATCAAAATTTTTAAAATTTTATCATGGTTCACCCGGTCAAAAGCCTTCGACGAGTCAACAAAACATACAAAAACTGGCGTCGAGAAATGCCAAAAGTATTCCACCACCGTTTTAAACAGAAAAATAGCAAGATCCACCCCATGTGCATGCTTAAACCCAAACTGGTAATCACTAGTAGAGAGACAACCACCAATTTTTAATAGTATACACTTTTCAAACAGCTTACTGACAATAGTAGCCAAAGCAATGGGCCTGTAATTCTCTGACAGAGTAATATCACTGTTCCTACCTTTCGGTACTGGAACCAGACAAACATCCATCAGAGAGTTAGGTAGGAACCCATGCCCAATAAAAGCATTAAACAACTCAGCAAGTATTTGGTACTTATCATTACTAGAAAACTTGAGATGTCTAGCTGTAATACCATCATCCCCGCCTGCCTTATTAGGATCCAGATCTCTAACAAGAGCACTGATCTCCTCCAGCGTAACAGGGCAGTGAGGCCTCTCTGACTTATAACCACTAGCCCACGAACAATCACTCGGTACAGAATTAAAAAGAGTACAAAACTTATCCCTCCACAACCTAGCAATATTATTGCCACCTGACACATTATCCACGGAAGATGGAAGAATTCGCTTACTCCCAAACGTAGCTTTAATCTTCGCCCAAAAATCCTTTACATTCAAAAAAGAAAGAGCTATGCTCTCCGCTCTAAGAAGCGATGCATTCTTCCGGCACCATTTCAACTTATTCTTAAAGCAAGACCTGGCTAGCTTCATAGCCACAAATAGTGGACCAGAAACAGGTCTACTCCCCTCAACCCACGAACGAAATAAAATTCGCGACCTCCGATAAAGATAACTCAGGTGAGTATTCCATCCAGGAATACACGTAAAACCTGTCCGCTTCCGACCAGCACGTTTACTAGGAATAGTAATCCTTGCGGCAATAATCATGCAACTGATAAATGACTCATACACAGACATAATAGATTCACAATGGCTAATATTATCACAACAAGGTTTCAAACATTTCAAGCACTCCAAATCAAGATTTAACTCCGAAAATTTTTCCTTGCTCACTACCAAATAATTTAATAGATCTTCTTGGCTAGCTTGCTCCCATGCAAGCTGGACAGATTCTACTGTAGCCTGAGGCATTATGGGTGGTCTTGCGACCATCGAAACTATAAACGCAAGAGGCAGATGGTCAGGCCCGTAATCATATAAAACACGCATATTATTTATCATAGGCAAACATGATTGTGTGACAAGAATGTGATCTAGCCACGATGACGAGTTTTCGTGAGCTTCACTAACATATGTGAAAGATTCCGTCGGCAAAAGCAAAACATCAGCCACGCACAGCTCATTATCCCGAGCAAACTCAACAAGATCAGCATAAGGCTGCGACATACGGTTGCGATCAGCATTCCAGTCACCAACAAGAATAAGATCAGAGAATTCAAGACACTCAATGATAACACTCAGTCGGTTCAAACACTCAATAAATGCTGGAGCATTATTCGGATCATTCGTTGGCATATATACATTCACGAATAGGAATGACAAGGTATCACACTTTAGCTCCCAACCATGCATCCTATCATCATTCAAATTCACAAATTTTCCCGAGGGCCCAAGCTCCTTTTTCCAGAGCACCGCAACACCACCGTAAGGCCTTCCAATAAGAATACTATCATCACTCACCGGTGTTTCAAAATTCAAAACTATATGACTACTGTAAAACTAGGCTATGCGTTGAACTAATCATCCACGACTTGGCTGTTTTAAGCCTTTTCCCAATCCCAGTGGCTTTCTTTTTTAGCCGGACAAGTAGTTCCGGAATTCGGCTGAAACCGGAAAATCGGCAGAAGTAAGGCAGGAAGTTTTTGTCAAAATAGATATGACTTATAGGGGTAAACACACATGCTGATCCAAATTTCAACTTGGTTTTCTCAGATGATTAGCTATTTGGCCTTAATCTGTTTCTGACTAATAGTAAAATGTTCAAGAAGTCTGGCGAAGACAGGACCCAACTGTCTGGATCAAATATTGAATTTGTGGAATTCCATCGACACCTTTGGTCTTGTTTTTATAGTTTCGAAGGATAAAATGATGTAATGGTGCCCGAAAGGAATTTTTTCTTCAAAGTTTCCTTTGCCGTCCGTTACCATAGCGCTATTGCCTTTGTTTTGATTCAAGTGGTCTAGAACTTCACTGGAAAAGACAAGGGGTTGCTGTCCCAATTGTCTGGATTGAATTTTTGTGATCCCACCGAAACCTTTGGTCTTGTTTGTATAGTTTCGAAGGATAAAATGATGTAATGGTGTCCGACTTTTTCTTCAAAGTTTCTTTTGCCGTCCGTTGCCATAGCGCTATTGCCTTGTTTTGATTCCAACGGTCTAGAACTTCACCGGAAAAGACAAGGGGTTGTTGTCATGTAGGAGAATTAAGTTATCTACCAATGTTTGCCCGTGCAGTCGGATCGTTGGTACTACATTGTCAGAAGCTTAATAGTGTTTAAATCAAGGTTTCCCGCCTTCAGGAGAAAGACAAACAGAGTAGACGACCGTAGATTACAATGTAAGACCGTCCATGTGGGAGTAGTAGTTCCATTATTACAGTGTACTGTCTGTTAATGGTACAGTACACTTTTGTTATGAGCCTTTGACTGTTATGTTTGCGTATCATAACACCAAACGTGGTTTGCAGTTTTGCTTTAGTTGAAAACGTCAAAAAAAGTCGAAAAGGAAATATTCGGGAACGTGGCAGGTAGCAGATAAAATCCGCGTTATAAGGCTATCAAACTTGCGACAGTACGTTGCTAGTCGGGCTAGCTCTGTAGGTTTGAGGACAGCTGAGAGATACCGCTACTTTTCAGCTGAGAAGTAATTTAAAATTAGATAACTAACAGCAGGAAATACATTTTTTTGTTTATTCTGTAATCACTGCTACCTCCGTTGCAAATGATGGTGTCGTTTTTGTGACATTTGTCAACTAGTGTCCGTCGAGGATCGTAGGTGTTGTATGGTAGCGTTAGTCAAACGGATCTTCAGTTGTACATATATGATACAAAATTTGGAACTGGAAAGGGCACAACAACTCTGTGTTGAGTATAGAGCAACATGGACATCGAGTTTTTTCGGTGTTTCTCTTTTTCGAACACCGGAAAATGGAACAAAACTTACCCACTTGGACTCGGAAAACCGTCCCTGTCCACTCAAGTGTGTCGCGCGCTCCAGAAACCCAAGCGTGTCTGGAGGAAAAACATGTAAATTCGCCTTATACCAGTTCATCGTTCCAAGTGGACTAGTTTTTGGGATCCCAAAACGTAAGTGGAGGGATACCTATGACATCGCAAAAGTTGTCCGTCTGTCCGTCCGTCCGTCCGTCCGTCCGTCCGTCCGTCCGTCCGTCTGTCCGTCCGTCCGTCCGTCTGTCCGTCCGTCTGTAAGCACGATAACTCTCGAAGGGAATGAGATATTTTGATGAAACTTGGTGTGAGGGTTCGTTGGGTCGTCGGACCAGTCAAGTTCGTAGATGGGCTTTGTAGCTCTACATTTAGGGGTGGGGGAGGGGATTCAAATTAAGGGACAAACAAAATATTTTGAAACAGCTAATGTGATAGTCGATTATGGGGTAAGAAGACATGCTGAACACGGTGGTGAAAACCATTTTGCCGTCGGACATGTAGTTCGCCCGGAATCCGGCCCAAACCGGAAAGTTTGTCGAAAGTACAAGTTTTATTTGAAGTTGATTAGATGTTCGATTTAGGGGTAGGAAGACATGCTGAAGACGATGGTGAAAATTATTTTCTCGAAGGACAAGTATTTCGCCCGGAATCCGGCCCAAACCGGAAAGTTTGTTGAAAGTAAAAGTTTTATTTGAAATTGATTAGATGTTCGATTTAGGGGTAGGAAGACATGCTGAAGACGATGGTGAAAACTATTTTCTCGATGGACAACTATTTCGCCCGGAATCCGGCCCAAACCGGAAAGTTTGTTGAAAGTAAAAGTTTTATTTGAAGTTGATTAAATGTTCGATTTAGAGGTAGGGAGACATGCTGAAGACGATGGTGAAAACTATTTTCTCGACGGACAAGCATTTCGACCGGAATCCGGCCCAAACCGGAAAGTTTGTCAAAATTAAAAGTTTTGTTTGGAGTTGATTAGATGTTTGATTTAGGGCAAGAAGACATGCTGAACACTTATGTGAAAACAAGTTTCTAGCTGTTCAAGTTTCAAGCTGAGTCCCTGTGTGACAATCGTATTTTACCCGGACATATAGTTCGACCGGAATCCGGCTGGAAGCTTGTTATAAGCTAAATTTCTATTTGAAGTTGATTAGATGTTCATTACTGGGGAAAGAAGATACCCTGATTTCGTCTTTGAGCTTTCTTTTTTCGCCGGACAAGTAGTTCTGGAGTTCGGCCGGAACCGAGAAATTGGCAGAACTGGCAGGAAGTTTTCGTCAAAACAGATATGACTTATAGGGGTAAACACACATGCTGAATCCAAATCTGAACTTGGTTTTCTCAGGTGATAAGCTATTTGGCCTTAATCTGTTTCTGAGTTTTAATTGTAAAAATGTACAAGGAGTCTGGCGAAGACTGGCTCTAGCCAAGACAAGACCCAGTTGTCTGGATCAGATATTGAATTTTTGGGATCCCATCGAAACCTTTGGTCTTGTTGTTAATCCCCCACTGTTTCATAATTAATACAATTAATTGCAAACCCCCCATTACTTGGGACGAAGATTGCACAATTTCTACTCGTCAGCCTGTGGATCTATTTTTGGGATCCCAAAACGTAAGTGGAGGGATACCTATGACATCGCAAAAGTTGTCCGTCTGTCCGTCCGTCCGTCCGTCTGTAAGCACGATAACTCTCGAAGGGAATGAGATATTTTGATGAAACTTCGTGAGAAGGCTCGTTGGGTCGTCGGACCAGTCAAGTTCGTAGATGGGCTTTGTAGCTCTACATTTAGGGGTGGGGGAGGGGATTGAAATTAAGGGACAAACAAAATATTTTGAAACAGCTAATGTGATAGTCGATTATGGGGTAAGAAGACATGCTGAACACGATGGTGAAAACCATTTTGTCATTGGACAAGTAGTTCGCCCGGAATCCGGCCAAAACCGGAAAGTTTGTTGAAAGTAAAAGTTTTATTTGAAGTTGATTAGATGTTCGATTTAGGGGTAGGAAGACATGCTGAAGACGATGGTGAAAATTATTTTCTCGACGGACAAGTATTTCGCCCGGAATCCGGCCCAATCCTGAAAGTTTGTTGAAAGTAAAAGTTTTATTTGAAATTGATTAGATGTTCGATTTAGGGGTAGGAAGACATGCTGAAGACGATGGTGAAAACTATTTTCTCGACGGACAAGTATTTCGACCGGAATCCGGCCCAAACCGGAAAGTTTGTCAAAATTAAAAGTTTAATTTGGAGTTGATTGGATGTTCGATTTAGGGCAAGAAGACATGCTGAACACTTATGTGAAAACAAGTTTCTACCCGGACATGTAGTTCGTCCGGAATCCGGCCAAAACCGGAAAACTGTTGGAAGTCAAAGTTTTATTTCTAGTTGATTAGATAAGTGATTTAGGGGTAAGAAGAGATGCTGAGTCCCTGTGTGACAATCGTATTTTACCCGGACATATAGTTCGACCGGAATCCGGCTGGAATTGGAAAATTTGTTATAAGCTAAATTTCTATTTGAAGTTGATTGATGTTCATTACTGGGGAAAGAAGATACCCTGATTTCGTCTTCGAGCTTTCTTTTTTCGCCGGACAAGTAGTTCTGGAGTTCGGCCGGAACCGGGAAATTGGCAGAAGTGGCAGGAAGTTTTTGTCAAAACAGATATGACTTATAGGGGTAAACACACATGCTGAATCCAAATCTGAACTTGGTTTTCTCAGGTGATTAGCTATTTGGCCTTAATCTGTTTCTGAATTTTAATTGTAAAAATGTTCAAGGAGTCTGGCGAAGACTGGATCTGGCTAAGACAAGACCCAGTTGTCTGGATCAGATATTGAATTTTTGGGATCCCATCGAAACCTTTGGTCTTGTTACTATGGTAACGATCTTTAACAAATTGTTAAAAGTTAACTTTTTGCGTTCCACGTTTCTGATTTCGAAATTTAAGCTCCGCCCACCTACAATTTCCGTTCCATAGCTTAACGATTGTTAACTATTTTGTAACGATGGTCGGTGAGCATCGTTGCAAAATAGTTAACAATTGTAGAACTGGGAAAAGTTAACGATCGTTAAAGCTGCAGTTAGCTCCGCCCCGAAGTAAAGTTAACGATTGTTAACAATTGTTAAGTTTGTGGAACGCAACCTATGTCTGAGCTAGTAGCCTACTAATGGTGAGGTATAGGAGGATTTAGAGAAAGTTGTCCGCTTGGAAGCGCTGAACTGGAATATGGCCGATTGTCTAGCGTCCGAACACCTACTAGACCTGCACCTGTTCTGAAACTCGTCCTCCCAGTGTAACCCACACTATGCACAGCAAGGCGTAATTGGCCATATTATAATTCAGCGCTCCAAGTGCTCTAGTTTCTGTTAGTCCTCCATTTCCCCATAACCAACACTTACGTAGACATAGTGAGACAAGGTGGTATTTTATCTCCTTATATATTTAATGTTAGCCTAGCAGAGTGTCTCCGGTCAATCCGAATATCCCTAATTTCGGCTCTTCGAGATGTTTCTTACCTAGCTTATGCCGACGACATAATTTTACTGAGTAAATCAAAAGCTGCGTTGGCTGAGAATTTTAACCGTCTTGCCACTTCTCTGTCAGCAAAGGGTCTTTCCGTTAGTGCTGGTAAATGCCAGTTTTTTGTGGTAAATAGCACCGTGGAAGGAAATGAATGTCTTGATTGCGGTAATGGGATTATTTTTTCAGCATGTGATATAGTGACGTACTTAGGGATCCCATATGCATCGTCAGCTAAGGTTTTTCAGTCTATAATTGTCAACCATATACAAGAAAGAATTCGCAAGGCATTTGGCCTCTTAATTCGTTTTCGTGGGCGATACAGGAAAGACATCCTAGGGTCATTGTTCACCGCTGTTGCTTTACCTCATGTTCTTTTTGCTGCAACAATCGTAGAAAATTTTCGAATTTGTGACGTATCTGCTATTAAAATTTCATATTTCAAATTTTCCAAATTTCTCCTCGGGTTCCCCATTTCTTTCAGTAATTCACAGTTGGTTTCCAATTTTAAAGTAAAAGACCCAGTTCTAATTTTGAGGAAAAAGATGACCAACTTTTATAAAAAAGGTTTGGTAGCCCTCCAAACCCACAACCTGTACCCATTTTTTAACAAGTGAATAAAATAGTGCGTACATAATTGTAACTTAATTGTCGACATCGAGTGTATTTTTTATAGTATTTATGTGTTAATGAATGGACCAGATGGTTTAGGCATAGTTCTTTTTATACATTATTTTGTACTCCTCAGTTCTGAGGGAAATAAATGAATAAATAAATAAATAGTAAAAAGTAGGATCCACAAGGTAGTGGTTTACTTTCACTTTCTGCTGCTGAGACGTATGCAAAGCTCCATTACCTGGAAGACAGACGACAGGTTTTCCACTGACTAACCTGTGGATCTATTTTACCATATTTGATCGAAGTGCTGATGATGAGGCATAGGGGGATTAACAGAAACTAGTCCGCTTGGAAGCGCTGAACAGGAATATGGCCAATAGTCCGAAGAGAGTATACAGCATCGAATCAATCCCAGTCCAGTCTCCACAAGCGAATCCGTATTTTCCGCTCTCCTATTCGCTAAGCTTAAATTAGGAAATGGAAGCAATTTTGTAGTAGGCTCTACCATGTAATGGCTGTCGAACTTCGCTTACCTAAGCAGTGACCGAAACTGAATAGGCTACTACTGAAAAATCTGACCGTGGTGCAAGCAAAATAGGTCAAATCTCTTTACTTTGGATACAAAACATTGTACGAAAACGGGAAGTTTCGGGGGCGCGAACCGATGGAGAAGTGCAAGAAGTATGCGACAGCGAATTTTTCGCTTTGAGAACTTTTTCTTGTCAGGAATGCCGCTGATCCCCTCTTCAGCTGCCTTCCTGTACTCGTCAGGGGCATAATGCGCATGGATAATTCGCAAGTGCATACATTAAGAGGGGTCGTTATTTGGCTTACAATGTAACATATGTAATGTAGGTCTCCGGGCGTAAAAATTAATGAATGCAATTACGGAAGTAGTGTTACAACGATTGTATTTGTATGGGAAGATGCACTCTCAACCTGATGGTATGGTGAGGGGTGTAGTAGGCCTGACAGAAGATGGTATACGTCCAAATATCCAATCATCGGAGTCAGGATGGCCTAGGGCGTCAGGATGGCCTACTACACGTGCAGAACTTCACGGGTTCATTATGGATACCCGGCTCAATTCATACTATGGTTTGCAGACAGAACTAACAATAGGCTATCAACCACCCATCGTACAATAGGCCTTACAGGCGAGCCCACTCTAAGGAGCTTTATATAAAACTCATAAGAATGACCTATGGTGCTTATATAAACAAAAGGTTTTATTCACTGGTACTTACAAAATTCACAACCTTTAGATAAAAAGTGTTGTTCAATTCAATTCAATTTCAATTTCAATTTATTTTTAAAATTCCTTCACGGGCAAGCCGAACATTGGATTTTTCGTCATAAACATAATAACATCAACACCTTTGTCATAATTTTGTCATAAATAATAAACTTATATACAATTCGAATCACTGTAAGTGATCATTTACAATTACACTTATATTAGAACTGAAATTCAAATCACTATAACATAAACAAGAGTTACAACGAATTATGCATTTCGACGAATGACGTCACGTTAAACGTATGTAAGAACTAGGATTCAAACAATTATAAAATAAGCACGAATTACGATGAATTATACGAGAATCACGATGAGTTATACATTTCGACGAATGACGGTACGAAGCTTTTTCTGTATCGGTCATGAGATGCAGAAAGGGGATGTAACTTAGGAATCGGCTGCGAAACCATTCGCGCAGGTCTAGGCCTAACAGGTTCAAACTCAGGCGGGAAAATGTCTCGCAGACGAGGATTCTCAAGCGTCTTAACTCCAAATTTGAGGCACATTTTTTCCCGACGTTGGGCCAAAGATTCCAGCTTGAAACTCCGAAGAAGCTCAATGTATGGCACCTTTGGCGATTTGGAAGTAACAAGGAGGGCTCGGAATTGCAATCTCTCCAACGAATTCGACTGATCCCGTGTCAAACCGAAGTGCCATACCTGACAGCAATATTCTAAAGTGGGGCGGATAAAAGACAAGAAAATTTTTAAAAGGTGCTCGGTAGGGACACCGTAACGGGATAATAATTTTAGGGATCGGATTGCCATATTACCCTTTTTAAGCATGCTGTCCACTTGTTTGATCCATTTTAAGTCATGGGTAATATGGATTCCCAGTAACTCAGTAACCCAGTAACCGGTGAAGGTCCAGAAAAGAATTGTAGATGACCCATGATCGTAGGATTGGAGGAGTCATGGATAATATATATATATATATTTATTTTTGCCCGCTTACGAAACGGAAAAAGCGGAGTACATAAAGAAAAAAAAGAAAAGAAACTAAGGAAAATGTATACACTCACTAAACATAATACTAAACTCTATACCACGAATCGAGTCAGTATATGGTGTGCGCAAGCATTTAAAGCTCTCTTGCTCGAGCACTTGTTTCAATTTATGTATTTTTTCGGCGGGGTTTATTATTTTATATTTTGCTGATAACTCCGTGTTTGAACTTCAAAAAGGGACGCTGAACAAAAATTTGACGTACTTGTAGTACGTGGTGCGTATTTTTCTTTGTTCTGTTATTTTTAAAATTCTCAAAGTGGCGAAAACATAAAGGACGTAAGATGTAATTACTGCATTAATAGACGGGTAAGAACGAACCGGTTGACACTGTGCTTACATTTTACCGAGCGGCAGTAGCCGCCGCGCATCGCTTTACATACATTTTCGGCTAACACCCAAAATGCCCGACGGCTCAAAATGCCCACTACTCAAAATGCCCACGACTCGAAATGCTCACTACTCAAAATGTGAACGATTGGATAAATTTGAGGTTTTCAGTCCGTAATTAGGCGTGATTCGTGATTGAGTGACGGGAGGAGTAGACCGAGTATCAGAATGAAGATAATCCTTGGATGAACTTGTATAGTATCGATTATAAATATAACACTAGTTTATTATTATTTACAAGAAACATTTGTAGCCTATTGCGTCGTGGTTAGATGCCGCTAAAGCGCTGTGCTTTCTTGAGGAAGCATCTGACTGATACTGAGCCCCCTTGGAACTTCTCTTTAAGTGCTTGAATTTGCTGGTCTTTCCGGACCATTCTTCGGTTCCTTCGTCTGAAGTTGGCTCCAGCACCGATCTGGAGGAGGTCTGATCCCATCTCGTCTTGGATGGTCTGAACTTATCGCAGAGGTCGAAATAAACGTGGTCGGGCTGTAATTCGTCTGTTGAGGACTCGGAATGAATGATTAAAACGCGCAGCCTAGTAATGATGCAGTTTGAATGAGTGTGCATGCTTAAACTAGAATGACCTGTTGTAACCTTGAACCATAGCCAGGGGCGTCGCTAGCTAAAACTCGAGGGGGGGGGTAATCTCGTAGTCCGCTGTTCCAGGATGATTTTGGCCTCCTCTGTGGACAGTTTCGACCGTCGGCATTGTAAACTAGGACGATATTAGCCTCCCCTGTGACCACTTTGAACCGTCGGCATTTTAGCCCGCCGGCATTTCGTGGTCGTGGGCATTTTAATCGTGGATATTTTGAACCGTCGGCATTCTGAGCGTGGGCATTTTGAGAGTGGGCAAAAAGATCGTGGTGATTTTGGGAACCACACACATTTTCAACTAGCTTTGTCCTCATAGACCGAATATTTGATTTGTAGACTAGTCCGAGGTACTTAAGAGAGTTAACAAGAGTTGATGAATAATACAGGAGTAGACTACGGACAGTAACCGCGACAGTATACACATAGTAAACCGAAGGGGAGTAGCGCCGCCTAGCAGCGGCAGAAGTGGACAGTGCGGGGTGTAGATGGCACCACCGCAACAGTAGGTTGCATTGGCTTTATAGACCCAAGGGGTCCTTTAACTACTAGCCAGCACCGATACCCGACCACATGGTACCAAAATAGCTACCATGGCCTTTGGAGGAGATGAAATTGGCCCCTCGGCCCTCCTGAAGCCGTTAAATAAAGATTTGACGGCCCCCTCTTGAGCTGTTTTCCTGTGAGGAGGGTGCTCCTCAGGGACGTGTGTCCTTAGCGCGTGTTGTTGCTTGTTTAATGTCTGTTATGATTATAGTGGCTAATCTTTCATTTTCTGTCCTCGTTCTAGGTGAAGACCAACTACAGGACTGCCATTACCATCCCGGAGAAGTCTTGGACTCGGTTCCGTGATATTTTCAGCGAGTATTGCGACAAGATGAGTGAGGGAATGGCCCAACAGCAGCAGCAACGGGCTTCCGGCTCAGACAGCAAGTAGATCTTGTCGTGCTCTAGGTATTTCTAAGCCATTTCAAGTGTGAGACAATTGGTTTCGAAATTGGTGGACTCTCCAGTGTTGGCTGTTTATTGTGAGGAATCCGGTTGGAGAATTTCCGGTACCCCCGGTGATAAAAATCAAGTGAAAGTCTGGATTGTTTTGGAATGATACTGTGATGAACTTTTCTATTCTTTTTTTGTTTTGTTTCGTTTCTAATCACCCGTGTGGTAGCAATGAGAGCTCCGTGTTGTGTCTAGACTGTAGAATTTAAAAATGTTGTTTCCAGAGGAAGCAGGTTACCCTGCTCTCCCGCGAAGTGAGTCTGCAGTTGGATCGACCCGGTGGATAGGTGACGCGGGATGGAAGTGTACCAAAACTAGTGTTTCGATACGAGTCATGTTCTTTAGGCCTAAATTGTTCTAGAATGTATTGAAAGCTTTGTATTGAGTGTTCCGACCAGGTTTATTTAGTTTGTGATCCGAAAGTGACTTCCTTGAGATTCTAGAACCAGAGAAGATGGGGCGTGTCCCGCGTGTTGCCTCCGGCGTCCAGTTAACTTTTGAGGGAAAAAGATCGTGGAAAACAGACTACTAAGGTGTCAAAAACCAAACAGTAAAGGTCTTGTTGAACAGATTCCAGCCATCGTCGTCATTTCTCGGCATTGCTACTATTGCTGACGCCGGGAATTCCAAAATAATTGGCACTGATAATTGATCAAAAGTGGGACTATGATCCTAACTCTTTGTCTTTGAAGTTTGGCCGTTATCAGTACATGCATCGCCGAATTGTCTTTGGCGTCGTTCACTTTCATATAAATTTTAAGCTTTGGAACGGACGGGACTGAACTCGGGGATCCTTGTGGGCCACTTTCGTAATCAGAAGTGCTGTAGACGCAAAAACAGATTTCTGTTTGTTGGAGAAGATTTTTTCTGTTTGTAGGGATTTCATTATAAGTTGTATTTTTTTTTTTTTTTTTTATGTGAGTGGGCATTTGGACTGCGGCCGCGCTAGTGCAAAACCAACGAAACGGAGAAAAAGATAGTAGAACTTTGGTCTCCCATTGGTCCAAACTCTAAACAGTAAGGCTTGTTCCCCAACTGCACTGTAAAAAAAATCTTGCAGTATTAGCTACTGGGATTAATCTTGTCTTTATTGAAATAAGATTATCCCTAATTCGGATTAATTTTATCCCAATAGAGATAAGATTAATCCCAGTAGCAAATACTGAATCCTTATTCGGAGAAACTTTTTACAGTGTGTCCGTATTTCTACAGTGGTTCTGAAACTCGTGATCCAGTCAGGAAAACCGGATTTTGAGCCGGCCTGAGTAATCCTGAGCTTTTTCGGGATTTATTTTATCCTCGTGACACTGTGGAAACGCAGCTTAAGGCTGAGATGTAGGGGACGACATTCTGCCACTTGGGAGACGCGGAGTTCTTCTGCCATTTGGCTAGGGGGCTAAACTTGTTTCAGATATCGACACTTCTTCTCCGGTGGGAGTTAGATTGAGGTGGTCGAGTTGTAAGGGAGGGGTTTATTTGATTTTGCACTGGTGTTGGGATTATCGCACCTTGCGGAGACAGCGAAGCCACTGCCATTTCATTTTTGAAGCTCAGTTTGTGCTTAGCTTTTAGCTCGCCCGTCAATGAACTTCTGTCACTCGCTCTTATCCCAAAAGTAGAATTTCTTTGTTCCCACCGTAAACCCATCCGACTGCGATAATTGGACTGTGTGAACGTTTTACGGCATTTGGTTGAGACTTTGTGTACGAATTTGCGGGGACAGTCACTTTCTCCCTTATAGAGGAGGTAAAGGTTTCGTTCTGGAATGCAATGCAATGCTTTATCTGCTGCACTTGCGGGGACTCAACCTAGATTGTATGGGAATAGTTTAAGAAGTAGAGACTATGCCGTATGCGCAAAATTGCATCATAATGGAGCTTTGTGGAAGAGGCTCAGAAATGTAACACAGGTCTGGGACAGTGACAGAGGATCAGGTTTTCCTAGCCCGATTTCTACACTTCCATTCTTTCTGTGTAGGACATTTGAACTATATCAACTTTTCCGCACGAAATGGATCATGGTGCGGAAATCCAAATCCATACAGGTCGGGTGTTCGCGGACTGGAATTTCAGCATCATCATCAGTTCCTTACCGAAAGGTGAAGGTTTTGTCAACTTCATGATGAAAGTGCAAGAAATCTGGCCGGAAAACTCGACCGTTTGTCCGCGCCATTAGTGTTAATTCTCTACTGTCGCGTCCAGAGCAAAATCGGTTGAATCTCAACTAGATTAGGTGATTGTGGAAAGTATGGTGTACTGTCTCCACGTATCCAAAGTGTAAACGTTTGGGAAGATCCCTGATCCTGCGATAGCTTCCAAAAACTGGGGAAGTTTTTTCCTCACATGTTCTGATACGCTCTTGCTGAGATTCTAGCTATGAGAATAACGACCGTAAGAACATAAGGCCGTTGTCGGAAAGGGATTGTAGCTTTTTGTGAACGGAACGGGTATGCTGTAAAAGACTGTGGCTTTCGACATTCTGGCTTTCGAAGTTATTTAGATGTTAATGTTACAGTGTTGGCCCTTGGTTGTCTTTCACTCAACTGTGTGACTTTCTGACTTGTATAGATAAAAAGAAAATCAGATACATAGGTTTATAGAGATTGTTGTTTCGGAAAGTTCTCGAAGTTCTGTTATCAAACGAAAATCGGTTAAAGTAGCTATGCCCCATTCCTGATGTGGGCGGACGTTTGATTTTTACCGTTAAGCCTCGCACGGTATGAAATATTAAACCAGTGAAGACACACAGTCCAGTGGTTCCTCGGTTTGTTCGTTAGAGCTGATGTTTGACACTGTAGAGTGATGGTTGATTCAGTCGCACTATACTTAACAGCTCACCGAAAGAACTGCGAAAGAGCTGGGTTGAGAATGAAATGTTGGAGTAAATTTGCCCCTAGCGGAACACGAGTTGTAATTCTTCTGTCTGGTGATCGTAACAGTTTGCGCAGTATGTTCAGAAACCGCACTGTGGTCCAGTTGATAGCGTGTAGAAGATTGTGAACGTCGCAGATTGAAATCTCGCCGGCGGAGCCGTTCTTTCTTTCTGTTTCAACGAGTGAGGAGGTTTTCAAGTTCGATAAGTGCAGTATCCCATAGTTCGTCTGCTATTGCCACTTCTATGTTACAGAACAGCCAGTTTTACAGCCTGTCCTTTAAGTCTGGAGTGAACGATGGCGAGGATTCCGTTTTACCTGGATTTAGAAAAAAGTAAATCATCAAGCTGAAGTTTTGTTGTAATACTTCGAGTCTTGTAATTTGTTTCAAGACTTGAACGAAAGCCCTCCAGAAATGCTGTTGCTAAGTCATTCATTCTGAATGCCAACTTTATTGTGAATCGCCGTTAACTTCGTCTTCAAAGTTTACTGTAGCAACAGCTGTTTCCTCCATTTCATCTTGAAGTAAATTAATCCCCCTCTGTAGTTCAGGTTGTTGACCTCGTACCAGCTGCAGGTCGATAACCCCCCAGAAAGAATTTCTCTATACTGTAGTACTGCGGCTGTCCTGTAGTGAGAAGGATACTAAGAACAGTTTTTTGAGAATTGTGTCTTCAGGATTATTTTTCAAACTTCTGGTGTTTCAGTGGCGACCGTAATTTACGCCTACTTTATAGCAGCTCAGAAATTTTTTTTTTTTTTCTGAGAGATTTCTCAATAGATCTCTGAGTTATATAGAGCAATAGTAGACCGTTGGTTTGCTTTTGGTTTGACGCGGGGAAAGAAGTAAGGAGCAAGCGAGTGACTTGAGTGGTGGAGCTAAAATGTAAGCTTATAGATTCCGAAAAATTTCAGCCCCGTTTTAAGCCGGGATTAGGTATTCGCATTCTTCTGTTATGACATGGAGCTGTTATGACCCTTGATTTTCGCTAGGGTATGTGCGTTGTGCTGAATACAGTATCAGTTGCGCACGGTTTCCGTTCAGTTATGTTGCCGTAGGAAGTAGGTGCAAGACCTTCGATTATTTTTGTTAGCTTTTATAAATGATTTCCCCGTTTCAGTTCAGACTCTGTGCTGTTTATTGAAATCTAGCGTCTATCACAAAATGAACCAAAAATGGATGAATAAAAAAGTGAAAAACCCATTTGTCTTTCGACGTCTAGGAACCTTTGTCTCTCCGACCTTACACGATCAGGATCGGAAGCTCCCGGTCTGGAATTCCTGCCCGGATTTTCGGGACCATCATCACTTCCACATGGAAAAGTTGAAATTTTTTCAACTTGATGATGAAAGTGCAGGAAATCCGGTCTGGAAATCCTGATCATGTGTTCAGACTTATAGCTTAACAAAAATTAGTGTTTCCTTTCGTAAACATCGAGCAGGTGCTGATACGCCGAGACTATTTATTTTTGCTCAGGTTGTAAGTTTTCGCGTTTAGTTTCATTATAGTATTATGCCTTTTCTTTTAGTAAGGAAGCTATAGTATCAAATATTCTTTGAGCCCAAGGTGACTTTGAAACATTTATTCAAACAATGTTTACAACGGATACGTCAGCTCTGATTTTTTATCGGCGATATTTCGACACTTCTTGCCAAAAGCTATAGTATCTGAAATCAAGAACAAATAAGCCGTAGAACCTCCTTATTTGGTCCCATGCACCGACTATGGTTACCCCGACAAAACTGTGGGTTTGTTCCTGCTCGGACCGAAAGTCTACAGAATCCTCAACTCTAATTGTCTCCCCTCCCTCTTCGCCCCCGACAACCACTCACGGACTAGGGGCCACTCCCGGAAACTGTCCAGAAGGTCCAACACCTCTCGTTTTCGCCAGCACTTCTTCAGTAACCGATCTGTTCCTCTATGGAACAGCTTGTCCGAACCAACTGTCACCAGCGAAACACCCGAAGGTTTCAAAAAGCGACTCGACGAGGACTGGCGCGGGCAGCCCTGGAAAAAGGACTGGTGCGCTCCGGAAGCAGCGACCAGATAATAGCACCATCGTCATCCGCAAGCTACTCATCGGGATACAACATCCTTATTGCTTGCAAGTGCAATTTAAGGTAATAGTTACTTTTCAGTCACTTTCACCGTTCTAGCTTGTCAAGAAGTTACGGGGAGCACAGGAAAGAGCGGTACTTCGAAGTAACTTTTTGTCAAGATAGCTGCCGGCCATCTTTAGCACTTTCACTTCCCAAGAGCGATCTTGAGAAGTGAACTTGGGGCAGCAGAGTGAGACAAGGTGTAATTGCTAAAGCTCACAGGACATCATTTTGAGTTTTTCAGCAGTACTTAATAGCTTCTCTTCAAATAAAAGTCGCTGTTACACACACAAATAATTTCTAGTAAACCTCTTAGACAGTTTACCGGTCGGCCTGATGACTTGATTGGGACTGTTAGGTAGGAATGAATGTCAGATACCTGTAATTAAGATGGCTAATTTTTACTCATTCATATTGTACGATAAATAGCTGAAAATTGATTTGATTAACATTTGAAGCTACCTTTGACATCATTGGTTTCTATATTCTTGAAGCTGGAGCGTTCTATTCCGGATCAGGACTGAACAATGGGCTTAAAATATCGACGTGAATAAGAAAGGCTGTTGCGATTACGGGTAGGAAGCAGTTATGTGAAAATTAGGGTTTAGCGACCAAAAAGACACAACCAGAATAGAGACAAAAAATTAACGGGTATACTCAATGGCACATCTCCATTAACAAGCCTGAGCATTAGCTCCTCGTCTCCTTCACTTGAAGAATCTGTTTCAAAATAATTATCAAGCTGTCCATACATCTCCGTGCAGTCCCCATGTCTTCATGCACTCACGGATCACGGGTTATCTCGTCCCATAGTAACGTTGGCGTCTCCCGGTAGTAGCTAATTTGTAGTCACACGTAGTTACTCGGAAGTAATTATGAAGTGGAGTTGAACGAACCCTGAGCAGAGCTGAGCTAGCTTGGAGTTCACGCCAAAGATCGTACCGTAGAGAGGTCACAATGTTGGACAACCAATAGTCGCTTACTCTCGATCTTTCTTCCCCGGGGCTAACGAATTGTGATCGTAGCTCCCAACAACCGCTCGTTTGCATCGGGCAGGGGATTGGGAATCCATTCGACTCATTCATGGTCGTGCTACAGAGATCGGGAGACGGAGGTTCTTTTGCTTATTTATTCTTGCTGGAACGGACAAATAAAAAATTACGAAGCCAGTACGTACCAAAACTTTGGGACAAATTAAGACAACGAGAGTGAAAACTCACCGAAACTGCATCCAGGAAACGCAACTATCGCCATGGAGACATTGCACCCTACCCAATGAAAACGGATCTGAACTAGAAATTGGCAGTATTGACCCAATTATACTGTCAGAGGTTTCATAAGAGATAACACAAGGATGCTCAGTTTCAACTGACAACACGTGGGATATAATCTGTTGCAATTTTGAAAGGCTATGCATAACAAGCATTGCCAGGAACAGGCGAAAAACCGCCGAAAAAGTATCTGCTGACTTTTTTGTTTGTCGTCATTGCATCGATAAAGTCGGCAGATGCTTTTTCGGCAGCAAAACTTTAAAGTGCGGAGCTAGCATATACATTAGGATGATGGAACATCTGCGGAAAGTTGAGTTCTGGTAAAAGAAGATCATAGCTTGTGGAAACAGAATCCTAGCAAAACGCAAGTGGTGGTGTCACTGGTGCCTAATCAATTAGGATTATAAGTTATGTTTTTGCAGATACCATGTTATTTGATACAACAGTCTAAAGTCATTTTCGCAGATAGTATCTGATACCACGGTCAAAAGGCGTTTTTGCAGTTATCGTGGGATCTGGGCAGATACCGTGGTGCCTGATATTCAGATACAACGGTCCCGACCGTGGTAACTGATCGTGGTATTTGAAAAAGTTATCTCACTTTCATTATCACCAACAGAAGAGCCAATTAAGGAATTTGTCAAATTGGTGGGAAAGAAGTTTGACACTTGCGATGTGAGTGGATTTCAGCTTTTCTTTTCGGATAACTTCTAAAAGCGCAAATTCGGCCATTGTAGTCTTTGCAAAGCAACCGTAGTATCAGATACCACAGTAACTGCGAAAAACGACAAAATGCAGATCCAGTTACCATGGTATCTGCAAAAAAGCAACTATAGTCTCAGCACAGTCTTTCCAGAATCGTAGCTTTTCACTGGTTTTCGGAATAAGGGCGAGTGGGAAGGATCCTCGAAAGGTTTCTCGCCTTTTCGCGGTGAGTTTCGCTCACTGCAAAGTGGTAGGGAAATCTCGCGATAACCATTCTCTAGCCTATACAATTTCTCCAGCTAGCGGCAACATGTAGGCTCACTTCAATTACAGGCTCAAGTAAAAATCCACCATAATTACCGTATGTAGAACTTCCAAGTAAGTCATTAGCTTTCTCACTGTCTTGTTCTTTGAACAATTAGACTAAGCACAAGGCACTCTTTGACGTTAGGACACGTCCAAATGTTCAGGATCCTTATCCCCCACTCCGAGCCTTAGAACCACGGACGTAGCGATCTTTTCTTCCATGTCAGTGGAATCAAGCCCTTTAAGGTTCACGCCAAAACACAGCCACAGCACTTTAGTCGCTAGTCTTGCCCTCATCTGGCTTATGCAGTCACGAACTGAGTTCAAGATTTTAGACAATATTTCCGGAAAGTGGACTAAAAGCACAGCTAGGTCTTCGCTGTGATGGTCTGCTGCTTCAGCTAACACCACTAGTTCCTGATCCAGGTCCGACTCTGACAGGAGTAATGGTAGTTGGAGGTGAGATGGGTACTTTAAGACTACTTCCGGGTCAAGTTCCTAAAAATAATACTGGAATAAAAAACGAACTGCGTAACGTTGCTTCATACCGGAGGCCCAAGGCCCGCCCCTCCTACAAAAGGCCATTTTTCCTTTTCCTTGAAATATCGTCTGGGGTGTTTTCTTTCGTAGCCCTATTGCTCCTAGCCTAGCCTGGCTTCTAAAAGTCGTAAAATTCTCCTCTCGACCGTACGGAACTGACGACGATGCCTAAATGAGAGCAATATTCTCACATTTCAGGAAAGACGGACGAAAAACGACAATATTTACGTTACGACACATTGAATGAATGAATGAATATGTTTATTATACATCTTTACATTAAATGTCAAGGATGGAAGATAAAATGATAAAAAAATTAGAAAATTTCACAAGATTCAGTTTTAACTTAACAGTTCATAACTCAGAAACTGTTATACTTTGCAAAAAGATAACACATGAATATTTATAACATAAATATTCTCGGCATACATCTTAAACACTTAAAACAAGGCCATCCATGTGTTAAATGTTATGTCCTGATTATGTAGGCTAACCTTTTGAAGGCGCCTGGCTATTCGTTGTTTTTGGTCTTTTCTGCGAAAACAGATGTTGAAGCTATTATATTTCGAGGAAAAACTGCGGATCCCTCTAACGGGACCCCTTCTCAGGTCAGTAGATTTCTTAGACTAAGCTAAACCCTATAACAATGGCTCATAGTCGTCTCGAGATGTACTCAGTTAGCCTAGTATTTCTGGACACTGGCCAACCACGAATGCAAATTTTCAGTCAGAAAGAGTCCGACGGCAGTTGTATCACGACGACGACCTTTGAACTTTACTTGGACCAGTGGTGACCACTGGATGTGGTCCAGCTCGTGATTTTATTTTCCTATTCGCCGCCGTGGCTGTTTCACTTGTTCACTTGTCAAGTATAGTAAAGTCAGCAATATTCATTGTGGTTTAATCTAGCCGCGATCAGAGCAAAATAACACTAGGATATTTTGCTATGCTGCTCTAGTTCTAGTGTTATTTTGCTTTGGTTGCGATCAGGCTACCGCAACATTTCATCAGTTGCCCCCCCCCCACCACCACCACTTAAAACAGCCATCACTATATTCAGGACAAGGAACGACCCTCTACCCCCACGTCTGCAAACTACCAAAGTATTCTGTTTGACCCACTATATAATTCATGAACGGACGGAATGAACGGACCCCAATTAATAAAGGGATTAATTTTTCTGCTGGCTGTTGTTAGGATTTTTCAGAAAGGAAAGATAAGCTACATTCTTGTCGATAGGTAATGGTTTCTCCCCTATTTTCCGCTATGCCAGTTAACTTAGTATCTCACTAATATAATATTCTCGGCAGCTGTTCTTACCTTCAACCTCTTCCCGAAGCCTCTTAGTGACGCTACTTC
The DNA here is from genome assembly GCA_023053575.1 of Branchinecta lynchi. Taxonomy (NCBI): domain Eukaryota; kingdom Metazoa; phylum Arthropoda; class Branchiopoda; order Anostraca; family Branchinectidae; genus Branchinecta; species Branchinecta lynchi. The sequence goes on from JAKZAP010000007.1 coordinate 10,485,048, forward strand.
AACCTCATGTCCATCTTTTAAGGCGTTCCTATGTGCATCTATGACGGTTCGTAAAAGCCTCCTACTCCTCGTAACCAAGCGACAGAAACTCCTGTGTTCGTCTGACGGCGGACTGTAGTCGATGGGGATTCGTCGAAGCAAATTAGATCCACGGGAGAGAAGGCTAACCGCCAAGCTAGGCTGGAGCTTAAGCTTTCCTGGAAGTGAATCCTTTTTCATGTCCTTTCGAAATTCTTGGAAAATAATCGATTGCCAAGAGGCAAAAGATGTCCAAGACGAAACGAATACACCCTCCCCCCTCGATAGACGAGAAGAGGTGTTGGCGCTTGACAATACTCTATACGACTAAGTAAAACCACGCTACTGAACCTCCGGAAGAACGAGAAGCGACACCCAAACCTTGACTCAAATCATGTGTCAACAAATCAACGGCGTTCGTTGGGGACAGCTGTGGTGACACTTTTAGCCAGCTTTTAGCTCTTAGCTAGTCACACGGCGATTCTTTATCGGCACGAAGAGTTAGTCATCAAGAGTATTCAGCTGCTTTCAAGAGCAGTTTTCAGAGCAGTTTTCAAGGTAATACGTCAATATGCAAATGTCACGACTATATTCGGGCTGAATACGACTTCTACCGACTATAAATATCTTATTAGGGCAAATTACTTTCAAATACCACCGTAAGGAAAAAACTAGTCCTGAGATTTAATTTTTGACTTGGCCGCTGTTTTTGCTGCACGATTGGGGCGATGACAGGGAAGGTTTTTTTCTGTATTTTGATCAACTTCGGTTTTGTTATTTAAATAGGGACTTCCCTGTCATCGCCCCAATCGTGCAGCAAAAACAGCGACCGAGTCAAAAATTAAATCTCAGGACTAGTTTTTTTCTTACAGTGGTATTTGAAAGTAATTTGCCCTAATAAGATATGTATAGTCGGTAGAAGCTTCAGTTATTTATTACAGGTTTGCTTTTTCCCGACGTTGACCCAGAAGATTGACAGCCTGACGAGGACCCTTGGCAAGAAGGGCCGAAATATCGCTGATGAAGAATCGTAGCTGACGTATCCGTTGTAAACATTGTTTGAATAGCTGCGTTTATGCATGCCTTACAGCACGCCTGTGAGTAGCAGCTGTGCTTATTAGGTGTTTTGGCAACCCTTTCCCTGTTACCTGTCTGCTTATAAGGCGTTTTTACTCCTCAGTCCGACGGCCAAAGAACGAAATCCACAGGCTACGGCCAAAGGCCTTCTTGATGCCGTTGTCCTTGGCCTTAGCCTGTGGTTCCTTTCAAAAATGGAGGATGCTGTGTATCTGGAAATTCTGGTATACAAAAATGACTTTTTTAAAAATAAATGTAAATATTGTGAATGGCTGCTGTTTGCTTGTCAACTCTCTGTATTCGGGGATTTTTGTTTGTATAGTGGGTCCAGAACTTTTGGTAGCTGTAGGTTGTGGTGTGTCCAGAAAAGCATACTGTGTTCGTTATCACACTATTTTAAAACCAGAAAGTAAGCTGTTGCCAGAGTACACCCCAGACCGTTCACCAAAGTACTAATTTGCCATTTTTAGTTAGCCGGACGGAAATAGCCCGCTTCCTGTAATAAAGTAGATGTATGTTTGTTTGAGCGGCTTATAAGGCGTTTTTGCTGTTCGAACCCACAGGCCTAAGTCTACGGCAAAAAGCGTGCAAAACGCCTTATTAGCACACAGGCCAACTGCTACGGCTACAGGCCACAGGAATGCAAAAACGCAGCTAATATATGTTTCAAAGTCAGTTTGGGCTCAAAGAATATTTAATTTTACACCTCTTATGGTGCAAAGACAAGGTCAGGATTTAGCGGCCGGACTTTCTGCACGTACCAACTGAACTGATGATGGTGCCAAGACTCCGGTCAGGAATACTCTTGATGACTAACTCTTCGTGCCGATGAAGAATCGCCGTGTGACCAGCGAAGAGAAAGAAACATCACCACAGCAAACGTTGTTAATTCGTTTACATAGGATTTGCGTCTGTATACACTTGATGACTATCTCTACCTTCCGATGCAGAATCTCCGGGTACCTGCGGAAGAACGGAAGAAACGGTGTCACAGCTGCGCTGACTCGGGATTTGAGTCATTGAGTTTGAGTCGTTACGGACACGTTTGCTCCTTCTTCCTGAGAATCACTGGGGTGTTTTGGACTTAGTCATATAGAGTATTGAGGATTCGTTTAGGGACTTTTCTCGGGGTGCGCGCCCCTACATAGACACGACGCTACGTAGACACGTCAGTACGTGGACAAAATCCGACGCTACGTGGACAAAAAAAAAACTGACACTACGCGGACACGACGCTACATCGAACGACGCTACGCAGACACGACGGTACATCGAACGACACTACGTAGGCACGACGGTACATCGAACGACGCTACGTAGACACGACCGTACATCGAACGACACTACGTAGACACGACGGTACATCGAACGGCACTACGTAGACACGACGATAAATCGAACGGCACTACGTAGGCACGACGGTACATCGAACGGCACTACGTAGACACGATGGTACATGGAACGACACTTTCTCGTTCTTCACTAGGATCACTGTGCCCGTGTCCAAATGAAATCACGGCAGCCTTTTTAACCCCAAGCAACTCTCAGAAAGGAATTCACGATGTCATATATTTAATGCTAAGCTGGAATCTTTAGTTCGTTTTTCCAAGTCAACACCCGACTCTGACCGTCTGTTAAAGGGCTGGATTTAGAAAAAGAGTAAATCATCAAGCTGAAGCTTTGTTATAATATTTCGAGTCTTGTAATTTCTTTTAAGACTTGCCCGAATGCCCTCCAGAAATGCTGTTGCTAAGTCACTAATTCTGAATGTCAATTTTATTCAATTTCTTCTTCAAAGTGTCTCCGCTACAAAACGTCCCCGTGACAAAACGTCCCCGTGACAAAACGTCCCCGTGACAAAACGTCCCTGTGACCAAACATCCCCGTGACAAAATGTCCCCGTGACAAAACGTCCCGTGACAAAATGTCCCCGTGACAAAACGTCCCCGTGACAAAACGTCCCGTGACAAAATGTCCCCGTGACAAAACGTCCCCGTGACAAAACGTCCCCATGACAAAACGTCCCCACGGCAAAACATCCCCATGCATAGATTTTTGATGATTTAATGATCAAGTTCGCCTCGATCATCAAGTGCATGATCGATGTAAAACAACTTCAGAATGTGCATTACAGATGTGGGAACATTCTTTATAAGCAGGAAAGATCGGACATGGGACCGGTTGATTCACAAAATATATTGTTTCCAATTAAAATCTATAGTGTAATATGCCTTGCAATGGACTCGTAACTGATACGGTTCTAGGTCGTTTGGAAGCAACATGCAAAATCGCTGAGCAGCACTAATATGCTCCTCACAGAAAGGGGAAGTCCGCTGTGGCTCAAAGAGAGTCAAACAAGGAGAACGCAAAAACTTGCGTAGTACGATTATGGTGGATAAAAATGAAATGAGAAGCGAAGAGAATAAAGCGGATGTAACGATTAGTTACGTATAGGATACAGAAAATCTAGGTAAAACAGGTTTGATCCTTTAATAATAAATATCGCCAAATTATATACCGAACAAAAGCAAGTTCAATGAGTTATATCGCAGCGTAAACTAACAAACAAATAAACCAATTAAATAAAGCATAAAACGAAAACTGACAAACTACTAAATCTTCGCGCTTTCTTTAAGAAATGGCTATAGCCGGGAGGAACACTTTGGTTTGTTTCTTCACTTTCTGTCAAATACTGAAGTAGCCAACCCATCGTGATTTTCAAAATGTTATATTCCAAGAACATGTGTGTCTGAACTGATGATGCAATCAGTGATCTCATAGGCGAGGTATCCCTCATCGATGAACAAAATAAATCTATAGCCGGTGACGTTTTGCCCGCCATGGGGACGTTTTGTCACCTGGACGTCTTGAATGGGGACGTTTCGCTGACAGCCCGTAGGTTTTACCTTTTGAATACTCGCTCCAGACTTCGAGAAAAACGTTAATGTTTTCATTCAAGGATTCCTCGAAAGGAACTTCAGTAAGGCCCCGTAGAGCGCGGTTCACCAGCTCGCTGTGCCATCTGTTATCCAGCAGAAGGGACGACAGTCTCAGAGTCTTCCAGCAAGCCTCCTCGAGTTCGTATGAATTCGTCTCAGCACCATCTATCTTTTCTGATAATATTCTGGTGTGTGCCTCAATGCATTCGCTTGGTGTGCCAACTCTTAATGCTGGAGTTGTCTGTAGTGTTTCTAGCGTACAACGAGGAAGGTGGTCAACCTAGAACATAGAAAGGAAACATCGAAGAAAAACAGAAGGTTTCGAAGAACAGATGAACTAGGGCCTCTAAATACGCTGTCAAAAGACCCATCTTGCATATCTTTATATCAGCAATCCTCCCCGGCCAAGAAAGTGACCTCGAAACTGACATAAACCCCAACTTTCACAACCAGCGCACGATGTTATCCCCTGCTTCCTGGCCGAAGATTCAAAATTGAAAATTAAGTGTCTTTTTCTGTGTGTTTAATTTTCATTTACTCCGCTTTTTCAAAATGGCGGGTTATAAATGGATTACTTTCTTTATTACTTACTTAAAGACAGAAAAAAAGCACAAACATGCACGTTTTTCAGGTTGCTGCTTCCAAGTAGTCGACCCATTTGCTACCACGCAGAGCCGGTTCGGCGACGGCGAGATTCTCAGTTCCATTCCGTGAGCATACCGAATTCTCATTTAAAATAAATTGGATGAGGACTAGTATGTCAGGAATATAAGATCTCGTACGGTACAGTGTGACACTAGACTTAAATGCAACCTCGCGTAAGCCTTTTGAAACTGTAAATCTGATTTTTTGGCATTACCACTTAACCCAAGATTCAATTCCCATAAAATAGGATATGAAATATATACCTAAATAAATAAATACAAATTTAATGGTTAAGTTTAGCCGTTAAAGGCGAGGTTAAAATATACATTTTCTGCCTTAATGCCAACCCTGGGCAACTCTCTATTTCAAATAAGTCTTACATTTACTTCAAAGTTACCAAGTACGGCAGAACTACACAGGCATTAACTTTCATCCTATAGAGTCCTTATAATTTATTTTCCTACTTTCGCCATGAGTGAAACATATTTAGCAATGTCATATTTATTAGTCCTGGATTCGAAACTGTAAACGGTTAATCCTTGCGAATGTTTAGAATGTTATTATCTTATTCACAAAATGTGATGCTATTAGGATGGAACGTTTGTTCTCGGAAATCTCACTTCAGAATGTTGGCAGGGGCGTCACTATGGGGGGGGACCCCCCCCCCCCTAAATGTCTTGAGAAAGTACTTTCGTCGGTGCGCCGGAAAACACAGAAAAACTAAATTTCGTATACTTTTGTCAACACCAGAATAAATCGAATTCTGTATGCTTTTCTCGGGCCTCAGGTGTTCTCGTCGGCACTTCGGGTTCCTTTTGGGATCCCAAAACGTAAATGGAGAGATACCTATGACATCGCAAAATTTGTCCGTCTGTCCGTCTGTCTATGAGCACGATAACTCTCGAAGGGAATGAGATATTTTGATGAAACTTGGTTTGAGGATTCTTTGGGTCAAGAGAAAGGTCGAGTTCGTAGATGGGCTATGTAGCCCTATATTTAGGGGTGGAGGAGGGGGTTCAAATTAAGGGGCAAACAAAATATTTTTAACAGCTAATTAGATAGTCGCTTAAGAGGTAAGAAGACATGCTGAAAACGAATGTGTAAACCATTTACTTGCCGGACAAATAGTTCATCCCGAATCCGGCCAAACCGGAAACTCTGTTAAAAATAAAAGCTGAACACAAGTATGAAAACCATTTTTCTCGCCGGACAAGTAGTTCCGCCGGAATCCGGCCAAAACCGGAAACTTTGTTTAAAGCATAAGTTGTGTTTGTATTTGACGGTGCAAAACGGATAAGTCCGCTACATTTATTATGGGCGATTTGAAGTTCCGTTGATTAGACGTTCGATTTAGGGGTAAGAAGAGACGCTAAATCCATATATGATAATCCTTTTTTTACCGGATATTTAGTTCGCCCGGAATTCGGCTGAAACCGTTAAATTTGTTATCAGTTAAAGTTTATATGAAGTTGTTGGCTCAGTGGTAGTCTCATTTTGACAACGAATTTACAACACCTGACCCTCTTATAGCCAACCCGCTTGTATGTTCACTCAAAAGAACATGCTTCGCACTTTGTGGTGTCAAGTAACGATATACGGCAGAAAATTTTTAAGTTGAAAAAGAAGAAGTTTAGAGGTGCCGATGATATTTGCGCATTGCATTTAGTGCATGGTTCAGAGTTGCTGATTAGTTACCTTGCGATAATGTACCAAGCGAATTTTACAACCGGGGTTGTAGCTGATTTTTTTTGCGTAGGTTTAATCTCGCCGATTCTAAAAAAGGGGAAGTTAGAGAATCAATGTGGTTCTTACTAACCCATTTTTTGATCACTGTTGATCAACCATATTTACAAAAAGATTGCTGAGGCTTATGGTTCCATTGTGGCGAATAAGTTGCGTTTCAACAGTCGTTTTCTCGCCACGATTTTTAACTCGGTGGCCCTGCCTGACATTTTATACATCGCACCTTTCTGGCGAATCTTAACTAACACTGATAAAAAATAATTTCGCTCTATTTATTTTCGTTTCTGTAAATTCCTGCTCCGCCTCCCTCCTTGGACCCGAAATAGTAAAATCGTCACTACTTACAACATCACTGACCCACTTACAGCAGTTGGAGAACTTATACATAATTACAACAATAAGAGTAAGCATCAATGGGAGAGCATTCTTCTAAAATAGGATAGTTTTATAGATAGTATAACGCTGTCGTAGTCTCTATGTTGTGTTTGGTTTCCTCTTGCTATAGTGTTTCTTTGTTATAGTGTTTCCTTCTTCTTTCCTTTCTTTATTCATATGCCATGTGCTTTTTGATGGGTGAAAAATAAAATTATTATTATTATTATTACCGTTTCCTCGACACTCTTTGAGTTATTGATAAAAGATGTTATTAAAGCTCGCTGCTAGATGCCTGAACATCAGTGTGACTTCACTAAGGGTCTTGGGTGCACTCATGCCCTGTTTGTCTTGACTACCATTTTATTTTTGATTCGCACGAATCCGGGGAGGGATTGTAATAGGTGCACTTGATGTTAGCCGAGCATTTGATTCATCCGTTCATGAGCAAACACCGTTAGAGGCATATCAGAGAGGTGTGCCGGTAGTAATTATTAAAGTGTTGTATTACATGTACAACAAGAGCTACGAGCTCATATGGCACTTGTACGAGTAGGATGTACAAGAAAGTAGATGAGAACGTCACAAAATACACCCGCCATCCAAAAATGCAATTCGGAAATAGAAATAGGATATTTAGTTTCACTCATTTCTGATTTGTTCCGGCATCGTCTAGATTGTCTGTAGCAAATGCACATGACTGTTCAAACTTTCATCCCAATAAATCCATTTGTTTGATCCCTAGACGTGCTACAGGATTTCCGGTACTCACTCTATCTCCACCTAAAGTGGCCGAATCTGGTTCGGAATAAAAAAAAATCGACCACCTAAAGCATCTTCTTTTATACCATATATCAAGTTTCACTCGAATCTGAGCATTTTTGGAAAGTTCCGGTACCCCCCCCCCCCTCCCACCAACGATGTCGGAGCCGGTTCGGGCCCAATCTCTTAATTCCCTGTTCCTGTCCATCAAGTTTTACTGAAATTGGAGCATAGCCCATCTGCAAGTTTCCAGTAACCCCCCTACCTTGGCCAATTCCGGCCCAGACGCCAAATAACAAATGTAGGCCGCATATACTCGGCATTGTCGAATTTGCATCTCATTCGGTCCATCCGTTTGGTTTTTGTGCATGTCAAAAGTCCCCCCACCCCCAATTCCCCTAATCGTGGTCGCATATGGTTCGAACGCATGTTTTACATGTCGAGGCCATCGATTCGTATCACCCATGAAGTTTCACTCGAATCAGACCACTCGTTTGCAATTTAGAGAAGTCAATTTCCGTATTTCTCTTCTCTTGCTCCCCAAAAAATGCTCGGATCTAGGAACGGAAGTTTCCAGGGGTATGTTGTGTCAGGTTCTTAAGTCAAGATAATTCGGGTCGCTAATATGCCTGCAAAGTTTCGTTGTCGTTTTACATCTGGAACTATTCTAACTCACGACTACCGGAATTCCAGGAAACTCCCTCCAACTCCCCCCACAGAGCCCCGAAACCATCTGGCTCCGTCAATTTCATCTAGGCCTAATGCTTGTTCCATCCCTTAAGTTTCGTCCCAATCCCTCTGCTTTTAGAGTTTCTTGAGTTTTCCACCCCCATCCCCATAGGTATCGGACCCGACCCGGACGTGACACTGAACGTCCGAGGCGATAGCTCACCAGACAAGTTTCATTCAAATCCCATCACCCGTTCAAAAGTTATGCACGCCACTAGATTCCGGACTCCCCATCCACCCACTCCCCCCACGACGGTCGGGTCGGTGAAACGGCTGTTCTCAAGTCAATCTGTTCGGATCCCTGACATACCAGCCAAGTTTCATCGCCCTAGGACATCAGGAAGTATGCCGAACTCGCGGGATCGCTAGAAATCCGGACCCCCACCCCAACTCCCCCACAGTGCCCTGATCCGGTCCGGTTATGTCAATGACGTGTCTAGGACCTGTGCTTATTTTTCCCACCAAGTTTCATCCCGATCCCTCCACTTTAAGCGTTTCTCAAAATTTCCGGTTCCCTCCTCCAACTCCCCCCAGTGTCATCGGATCCGGCCCGGATTTAAAGTGAGATGTCTGAACACGAGGTCATCCTAAATATCAATTTTCATCAAGATCCGATCACCCGTTCGCAAGCTAAAAATACCTCAAATTTTGGCTTCACCCTCCCTCCACTCCCCCCCCCCCCCCCAGATGGTCGAATCGGGGAATTGACGATTTACTATTTAATTTGGTCGGGTCCCAGACATACCTGTAAATTTCCATCGTCCCAGCACATCAGGAAGCACGGAACTCGCGGGATCACTACAAATTCGGACTTCTCCCCCCCCAACTCCCCCAAAGTGAGCGAATCCGTTCCGGTTATATCAGTCAAGTATCTAGGACTTTTGCTTGTACTTTCCACCAAGTTTCATCCGGATCCCTCCACTCTAAGTGTTTTCCAAGATTTCCGGTTTCCCCCTCCAACTCCCCCCAGTGTCACCGGATCCGGTCTGGATTTAAAATGGAGGGTCTGAGACACGAAGTCCTTCCATATATCAAGTTTCATTAAGATCCGATCACCCGTTCGTAAGCTAAAAATATCTAATTTTTCCTATTTTTCTCGGATTCCCCCTCCCTCCACTCCCCTCCAGATGGTCGGATCGAGGAAGCGACAATTTCTAATTTAATCTGGTCCAGTTCCTGATATGCCTGCCAAGTTTCATCGTCCTAGCTTATCTGGAAGTGCCCAAACTAGCAAAACCGGGACCGACAGACCGACTGACGGACAGAAATTACAATTGCTATATGGCACTTGAGTAAGCTCAAGTGCCAGAACAACCTGAAGGGTCATATTAAGGTTCCAAACAATCCTAGTGCTACTGTAGTGGTCCCAATTGAACAAGAGCTACGAGCTCATATGGCACCAGACAAGTTTCATTCAAATCCGATCACCCGTTCAAAAGTTATGCACGCCACTAGATTCCGGACTCCCCATCCACCCACTCCCCCCACGATGGTCGGGTCGGTGAAACGGCTGTTCTCAAGTCAATCTGTTCGGATCCCTGACATACCAGCCAAGTTTCATCGCCCTAGGACATCAGGAAGTATGCCGAACTCGCGGGATCGCTAGAAATCCGGACCCCCACCCCCACCAGTGTCATCGGATCCGGCCCGGATTTAAAGTGAGATGTCTGAGACACGAGGTCATCCTAAATATCAACTTTCATCAAGATCCGATCACCCGTTCGCAAGCTAAAAATACCTCAAATTTTGGCTTCACCCTAACTCCACTCCCCCCCCCCAGATGGTCGAATCGGGGAATTGACGATTTCCTATTTAATCTGGTTGGGTCCCAGACATGCCTGTCAATTTCCATCATCCCAGCACATCAGGAAGCACGGAACTCGCGGGATCACTACAAATTCGGACTTCTCCCCCCCCCAACTCCCCCAAAGTAAGCGGATCCGTTCCGGTTATATCAGTCACGTATCTAGGACTTTTGCTTGTACTTTCCACCAAGTTTCATCCGGATCCCTCCACTCTAAGTGTTTTCCAAGATTTCCGGTTTCCCCCTCCAACTCCCCCCAATGTCACCGGATCCGGTCTGGATTTAAAATGGAGGGTCTGAGGCAAGAAGTCCTTCCACATACCAAGTTTCATTAAGATCCGATCACCCGTTCGTAAGCTAAAAATATCTCATTTTTCCTATTTTTCCCGGATTCCCCCTCCCTCCACTCCCCTCCAGATGGTCGGATCGGGGAAGCGACCATTTCTAATTTAATCTGGTCCAGTTGCTGATGTGCCTGCCAAGTTTCATCGTCCTAGCTTATCTGGAAGTGCCCGAACTAGCAAAACCGGGACCGACAGACCGACTGACGGACAGAAATTACAATCGCTATATGGCACTTGAATAAGCTCAAGTGCCATAAAAAGGGGTGAGACAAGGTTCTCTAATCTCCCCCGATCACTTTAATAATAGCGTCCTAAATGCCCAATCAAAAGTTCCTTCTTCCTGTGTCCTAAAAAGAATTTATGTATCTCTGTTAACTTATGCTGACGACGTACTTAACTTAAGTATTGAAAGAAATTTCAGTATTACAGAGGCAGAGTATTGCTTGACCGGACTCAAGTTCAATGCTTCAAAGTCAGACGTACTATTCTTTAACGGTCGAGGAAAAATGTGCAGACCAGTCCAACTTGGTAGCTCTATGCTTTGTCTGGCAGAATCGATAACGTACCTTGATGTCCCCATAGGAAAGACCCTAAAAGAGACTCGGTCTCTAATTTTACAAAACCCGGAGAAGAAACTTCGATTCGCAATACGCTTCCATCGTGACAAACAAGATTTCCACGCTATCTGCTCGCCAAACTCTACAGCGCTGTGGCGCTACTACACGTTTTATTTCTGGCTTCATTCTGGAAACTATTCACGACTACAGAGCAGTCTCGAGTCCGGCCGCTTTATTTTCGAAACCTAAAATATTTGCTAAAAATGCCACCGTGGACACGCAACAGGTACCTAATAAGAAAATGCAGCCTGGTAGAACAGAACCCAAAGAGGCTGTAGATAAGTTACTCCAGAAAGTTCTTGGAACGGCCGCACACCCGTGGTTACCAGTACTTTGTGCCCAATGGATGACCACTGATTAACTCGCCCTTCGTGTTTTACTTTATCTGTAATGCTGTATACATTTTGTTGTTAATCGTTAATTGTCTTTTCTCTATTTTCTTCATTATTTCTTTTTCTTCCAGTTACTCCGTTCTTGTTCGGTTTGAATGTAAAGGCTTGTAAAGAATATACATGCATACACACATTAGAAGTTTGGTATAGTGGTAAGGAGATACGCTGAATTGGTTTTTGCCGGACAAGTAGTTCCGGAATTCCGCCGAAACCGGAAAATTGGCAGAAGTAAGGCAGGAAGATATGACGTAGAAGGGTAACACCCATGCTGAATCCATATCTGAGTTTGGTTTTCTCAGATCTACCTGTTATTGTACTGTCTTTTTAAAATGTACAAAAATCGATTATTTCTTTAAGTTTCGAAGGTGTTTCAACCCCCCACTATAAGCCTTGATCTGTTACTAAATTTTAAAAATACAAATATTTAACTGTCTGGATCAGATGTTAAATTTTTGGGAGCCCATCGAAACCTCTGGTCTTGTTATATATAAGAAATACAAAAGAAATACTTTGTTAAAAGAATTCTTTGTAAAAATACAGTTTTGTACGCTTTTGTCGGGTATCGGTCGACTTGTCGGCACATCGGGTTCTTTTTGGGATCCCAAAACGTAAGTGGAGGGATATGTAAGTGGACGGACAACATTACAAAAGTTGTCCGTCTATCCGTCTGTCTGTGAGCACGATACCTCTGGAAGGGGATGCGATATTTGATGAAACTTGGTGTAAGGATTCTTTGAGTCAAGGGAAAGGTCGAGTTCGTAAATCGGCTGTGTAGCCCTACATTTAGGGGTGGGGGAGGGGTTCAAATTAAGGGGCAAACAAAAATATTTTTAAACAGCTAATGAGGTAGTCGATCAAGGGGTAAGAAGACATGCTGAAAACGAATATGTAAACAATTTTCTCGCCGGACAAGTAGTTCGCCGAGAATTTGGTCTAAACCGGAAACTTTGTTAAAAGTAAAGGTTTTATTGGAAGCTGATTGTATGTTCGATTCAGGAGTAAGAAGACATGCTGAACACGATTATGAAAACCATTTTCTCGCCGGACAGGTAGTTCGCCCAAAATCTAGCCAAAACCGGAAAATGTGTTAAAAGCAAATGTTGTATTTGTAGTTGATTAGAGGTTGGATTTAGTGGTAAGAGGAGACGCTGAATCCATATATGATAATCCTGTTTTACCCGGACATATAGTTCGCCCAGAATCCGGCTGAAACCGAAAAATTTATTATAAGTTAAATTTTATATGAAGTTGACTAGATGTTCTATATAGGGGTAAGGAGACACAATGAATTGATTTTTGAGCTTTATTTTTTCGCCGGACAGGTAGTTCCGGCATTCTGCGGAAACTGGAAAAGTGCGAGAAGTAAGGCAGGAAGTTTCGATGGGTTGCGTCAAAATAGATATGACTTGTGGGGGTAAACTAGTTATTGTACTTGTCTCTTCTCCTTATTTTGTTTATAGGTGGTTTATCTGTTCGTACACATAAACTGCCCTTTTTGGCTGATCTGGCTGCACATCCTTCTTTTTTATTTTGGTCGAGTGTTGGTGTGTCATAGTAAATGAGGGGACGTAGTGCAATGGCGATGCGCAGTATACAGCACGTCTTTTTAACGTGAAAACTACTTCTTTGCCGTAAATTCAGAACAATTCTACTTTGTACCTACTTTGTTGTGCATAGCCAGTACTTTTCTTGACGGACAGATCCGTGATTTCACAGCTAGTCTTCTCTGTTTGGAAGAACGGTAATTCGTTTAGTTGGCATTAAGTTTGAAATTCTGGGAGTGTGAAGCATATTAAAAGCTAGAATTTGTATGGTAAGTATAGAATCTGGACAGACTACAGTCGGGAAGCGTCGCTTTTTATCGAAATATGGAACGAAAAGCCGAATATGTGAATTTAAATTTACGAACTTATATTAAAGGAATAATAACAATTGATCCATTACAGTTAGTTTTACACAAAAATTCCGCATGCGGCGCATTTCGTAGTAGGCCTATCTCTATTTGGAAGAATGGTGTTTCATTTAGTTAGTGTTTTAGGATTGAAATTCTTGGGAGTTTGAAACAGATTAGTATGGTAGATATAGTAAACTTTTCCGGAAAGAAGGCAGATGTACAAAATTTCGCCTGCGGCGCATACTTTAACTTTTTCTGGGTATCGTCGTTGAAAGTTTCGCTTTTTTGCGAAAGCTGAACGGAAAAGTAAATGTGAATTTGAATACGAATTTCCATCAAAGAAATAATCGCAACTGCATTACAATTCATTTTACACCGGTTCTGTTCGATGCAGGCAGGAAATGTGTTTTGTGTTCTGTTGGCACATTTTTTAGTCCGTCTGCACAAACTAGCCCCCCTCCCCAAAGGTAAAAGGTGACGCCCCTGAAGGTTGGTATGGAGCAAAAGCTCGGTATTGGATTAAGCTTCAAAATCCTAGGTTTGAATATTCAGTTCAATCTGAGCCTCGTTTATTTTCAACAATGCTGCACATGGCTGCTGCAGAACTTCTTTGCTTCCGTACAAGATGCGTTTTTGGATTCATTACCGGCAAGGTTTCTTCTTGGTTGAAGCAACGCCTTGCAGCGAAGCACGGACATGGTCGGTAAGCAAGTCCACGATTCCCGAGAAGCGCTGCCGTCTTCCTCGGAAGCCAAAAGGGAAGACCATGTACCATTTTCTTTATTCCTACGCTGAGCACACAAAAGAGGATTTTCCACAAGAAGTTCTCTAACAAAAAGGTTGCGTCCACGTGATATAATATATCGACGGCAATTTGGAGATAATAATCTACCGCAAATGCCGTTTGTTGGACCAGACTATGCCGAACACGGATTAGACTATTCACAAAATAGCAATTTAAAATTCTTGTACTGTTGGGAAAGGTGCCCAAAACTTTGGCATAAAGTCTGGGTATAAACAACATTTGGTGTATAGCCTACAGCCTATCCCAAAATCAAGCACTTGCAGTGGAGAGGGCAGACTCCCAAAATTTACGAACGGGCTATGGAAAAGACCTAAATTTTATAGGTTTACCTGTTTTTTGCCTCTTCTCACGCTTTCCCATAACTTTTCAGCGAAAACTCTCCTCTCGCATCTTTGCCTGCTTACGTTGTCATGCAGGCTCGCTTGCGTCATCTATTTCCCTGTGAATGAAAGTCGTGTTTCAAAGTACGGTCATAGATGGCAGCCACAACGTGCTGCCGGAGGAGCTCCTTTCGACGCACTTGCTCTCTGGCCCGCCAAAATACCTGTGTCCGCCATTGTTTAGTCATAAGCGAAATTAGAGAGAACTTATTTTTCCAAGTGAAGAAGCACCAGAAAGTAAAAATAAGGTAATAGAAACTATTGTAAAATTTACCTGATAATTATATTGGCTATCCAGTGACGATGGAGTTAGGAATTGGTCAACCAAATAGATTATATTTATTATCATTGACATGAGAAAGAAACCATTGCTGTGTTCAACGAGGCTCCGCTATACGCTCACAGCTCATAGTGGCAGTTTCTGGAAATTAGCCAGGGGCCTGCAGCTCCCAGAAAAGATGTAACTGAAGACACTAAATTAGATGTTTTTATTTGTATGTGAATGTGTAGGCGAGAAATAGTATGGTTATTCCTTATCAGTTTCTTCATGACCATGGCATGACTCATGAGGTCCGTAGCGTAGTAAATGAAGTAGCAGGAAAACGACTAGGTCTTCCCCCTTTAAATCGGCAGGACTAGGAGGAAATCGGATCATTTTCCTAATGCCAAGTGCCAACCAGAGCCAGCTCCTATACAGTAGCACAGTACTATAAGCCTTTTGGTAAAAGTATAAGGTTTTTCACGTTAGTACTGAAATTCCCAGTTGCCCAATTGGCCACTTGACAGGGCGTCTCCAAAAGACATTTTCAGACCGTAGGGTTACAAAGTACACAAAATCTTGCTGTCGTCCTACCAAGTGAACGGAATCAAGTCAGGTCACTGGACAATCTGAAAATAGTTGCCCTTGAACCGGAAGGATGTGTTGGTGTTGGCGGAACCTCCAAAAATCAAATTTAAAGACAAAGTCACAAGAAACGATGAAAACCGAATGCCGACAAGAGCGGCTGAAATGTGGATTGTACTTAAATGAACACTACTTAAAACTAGCCGAGCAGAGCAAGGCCCTGTCCTCTTATCGCTTATAGAAAGCGTTTACTTCGTGTGTGCGAGCAGTGAAGCTGTTGTTTTTAGCTTAAATTCCGCCATAGAGGGTATACCAAATTTCTGAGTAAAACTAAGTTGTAATTGATGTGTGGACGTCAAATCGTTCACCCTGAAACCAGTAAAAATCGAAAATTTTGAAATTCAATATTTTATTTCCTGGGTCATAGGCCTATGCTTAAAGCGGCATGTTCGAGTTGGGATATGCCCTTCAGTCTGCGCCATCGATAAGATTCGGCCCGAAGCTAGAAACTTGGGATTGCACCGAACGCATAAGCTGCCTAAAGCATTGTTGAAATAGGTGTAATGAGCTGCATAGCACTATACGTTATGTTTACATCTTATATCTTATTGCATACCCTTGTTCAAACTGGAAGTAAAAGGTTCTTATCCGTGCGACGATCTGATACAGTTTTTCGATCTTCCAAAGGTCAAGTAATTTAAGAGAACCCTTGTCTTTCGAAGAAATGTTGTTGCGTCAACCTCCGACAAAGTGAACTTTTGTGTTCCCGGTGGCAACCCTGCCGAAGCTCTTCTTTACTTGGCCGCTGGTGGAGCCCAACCAAGCCATCTGATTGGCTGTGCATAAAGCAAAATAGAACCAGGGTCTATTCTCCGTACATAGCTTATTACAGCGCGCCCCGAGGAAAAGACTAATCTATATACGCTGTAGCCTACCGTATTATACTTTTTACACTTAAGCATTGTTCAAATATGTATGATTAATATAGGCTATATATGATATTTACTTCTTACTATGCCCGGGCCACATTCAGTCACATCTGCACGTAAGTTATTGCCCGCTCTTTACGTTTCATCCTGGTCGCACTTGGAACAAGAAATTCGAAAAATATTACCACCATCATCACTCATGGGAAAACCAAACTAACAGAAGTCAGTGACTGTGGTTGCTAGGTTGGTCCGAAGACACCTTTTAAAATGGCGGAGATGGATTATTTCGTCTCGACTACTTTGACTTTTCAGTGTCTTTTCTTCACATTTTCGACCGTAAAACGGGCTTATTACCGGCGTTATTACCATGTGTGACTGTAGGGTGACTCGGGCAGTCTGGAAAGCTCCGCGAGCTCATGCGCCGGCTGTTTTGACTTCAGCTAAAACTCGCTTCGCTTTCCGGAGCTGTTCTCGCGATCCGCTAGTTTCTGCCATGACTTCGAAAACGAATCTACTTCGCCAGTGGAAAGTGATTTCCCAGGGGTTGCTCACTCCCAAAAACGATATACACCAAGTGGCGCGTGCCGCGGTGCCGAGCCGGTGCCGTGCCGCGTTTTTTTTTTCTTCAAATTAAAATATTGCGATAAACGATGATTTCTGAGGTACATGAAAACAAATTTCATCAGATATTGGCCAAGAATGAAGCAAGTCTACAACATTCAATGAGCTTGGGTTGAATACAAGAGCTAGAAGCTCACATGGTACTTGCAAGGCTGGGTCAGAGGATGAAATTTAGGAATTTGCAAGTCTTGGGTTTCTTGTGTTTATTTATAAGCAATACCCTTGAAATAAGAATGATCATGCGCGATTGGAAATCAAGAGAATGATCTGGTAAAAAGTATTTTATTTTTGCACTTTAAGGGCACTAGAAATCCATCTGAAAGCAAAACCCTTGAGGCAAAAATGATGATGGGCTCATGGGGATCATGAAAATGTATATTTTGCTCAAACTATTTTCTGGACTTTAAGGAATTTATTTGTAAGCAATACCCTTGAAGCAAAAATTATCATGGCCCTTGGGCATCATGAATATTTACCGTTTGGTCAAAAGCATTTTTTTTTCAGTTTTTCGTTAAGATGTGCACTTTAAAGGACCTGTCTTACCTATAACACTAACGCAACCTACTTCCGTAATCACTACATATATTTCTTAACCCGGAGACCCCCATTTCGTGCGGTACATTCTAACCCCTCTAACAAAACCTCGCTGATTCTCTCACTTGCCGTGTTTTGCTACCTTCGATATGTATCACGCTGTCGACGGTTGTCTGCGAGAAGTTTTTCCATCAGGAAAACCAGTTCTGTAAATTGTTTCCCTGTTTTTGCACAAGTCAACGGGTTTCGGAAATGGATTTAAACAGCCAAAACCGATGGTTATTTGTTGAAAGCACAGCATAGTTAAAGTATTCAAATACTTTAAAATACTGTCATGAAAATACATATTTTTCTCAAAAGTATTTTCTGTACTTTGTGGTTAAGATGAGTACTTTAAGGAATGGTTTTGGCTCAAAAATGAGAATTTATAAACCAATCTTGTCAATCCTTAATTACCTACTTTGGCTAATTGGTACATATATTTAGCCACAGCAAGTGCATGAAAACGGCAAAGGTCGAAGTCAACGAACGTTCAAATAAGCATACCTCTATTGTACTCCGAGAGGGCCTGATGGGGAAACTGACTTTTTTCAAGTTAAATAAAAAAAAGTTTGGTCGCCACTGAATTACCTGCACCAGAAGCTAAATATACTGCAGCTGACTCTAGTGTTGGGCAATATTCGATACCGATAACGATATATCAGTATATCGGACCAAATATCGATATCGAAACGTAAATATCGATTTATTCAAACAATGTTTACAACGGATACGTCAGCTATGATTTTTCATCAGCGATATTCCGGCCCTTCTTGGCAAGGGTCCTCGTCAGGCTGATGTTTCAAAGTCAGCTTGGGCTCAAAGAATATTTATCTACGAAGTACGGAACTTTCACAGCCCAGACTTATGTTTCAAAGTCAGCTTGGGCTCAAAGAATATTTATCTACGAAGTACGGAACTTTCACAGCCCAGACATGCAGAATGTTTCAAAGTCAGCTTGGGCTCAAAGAATATGTAAATATCGATATCAAAAACGATATTTTTTCATTCGTAATAATTGTAAATAATCCAACCTAACCTACACTTGTATATCCGAAATTGGAGCAATGTGTTTTCCGTAATTCATTTCTTATTTATTCGGAGTTTGAGATGATCCAAGATCCGGTAGCCTATATCGGATATCGATAGACCGATATATCGGACCAAATATTGATATCGAAAGGTAAATATCAATATCGAAAACGATATTTGTTCATTCGTAATTCATTTCTTATGTATTCGGAGTTTGAGATGATCCAAGATCCGATAGCCTATATTGGATATCGATAGTCCGATATTTCGGACAAAATATCGATATCGAAACGTAAATATCGATATTGAAAATGATATTTGTTCATTCGTAATTCATTTCTTATTTATTCGGAGTTTGAGATGATCGAAGATACGATATATCGCATATCAATAGAACGATATATCGGACAAAATATCGATATCGAAACGTAAATATCGATTTCGAAAACAATACTTGTTCAGTCGTAATTATTGTAAATCCAACCTAACCAGACTCATATATCCGAAATCGGAACAATATGTTTTCCGTAATTCATTTCTTATTTATTCACAGTTTGAGATGATCCAAGATGCTATTTAACGAAAATTTTGTTCATAGATTTTGGCGAAACGAGATTTAGCCTATCCTATAGCGAAACCTGGTAAACAAATATCAATTATCGAAAGTGAAATTATCGATATATCGATTATTGAATATCAAAAGCGGAAATATCGATATATCGATTATCGAATATCGAAAGTGAAATATCGATATATCGAAAAATCCAAATAACACCCACACTAGCACAGAAACATGGTTGGCTACTTGGCGCTTTTGGTTAACAGTCTCGTCCTCATATCTAGTTCTGCTTTTTCTTCGGCAGCATGTTTTCGATAATTCTTTCGTTCAAGGACCTTTGTTACTGGGCGCCATATGGCGAACAGTAATCTGTAGAAAATTTGTCGGTGGCCGGCGGTATCGTGCCAGTGCCGTGCCGTGCCGTGCCGATGCCGTGCCGGTGCCGTGCCGAGGTGTACACCGGTGGTGGAGAGAGGGCAACCCCTCGGTGATTTCAGCAAATCTGCAAGAGGTTGTAAAGGTGTAATTGAGACGCAACGACTTTCTGTTAGTTCTTGCGCTCGCTGGATTCTCGCTTTGCTTTTCAGAAAGCAAACCCAAGAGATCGAAAGAATCGCCCATATAGTGGGGCCTGGGCATTTCTCACCCTTTTTGGGATCCCAAAACGTAAGTGGAGGGATACCTATGAAATCGCAAAAGTTGTCCGTCTGTCCGTCCGTCCGTCTGTAAGCACGATAACTCTCGAAGGGAATGAGATATTTTGATGAAACTTGGTGTGAGGATTCGTTGGGTCGTCGGTCCAGTCAAGTTCGTAGATGGGCTTTGTAGCCCTGCATTTAGGGGTGGGGTAGGGGGTTCAAATTAAGGGGCAAACAAAATATTTTGAAACAGCTAATGTGATGGTCGATTATGGGGTAAGAAGACATGCTGAACACAATGGTGAAAACCATTTTGTCTTCGGAAAAGTAGTTTGACCGGAATCCGGCCAAAACCGGAAAGTTTGTTGAAAGTAAAAGTTTTATTTGAAGTTGATTAGATGTTGGATTTAGAGGTAGGAAGACATGCTGAAGACGATGGTGAAAACTATTTTCTCGGCGGACAAGTAATTCGACCGGAATCTGGCCCAAACCGGAAAGTTTGTCAAAATTAAAAGTTTTATTTGGAGTTGATTAGATGTTCGATTTAGGGCAAGAAGACATGCTGAACACTTATGTGAAAACAATTTTCTACCCGGACATGTAGTTCGCCCGGAATCCGGCGAAAACCGGAAAACTGTTGGAAGTTAAAGTTTTATTTCTAGTTGATTAGATAAGCGATTTAGGGGTAAGAAGAGATGCTGAGTCCCTGTATGACAATCATATTTTACCCCGACATATAGTTCGACCGGAATCCGGCTGGAATCGGAAAATTTGTTACAAGCTAATTTTTTATTTGAAGTTGATTAGATGTTCATTACTGGGGAAAGAAGATACCCTGATATGACTGCAGATTGAGCCGCAGGCGAAATTTCGTTGAAACACTGATGATCTAAGTGCCTGTCTGCGATCCCACAGAGCTATCTAGCGAAAAAAATGGGCCATCCAGGGTGAAGTAGATACGGAGTACATTTATTCTGAATTTACAGCAAACACAAGTAGGCTAGTTTTCACGTCAAGACACGTGCTTATTTCTGAAGTACTGCAATCATTAGAAGTAAATGTTATGTAATGAATGGCAAGCAGCTGAAGCTACTGTTAAATGGTAAAGAACAAGAGCTAAATAAATGCCAATTAAATTACCGGGCTCAGTAACTGAGTTGAACCAAATAAATGAATTCGTAGTAACGAAAAACTGTCAAAACCTGAAAGCTCATATGGCACTTGCAAGAATAAGCAAAATGTTGGTGGGAGTTTTTTGTTTGGGAGTTTTGTACAGAGCCGAATATTATTTTATTATACACTAGTAAGTAAAATGTACTGTAAAAGTCATTTCTAGAACTCCTCTTCTTCGTTGGGCGGTTCTTTGTTTGGGAGTTTTGTACCAAATACAATAGAAAAACGAGATTTTCGGGTTTTTTTCTTGATCAGCTAGTAACCCCTCCAAGATGGTGTGCGAGGGATAAATAAATTTCGGATATTTCGGTTGCACTTCCGGCAAACCGTCCTCAGCGAAAAAAAAAACAAAACTAAATCATAAAATCCACCACAATCACAACATGAAAACGATGCGGAACCAACAGACAATAAGACGACATGTAACTAAAGACCAGAAGAACGGTGCGGACTGAACGGCACGCAGATAAAAATAAAATAACGAAAGATAAAATGTGCGTGTTAAAAGTGTATATTATGTACAAATCTGTGATTATTTACAATTCTGAGTTCTGTGTATATTTAAAATTTACCATCCGTCTGGGAAAGCGAGAAGCTCTCACCCAGAAAACGGCCCTTTCCAAAAATCCATAATAAGTTTGACCACTTTGAATAAAAACTTCCAAGAAGACTTCCGCATGCTAGTTGAAGCAAACTTGACAACTGCTGCATCCCCAACCTCAGAAAATGTTGTATGCTCCAAGTTCGTAAGCCTCTAAAGTTTGTGTTAAAATTACATTGTTTCTTTTCTTGCAGATGGAAGCCGAAACCGAAGACAACCATGACGACCCAGTTCCCAAACGCCCTTCATCTTCCTTTCTGCCGCAGCTCGTTCAGAACACCCTAAATGCCACGACATCTATGACGTTCTCTACTGTTTTTTCGACTACATCTTCCACACTCAGTTCCACCTTCTCGACGGAAACTCTAATGGTTGGGACACAATTTGCAACTAAGAGTAGGCCGCCTCCCCTCAGGCCGTACTTAGACGACGACCCCTCATTCAAGAATCAGCAACACGTCTACAACTTACCTCTTACCAGCCTTAACCCAATTCCAATTGTTCTCGATGAAAACATGGTCATTCGTCATCGCAGGACTTCCGACGTCGAGCATCCTGGGTTGGTCAAGCATGTCTCAGATGCAGAACACCAACCCCTTCAGTACACGCTTGAAGATCAACCGGGGCTTCTGATAATGACGGAACACGTGCAGTCCTCTGATCTCAACCTCTCGAACGACACAGTCGATTCCCAACGACTTGCATATCTTGAAGAAGTAGCCGTCAAAACCATCTCGGAGTTCAAACATATGAGTGAAATGACCCCTTCAGCAATGGACTCAGTCCCGGAAAATACCCTTTCTGCAGTCAATGAACCCGAGCGTATTCTGTACGAGCACGACTACGGTTTCAGGAATAATACTGAAGGATTCGAAGCTTCAAATGAGAAAGAATCCCCCGGTCATGAAAGTGAAGAAGACATAAACTCGAATATGAAATCGCGCAGCCGAAAACGAGCTGTTGGGGACTTCTGCCAAATGAAATGTTGCCGT
The DNA here is from genome assembly GCA_023053575.1 of Branchinecta lynchi. Classification (NCBI taxonomy): domain Eukaryota; kingdom Metazoa; phylum Arthropoda; class Branchiopoda; order Anostraca; family Branchinectidae; genus Branchinecta; species Branchinecta lynchi. Next base: position 10,507,531 of record JAKZAP010000007.1, read on the forward strand.
TGTAGCTCTTCATTTGCTCATAAATGTAAAAGAAAAGGGCGTCGAAGTGCCACTTCGTCGGTAGCAAAAGAGATGCTCCTGAAACGGCGCCGCTTTGTTTCACTCCCAACTGAATATCATTGCCCAAAATGTGATAAAAAAGTACAAGGGAAAGCCGCTCTGAAGGAGCATCTGGCAGTCCACACCCGGGAGAACACTTTCGGTTGTCCATTGTGCAATGAAATGTTTACCAATAGAAGAGCGTTTCATGCCCACATTTCTACTCACAACCCGAACAAAGAAGAAAAGGTCGCTGATCCGCCTAAGACGGCCATCAAGCGAAGTAAGCGTACAATTGTGAAAACAGCGAAGCTTCTGGCAGAAGAAGTTGATCAATATGTTTCCCAAGACCCTGCAGCAGGACAACTAATAAACCTTCCTGTGGCCGAGGTATCGAACGAAGTTAACGTCGTCAGAACAACTCCCAGTCCTGCTGTCGCGAGCAAAGGCTCCTCAAACGCCTCAAAAACCGCTAAGGTGTCAGTTGTATCTGTCAAGGTCTTAGAGAAAGAAGAACCAATGGTGGAAGTCAGTGAACAAGACGGTACATATGATTTTGAGGGAGACATGGTCTCCAGTGACGACGGGGAAGTGTACCGAGTGGAGGATCAAAATTGGGACTGCAATCTGTGCAAAGTGAAATGTAAAGGCCGGACTGAGCTTGTCGAACATCAGTCCATTGAGCACGAAGAATATGCAATACATGCATGCACTGTCTGTTGTCGGCGTTTCCGGCGTAAAGCACAGATGAACCGACATATGTTGATCCATACTGGAATCAAAGCTTTTGAATGTGATATATGTAACGAGCAGTTTTCGCGAAGGCACCATCTTGATCGCCATAAGCTTACTCACGTCGATGACAAGCCCTTTGAGTGCGACCAGTGCCACAAACAGTTCATCAGGGCTAGCCAACTAGAGCTTCATAAATCTCGTCATGTTTGCACGAAAACCCTGATTTCATGCCCAGTCTGTTCCAAGAAATTTCTGTATGAGTTGGCAATGGAGAAACATCTGAATAAACACTCCAAAGACTCAGATCTGACCTGTTACAAGTGCGATATCAGGTTTAAAGACCCCGTTGAGTTATCCAAGCATAAGACCCAGGCTCATAAGAGAGAGAAGGCATTTGAATGCTCCGAGTGCAAGAAATCCTTTTCTCAAGAAGTGTACCTCAAGAAGCACATGACAATCCATTTTGGCTCTACCCCGTTCCATTGCAAGCAGTGTGACCGAGGATTCTTAACCAACGGAGACCTGCAGCGCCATATTAAAACCCATGACAACCCTATAGACCTTACGTGCCATATTTGCAACAAGACTTTCAACAGGAAGGACCTCCTTCAAAATCACATGTTGAGACATAACGGGGAGAGGCAGTTTACTTGCGAAACATGTGGCAAGTCCTTTTTCCTCCAGAAGCATTTGAAGCAACACAAGTACAGCCATCTGCCAGAGAAGCCGTTTTGCTGCGAAACTTGCGGTAAGACGTTTACGCTGAACCATAACCTGCAGCAGCATAAGCTAATTCACACCGGGCAGCGCCACTTCGTTTGCGACGAGTGCGGACGGGGCTTCATGCGCAATGATCAATTGCGGAAGCACAAAGCAAACGCTCATGGCCCAGTGGAAGAGCTTTCTTCACCAAAGACTCAAGCTTCAAAAAATGACGCTGCCGATGTGTCTCAGCATACTACAGCGTTCACGCGGTATCTTCCGCAGCCAATACAGATTCAGTCAATGGGCCAACCCCTCCCTGAGCTGCATGAGATGCAGTCGATGTCTCAGCCTTCTTCTTCAAAGCAGTATTTTACTGTGGCCTCAACTGCTCCACCTGTCTATGAAGCTAAGAAGTATGACCCCCTGAAATTTGAAGTTGGGAAATTCGAAATAAACGGAACCACAAGTATTAACCTGATGACAGGGAAACTCGAACCATCGAACATGACGGGCTTAATTCCGTCTAATGCAGTGCTAATGCCCTCATCTAGCCTGGACCTTCAGCCTTTAGCCAGTTCGCATCAGGACGGTCTACAGTACCTACAGTTGTCCGGCTATCAACCCGTTTCGCATGGCTCTTCCGTAAATCCTGGCCATATCTAGTTCCGTCAGTTTCCTTATTCGATATTATTTCCAAACTATCGTATTAAATCTTTTAGTGAAACGAAATACAGCACATGTAGTTAGGGATGCCTTAAAGGACCCCTCGAAGTATTTACTTCTTCAACTCTCAGTACTTAAAAATAATTGAATACTTTAAGACTAGGCTCTGCTTTCAACAAATTATCCACGGCGCTGGCTGTTTTAAGCCTTTTTCGACACTCCTTGACTCGTAGCGAAAGCGAGGACAAATTTACATAACCGGTTTTTCTGATGGAAAAACTTCTCGTAGACAGATGTCGACAGCGTGGTACGCATCGAAGGTGGTAAAACACGGCAAGTGAGAAAATAAACGTGGTTTTATTAGAGGGGAATGTACCGTACGACATTCGGGCCTCCGAGTTCAGAAATGTTTAGAGTGACTATATACGGAAGTAGGCTGGGTTAGTATTATAGGTAGAATATGTCCTTTAAGGCGTATTCTCGCAGTTCCCCGAGGACTCCTCGGGGAATCAAAAGGAACTTCGAAAATAAAGGGAGTCACTCCACGCGGACAACGATAACACGGGGAATGTTTTCAAAACAGATTTTGTTCGAAAAAAAGGGGGGACTCCTCAAAAAGAGTCCTCGTGGAACGGCGAGACTACGCCTTTAGGTAATGTACTTGGTTTTTGGGATCCCAAAACGTAAGTGGAGGGATATCTATGAAATCGGAAGAGTTGTCAGTCTGTGAGCACGCAAGGAATGAGCAATTTTGATGAAACTTGGTGTGAGGATTCTTTTGGGTCAAGGGAAAGGTCGAATTTGTAGATGGGCTCTGTAGCTCTACATTCAGGGGGGGGGGGTCAAATTAAGGGGGAAACAAAATATTTTTCAACAGCTAACGAGGTAGTTGATTAAGGGGTAAGAAAACATGCTGAACACGAATATGAAACCATTTTCTCGCTGGACATGTAGTTCGCCGGAAATCCGGCCAAAACCGGAAAGGTTGTTAAAAGTAAATGTTGTGTTTGAAGTTGATTAGATGTTTGATATATGGGTAAGAAGGCACGCTGAACACTTATGTCAAAATCATTTTCTACCCGGACAAGTAGTTCGCCCGGAATCTGTCCAAAACCGGAAATTTGTTAAAAGAAAAGTTTTATTTGTAGGCTAGTTGATTAGATTCAGTGGTTCCCAACCGGTGGTACGCGTACGCGAAGGAACCAAAATTGATTTTGTCTGTATAGTAGCTTCAAAATCGCGCCTCACTCATTTTTTTATGGCACTTGCCCTTCGGCCAAGTGCCATATAGCGATTGTAATTTCTGTCGGTCCCGGTTTTGCTAGTTCGGGCACTTAAGCTAGGACCAGATAAGCTAGGACGATGAAACTTGGCAGGGCATATCAGGGACTGGACCAGAGTAAATTAGAAATAGTCGCTTCCCTGATCCGACCATCTGGAGGGCGGGGGAATCCGGCAAAATTAGATATTTTTAGCTTACGAACTGGTAATCGGATCTTAATGAAACTTGATATATGGAAGGACCTCGTGTCTCAGACGCTCCATTTTAAATCCAGACCGGATCCGGTGACAATGGGGGGAGTTGGAGGGAGAAACCGGAAATCTTGGAAAAAACTTGGAGTGGAGAGATCCGGATGAAACTTGGTGGACAGTACAAGCACAAGTCCTAGATACGTGACTGACGTAACCGGAACGGATCCGCTCACATTGGGGGAGTTGGGGGGGGGGGGGAGAAGTCCAAATTTGTAGTGATCCCGCAAATTCGGTGCTTCCTGATGTGCTGGGACGATGAAAATTGGCAGGCATGTCAGGGACTCGACCAGATTGAATAGGAAATAGTCACTTCCCCGATCCGACCATCCGGGGGGGGGGGGAGGAGGGAGGGGGAAGCCAAAATTTGTGGTATTTTTAACTTACGAACGAGTGATCAGATCTTGAGGGAAGTTGATATTTAGGATGACCTTGTGTCTCAGACGTCCCACTTTAGTTCCGGACCGGATCCGACAACACTGGGGGGAGTTGGAGGAGGGAACCGGAAATCTTGAGAAACGCTTAGAATGGAGGGATCGGGATAAAACTTGGTGGGAAGAACAAGCACAAGTCCTAGATACGTCATTGACGTAACCGGACCGGATCCGGGAACTGTGGGGGAGTTGAGGTGGGGGTCCGGCTTTCTAGCGACCCGGCGAGTTCGGCCTACTTCCTGATTTGCTAGGGCGATGAAACTTGGCAGGTATGTCAGGGATCCGAATAGATTGACTTGAGAACAGCCTTTTCCCCGATCCGACCATCTTGGGGGGAGTGGATGGATGAGGACCCCGGAATCTAGTGGCGTGCATAACTTTTGAACGGGTGATCGGATTTGAATGAAACTTGTCTGTTGGAAAGAGCTATCGCCTCGGATGTTCAGTGTCAAGTCCGGGTCGTGTCCGATACATGTGGGGGATGGGGGGGGGGCCGGGAAACTCAAGAAACTCTAAAAGCAGAGGGATTGGGACGGAACTTAATGGGGAGCAAGCATTATGCCTAGATACGAGACCTACGGAGGCAGATGGTTTCGGGGCTCTATGAGGGAAGTTGGAGGGGGTTTCCTTGAATTCCGGTAGTCGCGAGTTAGAATAGTTTCAGATGTTCCAGATGTACTAAGACAACGAAACTTTGCTGGTATATTAGCAACCCGACTTAATCGACTTAAGAACCTGACATAACACACCCCCGGAAACTTCCGTTTCTAGATCCGAGCATTGTGGGGAGCAAGAGAAGAGAAATATGGAAATTGACTTCTGTAAATTGCGAACTAGTGGTCTGATTAGAGTGCAACTTAATGGGTGATAAGAATCGGTGGCCTCGACACGAAAAACATGCGTTCGAAGTATATGCGACCACGGTTGGGGGAAGTGGGGGGGGGGGGGGGGACTTTTCACAGGCACAAAAACCAAACGAGAAGCAAGTTCGACAGTGCCGAGTTTATGCGGCCTAGATTCGTTTGTTGGCGTCAGGGCCGGATTCGGCGAAGGTAGGGGGGGGGGGGGGGGGGGGTACTGGAAACTTGCAGATAGTCTATACTCCAATTTCAGTAAAACTTTATGGACAGGAAGAGGGAATTAAGAGATACGACGTTTATGTTTTCAAGTCCTGTTCGGCCACAGTAGGGGGAGTTGGAAGGAGATTGTCGTAAACTTTGAGGCTCGCATAGGGGTCAAGCGAGTGCATCAGTTTAAAGGAAACATGGAACGTAGAGAAAGCATATACTCTAGATGACATATTTTGGGCCCGAACCGGATCCGACAATGTTGGTGTGGGGGGGGGAGGGGTACCGGAATTTTCCAAAAATGCTCAGATTCGAGTGAAACTTGATAGATGGTATAAAAGAAGATGCTTTAGATGGTCCATTTTTTAGTCCGAACCAGATTTGGCCACGGCCCACGGTAGGGGGAGATAGAGGGAGTACCGGAAATCGTCTAGCACGTCTAGGGATAAACGAGTGGATTTATTGGGCTGAAACTTGGAAGTTTGAACAGCCATGTGCATTTGCTACAGATAATCGAGACGATGCCGGAACTGCTCAGAAGTGAGTGAAACTAAATATTCTATTTCTATTTCCGAAACGCATTTTGGGATGGCGGGTGTATTTTGTGACGTTCTCATCTACTTTCTTGTATTGCCTACTCGTAACAAGTGCCATATGAGCTCGTAGCTCTTGTTATTGTCGAAATCCTGACATCAGCAGCCAAAATGTATTTTAAGGGGCAAAGTATTTTTACTGACCGATAGGTCATTTTTACCGAGTTTTTGGGATTCCAAAACGTAAGTGGAGGGATACCTATGACATCGCAAAAGTTGTCCGTCTGTCCGTCCGTCCGTCTGTAAGCACGATAACTCTCGAAGGGAATGAGATATTTTGATGAAACTTGGTGAGAAGGTTCGTTGGGTCGTCGGACCAGTCAAGTTCGTAGATGGGCTTTGTAGCTCTACATTTAGGGGTGGGGGAAGGGATTGAAATTAAGGGACAAACAAAATATTTTGAAACAGCTAATGTGATAGTCGATTATGGGGTAAGAAGACATGCTGAACACGATTGTGAAAACCATTTTGTCATCGGACAAGTAGTTCGCCCGGAATCCGGCCAAAACCGGAAAGTTTGTTGAAAGTAAAAGTTTTATTTGAAGTTGATTAGATGTTCGATTTAGGGGTAGGAAGACATGCTGAAGACGATGGTGAAAATTATTTTCTCGACGGACAAGTATTTCGCCCGGAATCCGGCCCAGACCGGAAAGTTTGTTGAAAGTAAAAGTTTTATTTGAAATTGATTAGATGTTCGATTTAGGGGTAGGAAGACATGCTGAAGACGATGGTGAAAACTATCTTCTCGACGGACAAGTATTTCGCCCGGAATCCGGCCCAAACCGGAAAGTTTGTCAAAATTAAAAGGTTAATTTGGAGTTGATTGGATGTTCGATTTAGGGCAAGAAGACATGCTGAACACTTATGTGAAAACAAGTTTCTACCCGGACATGTAGTTCGTCCGGAATCCGGCCAAAACCGGAAAACTGTTGGAAGTCAAAGTTTTATTTCTAGTTGATTAGATAAGCGATTTAGGGGTAAGAAGAGATGCTGAGTCCCTGTGTGACAATCGTATTTTACCCGGACATATAGTTCGACCGGAATCCGGCTGGAATCGGAAAATTTGTAATAAGCTAAATTTCTATTTGAAGTTGATTAGATGTTCATTACTGGGGAAAGAAGATACCCTGATTTCGTCTTTGAGCTTTCTTTTTTCGCCGGACAAGTGGTTCTGGAGTTCGGCCGGAACCGGGAAATTGGCAGAAGTGGCAGGAAGTTTTCGTCAAAACAGATATGACTTATAGGCGTAAACACACATGCTGAATCCAAATCTGAACTTGGTTTTCTCAGGTGATTAGCTATTTGGCCTTAATCTTTTTCTGAATTTTAATTGTAAAAATGTTCAAGGAGTCTGGCGAAGACTGGATCTGGCTAAGACAAGACCCAGTTGTCTGGATCAGATATTGAATTTTTGGGATCCCATCGAAACCTTTGGTCTTGTTTTGTAAGTAACTGCTTTTACGAAAAATCGCGGCGCTTCATGCCGACTCTTTTCTTTTTAATCGTCTGGCCGTCGCTTTTGGGGGATGGGTGTTGTCAACCCGTACGTGACGCCCCGAATTACAAGCCCTAGTGAAAGTCAGTGAAGTAATAGTTGTGTTTTTGCAGATACCGCGGTATCTGATACCTAGGTCTAAAGTCGTTTCTGCAGTTACCGTGGTGTCTGATACCACGGTAGAAAGGTATTTTTGCAGTTATCGTGGTATCTGGCCAGTTATCGTGGTATCCGATATTCAGATAGCACGGTCCGGCCCTGGTATCTGAAAAGACATCTCACTTTCATCAAATTTTGTCAAATTGGTGGGAAAGAACTTTGGCTTGGCTAACTGGCTATCAGTTTTTCTTTCGGAGTGACTTCGAAAAGTGCAATTTCGCCAATAGTCGTTTTTGCAGAGCCACCATGTATCAGACACCTCGGTAACTGCAAAAGCTACTGATTGCAGGTTCAGTTACCGTGGTAACAGATACCATGGTGTCTGCAAAAATGCAATTAATGTTGACTCAAAAACAGCTAGCCTACTGCCTTAAAATCTGTCCCTATGCCAAACAATATTGTTTCAAGAAGAGACAATGCAAGTGATAATGTCATTCAGGTTGCAAATTAAGCTAACGAAAGAGATTGCAATGCAGCTTGACGAAAGCACGGAGAGCATCATAACCAAACACAGAAACAGGCTGACTGTAAAAAATATGCCACTAAAGACGTCGAGCCAAGAATTGACAAAATTTGTGCTACAAAGCAGCCTCGAGTGATTGCCTCATTGATTTTGTATATATTTTTACAAAAATATGCCTTGTCATTTATTACAATAACTATCGTCTTTTTCACGTTCAGAAAAAGGGGGTAAGCAATCTTTTCGAACCTTGATTAGGGGTACGCGGTAATTCTGGGGTAAGCAGAGATGCTGAATCCGTACCTGACAATCGTTTTTTACCCGAATATAGAGTTCGCCCGGAACCCGGCTGAAACCGGAAAGTTTGTTATAAGTTGAAGTTTTATTTGAAGTTGATTAGACGTCCGATATAGGGGCAAGGAGGTGACTTCCTATTTGAGCTTTATTTTTTCGCCGGACAAGTAGTTCCGGAATTCCGCCGGACCGGAAATTTGGCAGAAGTAAGGCAAGAAGTTTCGATCGGTTTTGTCAAGGGATGATTTTTAGGGGTAAAGACACAGGCTGAATCCATATCTGAAATTGGTTTTCTCAGATAATTAGCTATTTGGCCTTAATATCTTTCTAAATTTTAATAGTAAAAATGTTCAAAGAGTCTGGTGAAGACTGGGTCTGGCGAAGACAACAACCAATTGTCTAGATCAAATATTGAATTTTTGGGGTCCAACGAAACCTTTGGTCTTGTTCGCCTTTGGGTTTAGCAGGCCTATAGGTAGGGAAGAGAGATAACTTTTCTACTACTTAGCCTACTAGGTGTTTATTTGCATGCAGTCAAGCTGCTCCCGAGGTGTTTCTCACTTGAGATTTGTGTGTAATCCGCGGTCACACCTCTGTGAAGATGTTAAAAGTAAATTCGTACGGATTTTTTAGGAACACGCGCCGATTTTTTTTCGAGGTTGCACTGTCTCAGCTGGTGTTCCACATGCCATGATTTTTGGCTCAAACTATAGAGGAACTGAGAAGACATGTTTTCAGCTACTCTTGAACATAACCAATATCCAAGGACGCTTGTATGAGCCTCAAGTTTACTCCTTTGACTTTGAAGACCCGTGGTGATTGTGAGTTTACTCTGCAGGATAGAGGTTCTGATGCAGATACAGACTTCACCGTTAGTCCCGTTTGACCTGGATAAAACTGACACAAAGGAAAGTGAATCCTTTTCCACTTGTATAGGAATAGGCCGTATAAGTAAAGCTTGAAGCTCTTCATGTTTCTTTGGGGCGCTCCAAAGTATTCGCAGCAATTGTTACCCTTTGTACTCAGGCTTTCAGCTGGACCTGGAGACGTTAGACTCGTAAAACCAGTGTTTTCACTTTACATGCTTTCGCAAGAGGTCTCATGTTTTATTTCCAATCTCATTGTTTTTTCCCAATCTAATGATTTTGTACTCTGAATGTGAAACCGATACACAACTTCCGTGAAACTCATCCTGTCAATCGGGGACAGATGGTTTTCAATTTCTGTAGGTGACGTGAGAAGAATCCCAAAATGGCGCTCTGATCATAAATACTTTCGAAAATTGTTTTACCTGTGTCGCATTTAGCAAGGGCACTTCTTTATTTGGGCCGTAAGTTGCTTTTTAAGGTCAATTTTGCAGCATAAAAAGTTAGAATAGTATGGGAGGAAGTTGAGGTGAGCTAGAAAACAATCGCCTTCGGTTCTTGCATAAATTTTGTCTTTAACATGGTGAGCCGGGCAAGCAAAAACGACGAAAGTGCTATCGGCGGTAATGGGTCGTGAAATTCGTGCAATTTTTTGTTTACCCATAAGTTCTGTATTTGACATCCATTGCTTCTATAGTCAACGTGGCTATTGAGCCTAGCTGGAGTACCCTAGTACAAAGCACGTATTTTCTGTATTTCGGAAACGGTAGGGCTGAAGCACTGTCAAGTACAAGTTTACAGCCAAATGTATTACAGTGATTTATCGGGATTTGTCGTCAACAAAGACAACCGGGTAGGTCTACGATATCAGACCTACAGGGGCGCCCGAGCCTTTCTTCAGGGGGGGGGGCGAACCTGGTAAATTTACCGAATCGGTACCTGATTCTTACCGAATCTTTTAAAATTGTTTCTTAAAACGATCAACCTTAAATAAGTTATCTTGTAAAACGGTTGCATAGTATGTACAAGTACAAAATCAAGTCTAAGGTTTAATTCGAAGCGTATTGACTCCTTTCCACTTCTGTACTACCCAGGTACTATCCTATCAGAGATACGCACAGAATACGCATGAGGCATCGCTAGCCTTTTACCCAGCGTTTACCCATAGGGAGGGACGTCCAGTTTCGCCGACGGGACTTAAAAATGCATCAACAGAAAACACCGTTGCTGCGAAGTGGCAACGTCGCTAACGGCTTTCCGTCGCTCTAACGGTCGCTAACGATCTCATGATTCTTTCTATGATTTTCTAGCACAAATGTATGTCAACTCATTATTTCTGGACGGGACACCTCTAGTTGGAAAATATAAGAAATTGTCGTATAAATATACAAAATCCAAATATCAAATCAGACATATACACCTCGCGGTCACTAGCCAACTAGTTGGCAACCGGCAACGCGGGATTTCCTATACGAAATTTCTTACAGTGGCGGACTAGTTGGAAAACAAACAAAAATCCTATACGAATTTTTCTCGTAGCCAACTAGTCGGCAAGGCGGGATTTCCTATACGAAATTTCTTACAGTGGCGGACTAGTTGGAACACAAATTAAAATCCTATACGAATTTTTCTCGTAGCCAACTAGTCGGCAACGTGGGATTTCCTACACGAAATTTCTTAAAGGGGCGGACTAGTTGGAACACAAGCACAATTCCTATACGCATTTTTCTTATAGCCGACTAGTCGGCAAGGCGGGATTGTATACGAAATTTCTTACAGTGGCGGACTAGTTGGAACACAAACAAAATTCCTATACGATTTTTTCTCGGAGCCAACTAGTCGGCAACGCCGCTCACGTTTTTTTTTTAAATTTGCGAGCAGAAACACTGCGTAGTACAGCGAGAAATTTAAATGTACAAAAACACGTGACTGTCGTGGCTAGCTAAACCAACACAAAGAAAATTCGTATTATCATTTTAAGGAGCTTCAGCAGCAAGAAAAAGTTACTGAGCAAGGTTCCTTTTACAGTAGTAAGATGATCATGTGTCAGTAGACATCAAATTTTTCTAAGGGTTTTGACAGGAGGGGCACCTGACCTCGTTTTTACGCCACCTCAGTCTAGTACACTAGCCCCTTTTCAGGCATGGTGCTCAAATGTCTAGCACCATGCCTGGGTGCTAGACGTTCAAGCACTGTACCTTGGGTTTCATGCATGGTGCATGGATTTCAGTATACAGTGCCATACAGTTGCATACAGTGCATGCATGAAAAACACAGTTTCTGTCATCAAAACTGAGCACCAGCTCGGACAGGATGGAAATTACTACCATGAATTAGAGAAATTAAAGACAATCCTTATAGAATTTTTCACAACAAAAACAAAAGGGCTCGACTGATGATGGAGATGCAAAACCTAACAGCACCCTATCTATTTTCCATGTAGAGTGCCCCAAGAGCCAATATTCTGGTTGGCTGCTAGGTAGAAAAAGCTGAGGCACAGGACACTTTGCATGAAAACCCTTGGCTATGTAGAAAAGGAAATGAGGTTTTCACGTCTGTCATCAGCAGAGCAATGTTGCTTTTGTTATGAAAAATTTGATAAGGATTGTCTTTGATTTCTCTAATTCATGGTAGTAATTTCAGCCCTGTCCGAGCTGGTGCTCAGTTGTGATGACAGAAACTGTTTTTTTCATGCTTGCACTGTATACTGAAATCCATGCACCATGCATGAAATCAAAGGTACAGTGCTTGATTGTCTATCACCCAGGCATGGTGCTAAACATTTGAGCACCATGCCTGAAAGGGGCTAGTGTACTAGACTGCACTACCTCGATCTTTGCCACCAAACTGTTCAAATTAAATGTACATGCTGTCCGGACAGTCAAGAGGCTCAAAATGACTTTTTTGAACACTCATTTGTCCAAAAATATTCAAACTCTGTTGTGCCTTTTTTTTTGTTTTGAAGCTGCTTTGAAAAGGGATTTTCTGGCTATTGACTTTGCTAACTCTACCTTTTTCATCGTTCTGTAGTCAGTCAAGATAGGTGTTGAGTGAGTTGTACCGGAATTTCATACAATCTTGACCCTATGCAGGATACCAAACCTCCCCCTCCATGGTAGTCAAATGCGATTTGGACCCGAAAATTTTGCATCTGTGGCACTTAGCCTACTACAGAACAAGTGTCCCTTGAATCGGAGAACATCCAGAATTTTTTTGTGACACCCAACTCCTCCCACTGAGGTGGATCCGGTCTGGACTTCAAAATCACACATCTGCGACTCATGCTCGTCGTATTGTCCAAGTTTCATCCTAATCCCTACATTCCTCTGGTCCCCTGTATGTTCAAAGCTGCTTCAAAGTCCACCCTCAACCCCCCCCCCCTCCACCATGTGGTCATCGTATCTTTTTGCTCCCACAATACATAAAGTTTATTTTGACTCGGGTCATGCAGGTTGCAAGTTTCTGTGCTGCCCTCCCTCAACCCCCACACAAATGATCGGCTTAATCCGCGAAAACATAGTTTTGCTGGGCATTCAGCCAAGCCATTCAGAAGCTTATCAAGTTTTGTTGTCTTAGCTTGCATGGAAGTGCCCGAACTAGCAAAAGTGAGACAGAGGGACCACCAATATGATCGCAATATGGCACTTGAACGAAGGCTAATGCCAATGCCATAAAACAATAATGATATAACAACGCTGACGATTTTTGCAGATAAATTGAAGTAATTCTTGAAATAAAAAAATACCTTAAAAATGCAGAAAATAGAGCAAAGCCGATAAAATTTCGGTGGGCTGGCAATAAGTTTCCGCCTGTGAGTCGCCGCTCATCCAAATTCTCTCCGCGCCGCCAAATTTAAATTTGCCGTGGCTTTGGGGACTAATTCAGCCATGCTTCATCCTTTCTTGAAATTTTTCCAGTCTATTTGTCAGCTGTCTGTTAACAGCCACCTGGTGTTCCTTGCACAGTTTGAATCTGGAACATACCTTCGACAGAGAAGATGGAGGTTCAAATCAACAGGCACCTCAGATAGAAAAAGGAGCACAATTGTGAATTTTTGATAAATTAATTTTTCTTAACTTCAAACTTAAAATTTGTGCCAGGACAACCCTGAAATAGTTGGCTATTAGCTGATTTCAAGTTGTTTTTCATGAGTTTGTAATGTTTCTTGCCATTTGACTGTTTCATAAGCAAGTAACAAAACCAGGGTACTCAAACAGTTAAGAGAAGTGTTCAGATAAGCATATTACCGTACTGTATTTTCAGCATACTACTGTATGCTTATTTGAATGTTTGTTGATTGGATAGTACAATTTTCATGCCCTTGCTGTGATTAAAGTCAATTGTCAGTTAGCCAAATTAGCTCATTGAAGGTCCCTAAAAATACTTGAATAGGTATTTTGGATCTCCATTCTACATTTAGCCCAAAACTGTGCTGCTCAAGTTTAAGTAAATGTTCAAATAGTCATACCCTACTTTACCAGTACCATTAACTTATATGTGCTGGCTCCTGTTTGGGTAGTAAATCCAAAAAGCTCACAGAAAATTCATGGTGCCAGCTGCTCGTCCAGTAACCTCACAGAACTATATAGGCTATTATTTGTACATTTGTAGTAAGCGGGTATGTGGTACCACAAACTATATAATTGGAGTCTGTGCTCCAGTGTTGTCTACGCGGGATATGGAAGCTAGGATTCCGAAATTCTCACTTATTTAGAGACAATAAGATGGAAAAGAATCGACTACCAGAACCCACATATTATGGAAAGCTAAGGTCACGTTCCGCAAACTTAACAGTTGTTAATTACCTTAAATCGCACTTCCAGCGAGATAAGGTGGTGTTAGCCTCCTGTAGTTAGCCTCCTCCATTAACTTTACTTCGGGGCGGAGCTAACTGCAGCTTTAACGATCATTAACTTTTCCCAGTTCCACAATTTTTAACTATTTTGCAACGATGCTCACCGACCATCGTTACAAAATAGTTAACAATCGTTAACCTGGGAACGGAAATTGTAGGTGGGCGGAGCTTAAATTTCGAAATCAGAACAGGGAACGCAAAAAGTTAACAACTGTAACAGTTTGTTAACGATCGTTAAGTACCGGAATGCAACCTAAGCTTCCAGTAGTAGGCCTAACAGCTATTTTGTTGAGAATGACCTACTCATGGACACAAATGGCTATGGGTAAGATTCTCGTAGTTGTAAAAAAACAAAACAACAAATGATCTCCCGGGCTCGCATGTGTGTAGACTAAGAGCCCGAGAGCGGATAAACCGATAAACAGAGATTTCCGTCTTTTTTCTGCTGGTCCCTTACTGTGATCACCAGATGCGTCATGAGCCAAAATGTTTGGTGGGGGCGGAAGGTATTTACCGACTGTCTGGTCATTTTTACCTACCATTTTTGCAGAAAAAACGACTGACAAACTGACTGACGACCGACAAAAACCGACTGTTCTCTTAAAAAATCAACTGTTTTTACGAAAAACCTCTGCGCGGTTATTTTTGTACCGACTGGCTGACAACCACCAGTGACGCCCCTGGTGGTCACTTGTAAGTTAAATCTTGCGGGTGCCTTCGTCTAGGGCCAATGAGCATAGCCTACCTAGCTAGCAAGAGCACTTTGCCCATTAATTACTTTTTGTAAACAACAGCAATAACTGGATCTTGTCTGTTTCAGCCTAACTTTATATGGAAGGAAGTGACAGTAGCGATGATGACCTATTGTCATCTTATGAAGATGACTATATCAGCGATGAAACAGAAAATGAAGCTGAAGATCAACTGGTAGTAATCGCTACAGAGAACAATGATGAGGAAGTCCAAGAAAGTAGCGGTAGTGTTACGGAACAGGCAAACGTTGAGCCTTCTGCAGAAGCAGGAATGCTACCCGATTCCGAGTTTGACAGGCTGCTACCTGATCAGCATACAGTGAGTAGCCTAGTCCCTTTTCAGCTTTGGGTTTCAGACGTCCAACGCAACATTCCAGACTTTCGAACGTCCTACCAGTAGATTGCTCTGAATTACCATTTTCGTTCAAATCTCCGACCTAGTTGCAATAGAAACATTATGAATAATATGTGTTATGTGTGACCATTTTTATACCAGTACGGTAACGGGAATGTCCGAAATGATCTCATACTTCTGATAATTTGAACATCTTTAACCTTAATTACAGTAAATGCTTGTTATTCAAAGATATTTGAGTAAAAAAGCAAATGAGAGTCGTGAAAGATGGCTGTAGTTGGGTTTCTAAAAAGTTATGACAAGTTATGATAACAAAAGGAAGAGCCAGTTCTTTAAGTTACTATTCTATCTGGAACGAAAATAATAACAGTGCGGACTGATGTCACCATTCTGACGGGAAATTCTGCTGAACAGATCGTTCTTATCACTCATGATGGTAACGACCACAGAGGCGTTACTAGTCAAAATATGGGGGGGGGGGGGCAGGTATTTACCGACTGGTTGGTCACTTTTACGGACCATTTTTAAATGCTGTTGTGACTAACAAGAGCTAAGAGTTCATATGGCACTTGTTACGAGTAGGTGGTACAAGAATGTAGATGAGAATGTCACAAGATCCCTCCTTCAACCCCCCTAGGATCGGACCTAGAAATAAGGTATCTAATTTCACGCGAGCCTGAGCATTTCCGGCATCGTCTCGGATAATCTAGGGCAAATATTTCACCATACTAGTTTGATTCCTAGGAGTGCCGTAGTATTGCCGGTACGCCTCGCCCTCAAACTTCCGTACCAGGGCCAAATCTGGTTCAGCGACATATACAGATTATCTAAGGCATCTTCTCGTACTGGCTATCAAGTTTCACTCAGGTCGAAGCCTTTTTCGGGAAACTCCCCCCCCCCCCCCCCACCGTGTTCAGAATCTGGTCCGGACCCTAAAACATGTCATCTAGGACACATGGTCTCTATTCTTTCCAAGTTTTATTCAAATCACTCCGTCCGTTTGACCCCTACGCGAGCTACAAAATTCCCGTCCCCCAACCCCTCCAACTCCTCCCACTGTGGTTGAATAAGACTAGGGCACATCAACTTGGCATCTCTGACATTTTCTCTTCTCGTCCTTCAAGCTTGACTCGAATTGGAACATATCTGCAAATATCAGGTTTCCGCCTGATCCTCCTTACGCCAATGCCGCATGTGGCTCGGAGACATGTTTTGCATATCTAGCTCATTACTTCTTATCGCCCATAAAGTTTCACTCGAAGCGGACCACCCGTTCGCAAACTACGCAAGTCAGTAATTTCCGGATTTCCCTTCCCTTAACTCCCCAAAAAATGACCGGATCCAGGAACAAAATGTTTTCCTAGGGTATTGTGGCAGGTCTTTAAGTCTGTTTCGTCCGGTCACTAATATGCCTGCCTAGTTTCTTCGTCTTTAGCACATCTAAAAGTAACCTAGCTTGCGATCACCGGAATCACCGTAAACCCCCTCCGACTCCCCTTAAAAAGCCCCGATATGATGTGGTTCTGTCAATAATCTATTTACGGCTTATGCTTGTTCTTCCCACCATATTCCATCCGATCCCTCGGCGCTAGGTGTTTCACGAATATTCCGGTGTCCCCCTGACCCCCCCCCCCCCTCCCAACCCCATAGTGCCCGAATACAGTCCGTTTATGTCAATAATGTATCTAGGACTTGTGCTTGCTCTTTCCACCAAGTTTCATCCTGATTGCTCCCCTCTAAGCTTTTCCCATGATTTCTGGTTCCCCTCTCAAACTCCGCCCGAAGTCACCGGATCCGGTCCGGATTTTATGTAGACCGTCTGACGCACAAGGTCTCGAAATATCAAGTTTCATTAAAGTCCGATCATCAGTTGAAGAAATAGATGAAGATTCCGGACTCCCCCGCCCTCCACTCCCCCCATGATGATCGGATCATGCAAACGACTATTGTCGAGTCAGTTTATTCAAGTCCCTGATACGCCAGCCCAATTGCATCGTCCTAGTACATCAGGAGGTACCGAACTCACGGATAATCAGAAATCTGCCCCCCCCCCCCCCCCTGGTGCGGTCTCTGAGGTCATCAGTCCCATATTTTATATTTTCACATCTTTGTTTGAACTTAATCGTTTATCCAGTTTTACTTTGTTACCAATTGCTGTTAGCATTGCAGTTATCAATCAATCAATCAATCAATCATCGCATTTATTCCTGAATATCTGTTTCACAACATGATAATATAGGACTGTCAACTTAAACAAAATATAATTGATATATATTAAAGGCTCGATTGATAGCAGGCTAAAGGCCTATCACATGCACGGTTCTTTTCTAGTATCTGGGGGAGTCTTTCACTGATTTGAAAGGGAGAACGATCTTCGGGGACAATGAAGAAGTGGAGCTCTACGTACCACCGCAGTCCATCCCCCCTCCAGTGCCCGGCCAAGTCATCCCGTTGGCGTTCTTTCGAAGCCAGGCTATTAACACGGTGAAACGGGTGATTCAAGGGCACCATACATTTGCAATCATCTCAAAAAGGTAAAAGCCAGGCGGATTTTCCCGTCGGATTCCAGATATCCGTTTTCGTTGAGGCTGATCCGCAAGCTGTAGCCGCGCTAAAAACGTCTTGTTTGTCTTAAATTTAGTTTTGGACTTCCAAATTCCGGTAATCTGGAATATGTCATTCATTGTAAAAGTATCTCCTACATCAGATTTGAGCAGTTGTGCATCACGGAAATTTAACATATTATTCCTAATTCGGTAAAATACGATGGAGAATTAAAAGGCTAGAATGCAAAATACCGGACATTACACTGTACAAAAAAGTATAAAAATTGCATTCTATTGTTTTAATCCTCCATCGGATTTTAACTGCCAAACTCAAAATAAAAATCTCCGAATTCGGTGATTCACAATTACTAATGTCCGATATACGTATAGGAGAGCCTTTTTACACTGTAGAGGCTTATAGAGTATAGAGAGAGACAAATACTTATATGGATGGGCTCATCAAGGGTCTGGAACCGACTAATCAATACATGACTAGACATCATCAAATGTTCACCAGCCTCTGGTCAGATGTGAGCGATCCCGGTTTTCTATGAGGTTTACTTTGGCTACAAATTACAACAAATACAAAAATAATATCAACGGATTGTATCTAGGTAGGGCAAAGAAAACATTCAAATAGTTTTTAATTAGTAAGTATTAAAGTAAAACCGCAGTATTAAAATTAAATTAATTATAGATTATTATTATTTATTTAGTTTTAGGGTTGGGAGGGATTTGTTTTGTTGTGTTGATGTTGGGTTTTATTGGATTGTTGGCTCTAGTTATTTATTAATTAATTATTATTATCCACGGTTTGTATTGTTTATTATATCAATATGATTTGTATTGTTTATTATATCAATATGATCTCATGGGATCGCATGAGTGTAAACTAATATTCCGAGAGCGGATTTTTTTTACGGAAAATTTATAGTGTTTTATCGGTGCAAAGCACCCATACACAGATTTCCTTGTTTATTCTGCTGGTCCCTTACTGTGGTCACCAGATGCATCACTGGCAAAATAATTTATTTATCATTTATCACTCCCATGCCACTCCTGCTTTGACCTCTGCCGGAAATATTTGACAGTTTATGTGTGTACAGTTACTGAAAAGAATAAATGAACCTGAACCTGAACCTCGACGGAGTAGGAGACAAGGGAAGTTGTGATTGGGCGGAAAGACAGACGCGAATGGGGCACCTAGAAAATGAATATCCAGATTCGCTGTCATCACTGCCATGAAAGTCCGGAAGGCCCGGTCATCTGGAAGGTCAAGCCTTACGTATAAGATATGTCAGGGAGTGGAGGGGTGAGAAAGGGTGAAAATCTGTACTTTCACTCAGAATCTTCGCTTTTACTTTCATCAGAATATCTTAATTTATTCGAGAATTACTGTGCTAACATATCCTGGTTCAAACGGACTGCGTCATCTGCATGGTGTTTTTTTGTTTTTTTTTATTATTATTTTGTTGTTTTATCTGGCCAGAAAACCAGGAAACTAGGGAAAAACCGCATAACTGTTTGTTAGCGTTATCCTTTATTGTCGTACACTATTTCACCGGGATCATCACAGTGATTAGGCTTCCCAACCGTGAGCATATTTTAGACCGAACATAGAGATTGGAAAGTTAGTAGGCTAACGCATTCAGAAGAGAACTGACCTGACCACGTACAAGGGCCAGCTGAAACTTCACGTTGGATTTTTAACGTAGGTCTAGTTTGCCTTTCCAGTGAGAACGAGGATTTGCCCAAGATCGGAACAACTGTGGAGATCCTGAGGTGGATTAGTGGCACTGGCATTCCAGGCTATGGACAGTTTGGTCTTGATTTTGGTCTCAGAGCAAAAGCAGAAGCTCGGCAGAGGTTCAAGGTCCTGAAAACGTTCACAAGAAGGGACGGGTGAGTATCCTTGATGCTCCTTAACAGTAGTTAACAGACTTCGTTTTGTTGGCAGCGATTTATTCTAGCTGGCTGACCTCGGGTTCCATTCCTCGATTAATAGGCCCTCTTCTGTGTAGGCGCCGAGCCCGTCTTCCTTGGATTGCAAACTCGGAAATACTTCCGAGTTAACCTCTTCAATCTGTCGTTGGCTCAAGGGACTCAAATCATCCCTCGCCGTAGCGATGTAAATGCACTCAATCGTCTCTAAGAGATTCTTTAGTCGATGGCATGGAAGTAAGGCTACGGATTTGAAAATTATTCGGTAGGCGGTCCGGACAAATCGGACATGAAAAAATGGCGGGAGTTCAAATTTTCCTTTAGGTAACGCCGTAGAGGATGAACATGTAGGGACACTACAAATCGCGGTAGATGCAGGTTATGCTTCAATATTCTGATGTACCCGATTCTGTGTCAGGTACGTTAGAACTGTGCTGTGTTTCTAAAAAAGTATAGACGTATCCCGGCTGATTCAGCCACGCGCAGCCTTTAGCTTTGATAAAAAAAAAAGTGCAGAGAAAATTGCGTGTCCAGTCTTTCTGGCCAATAAGCTCGTCCGAAGCAAAAAGCGGGAGCCTGATCAGCTTCGAAAAGACCATACAGTGGCGACTGCAAAAATCGGTTGGTACCCTGATATAAATGATATCTTGAGTTCGGAATCTCGGAAATGAGAATGGACTGAACGGTTAGGGCTGTACAGTGATCAGTGCCGTGTATAGGTAGGACAGGTTCTTTAAGACCAGAGGAAGGTGGGTATATCTGCTGAACGAATGAGTAAATGAATATTTGTTTTGCCGACTTCAGTAAAAAAAAAAAAAAAAAAAAAAAAAATTGGAAAAAAGCGAAACAACTTGGATGAGAATAAATAATAGTTCTGTTTTTGCAGATACCATGGTATCTGATACCATGGTCTAAAGTCGTTTTCACAGTTACTGATACCACGGTCAAAAGGCGTTCTTGCAGTTATCGTGGTATCTGATATTCCGATACCACGGTCCGACCGTGGTAACAGTCGTGGTATCTGAAAAGTCATCTCACTTTCATCATCACCAAAAATAGAGCCTATGAGTTTGTCAAGTTGGTGGGAAATAAGTTTGGCACTTAGTGCTGGGAGTGGATATCAGTTTTTCCTTTGGGATGACTTCGAAAACTGCAATTTCGGCAATCGTCGCTTTTGCAGAGCAACCGTGGTATGAGATACCACGCTAACTGTGAAAACGAGTTATTCAGTTGTCGTGGTAACAGATACCATGGTATCTGCAAAAACGCAACTAACTACATTTCAAACAGAAGGACAGGGCCGTGGTAAAGAGAGAAAAACTACATGGCTATAGGCTACAATGGAGGTGTTTCAACTGAACTGCGATAGTATTGTAGATACTTTTGCTACTATTGATGTTTATAAGCAAGATGTTAAACCAAGATATGTCGTCAGATTTCGCCTCGGTCTATGATTTTTTATGTCCTTCTGATTTTTGTGTGTGATATTTTAGTTGCTTTTTAGTGACTCCGTTCATCCCGTTGCGTTAGTAAAGATCCTTCCTGAGGTCCCTGTCACTAAGATGTTGAACTCGTATATTTCTGGACACATTCACCGGACAAAAAGTAAGTATCTCTATAATATATTGGAAAAAAGGCATAAATAGGCCGGTGTAAGTATAGCCTAATATGTGTTGTGTGGTATACGTCGAAACCCTTAACAAGTGGTATCTTATCTGGTAGAAAGACTCTCATTTCACGGGCTTTTGCAATTCAGCAGCGGTTTTGCATTTATGGTCTTGTGGGCCGATCCGTCCTTGGGTGGGAAGAGAGGTGAGTGATAAACTAAATCAGTACACACAAGGCTTGACCAGCCAGCAGGAGCTAGATCAAGATTTATGGTATCACAAAGTAACTCACTCGGCTAGTTTGATCAGCGGGCAACTTGGGCCCAGTTGCCCATGAGCCAAGTGGTTGAGAGAAAGTAGGACCATGTTAGACCAATAGACCAAGTTGTCCAGTGTTATATAATTTTAGTACGTAAATAAATACCTGAATCCATAACGAGCTCTGATCAACTTAGTAGGTCAACGGTTTTTTGTCGTGCCAATCGAGAGCGTTGTCAAACTACGAAATTTCAGTCAAGACCGACATGAACCAGTTGTCCTATGTATCGGGCTGAGCGGGTAAGACAAACGAAGAACGTGCTGTAGATCCTATGGTCTGTAAGTACACGAAGTTCCATAGGCCTATCTTAAAGCGTTGTCGATCCCTCTACTTAACCTACTGGGCAACCTGGGCTCAGTTGCCGCTAAAAAGGGAGGGGGATTTGACGGGGGGGGGGGATTAAACCTCTAAAGTCGCTTCCTGATCTTAATATCTTCAAGTAATCGAAATTTTATCGTCCTGCTTCTAACGGTTAGAACCTAAACGTTAACGTTACCAACTTAAGTTATAAGGCAATAGGCCAACTTGCCCCTTAACCGGGATGTTGTGTAAGAAGCGACCCTCCAAAAACACAGATGCCAATACCCAAAGATTTACTAGATTGAATTGGAATCTACTACAGTTTGAGCGCTTGCACAATTGTTTTATTACTATTTACATCTGATGTCATGCCTAAACCATTACCTTAACTGGGAAAGCTAGCTCAAATAGTCTGGGAACCGCCCAAACCTTCGGTCTTTTTTTTTTTTTTTTACCCTTTTAGGACTGAAGCAAGCCCACCTGTTTACCTCCTACCCAAGTTTCGTCTTTAACCTATACGACCCAGATATTTTGCTGAAGAAGATTCTTGTGGAAGTTGAAAAACTCTTCGGTGGGAGTGAGATCTTCAAGACAATGCCCAAGCTCGATACGATTGGTCTTTGCTATTGGTTGATGCTGCAGTTGCCCCTTTCCGATTCAATGCGAATGGAGCTGCTGGGAATGGATTCTGTGATACAGCGTCTGAGAGCAATTCTGAGTCTCCTGAGAGAGGTTTGTTTCATCCATAAGTTTTCTTCCGTTCGTCCAAGGGCTTGAGATGAAGTGGTAATACTTTGTCTTAGGGTCGAAGTACAGGTCAAGTTTGGGTGGGCCTCGTAGCCCTTTATAGGGTGGGGAGTGAGGGTTACATTTCAAACTTTGACACAGTTGTGTTCTAGCTGATTAGTGCTGTCTCGTGAGTAAGAAGACAATCAGCCGCCAGATCAGTATCCGGCCGCGTTCCGGTGAAAACAGTAAATTTCGTGTACCGAAAAACTGTAGCTGTAAAGTCGACGATGCTGCCTGTTTGGAGGCACGAAAATATGCTTAAACTGAAGCTGCACTTCATTATTTGTGTTTTTGCAGATACCATGGCATCTGTTACCAAGGTAACTCGATCTGCAGTTAGTCGTTTCTGCAGTTACCGTGGTATCTAATAAACGGTTGCTCTGCAAAAACGACAGTTGCCGAAAATGCGCTTTTCGAAGTCATCCCAAAAGAAAAACTGATATTCAGTCATAACACTAAGTGCCAAACTTCTTTCCCACCAATTTCACAAAAATTGATGAAAGTGAGATGACTTTTTCAGATACCACGATCAGTTACCACGGTTGGACCGTGGTATCTGAGTATCAGATACCACATAACTGGCCACATACCACGATTACGACTTTAGACCGTGGTATCAGATACCATGGTATCTGCAAAAACGAAACTAATGTCTCACCGGATGAGCGTTTCAGCCGGAATTCCGCCAGAAATTCGGATCGCCGGATCAGTAGTTCGACCGGAATCCGGTGGAAACCAGGAACTTGTTAGCCCCTGCCAAAATGTCTTGTTTAGAGTATCAACAGAGAAGCAGAAAGGCTTGTTGGATCGATATGCTTTTTTTCGTGGCATCTCGGTATTTCGCCAGGTGTCGGCCGAAAACCAGAAGTCGGAAATTCACAATCTGGATCAAAATTTCGGAGTATATGGGATCCGATCAAAATCTTTCCCTAGCCTATCCCTGAAATAGCTTTTGGTTCAGCGGTGCTCCGTGCTTCTCTCGGTCTTTCCTGCAATTTGTTCGAACGTGAAACGGAAGAGACGAGTACACTGTAAAAAGTTTATCCGAATAAGGATGCAGTATTTACTACTGGGATTAATCTTATCTTTATTGTGATAAAATTAATCCGAATTAGGGATAATCTTATCTCAATAAAGACAAGATTAATCCCAGTAGCAAATACTGCAAGATTTTTTTTTACAGTGTACTTTCAGTATGCCTTTTCAAAAGTATTCAACCTCGGGCTGCGTGAAGATACTGCTGTAACGTAGGGCACTCCCTAAAGCTTGTAGGGGGGCTTGTGTACCAGACAGTGATGGATTAAACCCTTTGGAGTCCACTAGGCAATCGAAATTTTCGGAACCCCCTTGTAATTTCGACCGCTAGATAGGTATGACCATCGCTACTGTCATTACATATGTATAGTTTAATTGAATTTAATTGTATTTGTAACCTGCCTATAGATAGAGACGGAGTATGGTAATCCGAAAAAGTGTAACATAGCTTGATAGTGATCTTCTCTCAAGACCAATCGTTGTTTTTTATGTGTTGTCGCGGGGTCCCTAAAAGGAGCGGGGTCGAATAGGCACGTGCTTACTCTGGTTATTTGGTGACCCGGCATTTGCGTTGCTACTTAGGTTGATATTTTGTGTTTAATTCAAGTCTGGGCAAACAGTATGTTGCAAGCACTGCGGGCACCTGATAGCCAGAAGCTGCGACACTTTAGCCGTGTCCGCACAGGGACCACATGGGACTTTCGTTAACTCCGGAGGGTACGTTCATGATACATTGACATACACCCGAGCCGTTGGAATTCAGGTGACGTCCCGACCCTCCACGGAGTTCAGCTGGTTTCCAGGGTAAGTCACGACCTCTTTTTTAACAAACTTATAAGTTATGCCGAAGTCTTTTTGTGTCGAATGCAGAACGAATGACGGCTGGGATGTTGGTTGGACTGCTTGTAGGAGAGTGGTGTCCGTGGTTAAAATAGAAGCTGTAAAGAAAGGGGACTGGATATGGACGAAGAGGCCCACATCCTGAGAAAGGCGCGGTATTTCGCATCGTGCGGCATACGTAAGTCTCCGATCAGTTTATATGGCACTTGAGCGGAGCTGCAAACCAATCACGCGTCTATCTGTCGGTCCCCTGTTCTCGTGTTAGGTACTTCCAGAAGTGCTAGGACGATGAAACTTGGAAGGTATGTCAGGGACCCGACCGGACTCGCTAGTAAACAGTCACTTCCCCCATCCGACCACCGTGGAGGGAGGGGGAATCCGGAATCTTGAGGTATGTGTAACTTTGGAACGGGTGATCGGATCTCAGTGAAACTTGATATTTGGAAAGACCCGTGTCTCGAATTTCCTGTTTCAAGTCTGGACCGGATCCGATGAATGGGGAGGGGGGGGTAGAGGGGGGAGCCGTAAATCTTTTGATCTTGTGACACGCCTAGAGTCTAGCGATTGGGATGAAACTTGGTTGGAAGAACAAGCGTAAGCCCTAGATACATCATTGTCGGAACCAGGCCGGATTCGATCTCTGTGGGGGGAGTTGGAGGGGAGGAGGGGGTACGGAATCCCGGTGATCGTGAGCTAAGGTACATCCAGATGTGCTAGGACAATGAAACTTGGCTTGAACATTAGAGATTTAACAGTTTGGCTTATAAACAGTCAGTTCACCGATCCGACAAGCATGGGGGAGTGGAGGGAGGGGGGGGGGGGGGTCCTGAATCTTGAGGTACGGTATAGCTTTCGAAGGGGTGATCGGAACTTCATGAAACTTGATATCTGAAAAGACATCGTGTCTCGAATGTCCCATTTCAAGTCCAGACCGGATCCGATGATTTTTTTTTTTTTTTGAGGGGGGGGCGGATTCAGGCACTGTGGGGAAGGGGGGGGTCCGGAATTCTGGTGATCAGGAATTAAGGTACTTCCAGATGGGCTAGGACTATGAAACTTGGCTTGGACATTAGAGACTTGGCACGATTGGCTTAGAAATTGTCACGTCCCAGATCCGACTATCCCGTAAAGTACTCATCTGAACCGCAAAGTAAAAAAAATACTTTTGGGCTAAATATATATTTTCATGATCACCATGAGCCCATGATCCTTTTTGCCTCAAGGGTTTAGCATAGAAATGTATTTGTAGATCCCTTATAGTTCGCATCTTAACAGCAAAGTTAACAAATAAAACTTTTGACCACACCATATATTTTGCTTAAAATGAATTCTAGCACCCTTGAAGTGCGTATCTTAAGTGAACCCAGGAGAAGTTGTGGATCTAAGTATTTTTCCGGAAGGCGGTAGTTCTAATGAACCGTTCGGTTTTTCCAAGTATGCCTTGTCCGAGCTGACATCAAATTACGCTTGGTTGTTAATGTGTAATCTTCGATTAAAGACTTATTCTAAATATCAGTCAACTACGTCTATTAATTATTTAAGATCAAGGACAGAAATAGTAGCTATACGTTTCTTGTAATATTTTGTCAACAAAGTAATATTTCCCATACAGTGCATAAACATCAGTCTAGACCATAATGGCGAAGGTTCTCGAAAGTATAAAGTGTAAACACATAGGCTAGGTATAACCAAGGCCTTCTTGAAAATATAGCTGTAAACAACGTTGCCTCAGACCAACAATAACAACAGCTTTCGTACGTTTGGTGTTGAGAATCCTTCGGCAGACTTGTCTCGGCTTTCAAAGAGTTCAGTTCTCTTGTAAGAATGTAGTTTGTAGGTCAAGTAACCATCTTTTCACATATGAAGTGCTTGTACACAGTAAAAATAAGCAGTAACTTTTAAGTCAGTAAAAATCATTTAAATTATTATTTCTTGTTCATTTTCCTGTCTCTCATAAATAGTGTTCTTTGGCGATCTTTTGTGATTTCGACGTATTTTGGGGAGTGTTGGTTATCAAGGGGGTTACTTTAGGAACATCAAGAATCATCAGATAGGGTGGTCCCTTTTAGAGGGATAGGCTTCTCAACTCCCTCCGTGCGTGCGTGTCTCAGCGTTCTGGGGGTTACCGGTGCCTACGTGCTCTGGTGTCCGAAAGGCATCAGGTCATCTGGGCATTCCGTGGCTCTGTCGGACGTAGGGACATCCGTTCATGCGGGGCATCTTGGAAGTCAGTTCTTCGGGAAGGTCGGCCAGTAGGTGTAAATTCATTGGGACATACAGTCAGTGGCTTACCGTGATTACTCTTTCGTATCTTTTCATCTTTTTATTTCGTAGCTTCGTTTTGTAAATAAAACCAATTGCCGGTATCTTTTCTTCTTGTATGGTTCTGCTATAATTCCTGGGTGGAGGGGCGGCCTTCCGGGAGGGTTTTGTCGTCCGGGGCCTTGCTCGCGTTACCTATTTACCTTTCCCCGTCCCACCGATTATAAATGAGCAGTTGGCAAGTGGAATGATTTAGTCGGCGACAATCGGACCTTTTTGGCAGGAGCAAACCGTAGGCCAATCTTGTCAGGAGCCAGCCTTAAAATTGGATGCCGAAAGCTCAGTTGTGTTTTTACTGATACCATTATTTTAATTAGCCTAATTATGTCTTCATGTATTATTTTGTACTCCACTGTTTTCGTCTTGCACGATTTGTGGGTTAAAAATAAATTATTATTATTATGTTCTATTCAAATTCAAGTATTTTATGACCTTCAAGATCGGAGAGTATAAAATGAAATAAATATAAACAAATTGGCCCAACGTGTACTACAACAAAAAAAAACAATCTGGCCAAAGAATACTAAAAATGACGATCTGAGACAACGGTAACTGGATCTGCATTTTGTCGTTTTGCAGTTACCTGATGCTATACAGTCGCTTTGCAAAAACGACGATTGCCCAATATGCACTTTTAGAAGTTACCCCTAAAAGAAATAGCTATACTCACTCACATAACAAATGCCAAACTTCTTTCCCACCAATTTGACAAAAACCTTGGCTCTTGTGATTATGGCAGTGAGATGACTTTTTTTAGATACAACGATAGCTGACCAAATACTCAGTAAGTGCAAAACCGTGGTATCAGATCCCATAGTATTTGCAACTACCACTAACCTATCCGTTAATCAACAAACGCTATTTATAGACTAAGTGCGGGTGCACATCTCTCGGAATTTTTTTTACAATCAATCAATCAAGTTTAATCCGAATAGCTAAAAGCTAGAAAAGGAATATAGTACAATATCGGCGCTAGTAGTCCTGGAGCAAGGAATCATTTCAGAAGACGGCACTTTTGATAAACCGCTGTTTGTTTTCTAGGTATGCCTGGCAGATCGTTGTCTGTGACTCTTGTGTGTTTCACCTCGGCTGGAAGTTCACAAGCAAGAACCTGAACCCAAAGCAGTTCATATGCTTTACACGCTCAGCGCTGGATCTGCAAATGTCGAAGGAGAACGCGCGACTTTCGGAATGTACCTGGGTGATGTAGTGTCGGATTCGAGCCACACTACTGATTGTTTTCTTGAGTTGTTCGTTGCGAACTGGCATGTGGAGTGAAAGTATGTTTGAACTTTTCTCAGAAGCGACTCTCATTGCTTATTTTTGCCGTATTCTTTGTTTCCCGTTTGAACACGTATTTCTTTAGAGTGTGTGTGTGGAGGGGGGGGGGGGGGAGGTAATTTATGGGGTTCGGCGCAATCTGGACATTGTGCCAAGCTCTTTCGCATTTATGTATAAAACTGAAAACGAACTTATATAAAAGCTTTTGAGCGAGAATTTGATCAAGGATCTTGCGTCCTTTGAACCTGGAAGTTAAACGCCTTAACCACTGGAAAAGTTAATAAAATGCTATTTAAATATTCCTTATGTTAGAAAAACAGCACTGCGTCGACTTCATGAAACGCTGTAGCAACAGCAGTAGGCTAACATCCTGGGCATGCTACTTTCATCAGCAGGCTACACAAAATCCATGAGCTGATGAATACACATACGTCCTCCTGAGATGTTCAGGGGCGTCGCTAGCCGAAACTCAAGGGGGGGGGGGGGGGGGGGGTCGGCGCCCTGCCAGCCGTTTCAGCTTTTCTTCGCATATGTACTAGTAAAACTCGTGATAACAGCACGCGTTGAAGTAGTCGTATCTCGTAGCTCAGGAGCGGTTTGAAGGGCTTGGGCGTGGGTTGACTACCTCAAAATATACGACCGGCAGATGTCCGGCAAGGAGCAAGGGTCACGTCAGTTAGAAACGATAGCCAAGAAACACAACCCTGCATGCGGGAAACTGTATGAATTTAAAGAAACATTAAAGTGAGTATTTGTATGGTTCAGGTAAACACATTCATAATAACAGGAGTCTGCTTCCACAATACCTCGACCTGCAGCAGTTCGGGCTATTGCGGAAGTGAATCCCTGTTATTACGCATGACGTTCACCTTAACCTCACAAGTTCTAGTTTTAATATTTCTGTAAATTGTCCCGCAAGTGGTCTTGCGTTTGGCTGTTGTTTCTAACTGGTCTGACTCCTGACCTTGCTGGAGATCTGCCAGTCGTATATTTTAGGGTAGTCACCTCCCAAGCCCTTCAGACCCCGAGCTCGGAGATACGACTGCTTCTACCCTTGCAGTTACCCTGAGTTATACTGCTACGTATACAACGAAACGTTGAAATGGGCGGCAGGGCGCCGGCAGGTGTCCTGCCGCCCTCCCCCCGTCCCCCTCGAGTTTTTGCTAGCGACGCCCCTGTCGAGGTGTGACAGTTATGCGTCCAAATCGGATCCGACCTCGGTTGACATGGGGGAAGTTTGAGGGGCGAAAATTTCCAGAAGTGCTCCGATTCCAGTGAAATATGATGGGTAAGATAGGACAAAGTCAGAATGCTCGAAAATACTAATACCTGCAATTTATAGATCCGGATCTTATGGGCTAATGTGAAGGAGTTCGACGGGGTCTCGGAAGAATATTACAATCTTGGCAGCGCGAACCTTAGCTGACACAAATGCAAACTACCCTCGCAAGCGCCATATGGGGTTTCAGCTCTTGCACGATAATTGGGTTAAATATCTGTTTTCGTCGAATGGGCTGCCATTTTCTGTGTATGACGTTGTAGATTGGGAGAGGTGGTTTCTCATTACTTTCTTCAATGTCACTAGACGTTGTCTTTACAGGACCCATCGGACCTATAATGTCAGTGCAACTTCTTTTCATACTACAGTCATTTATTCTTAAATCCGGATTCAGTATTTTACATTCTGAACCCGCTAATGACACCTCAATCTTTGCACTTGCCACGATTCACTATTTTCCATGTACATTATGCCCCCGACGAGTGTTTGCCTATCATGTTATTGATGCGTAAAACCTGTTATCTGAATTTTGCCGAGTTGTTGCAATAAGTCAATGGGTCTGGGAAAAAGCTTTAAACCGACAAAGCCATGGATGATTTCTTTTTAAAGCACAGCTTATTTTTACAGTATTCAGATAGCTTTGAATACAGGAACATAAATAGTAAATAATGCGAGGTGTGCTTTACGTGTATTAGCAGCGAGGGATGCTCACTTGGTTGGCACCCGTGTACATCCTTCGTGGGCACTTACTGTACACTGTTTTGGGAGTGACCACCGCCTAGTTTAGTTGCTATTAAGGAGGGGCCAGCTCTTTACTCGTTAGTTATTATCCTATCTGGAACTAAAATAACAAGAGCTGGAAGCTAATGTGGCACTTGGTAAAAGGATTAAGTAGGAATTTGCCAAGTCGTGGGTTTTTGTGATCATTTGTAAGCAAAATCCTTGATGGAAGCCACGAGAATGTATCGTTCGGTAAAGCAAATTTTTGCAATTGGCTGTGATGATGCGCACTTTAAGGGCACTAGAAATTCATCGACAATCAAGACCTTGAGGCAAACATGATCCTGGGCCTGTATATATATGGTTTGGACAAAATTTTTTTTTTTTTTACTTTCGGTTAAGATGCGCCTATAAAGGTGCTAGAAATTCTTCCTAAGCAAAACCCTTGAGGCAAAATCACGGAGATCATGAAAATGTAGAATTTGCTTAAAAGTATTTTTCGTGCTTTGCGGTTAAGATGATTACTTTAAGGGATGCTCGGATCTGGGAAGTGGCAATTTCTAAGCAAGTCTTGTCAAGTCTCTAATGTTCAAGCCAATTTTCGTCGTCCTAGCACATCTGTAAGTACCTTAAATTGCGATCACCGGAGCACCGGGCACCCCCCCCCCCCTCCAACTCCCCCCAGTGACCGAATCCGGTCTCGTTCTGTCACTTATGTGTCTAGGGGTTACGCTTGTTCTTCCGACCAAATGTCATCCCAATCGCTACACTCTAAGCGTCTGACAAAATCCCCCCCCCCCCCCGACTCCCCCACATTGATAGGATCCTGTCCGCACTTGAAATGGGACATCTGAGACATGAGTTCTTTCCGAATATCAAGTTTCATTAAGACCCGATCACCCTTTCAACGTTGGACATAACTGAAGATTCCGGATTCCTGCTCCCTCCACTCCTCCCACGATGGTCAAATCGGGGGAAACGACCGTTCTTAATTTGAAATTGTAGAGTTCCTGATATGCTTGCCAAGTTTCATTGTCCTAGCACATGTGCAAGCATCTTAAGCCGGGATCACCGGAATTCTGGAACCCTCCTTCCAACTGCCCCCACAGTGGTCGGATCCGGACCGGTCGCGTCTACTACGTATCTAGGGCATGTGCTTGTTCTTCACACCAAGTTTCATCCCGATCCGTCCACTCTGGACATGTCACACGATTTCCGGTTCCCCCCTCCAGCTCCCCCAAAGTCACCGGATCTATTCCGGAGTGTGACATCTGAGACTCGAGATATGATTCGCCGTTCAAAAGCTGTAAATATGGCAATATTCCGGATCCTTCCTCCCTCCACTCCCCCCACGGTGGTCGGATCGGGGAAGTGACTGTTTGCAAGTTAGTTTGGTCGGGTCCCTGGTATGGCCTGATATGCCTGCCAAGTTTCATCGAGTTAGCAAATCTGGAAGTACCCTAATCCTACGTTCACACAGAGGAAATCGCGGCGATGAACGAGATTTGTCAAGCGCAGCGACAGAAGATTTTTTTCGCCTGGATGTTCACACTGAATTTTCGTCGGCAACAAAATTTAACGCAAAAAATAACGAAAAATAACCCTTATAGTTCTAAAAGTGAATCATCAAAAGGGTCGTCCATGTTGCTATTGCGTGCATAAAATCGTACTGTCGCCCGATTAAATTTGAATTTTTTCAACATTGAAAATCGCCTGACGAAGCAACAGAAATCGCCGATTTTGGCGACGAAAATCTCAGCGATGGCCGATATCGCCTCAGTGTGAACCTAGGGTAACTCCCGATCGCCGGACTAACCGACCGACGGAAAAGTGATCGGTCTATTGCACTTGGCCGGAAGGCAGGTGCCATAAAAACAGCGCGGATAGATCTCGCCATCCTGACAGGAATTCCTGCTGAATTTTTTCACTGGATGTTCCCGACCATCATAAGTCAATTGTAGCGATCGTAACTTGAATGATGGGGAGGAGGAGCTACTTTTCTTATCATGTGGGACGGAAGAACGAACAAAAAAAAGAGAGTTGTAACGATCGTAAGTGATAATAATAATTCCGTGTATCATAGGAGTTGGTGTCTTCCGGTTATCTCCCTCAGATGGATCTTCCGGCGTGACTGTTCTCTGATTTCTTTTTGTTTTTACTATTGGCTTATATCGCATTTGCGGATGTAACCAAGAAGAAATAGCACCAGAACCTCCGTCTTCCTACCTCTCTAATAAGACCAAGCGTAGTCCAATAGATTCCTTATACCCTGACCGATATGAACGAGCGGAGGGTTATAGCTACGGGTAACATCACACATTCGGTACCTTTACAAATAGCTATATCGCAGTAGAGCCCCGGACAGGAAATTTCTAAAGTAAAAGCCGATTGGTTCTCTACCATTGTGACGTCGTATGTAACGCGCTGCAGAGCGAGTCAGCACGCCTTCTGCACTTTTCCTCTTAAATGCACAGCGGTGAAGAGGAAACTAGACGGGCTTCAACTCAAAGCTCAGCAAGTAAGTCTAGCTCGGAAGAAGTTTGGCACTTTGCGGTGTGAGCGAAATATTAGCTAGCCTATTTCTTTTGGGATGACTTCTAAAAGCGCAGATTCGGCAATTGTCGTTTTTGCAAAGTAACCGAACACTGGAACTGAAAAAAACACAAAATGCAAATCCAGTTAGCGTGGCTATCAGATACCGTGGTATCTGCAAAAACGCAACTTTTGTTACTTTTGTTAGCGTTCACAAATTTGCCACCGAAATTGTCCCGTGTGTCTCGACCTAGCAGGTCTGACGGAGTAAATCTATATGGCTTCGACAAATCTAAAGTCGGACGTGAATTCCGAGTTACAAGTCATCACTGCAACTTTTTATTTATCACCAAAACACGACTTACGAAAACAGGCGATAAGCCGTTTTCTTTGCATGGAGTAAACCCTCAATTGGCTGGAATACCACGAAACAGGAAGCTGTACGTAAAGGACTACAGCCCAAACTCCGCCGCTCTATTCCTTGGAATGTCCCTTAGTGCAAGGGCCCATAATAAGATGTTCATAACAAGTTCCACTTGGATATTCACGACCACTGTATAAACAGGGCGATCTTCGTTCGTTTAGGGCTATTTTTGTACACTATCTGGTTATGGCGCTGAAGGCCAAGTCCTTTCATTTTCAATAAGAATCATCAATTTTATGTTCTGTCTAATACCCCGGACCCACTATAATCACACCTGGTGATAACACCGGTAATAAGACAAAATAGGGAAGAAAAGACGCTGAAAACGTGATACAGTCGAAAGGAAAATGACCAGGATGAAACATAAAGAGTGGGTAATGACCAAATTACGTATAGATGTCACTCAATGTGTCCCGAGCATAAACTGGAACGCGCTGCGACCACATCCTTAATAGCACAGGTGCGCGTCATCTCGCGGAAATCCAGAGAACTTGTGAAGGGGGAAGATTGCCGAGAAAGCCCTTGTGAATTGCTATGAACAAGATCATGGGTCTTTTACTTTGAGGAAGGATCGGCCGGGTTTGAGCTTACTGAGTAATGTAAAGCACTTTTTCGAAAATCCAAAAAACCTTACAACGTTCATAACGGAATCAGATCATATCTAGACGATCGTGCCTTCGTGGAAAGGGTCCTCTTCAGGGTGTAGAACAAACCTACAATCAATTGATTTGATTGCAGGTTTGTTCTTTGCAGTCCAATATTGCTCGAATAAATCTCAGCTAAATAGCCTGCTTAGCGGCATCGACCACGCTTCACAATCAGACTGGGATAAAGAAATACTCAGGTTACGATACACTAGCAGATCATCTGCACATACGAGCTGCGCCAGCTTACCTTTATCTTCGACCTCACGCTGATTATCAAAGGGTTATGTTATTATATGTCATTTACATATATATGTCATTTACAGGTTGTGTTCCACGGAAGTTATGATGTTAAAAGGAGGACCAGTTATGTATTGTGGTGGTTATTATCCTACTCGAACGAAAAGACAAATAGTGCAGAGAGACAATACGGATTCCGCCCGTCCCAACAGGAATTTCTTTCATCTTTCAAAAGTACTGTCGAGATTCGAAACGATAATGACCAGAGGGAAGAGCAATTTTCTTATCACGTCGGACTGTGGAACAACAAGAATATGACTATAAAGATCATAAGTTATAAAAAGTCCGTGGAAAGCAACCATAGCACCTGCTCCACTTGTCGAAATTATGCCATAAGCATACTTTGTCGGAGAAGTTCAAAATTCAAGATGCAAGTGTTACCCTTTTGGATGTTTCTTCGTAGCTATCAAAAATCACTGACAACAGAGCCCAACCAGCGCACGCCCTTCTCCATTGCTTCCTGGCCGAAGATTGAAAATTAGTGTATTTTTCTGTGTCTTCATGTCTTTTATTTATTTTCTTTTATTTACCCCGCTTTTTCGAAACGGCGGGTTCAAAATAAATTACTTATTACTTACTTA
Source organism: Branchinecta lynchi (assembly GCA_023053575.1). NCBI lineage: Eukaryota > Metazoa > Arthropoda > Branchiopoda > Anostraca > Branchinectidae > Branchinecta > Branchinecta lynchi. The sequence goes on from JAKZAP010000007.1 coordinate 10,541,993, forward strand.
TAGAATGGTACGGCAATGGTTGCTTTTAGTAACTATTAGTAGGAAGCTGGAACATATCGGTAATGACCGACCATAGTAACCAGTAACCACTCTTACGCAGCGAATAATCCATAAATAACTGGCTACCCCTTGTATCATCATAACTTCCGTGGAACACAACCTGTATCTCTTCATAAAAGTTGGAATGCTTAACTATTGATAAGAGATTGGCTTCGAACACATCCTGTGATTTTCAGCGTAATGATTTTCTCGGACGAATTTTCTGCACTTTCATCACTAAGTTGAAAAGTTCAGGAATTGAAGTCCGCAAGCAACCGACCATTATCGTATGTCCAAGTTATTAAAGCACGCAACTCAACTGACCTATTTCATCCTCGACTCACGAACCCTCGATTTATAACATCCACCGGGAATGGAGGTTTTAACCATCTTCGGTTTCCTGCAATTGACATCGTAGAGCATTATCTCTCACAATCGACCACAGCTCACCCTTGCTGTCCGATACCACTGTTTATTTATATAGATATCAAAGAAATCGGTATGCTTGAAATACTTTTAGCAGCGAGATAGGTCTGTTGTGCGCGAACTTTCGCTTCAAGCATCGTAACTTACGAGAATACCTTCACACAGATATTCTCTAGCTGAGGATCTGAACATACAGAGCAGATCAGTTGAGGTGACGCACTTTACGGCTAATGGAGTCTCCAATGGCAATCGTAACAGCCTTAACTTTGCGATTTTCAACCAATGAGAGCACGCCGGATCTAGACGAGCACGGTTACGACGGCCTTACAATTGCCACACTGTCAGAAGTTTCATAGCACATACCGCAAGGATGCGCGGTTTCAATAGAGTCTGTTGCGATTTACAAAAAAAAATTATGCATAACAAGCATTGCCAGGAAGAGCCGAAAAACGCTGAAAAAGCACCTGCTGAATCTTCTGCTTGTCGTCATGGTGTTGATAAATTCAGCAAATACTTTTTTTGGCTCCCCTTGTAATGCTTGTTACGCATAACAACGTTTTCAATATCAAAACAGATAGCATACCAAGTGTCGTCTGTTGCAACTGCGCATCCTTGTGTTACCTGTTATGAAACTTCTGACAGTGCACTGGAGTTCCCACTTAACTTTCGTTGACATAAAAACTGTGCACCGCGGACAAAATTTTACATTACAGAATTCGAGAAACATACATTGCCCAAATGTGTAATGTACAATTTCGAAAGTATCCGACCCAGCTAGTTAGACAGAACGATTAAATCTGCCCGCGAAGGGGAACACACTATGTTCTATATCCCAGCGCTGATATTGAGTCCTGAAGGGCTGCGTCGAGACCCTTGATAGCCTAACAATTTCAAAGATGGGCAATAAACGAAAAAATCGGCACGACGTCGCGAAACTGGGCTATCGGCCTTTAAAGTATGATTCAGCTACAGCTCGAATTAGGTGATTGTCACCCACCACAAAAATCTAAATTTCAACTAAACTTACTATCGAAAGGCACAGATTATTGAAAAGAAACACGGATCAGAGGAGAGCTTACGAGAAACGTACACCATTTTCAAGATCCTGAACTGACCGTACCTAGCAACCAAACATTCAAAGAAACCCGTCGTGTGCACGTGATGGGGAAGTGGTTTGAAAAGAGTTCGCGCCCGATTATCCAAGCAAAATTCCCACATGTATCGGTTTCCGCGTCACCTGCCGGATTCCGCCTAACTGGATAAGTTCTGACGGCAATGGCAGTCAGTTTTCCCACGGGGACCAATGGGACAGGCGGAGTCTCCAGTGGGAAAAATATTCACTTAAAACCAATCCCCCTTCACCACCCATCGCGGGAGAAAACTATTTTTTCCTTGGCCCGTCCCATAAATCAATATTTTTGTTATTGAGAGCCGCCTACTTGCATTGTAACATATCCTAACATCCCCCTCAGACAGCTAACATGAACAAGCAAAGGTTTAAAACCGTTAACGCTCTTGTTTTTTTGTGCTTAAAAAGCATACGACGCGTGGCTCCACTGTAACTTTTCCTAGAATATAACAATAATTCGACTTCAAACTTCAAATCTAAGTCAGAGCGAAAGTGCAAACTGGATTCTAGTAGGTGTTTGAGACTTCCTGACTACGATTCCAGGAATCGGAGAAGCGGGATATGTTGCTTTTAAGTTTAACTTTAAATCGAGAAAGCCAAGCCGCACGGCGCACCCCTCACATACACGACAAACAAGGTTTCGAGGGAATCGGTCAACTGCCAACCCTTTTAAAGGAAAACCAACCAACTTCTTCCCTCAGCACACACACACCATCAGAAATATACTAAAATATGTCAGCGTAATTCCAACAAACATGCAATAACACACAATATGTCGATGTTACAGATAAATCGTGTTATGAGCCTTTTCCTTACAGATCAGAGGATGTCCTCATGTTCAACCGCGACGGTCTTGAGAGGACTCACTAAACATGATTTGCAACGTAGCTATAGCAAAACAGATAACAGTTGCAAGTACTTCCAAGGTCATAACGGAAAATATTCTGCAACGTCAACGATGTGTTTTCCCATTTATGATGAAATTGCGCATCACTATCTGAATATTATGAAACTTTTGACATTGCAATAAGGTCAGAATCTTCGTAAAGGTGCCGCAACCATAACAAACCACTGGAGAACGTCTATCAGACAGACTAAAGGCTTGCATCTTTACAAGGCAAGCAGACGACATATTTTCCGTATCACAAACAATATAGCGAATGGTATCCCTTCAGCTCAAGGAGCCACGCATGGAACTCGGTGAAATAGTTGGCGGCCTTAAATTACGTAGACACTGTCAGAAGCATCATAACAGGTAACCCGAGGATGCACAGTATCAACAGACGACACTTGGGATGTTATCTGTTGTGATTTCAAACGTCATGCATTAAATGATATGGATAACACGCGTTGGCAGGAAGAGCCGAAAGACCGCGCTATCGGCTGACTTTTCCGGTATCAGACGACAAACACGAAAGCTGGCAGATGCTTTTTTTGGCGGTTTTCAATGCTCGTTATGCACAACATTTAATGCCTAATGTTTTCAAAATCACCAAAAATAAAATCCCAAGTGTTGTCTGTTGAAACTGCGCATCCTTACGTTATCTGTATTGAAACTTCTGACAGTGCAGTTTCCCACTCGCGGTCTCAAAATCAGAGGCATGTTTCCGCTTCTGTACAACTTTTGCCTTTTTAATCCTACAGACTAAGCAGTGACACAATTTCAGTAAACCTTTGGGGGGGGGGGGGTAATTTTTTTTGCGCAATGCCAGGTCTATTACGCAAACTCAGGATGTAATTACTCTTTCAGGGGTGAATTTAACTTTCCGAATATACGCATTCTTTGCACTTAGCCATTGAAACCTATTTAGCGGCCAACAAATATCCCCAAGGAGAAAATCTAGGTCCCCCCACCCCAAATGGCGCCCCTGAACCTAAACTGACTGTAGATCACGTTTGTAGTGGCTAGCAATCTGTTCTTGGTATTCACAGCAAGGGCAATGCGAAATTCGAACTGAAGGCCGAAAGAAAATCGTCGTTGCATCCGAAACTTTCTCAGGACTCGGTATGCACGTCACTGTTAACTGACATCGATTTTCGCTCATATCTCTAAGTGGGACCATATGGAATTTCTGGCTGCGCCACATGCAGTTCCATTTGGAAATAGCTTTTAGACGAGCACATCATCCAACCAAACCCGAGCTGGGTTCATCTGCGGATCATCCGACGCTGCCAACAGAATTCAACTAAAAGTTGTCAACTGAATAAGCGCCACATAACTAAATTATCATCAAAAGCACGAATTGCACCTAATCAACAATAACGTAAGGCAATAAATGTATAAGTTCGCCGTTTAACGACTCCACGCTAAGGGTCTCCTGCCATTCATGAAACTGATTCTGGAAATCTCTGTTCCCATTCACATTTTCCACTTGTTCACTCTGATATCGCTCCACATCACTGTCATCAACTGGACGTTTTTCAGGAATTTCCTCTAGCTCCTCCTCCTCTAAGACACTATAGTCTATGGGTGGAAGCTTCGCAAGGATATCTTCTAACGTTTCTCGCTTAAGGGCAGGTGCCTCTTCTGTTTTTACACGAGTCAGTGGCTCGGGTGGGAGTAGGCCTAATATAGGCGGTTTTAACTCAGGTTCATCGTCCACCACGACGATGGAGGGGCTAGGTTCTCGCGCAAACACGAGACCAGGGGAGCCAGTTCTTAGGGCCATCTCATCGATAAGCTGCTGCGTGGTTTTCACTTTAGACGTCCGCGGCTTCCGCTCGAGGTCTAAAAGACGCGAAACGGGTTTCCGCTCCAACTCATTGCTCGCACTATCACCGTTTGTTTTCGGGGAAAGAACTTTGATTCTCTTGCTGAGAGGTGTCTCATCGTTTTCCTCCGCTTTCCGCGGCCGCTTCACGGCACCGCTGGCACTTTTGGGAGGCGCATAACTCGCTACCGACACGGTATTTAAATTGGCGTCTAATTTGGAAACACTAAGGAAGGAGGGGGGCGGCCTCCCCGGTCCAGGACTGAGAGATTTTGAGGCCACTACGGATGTGGTTAAGTTCGGAGTGGCGGCTCGGGAGCTCTGACCTGAAATTAAAAACTTTAAAGATTTCCAATTGAGTCCGCACCGGTATAATAGTATAATTAACGCCCTCAAGTAGGAACAATGCAACCTCATTGGATATTGTATCTAGGTTAATGTTGTTTTGTTTTTGTAGTCGCTGTTTTTTCTTCTTCTTCTTTTCTCACATACTCCATCTTTCCTCCTTTCTGCTGTTGATAGGCAATAAAATATTTCATTCATTCATTCATATTTCCTGGTGCTCCCCACTCAACTCGCCAAGCTGACTCGTTCTGTTGTGTCATTTGTGTTTTAGAGATTTCAATCCTGGTACAATCATTGCATTGTGGTGAGTTCGAAATTCTTAAGCTGAATTCCAATCATGTAAAACCAACTACAGAGAGCGTGTTCCATCCTACTTACCGTAGTTACTACGCATGGCGTCACGTATTCTGGCTTTTCGCCGTCAAGGCTGGAACGATTTTTCTATTTTCCAGCAGGATCTCACGCCAGAGGCGAATCCGACCAATCACGTTACAGAGATGCGTAGTTACTACGCTTACTACGGTCCCGAGTATGGTAAGCAAATAATAACCGTTCCAACCTTGTCGGAATAGTAACTAATAGTTATTATTTGCTTACCATACTCGGGACCGTAGTAAGCGTAGTAACTACGCTAACGTAGTTAGTAGTAACTAACTACTTACAGAGATGCGTAGTTACTACGCTTACTACGGTCCCGAGTATGGTAAGCAAATAATAACTATTAGTTACTATTCAGACAAGGTTGGAACGGTCAGCGTAGTAACTTTTCGTGAGGATGGAACGGAAATAGTAACTATTAGTAACTTTTGTTAGAAGGGTGGAACACGCTCAGAGATTGCACCCTACCCGACGAAAATGGATGTTTCCACACCATCCTCAGAGGGAGCATAACAAAGTAATCTAACATTAGGCGGTATAGAACTTTCGACTTTGAGCATAAACTACCGGCGTTCGTAATTATTGGGAGTCTGTTAGTTGCTAGCAGAGTAAAATAACTCTAGAGAGTAATGCGCGAACTTTGAGAAAGTGACACACAGTCAAATCGCAGCGACACTAGCTCCGCTAGAGGAAACGAACATCCCTACTGAAAATCAACCAGTCGTTAACGACCGCTGGCTCTGATCTGATCCTGGATGTATTAGTCTGGGGTCCACTGAACCGAAAGTCTTCTCCTTCTAAAAGTGGACGGACTTACTCGGGCAACACCTCTAGAGATCACACGACCTCCCGTACGTTCTGTTACTCACGAAAGTTACCGGGATACAGCTTTTTGGTATATCGGACATGCTTTTCTAACCTCTTACACTCTAACTATTCTGCGGTTGCGGTTTGTGCTGTTACATCCGCGGTCCAACTTTCGACCAATCAAAAGCAAGCAGATGTAAACAAACATTCAAACATTTCTGAAGCAGCGTTGCCGCCTGTCGCAGAAATCTGCGGTTAATGACAGTTTTCACTTCTTCGACAGAGCAAGCCAAAATTCTACGACCGGTTCCTTGCAAGTAAATATAAAAAGTAAGCAAAAAATCTTTTGCGGCCAAAAGTCACATGTTCCAGACAAGAAAAAGTGGCAATAGTGTTTACAAACCAAGAATTCCAAGATATTTCACCTGAGAATTGGAGGATATTAAGAAGAATAAACAGGTAAAAATCATTCAAGCAGAGCTGCAATGTGGTTGTTCTTGAGTGTGGGTTAAGGCCTTTTAGGTAGTAGAAAGCTCCACTTGCTTATAGGCCCAGATTAAACAGCAAATAAGTTGGACTGTCGAGAGTTTAAGATTATTCATGGTAGGTATTGTTTTTTGTGAATGTTACAGAACTGTTAGTCAGTCCATTATAAAAGCCTCATTTTTGGAGGCCGGAGGATATGCTAAGTTACTGTCACTGTCAGAGGCGTTACTAGCTGAAATGTTTGTCGGGGGGGGGGGGGGGGGGCAAGGTATTTACTGACTGTTGTTGCAGAAAGAAGAACTGTTTTCAAGAACAAAAATGAGATCTTTGAAAAATAATTGACTGATTTAAAAAAATGACTGTTTTGACAAAAAATCAACTGATTTTCAGGAAAAATAACTGTTTTCATGAAAAAAAAAAATTATTTTGACGGAAAATTGCAGTGCTTAACGCCAACTCAGTTATTTTTTACAGACTGGCCGGACACATTTGGAGGATATTTGATCGTGCAAAACGGATACGTCAGCTGAATTTTATTGGAGCTATATTTCAGCCCTTCTTGGCAAGGGTCCTCTTCAGGCTCAAAACCGCTCAAGTTGGAAAATGAACTTGAGGGAAGGGTTCGTTTTTCCAACTTGAGCGGTTTTGAGCCTGAAGAGGCCCTTGCCAAGAACGGCCGAAGTATAGCTCCAAGAAAATTCAGCTGACGTATCCATTTTGCACCATCAAATATGATTCGCAGTCAGCTTGGGCTGAAGGAATATTTACACTTGGAAGGGTCGCCCCCCCCCCCACAGTTGTGATACCCCTGTTCACTGTACATACTGTACGGATGTCTGACGCTTGTCGGCCATGCCACATGGCTATTTCCATTTTTTTTTATGATAACTTAACTAATTTGAGCAGCTAAAAAGGCTGAGAAGCTCAGTAGCAAAGACGGGTTACAGTAAATCAGTAGCTTAGTGAATAACCTAGATGCTGTGAGTCTCCGACTAGTCAGCAGAGATATTTTCATATCCTGTGGTTTGATCATTAGTAGGGTACAGGGAAAAAATACAGAACCCTGAAGCTGCTACGCACAACTATGGTAGTCAGAATAAAGTTTACTTGCAAAAATCTCCATTATTATAAAAGGCTAACCATGTTGAGTCCCTAATATGTGTTTGTATTGTTTATTTTCTTTTTCTTATGAGATATTTTATGGTCTTTGTTTGCCACTAGTTAGCCAAGCTAAAAATCAACAAATTTTATTGTATTATATTTGTTTTAACAACTGTAAATTCCTCTGTAATTGCAAGGTTTGTTAATACTATATTATCTAAGTACCTATGGTGTTGTAACATATTTTATTCTTTACAGGAAATTGAATGGATCAACTGACCAAGAAGCAGGTCCGGATTGCGAATAGCCTAAAGAAAGAGGAGAAATCTGACTTCTTATTTTGTGCCAAACACGGATATTCTTCCTTTATCAGAGGCTTGAGTCCTGGACAAGCTCAGTGATACATTGAAGACAGTAAGAGACTGGCACTACAGGCCTCTGATGACTACAATGGCAGGTGCTGCTATTGCCAGCACCTAAATCTTTGGTGGCATGCAGTGAGAAGGCCAAATATCATGAAAAGTTTACCAAGGGGTTTCTCAATCTTTAATCAGTGGAAGAAGAGATTGTAGGTGGTTACGGTTTGCCAAAAATGGATGCTGTTTGCCAACAGCCCATAAAAGAGAAAACTGATTGACTTTTCTATGTGTATTTGTGCCAAACAACTGACATCGCTCCTTGGTCACAGGCTAAAGTGTTGGACAAGCTAAGTGATTTGCTGCAAAAAAGCTCATGACTGCAATGTCAAAACCTGATTTTTGTGATTGTGTGTTGCATGAAACTTGTAGGAAAAAGTTTTTTTCCACTTCTAAGTCCTCAGTCTTGTTAGCTGATGGGACTTCTGACACTGTGCAACTTGGACATCAACATCAACTCCTAGTCCCATGGTCCTACAGTTAAGGTCTCAAAGTGTTGACTTTTCATATACTGACACTTTCCTCTTTTACCTGAAAAAAGAATGTAAAGAGAGGCCAGAGTCTCAACTTCGCAGAGTTTCTGAAGCGTCAAGGAGCGTTAACATAGTAATTGAACATGCTTGTGCACTAACTGAGCGAGATATTCTTCTTGCTTCTGGATGCAGGGCTCGTGATCTTGTTGCAGAGAAGGCCAGGTATCTCGATAAATGCTTGAGGAACTTGTGATGGAAATTGAACCAAACTGTAAATGATGGTAGTGTGTACAAAACATCACAAATCAGAGAATACTTTTCTGTCCTTTTAAAGCAGAGTGACAGCCATACTATGAAACGGCTGAAGAATCGCCTAAAAATGATCTCCGTATACATCTTTTGCCACGCAAAAGGAGCCCATGTGGCTGTCACCCACCGACAGATCATTTTTTTTTTTGCACTGGCTGCGTGCATTTTTGTAATTTTCCGTGTAGACGCAAGCTCACGACCCAATACCTGTCTCTTTGAACCCACTGGACTATGGATGGGCCGATGAGATACGTGGGGGAGCAAAAGCAGTGGCAACTGATGGGCCATATTTTTCCAGACAGTGTGGTCGGTGTTTTTTGTGCCTGCAAGAAATCTTGCAGCAAAAATGCTCATGTGCTGTAACCAAGAGATCTCGTGATTTACTATGCGCATCCGGGGGGAAATGTGTCAATGTCATTGTAATAGACGAGGAAGAAGAGGATTTCGAAGCCTAACTCATTTGTGATTAAATATGAAAGTTGACAGGACCAACTTTTGCAAATATGGTTTTAATAAATGTACTCTTTCACCGTAAAAAAAACATACCTAAATAAACTTTTCCATTGTTTCTGAAGGATAGTTATTAGTCAGAGTTGGAATCACCGTAGCTGGTTAGCTGATAATAGTTTTCGATCCGCTTTAGAAAAATTAAATGGAACGCCAAGACATCCGAATTTGAGTGTTGGTGCGTAACATCTTTAGCACATGTCTGATCCCAGTATCCCGCCCAGATTCGAAATCAGCGGGGTCGATTTACCTAGAATCCATCGTCGGATCAGCTGCCCCCGACGGGAAAGCTACTTTTCACATTTTGATACTTGGGCCCCAGACTATATGCACCGCATCTTAGCCTTGCTAGAATTGTCTACGTCCGCCACTGTACCCACGAACAGTTTGCTGAAGCTTCTCTCGCGAAGCGAGCTGGGCACGCTGCGACGGAGGCCCGTTTTTGATGCATGGGAAGGATAGGTCTTTGCATTACTCTCTAAAGGTATTTTGCTCTGGTTGCTAGAAACATCAATCAGACTTTTCCTTAGAGTTTTACTGGAAATGAGAGTTTGGCGGCTTCAAAGTTTGAACACAAAAACAAAGTCTCGCATCTTACTGGTCGGTAACGCTATGACTTGGTGCCGAACCCAACCAATAGGAAGAAAAATTCGGTTTTGCAGTAATGGTTTGAAGCATTTAAGCTCTCATTTCTGATGAAACTTTTCTACAAAACATGATTATACAACCAAGAAAGAGCCAGAATAAATTTTACATCCATGTACAGGCTCAGAGCAGTTACCAAACGCCAATAATACAGTCTCCAAGTAAAAAGTACAATTCGTCACAATATTAAATTATTTTGTTTATGATCCTTTCCGTTTTCGTCGGATTGGCTGCATTCTCTCTATACTTACTTCTCTCTAATATACTCGAAAGACACCTCAACTGTGTGATTATTCGCCGTTCAACGAACGGCTTTCAAGCTCCCTACCTCTTTCTGATGTTTTATTTGCCCGGCCTTATGGATATTGGCCTTTTTTTTTCTTCAATCAATCAAGTTTATTCCAAATAGCTAAAACCTAGAAGTGGAATACGAATTTCACCGCCGCACACTGCTGAAGAGGGAAGTTAGGAGAGGGCCAGTTCATACTTGCCTTATCTAGCACTAAAATCTGTACTCGCTTATCGATCCCAAATAAAACGGAACAGTTGTGTCAACTTAGAGCGTGTTCCACCTTACTTACCGTAATTAATACGCATGACGTCACGAATTCTAGCTTTTTACCGTCAAGGCTGGAACGATTTTTCAATTTTCCAGCAGAATATCATGCCATGGGCGAATCCGACCAATCCCGTTACAGAGATGCGTAGTTACCACGCTTACTATGCTCCCGAGCATGGTAAGCAAATAGTTACTATTTTGAGAAGGCTGGAACGGTCAGCGTGGTAACTTTTCACGAGGTTGGAACGAACATAGTAACTAATATTGTTAGAAGGGCGGAAAATGCTCTTAGCCGTCCTTTTAGACGCAAAATATCTCTTTGACTGCCACATCAAATATGAACGAGAGATTACCAGGCTGAAGGATTTGTGTTTCAGTGTATGAATGGATTAGCCCCCCATGTCTAAGAGTTTTTTACAAAACAAATAGTGACCTGCATAATTATGGAACAAGGCATAGTGATGTTATAGTTGTGGATTTATGTCATGGTAACCGGTCTTCATTTTCAATGAAACACCTGGGTCCATCTGTATGGAATGAACTACCAGTGAGCATTAGGGCGGCGGAACACGTACCTCAGTTTAAAATGTAATAAAAAGATAATTTTTTGGGCATAAATGCTGAATTTTATTATGGGTGGTAAGGGAGCAAGGACTTTTGTTTACAGATTTTTTTTTTCATACATTTTTTCTACCTCATACATTTTTTCTCCAGCGCAAAAGTGTTGTTTTTTATTTATTTATTCATGAATGTTGAAAATAAAAACTTGAACAAGCACGACCTATCGGTGTGGGATATAGTTAGAGTTTTATTTGCAGTTGATTAGATATTCGATTTAGGGGTCATTGTTCATCAACGTGCTATTCTATCTCGATTACCTGGATACTGCGCTCTCTCTTTGGACATTCTTACTGGACTTGATAAGGTTATTCGAATATTTGTTATTGTTTGTTACCGAAAGGTTTCCCAAGTATGACGTCTGACGACGTAGTAATTGAGAGTGAATTGCTCTGTTTTATGCTGTCTCGAATTGACAGTGGCACTCCAAGGGACATACTGCTACAATTGTGCTTTGACTTTTACGAGCCAAATGAGATCATTACGGCTAAATCCGAATTAATCAGTCATCTCCCCGCAACTGTGATTGAGAAACTTACGAAAGACTTTCACGATTTCATCAAAACTCGTTCGGGAAAAACTGCTAAAAGTCCGATCTTAAATGAACTTTATGCTATTCTGGTCCAAACTGACCGTGATTGCTTGCCAAAGTTTGTCGCCGTTGATTTGAAACGCATTCCTGCATTGAACATTACCCACTTCGATCTCGCAGTAATAATTACTTCGTATGATTCTCTGAGATCCGAAATAGATGCGTTGAAATCGCTTGTTCAGAATCTGATGCACCCTGGAGCTACTAATGCAGATCAGTCGTCACCGCAAGGGGAAACTAGTTTGCAAACCGGTGCGCCCGCGACGCTACCTAGCGTTCACAGTAGCCTGAGCAGTGCTCTAACTGCTGAAGCGTCTCGCATGCCAGATGCTGCTGGAAATAGTGTACGTGCAATGCCACCTTGTAATCCCAGTAACGTTGGCGCTGCCCAAACTGCGAGACTTTCTCAAGTACCAGATGCCGCTAATGCAGGAGTGGGCAATCGTCAATCCTATGCTAGTATGGTGAACAGACCTCCCAGGTCAAATGGTGCCACCAGTCGTCCTCAACAAGAAGTTCGGAATCCAAGAAATAAGAAAAAGACTCCTAGCCCTAACCAAAATGTTGGGAGCTCGTTTGATCGCAATGGAAGCCTGAAATCTGTTGCAGCGATTCGGAACTCGAAAATTTTTGTTTCGCGTTTCGCTCCAAATACTAGCGTTGATGAACTCTCGAAGCATGTGTCACGAAAACTACGTTGTGCAGTTAAATGTGAGGAAATTCCTGCTCGTTTTGACACTTATAAGTCTTTCAAGCTAGAAATGCCTAGTGTTTACCTTGACCGCGTTCTCCAGCCTAGCTTCTGGCCTGCTGGAATTTTGTTCCGTAAATTTTATAACCCCCCGTCTTCGTCTGCTCCGCCGCAGCAAGGGACAAGTGGCTCTCAAAGAGAGAGCAGTGAGAGCTCATAATGGGCATTCAAATAGCCTCTTACAACTGTTGCTCTGTTCGCCCGCGTGTTGAGCAAGTCGCGTCACTGTGCAGAGAGTATGACATAATTTTTCTTCAAGAAATTATGCTCATGCAGAGTGATTTATCTTTTGTGGATAATATCTGTGCAGATTTCCTGGCCAGTTCAAAATCTCCGGTCAACACTGACAGAAGTCTTGTCCGTGGTAGGCCCTATGGGGGCCTCTCTGTTTTGTGGAAGAAATCCCTTGCAACTGCAGTGAAGGTTATTGATATCCCAAATGATCGCATTCAAGCCGTGCAGTTAAGTTCTATATCAGGGACATACTTACTGTTTAATGTGTACATGCCAGTATGCCTGCAAGAAAATCTGACAGTTTTTGTTTCGTGCCTGGCTGAAACTGTTGCTTTGTCTAGACTGTACGCACATGTTGACGGAATTGCTGTTATTGGCGATTTTAATGCTAATCCACTGAAGGATACTTTATTTTTCCGTGAGCTTAAATCTTTTTGTGACGAAAATCTACTTAAAATTCATGACTTAAGTGTTTTGCCTCTGAATTCGTTTACTTACCTTAGTAACTCTAGTCATTCTGTTTCTTGGCTTGATCATGTTATAATTTCTGAGTCTCTGTCGCATTTAGTCAGTCAGGTCTCTATAAGAAATGATGTTATTGGGTCAGACCACTTTCCTATTACATGCATTCTAGATGTTGGACTGTCATCATCTCGACCTGCATGCTCGTCTAATAACGATCCCTTGCGCAAAACTCTGTGGGGTGACGCGTCAAAGTCTCACCTGGATGCATATAGGAACGAGGTTAAGGCTGGTTTAGAATGCCTGGATTTTCAGAGTCCAGTCTTTGATTGTAATGATACTTCATGCCTTAGGCAAAATCATAGAACTAATATTGTACTGTTGTATGAAAGTGTTTGCGGGCTGCTATTGTTGGCATCCAGCCTGCACATTCCTGAATCATCCAGCAAGAATAAGCGTAAATTTTACACTGTGCCTGGGTGGAATGACTTTGTGAAGCCAATGTATGATTCTGCCCGTTTTTGGTTTCTTGCATGGATTAACGAGGGACGTGACATGAATGGGTTTCTTGACCGAACGAGACGTCTGTGGAAAACTCGATTTAAACAAGCTCTCCGGTGGGTTCGCTTTCAGGAAAAGGAAATTCGAGCTAACCAGATGGCATTGGCTTTTCGTTCCAAAACTCTCACGGCATTTTGGGAGTCTGTATCTTCTTCTACAAAAAGTAGATCTGCTCCCCCTCTTGTTGTTGAGGGTTTAGATGATGAAACTAAAATTTGTGAGTTTTGGAAGACTAATTTTTCGAAAATTTTTAATTCTGTTCCCCGTACATCTCACAGTGCGTTTTTTGGTTCAGAGGTGGATATTAAATATGGAGATTTTTCTGCTGAAGAAGTTCGTGTAGCCATACTGGGCTTAAAGAATGATTCGGCTGGAGGTAAGGATAAAATTTCATCTAACCATTTAAAAAATTGCACCGATTTAGTTGCTCCTTACCTCGCTATCATTATGTCTTTGATGCTGAGACACGGTTTTCTGCCTGATTCGCTCATGGAAGTGCTCCTGCTGCCCATACCTAAGAATCGTTTGAATGACAAAACAAAGGCTGATAACTACAGACCGATTGCTCTTGCATCATGTATGTCTAAAATTCTAGAGCGAATCCTACTGGTAAGACTCCAGGGTTATTTTGTTACATCTGATAATCAGTTTGCTTACAAAAAGCGTTTGTCCGTTGAATTCGCAATTTTTTCCCTTCGTGCTATCATTGAATACTATTGGCTCTTCTCTACATGGGTTTATGTATGTTTTCTCGACGTGAAAAAAGCTTTTGACCGAGTGAACCAGGAGAAGTTGCTGTCTGTTCTAATTGCAAGAGGGGTCCCGATGGCCTATGTCAGATTGCTGGCTTATTGGTTTGATAATCAGAAGTTTTATGTTCGATGGGGGTCGACTCTAAGCCCATCCTTCAGTGTAAGGAATGGCGTTCGCCAGGGCGGTGTCCTTTCTGCAATACTTTACATTGTGTATTGTGATGAGCTTAACCGACGTTTAAGTAAATCAGGGCTGGGTTGCCATATTGGGTCGCAGTGTGCTAATAATTTAAGTTATGCTGACGACCTTGTTTTGCTTGCTACTAGTGTTGGTAGTCTGAACAAACTGTTAAAAATATGTGAAGGTTTTGCTTCTGAATTTGACATCATTTTCAATACATCCAAAACTGTGTGCATGTGCTTTCGCCCTAGTAAAGCAAAACCCCCGTTGTTACCACGAGTACTTCTCGCTGGGTCTGAGCTGGTTTTTGTGCAATCTTTTCGGTACCTCGGTTACATATTTGCTGAAAACCTTCATGATGATGCTCATATACGCCACTCTCTTCGATCATTGTACATACGTGGTAATATGCTAGTTAGGAAGTTTTCTTATTGCTCTGCTGACGTTAAGACTTTTCTGTTTCAGTCTTACTGTTCGTGCGTTTTTGGGTTGTCAGTTGTCAACAATTGCACCAAACAAAGTCTGAGTGAGATACGCATTGCTTACAATGATAGTTTTCGATTACTTCATCGTCTCCCACGTTTTTGCAGTGCTACAGAGATGTTCGACGATTACCGTGTTCTGAACTTTTCGCAGTTGGCATACGCGCATCGTACATCTCTAAGAAATCGGTTGTTACTGTCGCAAAATTGCATAGTTGTGGCATTATGCAACCCGTGGCTTCGCCTGTCTTTGCCCGTTTGGGTTAATATGTATAAAAAAGACGGGTGTGGCTAATTTACGTGGTGTTGTAGCCTAATAAGTTCTTTATTTTTGTTTGTGTGTTTGTTGTAGTGTTTGTTTATGGCTTCTGGCCGGAATAAAAGTCTTGAATTGAATTGAATTGAATTGAAAGAGATGGTGAATCCGTATATGACGATCATTTTTGACCCGGACATATCGACGGTCTAAATCTTTAAGGCCAGACGCAGCACGGATTTTTGAAGGCGTAATGCCACCATACAAGCTCGCTGATACAAGCAGACCGCTATCAACTGGGCAGTCTAATTTCAGCATCCTTCATGGTTAGAATGACGATGTCCCTACTGAAACGTTGAGCTTCGACTGAAATAGTCTACGTGGACCCGAACTGAAGCTCTGCGCCTGGCAGTTCTTAAGAGGAATTTGCAGATGGTCTTTATAGAACCAAGCTCGCTGATAAAAGCAGACCGCTATCAACTGGGCAGTCCAATTTCAGCATCCTTCACGGTTAGAATGACGATGTCCCTACTGAAACGTTGAGTTTCGACTGAAATGGTCTACGTGGACCCGAACTGAAGCTCTGCGCCTGGCAGTTCTTAAGAGGAATTTGCAGATGGTCTTTATAGAACCAAGTGAGGAGCTGCTGGAACGTCCTTCCATCCGAAGTAGCCTATCCCTTGGACAATCACAACCCCGAGAAAATGTGTGTTTCTGGCGAACTAGGTAAAGAGTCAGGTTCTACATTTTGCAAAGTAGCCTACTACTATTAATCCAGTTCAATTTACCATAATTCATTAATTAAAATTGAAAAACAGCATTGCTCTTGCCAGCGTAAAATCCACCAGTCACTAACCGGCCTGTGATTTGTTTACAGAAGAACGTCATCAACGAAGCACTGAAACTGGAATTCTTAGCAGAAATAAGGAACAAATTAATTCAAATATCTTTCGCTTGAATGAGTAACTGGACATTGGAGTTGGGCTTTCTTTTCTTTACTTCTACTTAACCGAGTTTCCGTTACCACTTTCTATTACTGACCTGAGATGGTGAGACCGGGACTAATACTCGCACTGGATCCGAAGGAATCGCTTGGAGGGCTGACAACGAACTTGTTACCAAGCGCTGGACTAGAAGCTGGCCGCCTGAGGGCCGGACTCAGCACTACCGACACCACCGTGTCTGGAGGGGGGCGCTGGAGCATTGGGGAAGAAGGGATTGTTTTAAGGCCATTTTCGTTCGCAGCTCGGGCGAACATATCCCTCCATCGTTTAATCAGGTCCTTGGCACGTCGGGCTAGGTTCTCATTCGTCGTCTTCTTCCGCAGCTCGTTGATATGTCTTCCCAGTCTGGTGGCCTAATAAATAGAACAGTGTTTAGTTTCAGATTTTTCTTTTTATTTCGGAAATCTTTTCTGATAAAACAGATAACTAAGCTGACACTTTTTATTCGGCAATACCTTAAAGGCATCGTCCTGCCTATTAGGCTAATGCAACCTAGTTCCGTAATTTGCATTCTTTAATTCTTTAGCTCGGAGACCCAAACTTGACGTTACATTCTAAATCCGCTAACGATCCCTTACTAATGACTGGTCTTGCCACAATTCACGATTTTACATTCGCATCATGCTCCCACCGAGTCTTCGCGTGTATCATGCTATTGATGCGTAAAAAACTGTTATTTGAATTTTGCCGAGTTGATGCTGGAAGTCGACGGGCTTGAGAAAAGGCTTAAAACAGCCAAAGCCGTGGACAATTTGTTAAAAGGAGAGCCTAGTTTTACAGTATTCAAACACTTACGAATATTGGAACATGAACAGTAAGCAGTGCGAGGTGTGCTTCATAAAAGCTTTTCATAGCAATGTTCACCTACGGCCTGAAGAGGACCCCGAAGGGCTGCCCACTTTCGATTTTGGTGTGCACCATGTGTCCGGCGCCGGCACCGGTTGCCACGTGTTCAAATATTAAAATCCGTAGATTTAAGAGCGCTGAAAGATGTATAGCGCATCATATTTGATGGTACAAAACGGATACGTCAGCTAAATTTTATGGAGCTATATTTCTGCCCTTCTTGGCAAAGCTCAAAACCGCTCAAGCTGGAAAAAACGAACTTATTTATGGCCGGCACTGGGGAGAGGAGTGGGTAACCCCTCGTAGGACCCTTGCCGAGAAGGAACAAAAATTTCACAAAAAAAAAAGACTTGTCGGTTCGAAGACCCTATTCTGACAGGAATGATCCTGCCATAGGTTTTGTTTATGCCAAGTAGATCGTTCACTCCCTGACCGGAAGTTGGCCAAGAACCGGCCGAGAAGAGAAGCAGAATGTCGAAAATGAAGCAAGAACCGAGTATACGTTAGTCAAATGTACATTTAGGTCAAGAGTCCCTAAACAAGTTAACTAAAAAGTTATTAATTGCTTAATCTAATTAACCCATTGTTGCTTGAGTAGTCAGAAAAAAAAAGACCAAAGGTTTCGATGGGATCCCAAAAATCTAACATTTGATTCAAACAACTGTGTCATGTCTTCGCCATTCAATCTTCGTCAGATTCCTTTCGCCATTCAATCTTCGTCAGATTCGTTGATTATTTTTACTGTTAAAATAAACTTCAAAAATGGATTCAGCATGTCTCCTTGCCTCGACACCGAATTCAGCGGACCTCCTTACCCCCTCAGTGAATATCTTATTGGCTTATAAAACATAGATGTTTTTACCGTAAGAATAAAGTGGTAGGGGCTGCTATAGCCGAAAATTGGTTGACAAATTTCGTGTCCGGTCGATCCTGGGTGAACTACTTGTCCGGCAATAAAATAACTTTCATATTCGGATTCAGCATGTCTCCTTACCCCTAAATCAACTATCTCAATAGCTTTTAAAAAATATTTTGATTTGCCCCTTAGCTTGATACCCCCTCCCCTACCCCTAAATATAGGGCTGCAAAGCCCACCTACGAACGCGACCTTACTCTTGACCCAAAGAATCCTCACACCAAGTTTCATCAAAATATCTCAAAGCATCGCGAATGCTCAAATCAGAAGTAAGAACAGTTGAAACCAAATCTCAAAACGTGCAAGAGGCATAAGGAATTAGTTACAGTACGTGCAGCTATGGTCACTTACAAAATAATCGCACAGCAGTGTGCCGAACAGCCTGTCACAGCTGCAGGTCCAGCTGTGAATCGGGAATTAACGGATAATGACGCGTTTTCTAGGTGTAGAGCACGCGCATTTAGAGCGCTGAAATGCGGGGAAAGTGGGTGTCTGTCGGATTCTTATGTTGCACCAAAATCGAAGGAAACCACCAGGAATGTGAGTTGCATTCTTTCTTCAGCACTAGGATTTCGGAAGAAAATCTGCCTAATTTGTGTCTGGCCAAATATCAAACCTCGGTTTGATACAAAACTGACCCCAAACCTGGAGAAAAGTCAGGCAGAATTTCCATGCCAGGAAAAGAATCTAACGAACAGTTCTAAAAGTAGGGCACTGAACCTTAAATTGAAAGCCCGTCCGCATGGAGCCTGTCAAGACGACACAGGCCTATTTGTGCGATCGAAAGAATAAACATGTGGCGGGGGGGGGGGGGGGGGGGGGGGTGGAATTGTGAAATTACAGCCGGGTTCGACGTCCAATTCATTTTCCGTACGAGCAGTGATAAGGTGCTGACACCATTCATAGGAAAACACACTATCAGTGAAAACAAAAATTTCTAGTAGCGATTCTTTGTGCGCAGATAATCACAAAGAGCGCGGACGTCATTTTTGGGATTCCAAAACGTAAGTGGAGGAATACCTATGACAACGCAAAAGTTGTCCATCTGTTAGCACGATAACTTGATGAAACTTGGTGTAAGGATTCTTTGGGTCAAGGTTAAGGTCAAGTTAGTAGATGGGCCCCGTAGCCCTAGATTTAGGGATGGGGTTTCAAATTAAGGCGCATTTTTGTTTTTTAAAGCTATCAAGTTAGAAGATTTAGGGTGTTGAATCCTTATACGAAAGTTATTTTTATTGCGGGACAAGTAGTTCACCCGGAATTCGGCGAAAACCGGACACAAAATTTGTCGACCAATTTCCGGCTATAGCAGTCCCTACCCCTTTATTCTCAAACCAGTATAGCTCTGAGCGTGGGTTGATGGCAATGACGGCATTCATTTGTTTATTCTATGGACGTCGGAGAGACCTAGTGTAATCGAAGGTCGAAGGGGTTGATATATAATGTTGAAACGAGGAAATATGTTGTTCAATGAGGATTCACTGGTAAAGTACAGGTCAAGTTCGTAGATGGGTCCTTTAGTCCTATCTTTAGAGTAAGAGGAGGGGTTTCGAATTTACGGTAAAAACAGTTAAGTTTTATAAGCTAATAAGATATTCATTGAGGGGGTAAGGAGTCCGCTGAAACCGTATCTGAAATTAGTTTTCTTGCTGGACAAATGGTTCATTACGAATTCGGCTAAAAACGGAAATTTGGTTGAGGCTCAAAGTTGTTTCTGAAATCGATTAGAGATTCGGTATCGGGGCAAGGAGACTTTAGGAGAACTTTATTTTAACAGTAAAAATACTCAAGGAATCTGACAAAGACTGATTGGCGAAGACATGACCAAACTGTTTGAATCAAATGTTAGATTTGTGGGATTCCATCGAAACCTTTGGTCGTGTTTACTCATTCAGGCATATCTCAACGCTACCAGAGAACACTCGAATATCTTCCTAGACCGGGTGCGCCACTTCCAGACGGAGAGAGGAATTTGCAAGACTAACCGAGAGGACACCAGCTGAAAGACAGGCCTAGGACCCGTATTTTTGTGTCACCTCCCGCGAATATCAAGGGAGTTCCTACAGCGATGTTTTCTCCCCGATCTCTTCGACTTCGATGGACGACTTCGATCCGTCCCGGAATATTTATTACACAGACCGCGTTTCATGTTACGTCTCGATCTTATTACTTTGCCTTGAAAGATTCGTGTTGGGTTTTACGTTGAGAATATCAGGACTGCGGCCCAGCCATAGGTGGACAGCGTACGAAAATATCAAACCATTGCGATAATAGAAGATTGCAAGACGTAGAATTATTTATGTATTTTTTGCCCCGCTTCGTTCATGGGCTTTTATGGGAACGAACCCATTCATTCACGGGGGAGAATATGCCCTAGGCAACGACAGTAAAAAAAAAAAAGATCGTGTGCCTTTGAATGAACTAGTACTTGAACCAGCCTACCACAACCGCCCAAAGTTGAGAATGGAAAAAAGCTGGCTAAGTTATACCAAACCCTGAATAACTGAAAAGGATTGGCAATTTATACAAATCCTGATTTTTTTTTTAGGGTCAGAGTGCCCAGTGTTTGGCATAGGCTATACAGAACACTGAGTATGTACGACAAACAACCCGAAAAGCTGTGCACTGTGGCAGAATCACCAGGACCCGTAGGAACCCACCTCAAGGGCCTCTCTTGTAATGTGAGTCGCCTCGAGGAGTGATATAACCTCCATCGCGAGTTCCATATTGACAACCTGAAAATAAATTTCATCAGTGACCTAGATAGACTAACTTGAAGACCAGATAGACGCATGTCGCGCCCCATCAAGATATTGAAACAATAGTAACGCATAGGCATATAGGCTCATTCACTGTTGGGGGATGCGGGCTTCGTAGACACTGATTCCATTCCAGCAGCGTGCACAATTTTTTACTTTCCCGCCGAAGCCTGTTGGAAACCTGTGTTTACGGTCAAATAGAAGGAGCAGTCCCTAGGTGGCACATTCTTTGGGCTGGGGAAAACAAGCATAGGCTACCCATGGCCAGCAGTATTATTACTGTTGGAAATGGCCCACTGTTGTAAATGGTCAAACTGGTCACGGTAAAAATCGGGTATTTTACGTATTTTACCGACATTTTACGTAATTTACCGGTATTTGACGTATTTTGCTGGTAGTTGCCACGACAATCCACCCAAAGAGGCATCACAAACCGGCTTGAACTTGATTTCATTTGTTCAGAAATTCACATCAGGTCGAAGCCATTCTCGACTTGAAATGAATATTTCACCCAGATTTAAGTCGTTAGCTAGTCCGACCCGAGCTCCGTATACAACCGTGATCTAGTGGCGTGATTCAGAAATATATGCCTCGGCACTGACAAAATAGCTCTCATCTGTAAAAAACAACGAAAAGGAAGCTCAGTTTGACTTGTCTGCAGTAAACAAGTGTTCAACCTTTCTCAGCTTTGTCGGGCAACTCTGAAATATCGATGTTATCTTATATTTCGGGAGGAACCCATTGTCTTACATATTTTGTCTATTTTATACTGTTTTATCAACTTTACTTACCGAATTTTATTTTACCGTAATTTTGAAAACATTAGGCAGTAGGCCTACCTGTCCGGTCCCGAACAACAGTGAGACCTGATCGAAACTAGTAATGATTCGGACGACCGGGGTATATGGTCGCGGGCAGGAATTCATGCCAGGATTTTCGACAGCATCATCAATTCTGCCAGTACACAGCCAGGACTTACCCGCCCGAATTTCTGCACTTTCGACAACCGACGATGTTATCGGAAATCACGACAGGAACAGGTACGATTAAGGCTCAAGAAATCCGGTCGGGATAAACGGACAATCCCACCACAATTATTAGGCCTCTCTTTCGCGCTGGCTCCCTTTCAAATTCGCCTTCTGGGGCTACCGCAAGCGTCGGGGGTAGACATCGCTTCCCATTCTTACGGTTTCGGCCACGCTGCCACTGCCCCCTCATACGAAGTGAACTGTGACGTACATCGTCATTCCTTTTCATCAGTATTGGGAACTACAAACTACAGGATTATGGCAAGATTTTCTCTAGATTCGCAACTGCCACCTTGACCTAGTCTGTGCAGTTTATCCGTGAAAGAAGAAAAGACTTCTGGTCTTTCAACGATTCTCCGACAGGGAAAGAGACAAGAACGAAGGTTTCGATATGATCCTAAAGTGGAATATTTATTGGGCTTTTTCATACAGACAATCGGGTCTTGTAGATTTCCCGTCTTCACCAGATCTCTTATACATGCTATTTATCAGTTCCACCAGATCCATTAGCTTCATTCAGTCTTTAATTTCCGTTGTAGCCACGGTTACGAGCGAAAGCGTTCCAACATGGTTTTGACCTATATATACAGCATCTTATAGGTTTTATCGGAAGATTTTGTTCTTTCTGAATTTCCAATTTAGACTGATCGTACCATTTACCCGATACCAGGCCCGTATCCAGGAATTTATTTCGTGGGGGGGGGGGGGTGGGTGCCTGTTGGTCCCAAAGATCAGAGGGAAAAGCCTTTAAAGTTACTATTTTTGCATGTTTCGGGGGGGGGGGGGGCAACCCCCTACCCCCCCCCTGGATACGGCCTTGCCCGGTACTAAAATAAAACAGATAGGTGGACTCAATCTTATTATCCCTACAGGGCACGAGCAGCTGGATCTTTCTTTTGGGATCCCAAAACGTAAGTGGAGGGATACCTATGACATCGCAAAAGTTGTCCGTCCGTCCGTCTGTAAGCACAATAACTCTCGAAGGGAATGAGATATTTTGATGAAACTTGGTGTGAGTATCGTTTGGGTCAAGGGTAAGCATGAGTTCGTACATGGGCTATGTAGCCCTATATTTGAGGGTGGGGGAGGGGGATCAAATTAAGGGACAAACAATATATTTTTAAACAGCTAATGTGATAGTCGATTATGGGGTAAGAAGACATGCTGAGCACGATGGTGAAAATAATTTTTTCGCCAGACAAGTAGTTCGTCCGGAATCCGGCAAAAACCGAAAAGTTTGTTAAAAGTAAAAGTTTCATTTTAAATTGATTAAATGTTTGATTTAGGGGTAAGAAGGCATGCTGAGCACGATGGTGAAAACCATTTTCTCGCTGGGCCAGTAGTTCGTCCGGAATCCGGCAAAAACTGGAAAGTTGGTTGAAAATAAAAGTTTCATTTGAAGTTGGTTAAATGTTTGATTTAGGGGTAAGAAGACATGCTGAGCCTGATGGTGAAAATCATTTTCTCGCCGGACAAGCAGTTCGTCCGGAACCTGGCCCAAACCGGAAAGTTGGTTCGAAGTAACAGTTTCATTTGTTAAATGTTTGATTTAGGGGTAAGAAGACATGCTGAACCCGATGATGAAAACCATTTTCTCGCCAGACAACTAGTTCGCCTGTAATCCGGCCAAAATCGGAAAATATGTTAAAAGCAAAAGCTTTATCTGAAGCTGATTAGATGATAGATTTAGGGGTAAGAAGAGACGCTGAGTCTGTGCATGATGATCATTTTACCCGGACATATAGTTAGTCCGGAATCCGGTTGTACCCGCATTTTTTTTTTAAGTCTTTAAGTTTTAAGTCTTCAGTTTAAGTTTTGTTTAAAGGACACCTGAACAATGAAACCATACTTGAACACACCATGGAGAATGGATTTACAGACATGGCCACGGAGAGCATTCTTCTCCTGAGCGTGACGTTTTCAAGATACGGATGTTCGTTTCTGGAGGTTTGCACATGTAGACTCCAAGACAAAAAGCGCAATTCATTCAAATCTTGTACAGCGCTGGCCGGACCGTAATGGAATTTCTTCTAGATATACGTTTGGGCTTAACTAGTTAAGAAGTATTCCAGAAGAAGGGTTGATTGGAGATATTTCTTCATTTCTAAAATTGTTCGGTACTGAAATAAGGACAGATGCAAAATGGAGCAAAAATCATAGCTTGGAAACCCTATTTCGTATTTGGACTGGGTTTTCTGCAGGCAATGTTAACGGAAGTCATACAGACAGGGATGATACTTGGTACTCTTCATTCAGGTGTCCTTAAAGTTGATTAGATGTTCTTTATAGTGATAAGGAGATACGCCAGTTTCGTTTTTGAATTTTCTTTTTTTTTGCTGGACTAGTAGTTCGCTCGGAATTCGGGCGAAACCGCAAATTTGGCAGTACTGAAGCAGGAAGTTTCGGTCAGTATCGTCAAAATAGATATGGCTTATAGAGGTATAGATAGATAGGTAGATAGAATATTTGAACTCGGTTTTCTCTGATGATTAGCCTGGGAAGACAAGACCCAATTGTCTGGATCAAATCTTAGATTTGTGGGATCCCATCGACACCTTTGTTCTTGTTTTACTGAGTTCCAGCAGGAATACTGGTCCAGCAGGAAAGTAAAGTAAGGTATACTGACCATTGCAAGAAAACGAAGCTCATGGACTAATTCAACACGTCAGCTTCCACCGCTTTAGACACCCTACACAACTTGTTCAAGATATTACTGGCACTACCTGGTTTTTTTTTTTTTTACCTGATTCCAACAGGAATATTGGCCCAACACGAAAATAAAGTAAGGCATACTAACCCACCATAGTTTCATACCACCACTTGTCCACTCCACACACTAATCCACTCGGACAAAACTTCATAAATTTCGTTTTCTACCGGATTCCGGAGAACACCTTATTAACTGAGAAAAAAATTTCGTATACAAATTCAGCATGACTCCTTACCTTACCCCTAATCGCCCAGTATCTATAGCCTGGAACAAACGTTTCTGTCACGTCTTGATTTAAAGGCACAGAAAACTTAACTACGCAACTTTCGGCCATCAAACCGACCTGGGGGGCTTAGCCAAAGATACAGGGACTTATTGTCGGCAGGACCCCCCTTCTTTATTATCTCGAACCCCCTCCTTAGTGTTCCAAAAGCTAGCTGGCAGGCCCTTGCCCCTTATGCACTGTAAAAGTTCGCCTTTGGCCGTGTTTCGGCCATACTATCGGGGTAGTAGTCAAGAGGTCGTGCGTTCGATTCCTACTCCCGGCACACAAACCTTTTGCTTTTTTTTCTACTAACTCAAAAGTCGAATTCTCGGAAACTGCAATGGTCGTAACGAGAATTTTTCTTACTCTCAATATCGACTCAGGGTACATTCTTGATATGTCAGCTAGCTACCCGAGTCAAGGTTGAGTCAAGTTTTCTGTTCCTTTAACACATCCACCTAAAGACAGGCTACTGGGCCTATCTTGGGAGTTGGAGTAAGTCTGAAAAAAATGCCTCCACTTCTTCGGGAGTTATCGCGCTAGTAGACTAGACAAACGGACAAACTTTACCAAGTCACAGGAATCCCGACACTAAAGTTTGTGATGTTAATAAACAGATCGAATGGTTTTCGACAAAGGGTGTGGGAAGAGTTAGAAGTGTCGATTTAACCGGGACTGTGTGACTAAGGAATGAAGTCAGTCCCAGGGAGTGGGACAGCAATGTCTAAAGGTTTGGTCGGCCTCAAGGTTTTTCTGGGAATGGGGACTAAAGATAGGAGTTGCATCGTAAGCATTCTAGCACTTACAACTGTCTAGACCCCCGCCCAAGATGAAGCCACGACTCGATCCGACCGCTAGGGGTCATAGTTTAACTATGGATTCAACAAAATGTGTTTATTTTAGCAGGTGTATGGAAAATGTTAGAAAAATCAAACTTATTATTAGTTTTATCGACTTAAATATTCTTTGAGCCCAAGCTGACTTTGAAACATTCATTCAAACAACGTTTACAACGGATACGTCAGATACGATTCTTCTTCAGCGATATTTCGGCCCTTCTTGGTAAGGGTCCTCGTCAGGCTGTCAATCCTCTGGTTGAACTTCGGGGAAGGAAACAAACCTGTAATAAATAACTGAAGCTTCTACCGCCCCTTGCCAAGAAGGGCCGAAATATCGCTGATGAAGAATCGTAGCTGACGTATCCGTTGTAAACATTGTTTGAATAAATTTATCGACTTTTTTTTAGTATTTTGTTTTCTGAGTTTTCTTGTTAATTGCCGGAAGCCCAAAAAGACAGTTTGTAAACTAGATCACAACAAACAAACGCCATAAATATACTAAATTCGTTATAGTAGTTTCTTGAAGATTCTAAACTGAGCTAATTTATATTCAGCTTCCGAGACAAAAGAAATGTCAAACTGGCCGACGATTTCCTCTTCCGACATGTCTAAACGGTGATATATACCCTCTACGCCACTCTATCTTCTCGAAGGTTTAGTTACTCTTTTGACCTCCGGCGGGAGATCAATGAATAGTTAATGAGCAATGGCGACCTTGCTTTCAAGTGTTCAATTAATTTGTGGGTAACGTTGGCTACCGTGAGGATTTTGAAGATACGTACCGTAAAAATCAGACACATCGAAAAATTAGTGTTTGTCCCACCTTCTCGGTCCACATTAATCAAATACTTCAACAATTATCAGATCATGTTTTAATATTCTACGGTAACATAGCGGTAATCTAGTTAATACAGATTTGTTGATTTAGTCTATCTTTCAATTTTCAAAAATCATTTGCATTATGCATCAAAACACAAGGTGCATCTAAGACTAAGCTGTTTTATTTCGAAAACTTCATGGCCTAACAACATCAAATGCGCGAAATACGGTATTTCGATTATCTCCATTGAGCCAGCATTCTTCTGTGTCTGTTTACCACGCTCATTCACCTGCAGTCCCGCCGGACCCTTCAATGGTTTCGTTGCCTACTGCATCTCGATCTCTCCCAGCGACTTGCATAACTCAGTCTACGTACTATCTAAGCCACAGGCGTTTAGACTTGGCAACACTGCAGATCTATATCCGGTTTTCACGAAACGCATGCTCTCATCAGTTGGCCGGGCGGAGAACATCCATTTCCGACGCTTCAGTTGCTCGGCTCTTTCTGCCTAAAACCTATTTTATGTGCTACACGAATATCACCAAAATTGTGCGAAAAACAGTGAAAAGTGGATCAATGAAACCGCAAAAAAAAGAGGAGTACAGTGGTGTAATTTTTGACCAAGGATTTCTCTAGCGTAGTGCAAGAATCGCAATAAACAGAGTTCCGTTATCCAAGCGGCCATGATGGATCCCCAGGTAAGTTATTGTACATTCGTCGTTTTTCTTAGCAGAATAAGTTGAAATCCTTACATTGTTGTCAGAATCCAGCGCTTGTAGTAATCTGTCCCTGAGTTCTATGATATTTCTCTGCATTAGGCTTTGAGCCACTACCATATATCACCAGAACCGATGTACTTTGTTTCACCGGTCATGGCGGACGTGCATTCGCTCGTCAACTGACGATATTACTGAGTTGCTTTTATACATAGGTAGGAATTGTCGGCGGAGGCCGCTAGGCGGTGGAGCGTTGTTCCTGCGTTTGCTCCGGCGATTGGCTAAGGAGACCGACAGTGCTCTCGAATCGAGTCTCCGAGGCTGTGCTGTGCTGCTGGCTCGAAAATGAGGAGACATGGATAGGACGGCAAGGCAGGCTCCAAAGCAATGAATTTTCGAAATAATCTGGTCTAGTCGTTGTCATGTTGAATGAAGCAGACAATGTTCAAGGTTTCGCGGAACTAAAGATGTCGAAACGAGCATATTTTATCCAACACAACTGACTGCGTTTTCGAAAGGTTAGGGCAAACTTCGGGTGTACCCACAATTTAGAAAAGCATATGCCAAACGCTTCTACGGTGTGCCAAAGCCTTAGATACCCTATCTCACCAAGAAAAAGTTTTATATTATTTCTTTGGTTACTAATGCAACACAGATCGGGGAAACTTAATGCACCCTATCACCTTAAACAATTCCTTAAATTGCAGCTTGGAGCAATTAAAGGATTTCCACGCTGTAGCGTTGCTCAGTATTCTTCGGAAATTGCTATTTGAATAAATTCCGGAATTGTGTCTGGTTTGATTCCTTTGACTTTACGCTGTGATCTAGGACAGTGGGACTCCAGGGCATCCCATTCCAGTCTCCATTCCTTCTTGCAGGCAGAGGCTTCACTAGCAAAAATTTTTTTTTTTTTTTTGGGGGGGGGAGGCAAGGTATTTGCCGACTGGCTGGTCACTTTACCAACTGTTTTTTTTCTTCAAAAAAACGACTGTTTTCAAGAAAAAAAAAGACAGTTTTGACGAAAAATCAACGGTTTCAAGAACAAGTGCGCAAGCGCCCAGACGTGGAGTGTGAAAGTAAAATGCTTATCATTTTTTATACAAACAGCGTTAGAACCAAGACATTTCATATCCCCAATAACCAAACAAGTATTGAAGTAACCTAGTTTGGAATTATTCCAAATCAAATGTAAACAAACCGTAAGTATAAATCCAAAGAAATGTTGAAGATCTTGCACTAACAGCTTGAGTTCCAACACTGAAGGGTCTGCCAGCCAGTCTAACCCTTTAAACCTCTTTTCTATTAGTAAGATAAGATAAACACTTGTTAAACCTCTTAACAAGTGTAAACTTCTAGAGGGTTTTGTAGTTCTTAGTATTTTTTTCCAATAAACCCCATATGTAATCTAAGAAACAAGTGCAATAAACCAAATCGTAGCAGCCTAGTATCCCTTTCGTTACAATTCATTAACTACGGCATATCATCATTCACCAATCATATGACAGAACCGTCCAGTTTCCAATTGTTTATTATAGATTAAAGTACGTCGAGTCGTCTTATTTATTGCTGTTACACCAAAATCCTCATCCAGACATATATGTCCCCAAATATACATGAGTAGAAATTGAGACTGTCACAGACGAAGCTTAACCCATCGGGAGGGGGGGGGGGGTCGGGACCCATACAAAATGGGTATTTACACCTCTATTTCCACAAGTACGGTATACCAGCTTATTGATTCCAGACACGATTCAAGAACTTTTTTCAAGGGCAATTTGGGCCCACTTGCCCATTTGTTTCTGTTACACCAAAATGCGCACCTACACATACATGTCCACAAGTATAGGCTATATGACTTGAACTCGAGGGATGTCATAGACGAACGTAACTCATGGAAAATCTGGGCCCAGTTACCCATGAACGGGAGGGTGAGGGGGGGGGGGGGGCATATTGCATATCTAGCCCTAAGTATCCTCGACTATACCAGCTTATGAGTTTGATTCCGGTCACGGGTCAAAAACATAAGTCATGGGAAAATTGGGCTAACTTGCCGATTAACGGGTGAGGGTGGGGGTGGTTGAACTGCACACATAAATTCCCAACCCTATGATCCGAAAGCACAAAGTAATGTCATTGCCCTATCTCCAGTTATTGTCAAGTTAAAAACCTTAAAAAATGGGTAATATGGGCCTAATTGCCCCTGGACCAAGTGGGGGTGGGGGTGGGGGTGGGACCCGCAAGACAGAAAAAGAGACCCCAAAGCTCACAAACCTACCAAGTTCCAACTTGATACCTGTTGATTCCTGTCACGGGTAACGAACTTACTCCTGGGCAATTTGGGCCCAGTTGGTTCACCAGTTATGAGCTCCACAAAAGATGGTGAAAACTGAACACCGGAAGCTGAAAGCTGCTACAGCAGAACAGAACTACAGCTACAAACAGACTGTTTGGAAGAAAAGTTTACTATTTTTACGAAGAATGGACTGTTTTACGAAAAATCGCGGCACTTCGCGCCGACTCGGCTATTTTTTACCGACTGGCCGACAACATTGGAGGGGGGGGCGCCCCCCTCCCAAACGTGACGACCCTGCTTGCAAGGTTGCCACACTTAGGACGATTGTTTGAATTGTCACTCTATTTTGGTTTTGTCACTCTTGTTCTGCATAGGACAGAATATTCTCTCTATTTCGGGAAATTTCCAGATGTGTCATTATCCAGTAGTAAATCCGACCAAAATTGACTATTTTACTTTTTTTTTCATGAAAATGGAAACAAGACGTGTCGTTTTTGCAGCAGTATTTCCGACCGGAAGTGGCCATTTCACATTTGTTCATGAAAATGAAATTTACTTCCAAATCACTCTCTATTTGCGGCCAAAAGTCACTCTGTAAATTTTGTCGATGTGGCAACCCTGACTCCTTGTCCAGGGAGACTTCTGCCCGGGCCACATTCAGTCACACCTGTACGTAATTTGGTTCGTTAATTTGGTTAATTACCCACTCTTACGTTTCATCCTGCTCACACCTGGAACGAAGAAATTCAAGATATATTACCATCATCATCACTCAAACGTAAACAAAACTGGCTAAAATCAGCGACTCTGGTCTGTAATTGGTCCAAACACTGGAAAGATACGTTTCAAAATGGCGAAGATGGATTTTTCCATCTCGACAATCTTACGTCTTCAGCGTCTTTTCTTCCCAATTTCGACCGTAAGACGGCCTTATTACCGGCGTTATTACTAGGTTTGACTATAGTGGGGCTCGGGCATTCGAAGTCTTCGACGGTTTTGCTAGTAGTTGCTAGATACCACTAAAAGACTTGCTTTCATTGTTTATATATTTATTAAAGTTTGTATCAAAACCCGGAGGTACCAGACCCAGTCCAATCTTAAGCTTCTACTTGACGCAAACCTGTACTCTCGTATGGGCCACTTTAACACCAGCAAAAGATTTCGGGCGTGAAACATTCTTGTAAGTTAGCAGCCAATTTCGAGCAAGAATAGAAATAAAAATGAAACCAGATATATAAAATGAACTTATTAGGGTACATGCTGATTTGAAACTCACATATATTACATTGCTAATTACTCGATGAGGACTAAAATTTAAAATGAAAGTTATGAACAAGTTCACTGAAAGAAAATTAATAATTCCGGTGTCGCCCACGCGTCCAGGTGGTGACGTTAGCCGCTTGAGAGTAGTCTACCAGAAGAATGTGAATGCATGTTATTTTTTTTTTTTTCAGTTTTTATGGCATTTTCAGGACAGGAAAAAAAGGGTGCTGGTATCATGATGTACATAGTGGAGTTGATTTCGATCCGTTTATTGAAGCCCACTTTAATACAAAAAGTCGGCAAGCTTTCGCTTGTCACTGAAATGATCACTCTTGGTCCGTATGACGTCTAGGGTTATCGTGCCCCATCATCTGGGATAGACGAACCGGCATTTCGCACAGGCCATACCCAACGTTTGGCTTAGCTTAACCAGAAATCAGGCATTGGTGGTAGACTACTATATTTCTTGTCATTGGTGGCGCTTTACTAGAGCCATCGCCTCAAGAGATAATCAGGACATATTCTAAGACATAAATTCTCAAGAAGCTTTCTTTCTAGGTCGCAGAGGAGCTTACAGTCCTAGCAGCGATTTACTGCCAAGAAGGTGAATTCCAAGCGATACCGCAGTATCAAGGTAAAGATATTGATCCCTTCCTGCTTCCTGTCTTCACTCACAGTGTCAGTTCGTTCCAGGCCTGGCAAGGGATACCAATACTCTATATGACTGACCGAAACACGCCAGTGAACCGGTGAATGAGAAACGTCACCCGAATCAGTCCTCAAACTTGGTTCAAATCCTATTTCAACCAGTCAAAGACTCGTATTGCGTGTCGCGCCAGTGATATTTCTGTCTCTTCGCTTGGCACACGGCGATTCTTCATCGACACGAAGAGTTAGTCATCAAGAGAATTAGTTGCGTTTTTGCGGATACCATGGTATCTTATATACGGTGCTCTGCAAAAACGACTATTGCCGAAACTGCAAAGTCATCCCAGAAGAAAAACAGATATCCAGTTACATCACTAAGTGCTAAACTTCTTTCTCACCAATCTGACAAAATTTGATGAAAGTGAGATGACTTTTCAGATACCACGACCAGTTACCACGGTCGGAGCGTAGTATCAGAATATCTGATACCACAATAACTGGCCAGATACCACGATAACTGCAAAAACGCCTTTTGACCGTGGTATCAGATACCACGATAACTGCAAAAACGACTATAGACCGTGGTATCAGATACCATGGTATCTGCAAAAACGCAACTAATGTATCGTTGCCGTGACAAATGTTATGCATAAGAAGCATTGCCAAGAAGACCCGAAAAATGGCAAAAAAGCATTTGCTAAATTTTGATATCATGATGACAAGCAAAAGAGCGAGCAGATTCTTTTTTGGTGTTTTTCGGCTCTTCCTGGCAATGCTTGTTATACCCCGGTTACACATAACATTTCATGCAATGCGTTTTTCGCAACAACAGATAACATTCCAAGTGTTGTCTGTTGAAACCGCACATCCTTGTGTTGTCTGTTACGACACTTGTGACAGCGTTATTGGTCCCCAATCCGCCCCTTCGGGTGCTCTCGTGGCGGTTTTTTGTCTGTCGTCTGTCCCTCCGCTTTGACGTGCTTAGCCCTTAGAGCCGCTAGCGAACCATTTCCGCGTCTGCTCTTCGTCAGCATTGGCCACCTTCGTCGTTGAACGTCAGCATTGGCCACCTTCGTCGTTGAACGTCCACCGAAGAAAAGATTATCGTCCACTTGCTGATAGCTTGTAGCGCTGTCATATAGGATATGGATAACGTTTGATCGAGATCAAACAATAAGTAATAGAAGCTCTACAGTGAGCGTGTTTAGAGGTTAACCGACTGCTAAGCATCAATATCTCCCGGAAACTCAAAATAGAATTCGGGTTACAAAAAAAGGCTAACTTATTTTCTTCTACCATGCAGTTCTTAGCGTTGTAGGACCTAATCAAATCTCTTCCAGTTATAGTGGTAAGCGTTTTTCTTGTCATTGGTAAATTTAAGTATATTGCTTGCCATCTGTCGAATTTTATTTTATTGCAGTATGTGCGTTCGACAGGTAACCGACTAGATGGCGTCGTGATTGTCATTCAGCCTCGTTCAGCTGGTGTTCGGATGACCTTCTCCTGTGATGCCACGTACCCGAAATCTGCCCCATCGGTGAGCGTCCAGGTATGTCAGTTCACATTTCCTTCTTCATTCGTACGTAGCTGACGGCCCATTAACATACAGACTTAGTTTGAAAGATCACTGCCGAAGGTTCCATTTCCCAAATCAGGTGTGCATGGTTGTTTCATACCTACTTCTAAACCTCTGAACAGCACAACAACAAGATGTGTGTCTTAAATCTTAGGAGTTACACCCTTTGTCAGTGTTCGGCAATCAAAATTGCGGGATTGGTTGTCAGTCGATTCAGCGGAATCCCTCTCCCGAATCACGCCCCCCCCCCCCCCCCCCCGTTCTCCTGCTCAACTATCCTTGGCACTGTTAATGCACTATTTTGACAAGCAACGTTGTCTTTTGCAGGCAGAGTCGCTAAAGAAGTCTGATGAATACCATGTAAAGACGGTTACAGCCGAACGAGCTGTTGGGTCAAGAGGACAGCCCATGATCCTCGAACTGTGCAGTCTTGTCTTAGAAAATGTGGAACGCCTCAGAAAGACCACGTGTGAATCCAGGTCCGAATCTAATGGAGGTATGTGGTAGAGATGTAGTTAAAACAAGACCAAAGGTTTCGATGGAGTCCCAAAAGTTCAATATTTGATCCAGACAACTGGGTCTTGTCTTCACTAGATCCAGTCTTCGCCAGACTCCTTGAACATTTTTACTATTCAAAGTCAGAAACAGATTAAGGCCAAATAGCTAATCATCTGAGAAAACCAATTTCAAATATGGATTCAGCATGTGTGTTTACCTCTATAAGTCATATCTGTTTTGACAAGAACTTCCTGCCACTTCTGCCAATTTCCCGGTTTCGGCCGAACTCCGTAACTACCTGTCCGGCGAAGAAAGAAAGCTCAAAAACGAACCAGGGTATCTTATTTCCCCAATAATGAACATCTAATCAACTTCAAATAAATATTTAACTTATAACAAATTTTCCGACTCCAGCCGGACTCCGGTCGAACTATATGTCCGGGTAAAAAATGATTGCACACACGGATTCAGCATCTCTTCTTACCCCTAAATCGGATATCTAATCAACTACAAATAAAACTTTAACTTTTAACAATTTCCGGTTTTTGCCAGATTCCGGGCGAACTACATGTCCGGATAGAATATTGTTTACACAGAAGTATTCAGCATGTCTTCTTGCCCCAAATCGAACATCCAATCAACTCCAAATAAAACTTTTAATTTTGACAAACTTTCCAGTTTGGGCCGGATTCCGGGCGAGCTACTTGCCGTCGAGAAAATGGTTTTCACCATCGTGTTCAGCATGTCTTCCTACTCTTAAATCGAACATCTAATCAACTTCAAATAAAACTTTTACTTTTAAGAAACTTTCCGGTTTTGGCCGGATTCCGGGTGAACCACTAGTCCGATGACAAAATGGTTTTCACCATCGTATTCAGCATGTCTTCTTACCCCATAATCGACTATCACATTAGCTGTTTTAAAATATTTTGTTTCTCCCTTAATTTAAACCCCCTCCCCCACCCCTGAATGCAGGGCTACAAAGCCCATCTTCGAACTTGACTTGTCCGGTGACCCAACAAATCCTCACACCAAGTTCATCAGAATATCTCATTCCCTTCGAGAGTTATCGTGCTTACAGACGGACAGACGGACAACTTTTGCGATGTCATTGGTATCTCTCCACTTACGTTTTGGGATCCCAAAAACAAAAACAAAAAACACCCAGGTCGTGGTCCACCCTACTTACCGTAGATACTAAGCATCACATCACGGCTTCTGGCTTCTTGGCGTCAAGGCTGGAACGAACTTTTCTACTTACGGCACAATATCCAACTTCGTTACCATTTTCGTTCCAACCTCGTCAAAAGCTACTACGCTGACCGTTCCAACGTTCTCGAAATAGTAACTATTTTCTTACTACGCTTGGAGCGTAGTAAGCGTGGTAACTACGATCTCTGTGACGTGATTGGCCCGATTAGCTGGGCGCGGTATTTTGCCGAAAATATAAAAATGTGTTCCAGTCTTGGCGCCAAGAAGCCAGGATCTATGACATCATGCGTAGTAATTACGGTAAGTAGGGTTGAACACGCTTATAGATCGTAGTTACCAAGCTTGCTACGCTCCCGAGCGTCGTAAGCAAAGAGAGCGATCGGCCTAGTAACTTTTCATGAGGTTGGAACGAAAATAGTAACTAAGAGTTACTATTGTAAGAAGGGTGGAACAGGATCCCCGTCTCTCCCCGCCCGCGATATTGCGGTAGAGAAATCGTACTTGCACCACTAGATAAACGTGGATGGTGCAGTTTCTGGCCAAATGGTGAATTAAAACCTATTAAACCCACTCTTATGGCCATTGGAAACCCTAATCAAACACCAACGATTCAAAATTTTTTGAATTTTCACTGTAAGTGGACGTAATAGACATCGTCCGAAAAAGCATGCCTCTGCTGTAGGCTACGACCAATCACAACGCAGGTATGATGCAGGACAGGTCAAAGAAGTTAATTCGTGACATCAGGTTTAAAATAGAACTCGATCATCTACGAGAAGAGGTCTCGGTAGGCCAAAAACTTTTATGTAATATTTGAGTAGCTATATGCGTGCTAGCCATACGCTAGCCATGGACTAAGAAGCAAGAACCAATAATGATAAGAACTTCTGCCAATGCGCCATGCAGAAGTCCTCGATCGTGTTCCGTAAATATTTAGCGGGTGCTTAGCCGATATACTACGAACTGAAATTTCGGACATGAAAGCTCGGAACGGGTACTCTTGGATGTACTGGTGCCCGATCATTCAGCTTTAACTCAGACTTCCAGTTTGAACCGTACCTTATGTACCACAACCGAACCTGTATAATGACTAAAAGATTATTATTGTCGTTTAGTTTGTGTAATAGACCGGCTAATTTAAAGTTTAATTTGGCAGAGTTTAAAGCATGTTTTGACTACCTAGTTGAAACTTCCCAAGACTGGCTGCCCGATATTAAGTTGACTCGAATCTGAAAGTTAGTAAAGCACAACTCCAGCTAGAAATGATCTTTTCCCCATGAAATGGATCAGAAGAAAACTTTCTCGAAAATACATTACTTTCCATCTGACTTTAGCGATTTTCTTGTTAATGCCTGACGACTTTGCGCAGCCTTCCTGCTCTTCGGGCGGTGGCTGGGAGCAAAACATTCGAAAACTGAAGGCGCCGTGGATAAAAAATACGAAAACTGAGAAAATAAAATTAGGCAAAACAGAAGACGAGGGGTTGCTCACTCTCCGCCACCGGTGTACACCTCGACACGGCACCGACACGGCACCGGCACGGCACCGGCACGGCACCGCGGCACCGGCACGGCACCGGCACGGCACCGGCACGGCACCGCGGCACCGGCACGGCACCGGCACGGCACCGCGGCACCGGCACGGCACCGCGGCACCGGCACGGCACCGCGGCACCGGCACGGCAAAGGCACGGCAACGGCGCAACACCGCGGCACCAGCTCGGCACCGGCACGGCACCGCACGGCACCGGCACGGCACCGCACGGCACCGCACGGCACCGGCACGGCACCGCACGGCACCGGCACGGCACCGCACGGCACCGGCGACAATTTTTCCGGCCACGGACAAATTTTCTGTAGATTACTTTTCGCCATCTGGTATCTGGTATCTGGCGCCCAATAACGAAGGTACTTGGATGAAAGCTTTATTGAAAACATGCAACCGAAGAAGAAGCTGAACTAGATATGAGGAGATGCTGTTGACCAAATGCGCAAAGTGGTCAACCATGGTTTGGTACTGGTGCTTGGCGATACTTGGATTTTTCGATATATCGATATTTTCACTTTCGATATTAGATAATCGATATATCGATATTTCCGCTTTCGATATTCAACAATCGATATATCGATATTTTCACTTTCGATATTCGATAATCGATATTGATATTTGCTTACCATGCTTCGTTTCGCCAAAATCTAAGAACCAAATTTTCATTAAATAGCATCTTGGATCATTTCAAACTCAGAATAAATGAGAAATGAATTAGGGAAAACATATTGTCCAATTTCGGATATATAAGTGTAGGTTCGTTCGGATTATTTACAATAATTACGATGAACAAATATCGTTTTCGATAGCGATATTTACGTTTCGATATCGATATTTGGTGCGATATATCGATCGATCGATATCCGATATATCGCATACTGGATCATCTCGAACTCCGGATGAATAAGAAAGGAATTGCGGAATACACATTGCTCCAATTTCGTATATATAAGTGTGGGTTATGTTGGATTAATTGCAATCTTTACGAATGAACAAATATCGTTATCGATATCGATATTTACTTTCGATATCGATATTTTGTCCGATACATGGATATATCGATATCGGTATCGAATATCGCCCAAAACTTGAGTCAGCTTCAGTATATTTTGCTTCTGGTGAAGGTAATTCAGTGGCGACCAATCTTTTTTTTATATTTGTAGAGTGTGCTAAGAATGATACTTGGCAGGCATATTTAACTTGGAAAAAGTCAATTTCCCCATCAGACACTCTGGGAGTGCAATAGAGGTATGCTTATTTGAACGTTCGTGCTTCGAACTTTGCCATTTTCATTCACTTGCTGTGGCTAAATATATGTACCAGTTAGCCTAAGTAGGTAGTCAAGGAAGGAAAAGATTGGTTCATAAATTCTTTTATAGAGCCAACCACATTCCTTAAAGTACTCATCATAACCACAAAGTACAGAAAATACTTTGGAGCAAAACATATATTTTCATGATCCCCATGAGCCCATGATTATTTGTGAAACAAGGGTTTTGCTTCAAAATGAATTTCCAGCTCCCTTAAAGGACCCCTCGCACTAATCACTCTTCAACTTACAGTATTTAAAAGTATTTGAATACTTTAACTATGCTGTGCTTTCAATAAATAACTAACTGTTTTGGCTGTTTTAAGCCTTTTCCGAGACCCGTTGACTTCTAGCGAAACAGGGAAACAATTTGCATAACCGATTTTCCTGATGGAAAAAATTCTCGCAGACAACCGTCGCGCAACCGTCTCGAACCGTCGACAGCGTGATACACATCGAAGGTAGCAAAACACGGCAAGTGAGAAAATCAGCGAGGTTTTGTTAGAGGGGTTAGAATGTACCGCACGAAACGTGGGTCTCCGGGTTTAGAAATATATGTAATGATTACGGAAGTAGGTTGCATTAGTATTACAGGTTGCATATTATAGGTTGATTTCTAGCGATCCCGCGAGTTCGGCATACTTCCTGATGTCCTAGGGCGATGAAACTTGGCAGGTATGTCAGGGATCCGAACAGATTGACTTGAGAACAGCCGTTTCCCCGACCCGACCATCGTGGGGGGAGTGGGTGGATGGGGGGTCCGGAATCTAGTGGCGTGCATAACTTTTGAACGGGTGATCGGATTTGAATGAAACTTGTCTGGTGAGCTATCGCCTCGGACGTTCAGTGTCACGTCCCGGTCGGGTCCGATACCTGTGGGGATGGGGGGGGGGGGGGGGTGGAAAACTCAAGAAACTATAAAAGCAGAGGGATTGGGACGAAACTTAATGGATGGAACAAGCATTAGGCCTAGATGAAAATGACGGAACCAGATGGTTTCGGGGCACTGTGGGGGGAGTTGGAGGGGGTTTCCTGGAATTCCGGTAGTCGTGAGTTAGAATAGTTCCAGATGTAAAACGACAACGAAACTTTGCAGGCATATTAGTGACCCGAATTATCTAGACTTAAGAACCTGACACAACATACCCCCGGAAACTTCCGTTCCTAGATCCGAGCATTTTTCGGGGAGCAAGAGAAGAGAAATATGGAAATTGACTTCTATAAATTGCGAACGAGTGGTCTGATTCGAGTGAAACTTCATGGGTGGTACGAATCGACGGCCTCGACATGTAAAACATGCGTTCGAACCACATGCGACCACGATTAGGGGAATTGGGGGTGGGGGGACTTTTGACATGCACAAAAAACAAACGGATGGACCGAATGAGATGCAAATTCGACAGTGCCGAGTTTATGCGGCCTAGATTTGTTATTTGGCGTACACATTGCTCCAATTTCGTATATATAAGTGTGGGTTATGTTGGATTAATTGCAATCTTTACGAATGAACAAATATCGTTATCGATATCGATATTTACTTTCGATATCGATATTTTGTCCGATACATGGATATATCGATATCGGTATCGAATATCGCCCAAAACTTGAGTCAGCTTCAGTATATTTTGCTTCTGGTGAAGGTAATTCAGTGGCGACCAATCTTTTTTTTATATTTGTAGAGTGTGCTAAGAATGATACTTGGCAGGCATATTTAACTTGGAAAAAGTCAATTTCCCCATCAGACACTCTGGGAGTGCAATAGAGGTATGCTTATTTGAACGTTCGTGCTTCGAACTTTGCCATTTTCATGCACTTGCTGTGGCTAAATATATGTACCAGTTAGCCTAAGTAGGTAGTCAAGGAAGGAAAAGATTGGTTCATAAATTCTTTTATAGAGCCAACCACATTCCTTAAAGTACTCATCATAACCACAAAGTACAGAAAATACTTTGGAGCAAAACATATATTTTCATGATCCCCATGAGCCCATGATTATTTGTGAAACAAGGGTTTTGCTTCAAAATGAATTTCCAGCTCCCTTAAAGGACCCCTCGCACTAATCACTCTTCAACTTACAGTATTTTAAAGTATTTGAATACTTTAACTATGCTGTGCTTTCAATAAATAACTAACTGTTTTGGCTGTTTTAAGCCTTTTCCGAGACCCGTTGACTTCTAGCGAAACAGGGAAACAATTTGCATAACCGATTTTCCTGATGGAAAAAATTCTCGCAGACAACCGTCGCGCAACCGTCTCGAACCGTCGACAGCGTGATACACATCGAAGGTAGCAAAACACGGCAAGTGAGAAAATCAGCGAGGTTTTGTTAGAGGGGTTAGAATGTACCGCACGAAACGTGGGTCTCCGGGTTTAGAAATATATGTAATGATTACGGAAGTAGGTTGCATTAGTATTATAGGTTGCATTAGTTTGAGCAAAATATACAACTACGTGATCCCCATGAGCCCATAGTCACTTTTGCCTAAAGGGTTTTGCTTTCACATGAATTTCTAGTGCCCTTAAAGTGCAAAAATAAAATACTTTTCACCAGATCATTCTCTTGATTTCCAAGGGCCCACAATCATTCTTATTTCAAGGGTATGGCTTATAATTAAACACAAGAAACCCAAGAATTTAAAAATTCCTAAATTTCATCCTCTGACCCAGCCTTGCAAGTACCATATGAGCTGCTAGCTCTTGTATTCAACACACATTGCCGACTTCATTCTCGGCCAATATCTGATGAAATTTGTTTACATGTACATCAGAAATCGTGCTTTATCACAATACTGTAATTTGAAGTAAAAAAAAACCTCGGCACCGGCTTGGCACCGGCACGGCACCGGCTCGGCACCGACACGGCACCGCGGCACCGGCACGGCACCGGCACGGCACCGCGGCACCGGCTCGGCACCGGCTCGGCACCGGCACGGCACCGCGGCACCGGCTCGGCACCGGCACGGCACCGCGGCACCGGCTCGGCACCGGCACGGCACCGCGGCACCGGCACGGCACCGACACGGCACCGCGGCACCGGCTCGGCACCGCGGCACGCGCCACTTGGTGTACATCGTTTTTGGGAGTGAGCAACCCCTCGACAGAAGATTCTCATATCCTTTTGTATGAAAGAGTTGTCAGCGGACGTTGACAATTCTGGCAAACTTTGCGTTGTGTAACGGCCAAAACTCTGTACGGGCGAAAAGGTGCTATTCGTAGGCAGAAAACGAAACAGTGGAGAAAGATGGGGATTTCAAAAGCTAATACCTCCATAAGGGAGCTAAGTATATTATAAAAGGCAGAATAAGCAAGAGGGGTCCTTCAACAGTAACTTCTTAAACCCAGAGACCGAAGTTGCATTCTGGACCCGCTAGCTACACCTCACTAATCTTCGCACTTGCCTCGATTCACTAGTTTCCATTTGCACTATGCTCCCGACGAGTGTTCGAGTATCATGCTATTGATGCGTAAAATCGGTTTTCTGTATTTTTCCAAGTTTTGGCTAGAAGATAATGGGTCTGGGAAAAAAACGCGATTCACTAGTTTCCATGTGCATTATGCTCCCGACGAGTGTTCGAGTATCATGCTATTGATGCGTAAAATCGGTTT
Organism: Branchinecta lynchi; assembly: GCA_023053575.1. NCBI lineage: Eukaryota > Metazoa > Arthropoda > Branchiopoda > Anostraca > Branchinectidae > Branchinecta > Branchinecta lynchi. Next base: position 10,583,069 of record JAKZAP010000007.1, read on the forward strand.
TCTGTATTTTTTAAAGTTTTAGCTAGAATATAATGGGTCTGGGAAAAAGCTTAAAACAGCCAAATCCGTGAACAATTCGTTAAAAGCAGAGCTTAGTTTTACAGAATTTGGATAGTTTGAATATCGGACATCAAAAGTAAATAGTGCGAGGTGCGCCTTTTTTTTCCTCCTCCACTCAGTGATACAAGTGTGGCACTTAGTCTTTCCATTTTTACTTTAAAATTTGGTTCTGCGAGGTGTGCCTTAAATATCAGAGAATTTTGTTCCCGTATCCTCCGGCATGTAAGCGGCTCAACTGATTTTTACTAGCAGTTTAGCACCTTAGAGCTGGTGTGTGAAATACCGCCGAGACGCGAAGGTGCAGAATTTCTGAGACACGCACACATTAGTATTATGATTCCTTGCTAAGAATTGCGTCAGCGTAAGAGTATGAAAGTTCCTCTAAGTAGGTTGCTCATTATCGCATCGTTCGAGGTCTTATTGATGTCTTCTTGAACGGAGCGAGGACAGCTCATATTTCCGTGGATGGAATCCTAGCCTAGACTAAGAGAGGAGGCCTAGGTCTAGTCGACGCGGCCTCCAGTTTCAGAGTGAGAGAAACCTGTATTGATCTTCGGTCGGACAACAATCCACAAGAACAGAAGATGAAATCTCTATCTTACAGGTCCGTCCAAAGTTCCAACTGTAATGGTTATACATATCGATCACATGCGGAACCGAACCGTTTACTGCAAGAACCTCACCCGACTTGCAAATGAAAATAGTGCGCGACTGCTCTGCCTATTCTTGAGAAGTTTCATTTTCCTCGTTGCTGTTGGCGACAATGAAGATGTGAAGGTAGGGAACCTATTCTTCTTTGTGTGACAACCGGCTGGCTTCAGCAGATGTCGATGTCTAAGACTAGACTAAAGGCGTATTCTCGCCGTTCCCCGAGGACTCCTCGAGGAATCGAAGGGAACGGCGAGGATAGATGGAGTCACTCCACGCTGACTCCGCGTACGGAAAACAACGAGAACAAGGGGAATGCTTCCAAAATGGATTTTGTTGGAACAAAAAATATGCAGTTGAAGAAATTAGTGTGGATCCACTTTATTTTTGGTTTTGCTTGTTCTGATTGTTTTTAATTAATTTTACATTGCACCAACACCAGCAAAAACTGATTCCCCTCCGAATCTGAAAGAGAGTCCTTGAGCCCAAGTTGACTTTGAAACATATATTCAAATAATGTATACAATGGATACGTCAGCTACGAAGTCCTTTTTGATGATGGGATGATAATCGGAGCATTCCCCGTCCGTGGGGACTCGCGAGAATACGAGGTGCGAGTCCCCGCGACAAACAAAAACGCGGGGAATCCTCAAGTGGAGTCCTCGGGAACGGCGAGAATATGTCTTAAGATGAGAAACTGTTACTTGAAAAATAAATTAGAAGTTTACTCTGATCTCTGCTCAGAGTAATTTCCTTAAAGTTCAATGGGCACATCCAAACTACCCCAATCCCACTCTGTAACAACCTAGGAACGATGCTTACCCCCTAGATCAGCAGCTTTTTCAACAGTTTCCTCTCTGTGATATTTCAAAGCGTAATTTTTTGGTCCAGTCCATGCTCAATTTACTAGCTTGGACAAAAATAAAAAATGATGTTTCTTACAACACTTAGCAGATCTTTATTTTATGCATAAATCAGCTTGTATAATTCAGATCTGAATAGGCTATTTGTTTTTTAATGATTTTTTTAGCTATATTATTTTTTATAAACTTATTGCATATTCTGGTACATTTCATAAAGCAAGTTAATCATGCTTCACAACACTATTCCACAAAGAAAAACTTTTAATAGGCACTTTAAAACATGGAACTTCTGATGAAACACTAGAACAATCGGGTACACTGCATCTGCGGTTTGACTTTGGTGACATCTCAAATATATCCTTTTCTATCAAGCATTGCTGGGTGTTTTTATGGCACTTGCCCTTCGGCCAAGTGCCATATAGCGATCGCAATTTCTGTCCGTCCGTCGGTCTGTCGGTCTGTCGGTCTGTCGGTCTGTCCAGGTTTTGCTAGTTCGGGCACTTCCAGATAAGCTAGGACGATAAAACTTGGCAGGCATATCAGGGACCCCAAATGATTAAGTTGGAAATAGTCACTTCCCCGATCCGAGTACCGTGGGGGGAGTGGAGGGAGGGGGAATCCGGAATCTTGAGGTATTTTTAACTTTTGAACGGGTGATCGGATCTCGATGAAACTTGATATTTGGAACGAACTCATGCCTCAGACGACCCACTTAAAATCCGGACCGGATCCGGTGACTTTTGGGGGGAGCTGGAGGCGGCAACCGGAAATCTTGGGAAACGCTATGAGTGGAGGGATCGAGATGAAACTTGGTGGGAAGACACCTAGCAAACACTAGATACATGATTGACATAACCGAGCCGATTCGGGCACTGTGGGGGAGTGGAGGGAGGGGGAATCCGGAATCTTGAGGTATTTATAACTTTTGAACGGGTGATCGGATCTCGATGGAACTTGATATTTGGAAAGACCTCATGCCTCAGACGACCTACTTAAAATCCGGACCGGATCCGGTGACTTTTGGGGGGAGCTGGAGGGGGCAACCGGAAATCTTGGGAAACGCTATGAGTGGAGGGATCGAGATGAAACTTGGTGGGAAGACACCTAGCAAACACTAGATACATCATTGACATAACCGAGCCGATTCGGGTACTGTGGGGGGAGTAGAGGGAGGGGGAATCCGGAATCTTGAGGTATTGTTAACTTTTGAACGGGTGATCGGATCTCGATGGAACTTGATATTTGGAACGGCCTCATGCCTCAGACGACCCACTTAAAATACGGACCGGATCCGGTGACTTTTGGGGGGAGCTGGAGGGGGCAACCGGAAATCTTGGGAAACGCTATGAGTGGAGGGATCGAGATGAAACTTGGTGTGAAGACACATAGCAAACACTAGATACATCATTGACATAACCGAGCCAATTCGGGCACTGTGGGGGAGTGGAGGGAGGGGGAATCCGGAATCTTGAGGTATTTATAACTTTTGAACGGGTGATCGGATCTCGATGGAACTTGATATTTGGAAAGGCCTCACACCTCAGACGACCCACTTAAAATCTGGACCGGATCCGGTGACTTTTGCGGGAGCTGGATGGGGCAACCGGAAATCTTGGGAAACGCTACGAGTGGAGGGGTCGAGATGAAACTTGGTGGGAAGACACCTAGCAAACACTAGATACATCATTGACGTGACCGAGCCGATTCGGGCACTGTCGGGGGAGTGGAGGGAGGGGGAATCCGGAATCTTTAGGTATTTATAACTTTTGAAGGGGACCGGATCTCGATGAAACTTGATATTTGGAAAGACCTCATGCCTCAGACGACCCACTTAAAATCCGGATCGGATCCGGTGACTTCTGGGGGGAGCTGGAGGGGAGAACCGGAAATACTGGAAAACGCTATGAGTGGAGGGATCGAGATGAAACTTGGTGGGAAGACACCTAGCAAACACTAGATATACCATTGACATAACCGAGCCGTGCCTACTCGTAACAAGTGCCATATGAGCTCGTAGCTCTTGTTTAATTTCCTGCCACGATATCCCAGCTCCTAAGATTTGGATCGCCGAAATGCCAGAGAGGTAAAGACAAGGGATAACAAGAAAACGGGCGATTTTCGTAGCGCCTTCTAAAGGAAGTCGGAAATGTTTATTTGTGAAGCATTTAATACAAAATAAAGCATTAGAAGTGTCCATTGTGCTTTAAAGTTTGACCGAATAGTGCCGAGACACGACAGGCTAGTTACTTACCACTTGTTCACTTAAATAGACCCGATGAAAATGCGTCATTTCGTTGCTTCCCTATTCATATGATCGATTTTTATCGAATGAACCGCTTTTCTTACGGATTTGTGGTAGCTCTATACCCATATTAGCCGCTGGAATGCACGCTTTGGATCAATTAAAATTCTACTTGGCGGGTGAACTTTGTCTTGCCAGCAGTGCATATTCTGAACGTCACTACCATAGAAACATATATATATACGGTATATATATAATATAAAAAAATAAAACCTAAGCAGAGTCAAAATAGTTCAGTGTATTATATAACAATAAGCTGGCTTTTCAGTTAAACTTTAAACGAGTTCTTCTTGCTCTTATTGGGTACGAATGTGCTGTTACCTACTTAGTACTACTTATCTAATATGACCTTGCATGTAAACATGGAATCCGTTTGTATTTATATGCAGGGTGGACTATTATAAATCTTAAGTATAGTTGACTTGTTTGCCATTGACTCCCAACGAATCTGAAAATTAGTTCCATTGTGAGCACTCCCCATCAGTGGGACCAAGATGGTCGAAATAGATCCGCATCACAAACAAAACGCGGGTACTCTGCTGTGGGAGTTCAAGAGGAATGGCGGGAGAACGCCTTAATTTGAAAGCCTTTTAAATATTTGGCATGCAAATGCAAGGGCGAACAGAAGCTTGACGCGCAAGCAGATTATTAGTTCAGTCGTCCTCGTCAGAAGTCATAGGGATATGGCTAACTTTTCCTTCATTTCTAGGCATTCATGCGGCAGTACAAGACGCAAAACATAGATGTCGACAGCGCTGGCTCTCCGTGCAAAGAAAGGATGCTAACGGTTTTGGCTGAGCTTCAAACTTCGACGCTAGGTGTCTTTGTTGTGGGATTAGAGTGTGTAACAGTAAACGGGACTGAAGAGATTGAGACACAACTTTGCAGCAGGGGCTTCGATGATGTATTTCCTGTGATACAAGATTTCTATAACAAAAGGCATTAAAGTAACTGAAAAGTGAAAGCTCCACCTTGACGATTGTCATTACGATCACCAACGAGTAGCCTAAAGTTTCTGGTGACCTCCGGCTGGCATGCCTTTCATCGGCTGACACAATAGCTGCGTTCTTTACCGCCGAAGTACTTCCTAGTGGTCCCTACAAGGCGTTTTTGCATCCAGTGGTGTGGTGACTACTCCTTGGTGTTACAAACCGTTTTACGCCACCGTACGGACCAATCAGAACCTGGCCAGGAGGCAGATTCTAAGGAGAAGCAAGGGGGGGATGGTGGGACCAAAAAACTACTCATGCGGGGAACACCAGACAGTAAACACGAAACTAGGAATGTGCCTAATATCTACCTACCGTCTAAATGTCGTAGTCACAGGGGACACACATTTAAGCCTGTCTCCACCTTGTGCTAGTTGAGTTTTTGAAAAGGAGTTGCTGATCCCAGGATCAGCTTTATCAGAGTTGTATAATTAATGCTGAATCGATCGAAAACTCAGTACGATTGTTCCCAATTGTTTACGGTATGCACAGAAGAAGTCTTTGTGTGTGGACGTGTGGTACAATGTATTACAAAGTGACTACACACTAGGGGGACATTTTTGCGTGAATAGCTGCTGTTGAGCTCTAAAGAAGTTTCCATCCACACGAAAATTTCACTGGAGGCTGACATCCACACGACGACAGGTTCAGACGAAAATGACTCCTTCCTCTACTCGCTCAACAGAGCTCGAGGGGCGTCGTTGGACGGGAGACATCCATTCAGCTGGACGATGACGACAACAGTCGAGCTTTTCCCTCGCGATAACACTCATCGTTATGATAAGACGTCACATACAACGGAATCATCCACTCCAAAATGTCCCATATGTCGTGATCTAATTGGGAACATCATATCACAGAGGCTTCTCCCAGAAGAACTGCGATTCCCGGGTACGGAAGGCTGGTAGGGGATGCGCTACGCAGGAGTATGTGCGAAGGGTGCTGACTTTTCAGGGATTAGTCTGCAATGTTTGTTAATCACGAAAATAGGGACAACGGAAGAGTTGACTAGCCTCGCTTACGACTGACCAGGTCGTGCTCTCGATCGTGAGAATAGTAAACCCGAAAACGCACTAGGGTTTACATGGGCAAACGTTCGCCCGTCAAACACTAAGAGGCTGGTCATACTAGCATTTTTCTGTGTAAAATTCAGTGCCAAAGTGTCCACACTGGATCCAAGAAAAAGCAACATTTCGGTTTTGCTGAATTCAAAAAACAGAAAAACAAGATATGTCATGACTCCGAATATTTCTGTTTAAATTCAGAAAGTCAATTATAACGAAACAGATTATCTGATAATGACGAAGTAAAATGAATTGGTATTTTTTGGTGCAGATGACTGAAAAAGAAGTGTAAAAAGTTATTTTTGCAAAAAAAAAAACGAAAGACATTTTTTCAAGAGAAAAACAAAAATGTATCTTTTTTCAGAAACAATTTTGGGTATCACAATCCTGAGAAACCCAATAAAATGACACAAGTTCACATTGGTCAAAGATAGTTGCAAAACAGGCCAAGTTTCGGTTTTATGCCCCTCATTTCAGTCTGTTGATTGTCCCCAGAGAACCATATCCTAGTGGGCTATTATAAGAACTCCTTGCATAAAATATAGAATTCTAAGAATCCAATCACTCACCTTCTTTTTCAAAATAGCTGCGTTCATATCGTTCATCTCTTTTGCGAACTCTTAAAACGCGTTTTCGTATTCAACGGTGACTGCTCCCCGATCTTATAACCCGTTTTCCGACCAACCCATGTCTGGTTATGGTGGGTTTACACACTGCGTAAAATCCGAGCGTATTTTGAAATCCAAGCTTATTTTACGCACGTTTTGAGCTTGAAAAGATTTCTAGCAATACGGACGTATTTAGATACAAAACGGACTGATTTCTCAACTACGTCCGTATTGCTAGAAATGTTGTCAAGCTCAAAGCGTGCGTAACATACGCTCGGATTCCAAAATACGCTCGGATTTTACGCAGTGTGTAAATGGACCATTAGTCCTCACTGGTACGGATTAACCAGATCCTGCTCGGGAGGCTGACTAACTCTCCTTGCCGGTGCAAAATCGCTGTTTACCTAGCGGAAGAGCCAGAAGCGGCACCACATAGCTGTTCCCAACGGTCGCCGTGATTGGTTGACACAGGATTTGAGTTGTTGTGTTAAAGTCGTTAGGAGACGTTTTCTCATTCTTCCTGAGGATCACTGGCGTGTTTTGGACTTGGTCATATAGAGCGTGTTCCACCCTTCTAACAATAGTTACTATTAGTTACTATTTCGGTTCCATCCTCACGAAAAGTTACTACGCTGACCGTTCCAACCTTGTCGGAATAGTAACTAATAGTTACTATTTGCTTACCATGCTCGGGAGCGTAGTAACTACCATCTCTGTAACGTGATTGGTCGGATTCACCCCTGGCGTGAAATCCTGCTGGAAAAAAGAAAAATCGTTCCAGCCTTGACGGCAAAAAGCCAGAATTCGTGACGTCATGCGTCGTAACTAAGGTAAGTAGGGTGGAACACGCTCATAGAGTATTGCCGACGTCACCGGTAAGACCAAAAACGCGCAACAGGGCAAGAACCGGACACGGGCGAGGCACAACCAGAGGCTGTCCGGAGTGCAGCGAACGCAGCTAATTAATAAATATACACTACCCCGGCCACATTCAGTCACATCTGCGCGTTATTTGGTTCGTTAATTTGGTTACTACCCACTCTTACGTCTCATCCTGGTCACACCTGGAACGAAGAATTTCAAGACATATTACCACCATCATCACTCAAAGGTAAACATAACTGACTAAAGTCAGTAGTTGCGTTTTTGTTCGACTTTTTGTGGTCCTAAGCACTGTTTGACAATTTCCCGTTTTTGTCAAAAAGGCAAACGCCGACTTTCGCCTTTTCCCTCGGCTTTTTGCAAAAAGGCAAACTTGGTAGGTGACCAAGTTACGCTCTCCTTTTGGCTTTTTGCCTCGCTACTTTATCCAGTATATCCCAAAATCAAATAAAAGAAGAATTTAATTCAAAGTGAAAGTCAGTTTTTCGATACTGTTCGGATTTTAAAGATGAGAAATTTGAAGTGCAGGTAAAATACAAACAAAATCGCATTTGTCAAAATAGCGTTTTCATCCGAGAAAAGTGAAAAGTCCTTAGTAGTAACGGGAACTGGCAAAAACGCGAGAATGTTAAAAAAATCCTGAAAACGATAGAAAGCCAAAGCTGAAAAGGGAAAGGCAAAAGCCGAACAAAAACGCAACTAGTGACTCTGGTCTTTGATTGGTCCAAACACTTAGAAAATGCGTTTCAAAATGGCGGAGATGGATTTTTCCATCTCGGCTATCCTGCGTTTTCTGCTTCTTTTCTTCCCAATTTCGACCGTAAGACGGTCTTTTACCGGCGTTATTACCAGGTGTGACTATAGTGAGGCCTGGGCATACGGCATGACTAGTGTCCGTAAGAACTTCGTGCATACGAGAACCGGCGTTACCGACAAGTTGGCTACGAGAGACAGTCTTATCGAGGGGCTGCCCACTCTCCGCCACTTGGTGTACACCATGTTGCGCCACCCATCCGCCACGCGCGCCACTCATCCGGCACGCGCGCCACTCATCCGCCACCCATCCGCCACGCGCGCCACTCATCCGCCACCCATCCGCCACGCGCGCCACTCATCCGCCACCCATCCGCCACGCGCGCCACTCATCCGCCACCCATCCGCCACGCGCGCCACTCATCCGCCACCCACCTGCCTCTTGCTAAAAAATAGCTATTTTCGATCTAGCGATCATTTTTACCTACCGAATTCTCGCCCTCTAGCGAATTCTCGCCATCTAGCGATGACAAGCAGTGCAACGGGAATCAAGAAGAAGTTGCATCTTGGTCTTGTGTAAATAATAAAATATTTTTCGTTAATTATCCTTTTAACTCTTCTTTTGTTTTATTTGTATTTCTGTAGACATCATATACCATATATGGTGTAGCCTAAGCTACAGCTATTCCAAGAATCTTTAATTTCATAGCATAATATTTGTCTTGGCTAGCCCTACAATTTGTGACCCATTGTTACTCGGGAGTCGGAAGTTTGTGAAGATATCCCTATTATCGCAAATAATATTAGTAAATTTGCAAATTTTAGCGCGATTAACATCGAACTGTTGAAACGTAGCGACTTTTGCCTAGTCCGCAAATCCGAGAACGATTCACCCGTACCTATACGAACAAGAGCTGTAAGCTCATATGGCACTTGCAAGCATACGCAGTATGTAATAGTAACAGCTAAAATTCTTGCTGTGTTGAGGAACAGACGGTTATGGACCTTTAGGATTCATGTAAATGTATGGTTTAGTAAAAATATGCCATGCAATTCGCGGTCACAATGCGCAGTTTAAGCGGGCTACGAATCCGTTTTGTAAGCCAATGCACTGGTACACAAATGACCATGGGCCTTTGGCTCACGAAAGCACATCATTCGCTCGAAAGTATTATTTGTTTTGCATTTTCAGGCTGAGATTCGCAATTTAAGGGGCTCGAACTGAACTTGGAAGCAAACTACTTAGGGCACAGACGATCATGGGCCCTTGGGGATCCTACAAATGTTTAGTTTCTTAAAAATGTTTTTTCAAATTTGCGGTAACATTGGTGCTTTAAATATGCTGGAAAGTCATTTGTAAAAATTATCACTGGCCCTTGGGAATCGGGAAATGGATCTTTTGGTCAAAAGTATTTTTCACTTTGCAGTTACGCACTTTAAGGGGGCTAAAATTCATATACTTGAAGTACAAATGATCATGGCAGTTGGGGGGGTTATGAACGTATTCATGAGATCAGAAACACGTCCTTTAGTCAACTGTCAAGTTCCTTCGGATCCGACCAACCGTTCAAAAGTTATGCAGGAAATTCTGGTAGTCCGGATTCCAATCCCCATCGCTCCCCCGAAGATAGTTGGATCGAGGAACTGAGTGCTTCCAAGTCAACCTGATCGGGTCTCCAATCAGCCGAATTTCACCGTCCAAGTGCATTTGCATTTGCAACCTTCAATCGCAATCACTGGATTTCCGGAAAACCCCTTCCAAGACTCCCACAGTGCGCCAATCCGGTCCATTTCTGTCAAAAATGTATTTACAACTTGTCCTTGTTCTAAGCCTGTTCCGAGGTTTCCGATCCCCCTCCAATCCCCCCCCCCCCCAGAGTTATCGGATCCGGTCCGGACACGAAATGTTACATCCGTGGCACCAGTTCTTTCCAACTGTCAAGTTTCGTTTGTGTCCGATGGCCCGTTCGAAGTTATGCTTGCCTCAAGATCTCGGATTACCCCCCCCCCCCCCCCTCCGATGGTTGGATCGGGGAAGTGACTTTTCTTAAGTCAATCTGGTCGGGTCCCTGATATGTCTGCCAAGTTCCATCGTCCTAGCACAAACTGGAAGTACCTTAACCCGTGATAACCGGAAATCCGGGACCCAGAATCCCCCCCCCCCCACAGTGCCGGATCCGATCTGGTTATGTCAACGATGTACCAAGGATATGTGCTTGCTCTTCCGAGAAAGTTTTATCCTGATCCCTCCTCTCTAAGCGTGTCAGTATATTTCCGGTACCCTCCCTCACACTCCCCCCACAGTCGTGTGATTTGGTCTGGACGTAAAATGGGACATGTGAGGTATGTGTTCTTTCTACATACCAAGTTTCATTCAGATCCGATCACCCGTTTGAAGGTTACGCAAGCCTCAGTATTCCGGATTCCCCCTCCTTTCACTCCCCCACGATGGTGGAATCGGGGAAGTGACTATTTCCAAGTCAGTTTGGTGGGGCCCCTGATATGACTGACAAGTTTCAACAACCTAGCACATCTGGAAGTACCTTAACCCATGATAACCAGAATTCCGGAATCCAGCATCCCCCCCCCCCAGTGACCGGATACGATCCGTTTATGTCAACGATGTATCAAGGATATGTGCTTGTTCTTCCCACCAAGTTTCATCCCGATCCCTCGAATCTAAGACGTGTGATGATTTCGGCTCGGCAAGCTGGTGATTTGGCCTTTCGTAGGAACGATTCAGTGGCGGTTAGCTTGCAGCAGAGTATTAAAATTGGTGACTGGTGTGTTTTTTTGAAGAGCTAACGTTCATCAGTTCGGCCCTTAACACGTCTTAGAGGGTATTTTGGTCGGAAGAGTCAAAGCCAGGCTTCACCTTCCAGATTCCCAGACTTCCGGGGCTTCCACCCAACCCTTCCAGATTCTCATGATAATGATGACAACTAAGCGTGCTGTTCTTCAATATTTCCTAGATGTCCCCTTTACATTTCAAATATCTCTTGCATCCCAGTCAGAACTGTCAATCACTTTCCCTTTTCTTTCCCCATTTGCATATTTGTTGTGTCTCTCGAACGGTTACCTCTATGGCACCTTCCAGACATCCGGAATCTGGGGTGTCCAACACCCCGGACTTCCAGACGTTTTTGGCCTGGCTTCACCTTCCAGATCCGTCTCGAGGAAAAACGGCTGTCTGGATCCCGGAAGAAAAATCTGGAAGGTGAAGCCTCCCCTTCACTGAGTTTGGGTCACTGAATGGCTCACGAGTACGTGAATATAATGAAATGGAACAAGAAATCTTCAGGGGGTCTTGCTTATCGCATTATATTTATTTTATGTAGTCTATGTAGTACAAATAAATGAATGAATGAATGAATGAAATAATTGTCGGTGCCGACGTCTGATGTATATGCCAGTGGTTTCTGTTTATCACTCAGATGGATATGTAAAATCGACAGTGATAAATCAAGGTTACTACAGCTCGTCTTTCTGTCGCTTGACGATACGATGAAGTTCAAATTTTTTCCTATAAAGTTTTTAGTTATTCCTTTGCTGCTGCAGGAAACCTAGTAAACTCGACTAGCGTTTATAGTCGTGACCCGTTGAAAACTTGGGGTCTTTGCAACCCATCCGCCTCCTTTCCGACCCGCGCCACCAATCCGCCTCCCTTCCGCCACGCGCGCCACCCACCCGCCTCCCTTCCGCCACGCGCGCCACCCATCCGCCTCCCTTCCGCCACCCATCCGCCACGCGCGCCACCCATCCGCCACGCGCGCCACCCTTCCGCCACCCATCCGCCACGCGCGCCTCCCTTCCGCCACGCGCGCCACCCGGTGTACATCGATTTTGAGAGTGGGCAACCCCTCGAGTCTTATATACGGTCAATAGTTGCCTAGTCCGCTGCCGCACTGTCAGAAGTTTCATAACAGATAACACGAGGATGCTCGGTTTCAACAGATAACACTTCGGATGTTATCTGCTGTGTTTGAAAACGTTATAAGCTTTGTCAGAAAGAGCTAAAAAAGCATCTATTGACTTTATTCCCTATCGTCATGATGTCGGAAAACTCAGCAGATACTTTTTGCGGTTTTCGGTTCTTCCTGATGGTAACGCTTATTATGCATAACAGTTTGGAACACAGCAGATAACATCTGAAGTGTTATCTGTTATGCATTATCTGTTGAAACCGCGCATCCTTGTGTTATTTGTTGTGAAAATTTTGACAGTGCGTTAGAAATTTTGTCCAGAGTCATCAAAGGTCACATTCCCAAAGGATTTTCAGTTTCCTCGGTGACCACCGCACTCTCCTTCAAGAAACTGCTCAGTAAACTCATTTTCACCCGAGAAACCCGCTCTGTTTTGAGCCTAGTGTAACCAGGCTCTAAAGGTGAGTCTTCACCTTCCGGAATCTGGGTTCCCAGATTTCCCGAGTTTTTTTTTTTATTTCTTCAGCGATACTTAAAAATTCCAGAAATCTGCAAGTTCAAAAGCCCCTTTTATCCGGATTATTTGGACCGGTTCATATTACAGATGCAATTTACAGAAGACGTCAAAGAATAATCTGGAAGCCCAGATTCCGGAAGTTCCGGGAGGTGAAGACCGGACTTAACCCTAACCCTCGTCGGTGCCGATCGTCTTGGGCCGGCGATGCCGGAAACCTGCTCGGCGGCGTGACAAAAACCTAAGTGTTCCTTCAGCCAGCGTTGCCACATGTCGCACGGTAGTGTCATTCGTCGCTGTATTTTTATTCTGCAAGTCTTGTCCTGCGTATGACACGAACATCACTCTATTCCGATAAAAACATAAGGATGTCGTTTTTACAGCAGTGATTCTGACCAAAAGTGACCATTTCAGGTATTTTCATGAAAGTAGAAATCAGATCTGTCATTTCTGCGTTTTATGTTTCTTCATTAAAATAAAGTTTCACTCCTAATTAACTGTCCATTTGGGGAAAAAGTCACTCTCTAAATTCCTTTACTGTGGCAACCCAGCCGTCAGCCCAAGCGATCGAAGCGAATGATAGTAGATGGGCCAAACAGATGTCAGCTAAGATTTATTCGCTTAGCTCCATCGACTGTGACAATAAACAGTATTGGCGTATTCTCGCCGTTCCCCGAGGACTCCTCGAAGAATCAAAGGGAACGGCGACAATAGAGGGAGTCACTTCATGTGGACAAAAACAGCGAGAACACGGGAAATGCTTCCAAAATGAATTTTGTTCGAAAAAAAAAATATGCAGTTGACGAAATTATTCTGGATCCACTTTATTTTTGGTTTTATTTATGGTTTGTTTATTCTGGTTGTTTCTAATTAATTTTACATTGTACCAACACCAGCAAAGATTGATTACCCACCGAATCTGAAAGGGAGTCCTTTTGGATGATGGTGACGATAATCAGAGCATTCTCCCTTCGTGGGGACTCCCGAGAATACGGGGAGTGAGTCCCAGGATAAAACAAGACCAAAGGTTTCGATGGGATCCCCAAAAATGTAATATTTGCTCCCGACAATTCGGTCTTCAACAGACTTCTTAGGCATTTCTACTTTAACATTTAAAAACAGGTTAAGGCCAATGGTAATAATCGGAGTCAAGACCAAGTTCGTATTTGACAGTGCAAACCGGATACGCCAGCTGAATTTCAACAAGTTCAGATATATTCAGATATCCGTTTTGCGCTGTCAAATATTCAAATATGGATTCAGCATATGGTTTACCCTATAGCCTACGTCGTATCTCCTTCCTTCCTTACTTCTGCCCAACTTCAGGTTTCGGCCGGATTCCGGACAAACTACTTGTCTGGCAAAAAACTAAAGCTCAAAAACGAATTCAACATGTCTCCTTACCCCTACATCCAACCTCTAATCAACTTTTACTTTGGCCGGATTCCGGCCGAAGTAATTGTCCGACGAGAAAATAAATTTCATATTCGGACTCAGCACGTATCCTTGTCCCTAAATCGAACCTCTAACCAACTTCATATTAAACTTTTACTTTTCACAAATTTTCCGGTTTGTGCCGGATTCCGGGTGAACTATTTGTCCGGCGAGAAAGTAAAATTTCATATTCGAATTCAGCATGTCTCCTTACCCCTAAATCAACTATCTCAATAGCTTAATTTAAAACCCCTCCCCCCACCCTCAAATATAGGGCTGCAGAGTCCATCTTCGAACTTGATCTGTACTTTGATCCAACGGATCCTCCCACCAAGTTTCATCAAAATATCTCAATCCCTTCGAGAGTTATCGTGCGTACAGACGGACAACTTTTGCGATGTCATAGTTATCCCTCCACTTACGTTTTGGGATCCCAAAGAAACGCGCGGAGTCCTCGGGGAACGACGAGAACACGCCTTAGGCTCCCAAGAGTGTTTTTTGCCAGCGACCAGGCCCCCGTAAGGGTTAATATTCCATGGGGGATGTCTTTCGATAAACAATGTGTTTTGGTAAAACAGGTATTACATATTCAAGCATTTTGACTGTTTACGGCTGTTTAACGTAAACTGCATATATAACTAACAAGCGTACAAATAATGTACTAATTATTAACACCTGCGAACTGCACCCTGTCAGTCTTAATCGTACTTCGTCGGTGCAACCTCCAACAGATACTGAAGGAAAGTCGTCACGGAACCTGAAATAAAAGGTTCTCATCACATGTCGTGTTTTAAAGATCACGTTGAATTGCTTCTTGAGCCAATTCTAAACTCACACGTACGTGGTTGTCAGATACTATCTTGGAAAACTTATTGACAAAATACCAATCCATGTCGTGATTTTTTCTTGACAGTTACACCGCAGCCGGCACTTTTTTGTCCAATCTGCTCGTGTCACGGCGACGGATGTTGAAGGCAGCCTATGGGATTGCCACGCTTGACGCTCTCTAAGCGATGATTAGGTAGCGTTCTCTAACCAAGGGCGTAACAACCTGCCATAAGAGATATCACAAGGATGCGCGCATATAACACTTAGGATGTTAGCTGTTATGTTTTGTTACGCACTGAAACGTTACGCACACAAGAAGAGCTGGAAAAGCATCTGCTTACTTTTTTGTTTGTCATGATATCGGAAAAGTCAGCGGATGCTTTTACGGCTCTTCTTTGCAATGCTTGCTATGCATAAAATATAACTTAATTAGCCTGCATAATCATAACAGATAACATCCCAAGTGTTATCTGTTAAAACTGCGCATCCTTGTATTATCTATGACGAAACTTCTGGCAGTGTAGGAATCAAAGGTCGGGCGAGGGGCTCCCATTATGCCTACGAACCTTGACAACGTGCGAAAGGAAAGCAGCCAATTTTCATTGGCGGAAAAGAGGCCGTAGATAGGCCTAGCAGACTACCAGCGGTAGTGACACATTGCTATCCCGCGGTGAGAAATAGCTGTGCGCCGTTAGTGATCATTAGCGCGAGGTCCTTCGTGCATGGAACCGGGGGGGGGGGGGGGGGGGCACCTTTTATTCTCGATTTCGCATAAAATAGACGTCGGTTACCACCCACGACATATAGTACTTACATTGTTTTGTTTAGTGTTTTAATACGCGGATTTTACTTTGTGTTTTTTAACTCATACTCCGCTGCTATCCAAAAAGAGGGTCACAAATAAATAGGTAAATGAATATCATTAATGTGCCCCAGTAGAATTCCGGTGTTTTCTGGGTCACTCAACAGTGGAACTTTCTTTGGTGACCGCTAGGTGCAGTGCACAATTTGCATATCGTCCAGTAGCCTAGACTGTCAGAATGTTCGTAACATTTGCATGAGAGTACGTAACTTCGACAGATCGGAGATATCACACTATCTGTTAGCGTTATAGAAAATTGTCCAAAAGCCTTTATTTGTCCCGTTTCTGTGGAATATTAGTCTAAACATTGTGCAACGGTACTTATACTGAAAAAAATCACACTTAAAAGGTCATAACGGAAATATTCTGTAACATCAACAGATGGCGTGTTATCTCATACCTGCCGAACCTGCACATCCTTGTGTAAATGTTACGAAACTTCTGACTTTCTGACAGTGAAAATTCCTTCCATGTTCGTTGTTATAAAAGTAAGTGGTGAGCCAGTCGGATACGCAACCTCAGACAGAAACCCGGTCCAACTCCAGACTAGTTAAACGGTAAAAATATCCGATTGGCATTCTGACTGCGCGACAGGTAACTAGACTGTCAGAAGTTGTATAACAGAAAACGGAAGTTTCAACAGATAACACTTGGGACGATATCTTTTATGATGTACATTGACTGTTATGCATAACAAGAATTGCCAAGAAGAGCCGAAAAATCATAGGCTGAATTTTCCGATGCCATTATGACAAACAGAAAAGTCAGCGGGTGTCTTTCTGGCGGTGTTTCCCCTCTTCTTGTACGTATGCATAACATTCACTGCGTAACGTCTGCAAAATTGTGTATCAATCAATACGTGTTATCAGTTGAAACTGCGCATGACTGTTATCTGTGGCGTTTCTGATCCGAATTCTCCGTTCCGAATTCTCGCTTCTGAATTCTCGTTTCTCGTACAAATTACCATTTGTGCTCCTCTGACTTCTCCATTCTCGCTATTGACAAAAACAATAATTTTGCAGCTGCTCCGCAACCCGGTATACGTGTTTATGCATATTGAGCACCCGCAGTCTGTTGACCAATCAGGGAGGAGAATCGAGAATTCACCATCGGAGCAACTTCTTGATTCTGCAGAATCGTGAGGCTTTCCCCGTTCTCGATTCTGACAAAAAGACAAGCAAATGGAGAATTCACTTCATCTGAATCGTCCAAAAACGCGAAATAGGAGAATCCGGAGGAGAATCGCGAGGAGAATTCGGATAAAAAACGAAACTAGTGTGCGCCGCTGGTTTTCTACACAAACTGTCACCTCCGGTCCAGGAGGCGCGTCCGCGTCCAACAGCACGGATTCACGCCAACCTTCTTCATTGTTTAAACACTTTTCAAGCAATTGGCTGCGTATTTTTAGCGCTAATGGCAAATAGGGTCTTATTTAGGTTTCACCTGACCCTCATTCAAGGGGTTAGAAAGTGTTAGCTCAGATGGGGGGGGGGGATTTTCGCTACTCGTGAACAAGGGACGAGCCAGAAACATATAAATAAATTAGTTGCGTTTTTGCAAATGCCGTGGTATCTAATACCACGGTCTAAAGTTGTTTTCGCGTTAAAGGCGTTTATGAAGTTACCGTTGTATCTGGCAAGGTACCGTGTAAATATCTAAAATGACTTTAAACCGTGGTATCAGATTGAGATAATATGTATTATATTTATGGGAAGTAGACGTGTAATCTCCACATCGAAGATTAGAAAAAATAAGGGTGATCATGAAAAATCGCATTGAAAAAGACAACGGTAATTCCAAAAACGACTAATTGCAGATCCGGTTACTGTGGTAACAGATTCCATGGTATCTGCAAAAACGTAATTATTATCTTATCTCGCACGAAGGGAGTATCTGACTTACCCATGCATCTGACGGGAACCCTGTAGTAGATGAACGGGACGTAGAATATAAGACCAGCCAGGATGAACAACGTCGCATACAAATACTCAATTTGAGGATTTTCAATAATTGGGGCAAACACCAGGTACACAGATACGATCAGTACTATGATCGGTAAAACGATTGGGACCTGAAAAATTGAAAAAGTGAGCAGCCCTTGATTCTTAAATGCAGCTACAGATCCTAGATCTCGTATTATTCTCACTTTTACCAAGAATGTAACGGTTACTAACGCTGCTTATTTAAGAAGGAACGTTACGCGTTGAGGTTATCTTGACATGCTTCATTGCATGTATATCCGAGCAATGCAATATGGTCCCACCAGCTCTTTTCAAAACCATGCCCAAACTTTAGAAATCAATATACAACTTGCGCAGAAATTCACCATATTTCAGTTCAGCACTTCCGAGCGGAATAGTTTCTGTACATCCCCCCAGTCTCATTATCAGACCTTGTCTAATATAAAGTAAAATAGAGCCACAAGCTGATGAGCAGAAAATGTGAAATCTGCTTCCCGAGCAATTAAAGTTTTGCACCGTCTTTGGAGCAGAAAGAAAAAGCCATTATTTTTCTACCCACTGTCTCATGGATCCATGTTTTACTAGCTCTCTGCCACAAGTGTTCGCGGACTTTCATTAGCTAGTCCGCTTGGAGCGCTGAACTGGAATAAGATAAATTCTTTATTGACCAACGCAAAGAGTTTTGTATAAGATCCATCTATCGCACAAAAACCGCACATTTCCTACTCAGCCACTGGTGAAGCTCCACCGTAAGGTGCTTACGTCCGCTGAAAAACCACAGCCTGATGGGAAGTGCCCATAAGAGGTAAGCGACAATTTTTAACTCTTCGTTTCTTTCAACTTTAACAAAGACCCGGCTGCTTTTGACGTTTTGCTCTGAATTTTAGGATATGATTATGTGACTTGACGCTTTGGTATGTTGTTATGATAAATGATACTTCTGGTTATTCCTTGCGCATTAAATTATATTATAACCCTACCTTATACGGTCTAGGAGCATTCGGCCTTGTAAACCTCATCAGGATGAGAGCACCCATGCAGCTTCCATAGAAAATCCAAGCTGTGAAGCTGAAGAAGTCTATAAGACTTCCAATGTTACCAGGGATAATCATCAGTAAAGCGATGACTGACTAGAAGAAAAGTGGAAAAGATTAATTTAATTTTTCTTGTCCATATCCTGCACTGGAACGGAGACTATGGATATATGCATCCGACCAAGGCTTAACTGTTTCAAGTTGCTCCAGGCTAAGCACTGACTCAGCTCCTAAAAGGCTACACTAGCTCACGTGCGAAGTCGCGCAGATATCTCCTTACTCAGTGCATAATAAGACACACGAAAAACGAGACAAGATTGTACCAACCGGAAGCGCTGTCTTAAAGCACATATCGGCACCTGACTGTTTGCATATGTGAGCAATTGAAATCTAGAAATTAAAATAATACAATACAGATAGATATAAAAGTTTTGCTTCGGGATAAAGAATACGATGTTGCGCTGCGTAGAATCGAGCTTGACACTGGCCCCCAAGTAGTGCGACCGTGCTTCATTTGAGACAAACGACGCCGAGAAATAAGCGTCAGTCGCAGCGTTATTTGTGTTAAATGACGGGGGGGGGGGGGGGGGGGGGGCAGTCTTTCCGGCTACTATGTCACTCTTGATCTATATATATATCTACGTCACACTTGATTCTACGCACTGAAACATCGCACTCTTATACTGCAGCATAAGTTAATTTGTCTTCACTCTAGTATTTTAGTTTCTAGAGTCAAATGATTATCATCTGCATACGTGCTTTAAGGGCCAAACTTGTGCTCAGGAAGGTTTCATTTGCATTTTTCGAAGCCTATAAGTTGGCAAAGTTTCATTCGGCAAGGCGATTTCGACAATTCCCAGTTTACAAGTCCGCAAAGGGCAAATGGTCACTCATTATGGGTGAACGTCAAGTCGCAGTTCACTAAAAACGGTGGACACCATTACGAATCTGGACCTTTTCCATTACAAATACTTGATGAAGTAGTGAACGATTGACTTCAAATAACGTTGGAAGGGATGAAAAGGTGTTCAGGCCAGGAAAAGTTTGTCGTCGCATTTGTTAAAGGTTCTCGAGACGTGTCAAGTGATCATCTCACTGAAAGTCATTAGCTGCGTTTTTTGCCGTCATCCTGTTAACGGATCTACAAGATTTCCCACTATAAGTCGTTTTCTTCCTTCGGTTAACCGACCTAACTTTTTATAAGCTGTGTTTTTGGCTCCGTTTGCCGGTCGGTTAACCGACCTGTGGACTGAGGCGGGAGCTCATTCCAACCAACCTACGCTGTTGGCACGGCACGAAATTCAAAAGTCTCATTGGAGAGATAGGCGCCGGCGACGAGAAGACGCCATTTTTTCTTATAAGCCGTTTTTTAGAGCTCGGTCGAACCGACCGGCGAGACGAAAAAACGGTCAATAGTGGCAAATAGGTAGGTTAACTGACCTATGGAGAAAGGGCAAGAAACGCAGTACTGCGACGCTAGAGGTGAAAATTTTGGACCGTCGCAAGACGAACAACTGCGAAAGCATTTGCCAAGAATGTTTTCATTAATCAAGAACGAAAGTTGGAGGACCGACTGGAGACAGACGCAGGTCAACCGCCTGTATCGAAATTCGTTTGCAACTGCACATAGAACAATGTGGAGGGATCTTCGAAGCCTGGGTTATAGAAGACCTAGGAGGATTTTCCATCGCGCATAATTGGCGCAGGGTTAGCCACTCCCCGGCACCTACTGTACGCCTTTTCCTGGCACCGACCGAAATCAGCGGTGCCGGCACCGGTGTTTGTCAAAAACTGGGCGATTCACTTATTTTAATGCTCTAACACCGGCAACCGGTACCGAGTGGATTCAACCGGTGCTGGTACCGGGCACTTGCTCTAGACTAAAATCGAGATTGGGCAACACCTCGCTAATGCGGTCACGGGATTCATCAAAATCTCATCTTGAGTGGAGTAGAGTAGAATTTAATTTAATGGCTGATTGAACATCATTCTATTCTATTTTAATTTAAAAATGGGCTTCACAGACACTGATGCCGAATTTTCATTTCACGTCAACAAGGCATCGTCAATTCACCGTTTGCAATAGATAAAGAGACGATAATTTGAACATAACCAATGTCGTCAAATTCAAATGAGAAAACAAACCTTTTTTGTCTTTTTTGAACGAAGCTTTTCCTGTGCCTTTCATGAGTGCAATTCACTGGTGTTAATTTTGGAGCTTTCTGGGAGGGGTTTGCTACTTCTGGGAGGGTCATGAATGGGTGGAAAAGATCACGGCTGAACCTGGGATCAGTGAAAGCCCGAATCTCGTAACTATACCACAGAGTTTGTCTCCTTTCGTCAAGCGGAACCTTTTTTTAGGACAAGTCCTTGCTTGAATTAGGCCTAAAGTTAAAGTTAAAAAAGTGCATTTACTTTAGTGCCGGCGGAGCAACTCGCTGGATAACAGACGTAGAGGACCGCTGGAAGATGGCAAATTGGTAGGAAATCTAGAATTAATGGACCCGTCGTACGTATAATCACAATGCATCCTACTTCCGTAATTGCATTCATTGATTCCTAAGCCCGGAGACACATATTTCATACGTTACACTCTAAATCCGCTAACGACAGCTCACTAATCATTGCAATGTCCACGATTCACTACTTTCCATGCGCATTATGCTCTCGACGAGTATTAGCGTATCATGATATTGATGCGTGAAACCGGTTATTTGAATTCTGCCGAGTTTTTGCTAGAAGTCAGTGGACCTGGGAAAAGGCTTAAAACAGCCAAAGCCATGGATAATTTTTTAAAGCGGATCCTAGTTTTACAGTAAATAGCTTTGAGAATTGGAACATAAGCAGTAAACAGTGCGAGGTGTGTTTCAAGAGATGCTCAAGTACTTCGTGCTTCATTTGCGCTTGTAAAAGCAATTCATGAGGTATTTCTCCTCTTCCCGCTATAGCGTAAAAGCCAAACTTCATCTTCCACATTCCAAGATGGCTGAGGCTTCCCACAGTCGAGCCAACCCTGTCAGATTTCCATGATAGTGATGAAGCTAGTTTTGACACATTTCCTATACAAGTCTCCCCTTCACTGCACGTAGCAGCAGAGGGCAGAAATCCGGTCTCTCTTATCCTCAAATTAACTTAAATCGCATTGTCCAGCGACAAAGGTGCCAATGCTCCTGTAGAGTCGCTGGTGGTGTGATGATTTTTTGATTGGATTTCGTCATTGGTATGTGGACAAAAATGTCTGGTCGCTGACTCCGCTGCATCCCATTCGTACTTCCAGGCTTTCGACAACCATTCCTTGTTCAACTTAACTTTGAGCGTGTTCCGCCCTTCTAATAATAGTAACTATTTATATTTACTATTTCCGTTCCAACCTCACCAAAAGTTACTACGCTGACCGTTCTAACCTTCTCGAAATAGTAACTAACAGAAACTATTTGCTTACCACGCTCGGGAGCGTACTAACTACGGATCTCTGTAACGTGATTGGTCGGATTCGCCCGTGGCATGATATTCTGCTGGAAAATAGAAAAATCGTTCCAGCCTTGACGACAAAAAGCCAGAATTTGTGACGTCATGCGTAGTAACTACGGTAAGTAGGGTGGAACACGCGCTTTGACTATACTTCAAATACTCTAAATTCCTACTTCGTCTCCAGAATTTCCATAGTAACGGTAAAATATTTCGTAAGTTTGATGTCCCCGATGTAACAGCTAAGGTGGCAGACCTTCACAGGAGGGAGACGGAATCGACATTCTCTCGACTTTCGCCCCATCATCATTTCGTCAGTTTGATTGAGTTTTTGTCTCTTTTGTCCGCTAGAATAGTATCTATTGCTTTCCAGTCATAACTGTCAATCACTCTCCTCTTTTCCTGTAGCCGAGCCATTCGATTACATACTGTTTCTCTCAACTATGTTATTATGGCACCCTTCAAGATTATGGAATCTGGCTTGTTCAACGCCCTAGACTTCCAGACGCTTTTGATCTGGTTTCATAGAAGCCCGACGACAGCAGATATTTGAATCGACAACTGACACTATTTACTACATATGTTCCAAGATTCAAAACTATTTGAATACTGTGAAACTAGGCTTTGCTTCTAACAAATTCAACAAATCCACGGCTTCGGCTGTTTTAAGCCTTTTCCCAGTCAGAATGCAATTACGGAAGTAGGTTACATTGGCATTGTAGGTACGACGGGTCCTTCAAGGTGTTGCTACATACTTACATTGAACAGAAGAGCTGGGCTTGGTGTTAGTCTCTTAATGTGAACGTATGAAAGAATGTCCACAAGATGGCCCTCGCGACTTGCTACGTAGCATAGCCTGCAAAGTAATACGGATAAGTTGTGGTTTTCTACGTATGGTCGACACAGGATACCAAGCAGCTACCGGCGAAAGAAAAACTTATCTCTAAAACTGAAACACGTAAACGATCACACTTCAATGAGCAGAAAGAAGCAGGGGTGGCCCAAAGGGGGGGGGGGGGTGATTTCCCTCCCCTGTCTTTGGCTAAGTCGTTTATTTTGGCCGAACCAAGGTCCCGAGCGCTCATTTTAGTAAAAGACAATCCGAGTCCTTTGAAAAAGTTGTTAAAGTTTAACTGAACAGGCAACTTATTTTTACATCTTAGATTCAAATACATTGAATTATTACAACACCTATTGGGGATTTTCATTCTGTCCACAGTAGTCTTCCGTAGGGACGTTGGGAATGTGGACGCTTTCCCATGGTGAATCCGTCCACAATTCGCCCGCGAAAATCACTGCACTATCACTACACAAGACACCTCACTATCTAGCCCTAGTTTTGGCACTGCAGACTGCAGACACTTCTTTGTTCATTTGATACACAATTTATTTACTCGTTTGCTGCTGGTATTGTTGCCAAATGTTCCAGGCACCATAGAGATATCACAAAAACGGGAAGAGTGGCAAGCACAATGGGATAATCGATTATTTGGAAATATCAGAAAAACAAACTAACGCTTTTTCATCGGGTTTTCAAGATTACTTAAGCGAACAAGTGATGGGTAACTAGACTGTAGTATCCTAGCCCTTTTCGGTTAAACTTTAATATGGGGTCTAGCCAGCTTCAGTCGTAAATCCGCCCAAGTCAAAGGCAAGCCGAGTCGTTTAAAGCAGGTCTAATATTCCTGTCAGGTCAGAGACATGATTCTGGATATCGACGAAGGGTCTGGAGTGGCGCAGCAACTCGTCTTGTTTTAAAACCTGTTTTGTTCGCGTATGATTTGATCTCATAGATCTTTCAGATTTAGCATGTCAAATAACTGTAGAGTAGTTTTTAAAGTAAAGTCTGACTGGATAACATGAATAAACCAAAAACGAGAGACAAGGTTATGTGCATTCTACAAATTCTACAAATTCTACAAACCAGTTTTAAGTCGCGTCATTTCTATTGAAGATTCATTGTAGTTTAACCTCCCTTTATTTTAGTTATGAAAGTAGCCTGCTGTATGTCGAACTGTGTTGATTTGTCGTTTAGGCTTGAAATTTTTGAGGTTTCAACACACATTAAAGGCTAGAATTTGTACGGTAAGCAGGTAAATTCTAGCAGAAAAAGGCAGATACAAAAATTTCGCCTGCGGCACTTAATTTAATTTGTCCTGGGTACGGGCGTTGGAAGCCCCCCCCCCCCCCCCCCCCCGGTCTGAGTGCTTCGTGCCACCCCTGGGAAGAAGGATGGATAAACTAAGTCCGCCAGCAGCCCCACCCTACCGGCCTACCCGATAAAAGCAGATTGGAGTGGAAATATAATGCTAGGTCTTGATTAAACAAACAGATAGGAACCGACCAACAAGACGCGAGCTTTTTAATTCCCATTCTATGGCACTTGCCTTCCGGCCAAGTGCCATATAGTGATCACTTTTCCGTCGGTCGGTCGGTCCGGTGATCGCGAGTTAGGGTACTTCCAGATGTGCTAGGAAGATCAAACTAATAGTCACTTCCCTAATTCTACCATCGTGGGGGGGTGGAGGGAAGGGGAATCTGGAATATTAAGACATACGTAACTTCTGGATCGGTGATCAGATCTAAATGGAACTTGATATGGGGAAAGAAAACATGCCTCACAGTCACATGTCCCATTTTACGTCCAAACCGTATCTGAAAACTGTGGGGGGAGTTGGAGGGGGGCCACCGGAAATATCGTGACAGGCTTAGAGTCGAGGGATTGGGATGAAACTTGGTGGTAAGAACAAACACATATCCTTGATACATCGTTGACACAACCGGATCGGAGCCGGGCACTGTGTGTGTGGGGGGGGGGGGGAGGGGGGCTGGATCCTAGAATTCCGGTTGTCACAGGTTAAAGTACTTCCAGATGTGCTAGGATGATGAAACTTGGCAGGCATATCAGGGACCTGACCAAACTGACTTGGAAATAGTCACTTCCCTGATTCGACCATCGTTTGGGGAGTCGAAGGAGGGGGAATCCGGAATATTGTTTCGAACGGGTTATCGGATCTGAATGAAACTTGATATGTCGAAAGAACACATGCCCCACCTGTCCCATTTTATGTCCGGACCGGATCCGACAACTGGGGGGGGGGGTTGAGTGAGGGTACCGGAAATATCGTGACACGCTTAGACTGGAGGGATGGAGATGAAACTTTGCGGGAAGAGCAAGCACATATCCTTGATGCATCGTTGACATAACAAGATCGGATCCGGAGACTGTGGGGGGGGGGGGGTCTGGGTCCCGGATTTTCAGTTATCACGGGTTAAGGTATTTCCGGATGTGCTAGGACGGTGCTATTACCTACTGCGTATGCTTGCAAGTGTCATATGAGCTCACAGCTCTTGCTGTCTTATTTTCGACACAATCCCTCTATCCGACGACATCTAGGGAGAATTCAAACCTGCATAGCACTATCTTCGGTTGTGCCGGCAGTCTCCAGACGATTTTCTTTGTCAATACTGTCTTCCAGGAGTCTTGGAATCTTACATTATTTGTAATACAACAGGGCTGGTATAGGGTATCCAAAAATCAGGGGTTTGTGGTAGACTGCTACAGCATCACACGTACACTGTACTGAAGCTGTCCAAAGGCAAAGCTTTGCTAGCATGCGGAAAGATGTCGACTTCTTACCTCCCTCCAACAAACAAGGTCCCGTTGGCAGAACCGAAGGTTGAAATACAGACGGCTAACGGCATTAGCCACGCAAACGAAGCAAGTGCTCTAGCACCAAAAGTCTGCGGAAGAATAAGACGTAACTAATAAGCAGCACCAGACGTAGCACCAAAGCATCATGGCGTTTACTAAAGACAATTTTGAACAACTTTTTTTTTATTTTGTAATGTGGATTATGTGCCTTGAGATCAGGATATGTCGGTATTTGAATTGTAAGTGATTAACCTTTGTACTTTTCCTCCTAATAAAAGCCTTTAACTGATTAAATGTACTATTTTGATTATGTTTCAGAGGGAATTATCAGCAGAAATCATTTCGTTATACTTCCCCTTGTGTCAGCGTTAAAATTTAAATCTTTGAGTGATACACCTCGTTGCAGATCTGCTGTAAGAGTTACGGCAAGGGATAATGTTTCAACTACTAGAGGGAGTTACTTCTGCTTGGAATTACGGGGTGACACATTCAAAGGCGATCAGGTAAAGTGTGGAATACAATAAGGCCCTTAAACAACATTACAACTGCGATCAATCTTCGCCCGGACTAAAGTTACCAGGCCAAAAGTTTTTTGCAGGTCAACTAACAGGTTGGTATCGCAAAACACAAAGGACGAACATAAATGACGATGGTAGGCTACAGGGCGACGATGAGGACTGGACGGTTACGGATCTGTCTCTTCAAAGCAGGACACCCTGGGTACTCTGCTCAACTGGTTCACGCCGGTAATCAATAACAAAAGCAACATTTCAGAAACAGAACATGCTCACAGCACAATTGCAGAAGTCCGTGTTTGTGTAATAGTAATAGTATAAGTTCCTTGAAAAGACGAACAGGATCGTGTGCTTGCGGACTGGAATTCCTGCCCGGATTTTCAGCACCATCATCATTTCCATAAGGAATAGTGGAGATTTTGTCAGCTTTATGACGAAGTTGAAGAAAATCAGACCGGGAAATCCTAATCGTATGTTCGCACTATAACCGAAGAGAGACAAAAGCAGAATTCTATTTTGTTTTCGTCAAAAGGAAAAGCGTTGAGAGACAAAACGGTAACGAGATGCTCAGCTTTAGGCGATTTCAGGATACCTATGACATCGCAAAAGTTGTCCGTCTGTCCGTCCATCTGTGCGCGCTATAACTCTCGAAGGGAATGAGATATTTTGATGAAACTTGGCGTGAGGATTCTTTGGATCAAGAGTAAGGTCGAGTTCGTAGATGGGCTATGCAGCCCTACATTTAGGGGTGGGGGAGGGGGTATAAATTAAGGGGCAAATGAAATATTTATAAACAGATAATGTGATAGTCGATTATGGGATAAGAAGACACGCTGAACACGATGGTGAAAACCATTTTGTCATCGGACAAGTAACTTCACCCGGAATCCGGCCAAAAACCGAAAAGATTGTTAAAAGTAAAAGTTTTATTTGAAGTTGATTAAATGTTCGGTTTAGACGTAAGAAGACATGCTGAATACGATGATAACCTTTTTTTCGCCGGACAAGTAGTAAGCCCGGATCCGGTCAAAACCGGAAGTTGTTTAGATGTCCGATTTAGAGGTAGGAAGACATGCTGAAAACGATGGTGAAAACCATTTTCTCGCTGGGCAAGTAGTTCGCCCGGAATTCGGCCAAAACCGGAAAAACTGTTAAAAGTAAAAGTTTTATTTGGAGTTGATTAAATATTCGATTTAGGGGTAAGAAGACATGCTGAACACTTACGTGAAAAGTATTTTCTACCCGGACACTTGTTCGCCCGAAATCATGCCAAAACCGGAAAAGTTGTTAAAAGCAAAAGTTTTATCTGAAGTTGATTAGATGACAGATTTAGTCTAAAAAGAGACGCTGAATCTGTATATGATAATCTTTTTTTACCGGGACATCTAGTTCGCTCGGAATCCGGTTGAAACCGGATGAAACCGCTGAATTCGTTTCTGAACTTTCTTGTTTTTCTAGCCAAGTATGGTAGTTCGTTCGGAATTCGGCCGAAACCGGTAAACACACATTCTGAATCCATATCTGAACTTGGTTTTCTTAGATGACCAGTAATTTGCCTTACTCTGTTTCTAAATTTTAAAAGTCAAAATTTCCAAAAAGTCCGACGGACACTGGATCCGGCGAAAACAAATCCTAATTGTCCGCATCAAATATTCAATTTTTGGGATCCCATCGGAACCTTTGGTCTTGTTCTAATGGTTATGTTAATTTCTTATTACGGAAAAATGAAAATTAAAGAAGAAGTTCCAACGATAACGTGGATCTTCTACACTTCAGCTGGATACATGACTAAACTTCGTAGCATTGAATTCCCCGAACGCATCCGCATCCCACCAGTACCAGTTCGTCGTTCCAATTGTGATATGTTGCAACTTTGCACAATACGAACCAATTATGAGACGATTTTCTGCTAAAAGCAAATTGTTACAAAAGCTTAGCGGGGTACTTTCATATCATCTACTAGTAATCCGGCTTTCGCGCCATCTACCGCTTCGACTAGAACGCAAGAAGAGTAGTCGCAGACAGATTTGTGTCCCCGCTAAAACAGTGCGAACACACGATGAGGATCGGGAACTCCCGGGCAGGAATTCCTGCCCGGATTTGCGTCACCATCATCACTTCCATATGGAAAGTTGAAATTTTTTCGACTTGATGATGAAAGTGCAGGAAATCCGGCCGGGAGATCCTCATCGTGTGTTCGCACTTTAAATGGTCGAAACGGATCGGCCGGCGATACTCTATATGACTAAGTTTAAAACAAGCCAGTGATCCTCAGGAAGAAGGAGTAAACGTGTCAGTACGACTCAAACTCAAAGACTCAATCCTGTGTCAATCAATCACCGCAATCTTTGGCAGCAGCTGTGACACCACTTCTGCCTTTCTTCCGATAGCTACCCGGAGAGGCCGGAGATTTTGCATCGGCAAGGAGACATAGTCATCAAGAGTATTATGACGGCCACGAGGAGTTCTTCGCCTGTCGAAAAGTTGTCCGACGCAGAAGACCCATACTACGTAGTGAGATGAAATGGAAACGATTAGGCTACTGGCTTTTTAGTTCCTATCCTTGGTTATATTCTTCATGTTTTCCGATGGAATGTTTGGAATGGCTTTGCCCCTTAAAAACAGTCAGAATTGTTATCAAATTTCGAAACAACGCATCCGTCTAAGCGAAAACTTTACTTAGCAACTTTACACAATTTAAAGAACACCACGAGAGCCCTTAAGCATTGGATAACATGTATGGAAGATAACGGGGGTTACTCACCTACCAGCGGTGAACTGGGACCCGTTTGCTGCGCCGAACGTCGACATAGCCACCGCCAAGGGCATAAGGAACGCCGCTGGACCCAGCACACGAAATCCCCAGTCCTAAAGCAGAAACACACAGATTTGGGCCTGCATGCGCTAAGTGACTAGTGAAAAGAAGCGATGCACACGCGGGAATGCAAAACGGGAGCCATGCGGGGTGCGGGAAGCTGTTCGGATTACGCCCTAAACAGATGGAGCAGAGTCGACGCCGTTTGCATAGCTTTCCATTGCATATGCAACATAATCAGTTCTGTTCATGGTTTGTAGCAGATGATCAGAGTCAGACAAATCGCGAACTGGGATTCCTGCCAGTATTTTCGACACATTCCGTATGAAAAAGCCGAGACTTTTCAGCTTCTTGAACGGTAAAAACTGATCCTCCGTCCACAATATCAACCATGTTGAATTTGCAATGGTCAAGAACAAACTAAGCTGCCGGTTTTAACCTCCGTGTAGAGTAGGCCAGTGAAAGAAGCTAAGTAGCCTATCGACTTTCGAACAAAGCCACACGTGATTCTAAGCAGGTGGGTATGTTCGTTCGCTTCGATTAATCTAGTTTCTTCTTTTTCGAGCGGTTTTCTTTCAATGAGCAACTTTGACCCATATTTGCAATGATCCCAGTGCTTTAATGCAGTTTCAGAAACCTTCCTGAGCTCAAACAAATATAGCCTATCCAGATTAATTTATTCTCCTGACCCCTTTTCACCAAACATGGCGAAACTTCTCCCATTTTCTTATCAAAGTGAAAGCTTTCTTATTGCCGAAAACAAATACTTACAGAGAAAGGCGATTAGCTTTGAAACTCTGAAGAACTAGATAAATATCAGGAAAGCTTTTCGACCGAAAAAGAAGGGACAATAAGCTCTCCTCAATGAGAAGAAATAAAGGCTATTGATTCGTGTCAACCAACGGCTGAAGCTAGATCCTACAACCGCGACAGATTCTTTCGACGCAGGCCTACTGAACTTCAGATACCAACATTGAAGTTTCGAAGGCGTCGTAGTGACATCATCAACGTATTTCGGATTGTTAAAAGAATATGATTTTGACCCCAATTTGTTTTCCAAATTTAATCACTACCATATAACCCGCAAACACCGTTATAATCGTGCCATTTGAAACAACGTAAAAAATCGGCACGTGTTCATTCGTTAATAGGGTTACTGAATCGTCTATCAGAAGAAGTAGTAGGTTCAGAGAGTGTCCAAATGTTTAAGCGTGCAATTGTCGACACCTCTTTTTATTCAGTAGCTTTTGTAACCCGTTTGTTTTGTTTTTACGGCACTCGCCCTTCGGCCAAGTGCCATATACCGATCGAAATTCCGTCGGTCCCACATTTGCGAGTTAGGATACTTCCAGGTGTGCTAGGATAATGAAACTTGGCTGGCATATCAGGGACCCCACCAGTTTAACTTGGAAATAGTCAGGGTGACCGGATTTTAATGAAACTTGATATTCGGAAAGACCTATTATCTCAGATGTCCCATTTCAAGTCCGGACCGGATTCGATGAATATGGGGGTGGGGGGGGGAGTTGGATGGAGGAACCGGAAATCTTGTGACACGCGAGTGGAGAGATCGGGATGAAACTTGGTGGGAAGAACAAGCACACGCCCTAGGTACATCATTGACAGTACTGGACCGGATTCGGTTGCTGTGGGGGGAGTTGAAGGGGGGTTCTCTGGGGTTGAGGTACTTCCAGGTGAGCTAGGCGATGAAACTTTGCAGGCATATCAGGGATCCGATTAAATTCACTTGGAAATAGTCAGTTCCCCGATCCGACCATCGTGGGGGAAGTGGAGGGGGAAGAATCCGGAATCTTGATGTGTGTGTAACTTCCGAATGGGTGGTCGGATGAAACTTGATCTTTGGAAAGACCTCGTGTCTCAGATGTCCCATTCCAAACTCCGGGCAACAACCGATGAATCCGGGGGGGGGGGTCTTGTGACAGGCTTGGAGTGGAGCGATCGGGATGAAACTTGGTGGGAAGAGAAGCACAAGCCCTTGGTACATTAGTGACAGAAACGGACCGGATTCGAGCATTGTGGGAGAAGTCGGAGGGGGGGGGGGTTCCGGAATTGTGGTGATCCAGAGTTAAGGTACACCAGGTGGGCTAGGACGTAAAAGCTTAACGCCAATAAAAAAAAAAATCAATGAAACTTGGCAGGCATATCAGGGAGCCGACCGGATTAACGTGGAAATAGTCAGTTCTGCGATCCAACCATCGGAGGGGGGGGGGGGGGAGGGAGGGGGGATCCGGAGTCTTAAGATGTGTACAATTTTCGAACAGGTGATCGGATCATAACCGAACTTAATAATTTGGAAATTGGGAAGATCCCGTTCCTCAGATGTCCAAATTCAAGTCCGGACCGGATCCGACAAATGTGTGTGTTTGTGGGGGGGGGGGATCTTGTGAGACGCTTAGAGTGGAGGAATTGAGACGAAACTTGGTGTGAATGACAAGGACAAGTACAGATAGATCATTTACAGAATCAGACTGGGTCCGGGCACTGTGTGTATGTATGTGTGTGTGTGGGGGGGGGGGGGTAAGATACTTCCAGGTGGTCCAGGACGATGAAAATTGGCATGCGTATCAGAGAACCGACCAGATAAACTTGGTGATGGTCAGTTTCCCCAGTCAGACCTGCTTAAAGTGCACATTATGAGTTGAAGCACAAAAATCTTACTAGAAATGATATTTCCACAAAGTATTTGAAAATCTATTGCGCCTTGGTTGAAAAGCCGCAAAGTAAAAAAAAAAGGTTTTGAGCAGACGATATATTTTTTGCGATCCCCAATGGCCCCTGATCATTTCTCCCTGAAGGGTTTTGGTTACAAATGATTTTTTAGCGCCCTCAAAGTGCGCGTCATAGCCGCAAAGTGCAAAAAACTACTTTTGACCAAACTATAGATTTTATGATCACCATGGCAAGAGCTCGTGATCAGTCGTGCCTCAGCGGTATTGCTTACAAATGATTACAGTAAACATACGTATTGACACACTTTCATCCTCTGACACAACTTGGAAGTGCCATATGAGCATCTAGCTCTTGTTCTTGGTTTAAGTTGATTTGTATTAATGTGTGGTAATGGCGACGAGCTAAAAGTTTAACGTAAAATATATTAAGAAATAAATATACGAGATGTGCAACTGCTTTCGTGACACGATTTTTTGTGGCCAGAAGCAAAAAAGCTGCCCGACGAACGCGGCTTCGTATCCGAGTAGGGGATCCCAGCGCCACACGTTTCACTCCGTGGCATTTAAACT
The DNA here is from genome assembly GCA_023053575.1 of Branchinecta lynchi. NCBI lineage: Eukaryota > Metazoa > Arthropoda > Branchiopoda > Anostraca > Branchinectidae > Branchinecta > Branchinecta lynchi. Next base: position 10,615,507 of record JAKZAP010000007.1, read on the forward strand.
TTATGTCGATATTTTCTGCTCTATCTAGCGAATGACTTTCAGGTTCTGTCGGTACCCAGCTTTAACTTACAGTTAATTGACACTATCAGAAAATTTGTCATTTAGTGTTACCATCACTACGAAATTCGGTCCCTGTGTGAACTGTCATGCAGTCATCGTCAGGTGAGGTCACACGAAAGGTTATAGTTTTTACGTCGCCATGATTTTGTAAGAAATATAGGTAGCGATAACGAACCTTAAGTCAAAAAGGTGCACCAGTATTTAGGTACCTAGTCCAACATTTGAATAGCTCCAGCAATGTATCCTCAATACCGCAATTACTCAGCCGGGACTAACCGTCGCCAAAAAAAAAAGGAAAAGCGGGACCCCAGATCTGATTTCTTCTTTTCCTCCTTGACAAATTTCGATGTACTATGTTCACAATCCCCCGGTTGCTCGGTGGTAGGGTACTGGACAAGAAAGCAAAAGGTCCTGGTTCAAATTGCGGCTGAGGAGCATTTCCGTCATTCAATATTTATCCAATACTCCATGTCGTTTCGTAGAGTACGGTCTGGGGAAAATCCTTTACTCTGAACAAAAAGTTTTCAATGTTTTAACCATTTTCGACAGGATTTTCATCGTCCGCTCATTTTCAAAAGAAATTCGAAAAAAAAATGTAAATAATTGTAATTCTTTATTTTAAACCTCTCGCTAATTTTCCACCCTTTCCATTAAAAATCAAACTCAGAACAAGGCCTTAGGTGTGTTGGGGGGGGGGGGGGTATCCTTAGCAAAGAGAATGTCTGACCGTTTGAGCCACACTATTCCAAGGCTGTACTAGTTTGTTCTATCTCAGATCGCCCTCCCAAAACGATCTATAGTAGGTTGATCCCAGTGCGCTATAAGAAAACTCTAATCGTCTATTCAAAGGGTACCGACCGGGTTTCCTTTCTTGCTTACGCAGCGAAATTAGAAGGGCAAAGAGAAGCTCTTTCCTGGTGGGAACTAGGCTAAAGCAAAACCAAAGTGTCGCAAGAAAGTCATCCAGGTTGGTGATGTCGGAACCGGGATCGACTAAAACCAGGAAGGGAAGGGAACGCGAGAAGAGCAGGAAGGCATACTAAAACTAGGAAGGGCATACTAAAACAAGGAAGGCTGTCACCAGAATTAAAAACTGGAAAGCCGCACCATTCCCTTCCTCTGTTTAGTATTCTTTGATGGGTCGGCAACGTTTCAAATTCAAAGTTCACTTCCTTTTAGTATCCTGACGTCGGTAGGCATTAAGTTCAGTGAATCGGGAATTATAATAATGTAATTTTCCTTTTCATTTCTCATTCTGACGGTAGGCGACTAAAATCCTCCGAGTCAAGCGAGGGGTCGGCAGCCAAGATATTTCAAGTCCACCATTTCCTTCCTCGTTTTAGTACCTGTAAAGTACTAATACGAGAAAGAAAATTTTGAATTATCCTTTTTTGCAACTTCGGCAACTAAAATGCTTCCGAGTCATCGACTGATCATCTGGGAACTGTTTGGCACAGAAGCTATCTCTCAAGGTACTAAAACGAGGAAGGAAATGGTGGACTTGTGGACTGAACTTAATGCCTACCCATGTCAGGATACTAAAACGAGGAAGGGATGGTGAACTTCGAATTTGAAAAGTTGCCGACCCCCTCAAAGAATACTAAAAAAAAGCGAACGGTGCGGCGAATTCTGGCAACAGCCTTCCTGGTTTCAGTATGCCCTTCTTGGTTTTAGTCGATCCCGTTGGAACCTATTCAAGAAACAGAAGTACAGGCCGAAAGACTTACCACTGCAACCGCAGGAGAGTTTATCATCTCCATTGGTGAAAGAACAGCGAGGTAAGCCACATTGACCAAGATGTAGCAGCCAGTGACAAGGGGAAGTCCGATGATAATAGCACGTGGGAGGTTTCTGTAAATAAAAAGAATACGTGAAGTTTCAAGGAGAAACATTCCAAAGCTTAAGCATTGAAACCAGGCAGGTTATTTCACTTGTTTTGAAGAAAACTAAATAGGGGTTTTGAATCCGATGCACGCTAGATTGTTTGTCTGAGCTGGTTGTTCACATTAAGTTTATACTTTTCAGTTTTTAAGAAGACAAATGAAACAACTATAGTACAGGCTCCATCTTTTTCAGGCGAGGTGTAGAACACTCACTCCACCACCAATGACGGGGGCTTACTGAGGCGTTTGCCTAAGTGAAAAATTAGACAACAAGAAAACTCTCAGGCCAAAGTCAACTTGACAAAGTTTATGTGATTTTGCCCGATTTTTGCCTGAGCACGTTGAGTTACGTTGCTTCTGACAGTAGTTAAACATTAAATTTATGAATTGTACATAATGTATCTGTGCTAGTATTGTTTTATTTATTTTAAGAAACCAAAACTGCATAACTGTTTAATGCAGCCCCGCGTAACATAAACTGCATCGAAAATCATGTGAAGTAATCTGAAAGTTATACTATGTATAGGATATTTGCATGTCAGTGTATCTTTTTGACATTTACTATGCTAACGAAGAATTTTTGAAAAGGTGAGTTCAAATTATCCAGTTTTCTTATCTTTAGTGTTTTTTTTTAGCTTATTCCCTAAACTAAAGCCGACTATCTGTACGTCCACAATATATTCACTAAAATTATAATCTATCGAGCATCCTTTTTCAGGCTGAACAACTACGGAAACATCACACCCGCTTGCTGTCCCTTCAAAATGAGGAAGGATAATTCGGTTTTCCCCAACGGATTCCATCACAAAGCTGAAAAAACCTCAAGTTCTCCGTACAACTGATGAATTTGCCGAAAGTTTTGGCAGAAATTCCAGTCCAAAACCGCCGGACATAATCGTATGTCCGAACAGCTTAATGTTTTGGTTGCTAAAAATTTATGCAGGCTACATAAATCTTGCAATCTTGGCACCCCTTTTGGTTTTGCTTGAATAAATTATTCTAGCAAGCAACAATTTTGGATCTGTTTACGTCTCAAGGAGCAAAGCAAAAAGTATGTTACTGTAGCCAGATGCAGCCATCTGTCAGACTTGTCCTGGGTTGCCACAGAGATAATACAGTGGTACCAAGCCGTTGTTAGCTATAAATGATCTGAACATATTTACCGACTGGCTAGCCATTTTTACCGACGCGTTTTCTGAAAAATCGACTCTTGTTAAGAAAAATCGCGTTGCTTTGCGCTGTTTCATATTTGTTTCCGAGCGGCCGGCAACATTGGGATTGGGGGGCCTCCCCCCCCCCCATACGTGACGCCGCTGCAGTGGTCTATCGCATACGCCGAAGTTCCTCATCGTCTTGTTGAGAAGAACAACTGCTAGTTTGCGATTGGCTCTTCGGCAGATTTACAGACCACAAATGGGTAAATTTTCTGCCAGCGGAATGAAGATAGTGTCTTCGGTGGTATGAAGGTATAGAACAGCCTTGTTCTATACCTTCATATTCCCGAAGACACAGAACAGGGGGGATAACGGGTTGTATACACATGTGCATTTATAAAGAGCTAATATGGTGCAAAAAAAAAACATTCAGAAACTTTTCTCCCGACGAAAAGAAGAGTTTTGAATTTGAAGTGGTTGAGGTTATAGTGGTTGGTGGTGAGGAAATAGTGGTTGAGGTTATGGTTTCGTTTTGTTGTTGTTTCCATGGCCCTTTGTGCTTTTACAGAAGTAAATCTTATCTTTTCTTATCTTATCTACGATTACAGGGTGTAGAAAAATAGTAAACGGGTCTACAGAAGGATTGCACTGAAAGTTCGACCAGAAAGGATGATAAAAGTGTCCGATCCTATTGGCGGACTAGGTTATTGTTAACTCAATCCTTTTTGGTCACTTAGGTTGAAGTCCCTCTATTCGCCAATCACAGTGAAGCGCTTACAGGCAGAGTCGACCTTACACGGGTCATGTGAAACCTCGCAAGACTAATGGTTCGGTAAGGAACTACTGACTGAATTCCGACTGGAATTCCTGCCAGGATTTTCGGCACCATCATTATAGTTTAGTACGGAAATGTTGTACATATTTTGAATTTCAGATGAATTAAAAAACGATCGTGAAAATCTGATCGCTAGTCTATACCTTGCAGAACTTGCAGAAGCCCAAGTACCCGACGGAGATAGCTCGAGAGGTTTACACCAAATCGAGAGTAGGTTGTGGGTGCGTGTGTGTCGGGGGGGGGGGGGTCAATGTTGTTGGTCAATCGGTTAGTCGGTCAAGTCGCGGCGCCACAATTTTCTATTCGGGAAAACAAAACATCCGAAAATAAAGCCATGTTATCGCAAATCTATTGAAATAAAGACCTCGGTCGGTAAATTCAGTGGTTGACAGGGACTGAAAACAACAGATGATGTCTTGAAAACCTCATTCAGTGGCAACTAATAGCTACAATACTTGCAAGAATGAGTCAGGCTACTGGCTGATCCCATGCGTCTGCCAGAATGGCTCCGACAAACTTGTGTGTCCATGTCCATAGGGCTAACACTCATGACGCCCACGATCACAATGCCGACTATAAATGCCCACAACTCATAATGCCCACGGCTGAGAATGCCGCGGTTCCACGACTCAAAATGCCCATAGCTTAAAACGCCCACGGTTCGCAATGCATTATTTCCGCTGTTCAGTCTGTAGTAAACTGGAATTAGCAATGGCTGAGAAACAAGAGTAGACCGAGTACCAGAATGGCAAATCGTGGGTTGGACTGGTATAATCTTAATTATAAGTGGCGTTTTTGATCGCCGATTAGTTCGGCGATAACGTAGCCGTCTAGCTTTTTGTTGTTTTTGACGTTCGCCGGAAGCCGATTGCCATAGCTGTATATCTTAATTTCTGTTTTTGTTCTGATCGGCTAACGTTTATCGCCTGAATTCCTGTCCATCACCGATCGGCCAAGGACTCGCCCTTTGCCGTAGACGTTGGGATTTCGTTTGACGATTTGGCGTTTCTTTCAAAAATGGAGGGAAATGAGGATTATGTTCTTTATATTCTGCGTTATGAGAACAGCCTCTTTGAAGTCCAACGTGAGTAGACATATCCAATGTGTAGGTTATCTTATAACAGAAGTACACTGCCAGCGAAACAAAATCCCGTTTTTGCGCATCCAAAAACAACGGCGAACGCCAAAGGCTATCGGCTATCGAAAACAGTATATAAGCACGAATCGGCAAACTCGCTTCGTCTACTGGTGAAATTTCATCGGCGATCAAAAACGCCACTGTAATCTAATACTCTGCTAAAAAAAAAAAAAAAAAAAAAAAATGAACCCAAACAGCGATCTCAAAAGTGATCTTCGTAATTAAGAACAACTCTTGCCTTTGTGGGGCAAGTTGACTGAAGGATTTGGATCGCCTAGTTTCACTTTCTGGGTTTGAACAATTGTATGTGACATTTCTTCTGCACTTTCACGCTAACAATTCTGAACTGATCGAAAAGAATAAAATAATTCCTTTTACTAACTTTTCCGTGCTAATACTGTTCCTTGTGATCTCGTTGTTCATTGTCCCAAGACATTTTGGCCTCTTGGACTCCCCTGTGTACAGTTTGTTTTGAACCAAGACTACTTTAGCCATCCCTGTCGGCATTTTGGCCTGTTGATATTTTTGGATGATTTCGATATCGGGGTCTTCTACTTCTATGGTGGGCATTTTGAGTCGTGGACATTTTGAATTCCGAGGGTGGGCATTGTGAGTGGGTATCGTGGTGATTTTGGGAACCGCCAGTCTACAGCTGGGATCCACATAGATGGAGCCATATCCGCAGCTGACAATCTGGGGCTCAAGAGGACAACCGAGGAAAAGTTGGTCAAATTATAAGTCTTCCGGTCGTACTGTGACCTCTTCTTAACAAAATAAGTATCTCTATGGCCATGCAAAACCACCTCTAACACTGAAACACAAACGATGGAAACACCAGCCCATAAACTGATCAAGAGGAGAAAGCCACGCCATCAATATTGCTTTCCGTGACACGACAATCCTAACCTATGTTTGAAAACTCGGTCTGTTTTTCACATAATATCTCTAAGCTTTTAATGCCCTTGGCTACTCGTAATGCCATACTCACACGTAAGGATTCTTCAGCTCCTCAGTCACGTAGTTCAAGTTATTCCTGAAAGAATGAAAACAATCGTTAAAACCGTAATTTAAAACAAAACAAGAATAGCTGCATTCTTTGCCATCAGGTCACCGGTGGCCTCTCGTGTTTCTTATCCGCTGTTTCGTGATGCACTCGTTACTACTTCCTCGTGCTCTAAAGTTTTTCTGAGTGGAGGGCAGACCGCGCAAGTGGGAAGTAACCGGAACAGCGGACTAAAGAATTCTTTAAGGCACACCTCGCACTGAATGAATGAATTTATTACATGCAGCCTAGTAATAAGGCATTTGCACAGTACACATACAAAAAAAAAGGATACAAATACAGACTATTTACTGTTTATGTTCCAATATATAAAACTAGTTAAATACTGTTTATGTTCCAATATATAAAACTAGTTAAATACTGCTTTGGCTGTTATAAGCCTTTCCAGGCCCATTGACTTCTAGCAAGAACACGGCAGAATTCGGATAATCGGGTTTCCGCGTCATTAGTATGACGCCCGGATACTCGTCGCGAACGTGATACGCAAACACGGCATGTGTGAAAATCAATGAGGTGCGGTTTAAAGCCAGGCTTCACCTTCTAGATTTTTCTTCCGGATTCCAGACAGCCGTTTTCGTCGAGACGGATCTGGAAGGTGAAGCCAGGCCAAAAACGTCTGGAAGTCCGGGGTGTTGGACACCCCAGATTCCGGATGTCTGGAAGGTACCATAGAGGCAATCCATTCGAGAGACATAACAAATATACAAGTGTAGGAAGGAAAGGGAAAGTGATTGACAGTTGTGACTGGGATGCAAGAGATATTTGAAATGCGAAGGGGACATCTAGGAAATGTTGAAGAATAGCAAAATTATCTGCCATCATTATCATGAACATCTGGAAGGGGTTGGCTTGACTATGCGGTAACTCCGGACGTCTGGTAATCTGGAAGGTGAAGCCTGGCTTTTAGTATAACATTAAAGTCGGGTCTCCGGGATATATGCAATCACGGAAGTAGGTTGCCTTTGAATTGTAGGCAGGACGGGTCCTTTAAACACCAGACACTGGAGACTGAAAATCCACCCGACACTACTGAAAGCGCTATGAACGTGCCAAATGTCTGAAATCGCCGACTTTTATACCCCTATTTACATTTACACACTGCGTCAACTCCGGGGGTGTTAACGTCCGTTTTTGTGATCCTGAAACGTAAGAGACCCATAACTTCGTAAAAGGTGTCCGTCCGTCTGTCATTCTACAGTCGACCATTCGCAACGAAAAGACAACTAAGAGAGCGACAGGTCGTCAGGTGTAAGATTCTTGGTTCGCCTCTCGATTTTTGGGCGTAACCTGCTACTTTTGGTCCGCATACATTTTGAGAAGTTTTACCCTTGGTTCACACTGCTGCAGCGTATACGACATTTTTTTTATCCTAAAACGTAAGTGCCTATGACATCGCAAAAGTTGTCCGTCTGTCCGTCTGTTAGCACGATGGTGAACACGACGGTGAAAACCATTTTTTCTTCGGTCAAGTAGTTCGTCCGGAATCCGGCAAAAACCGGAACGCTAGTTAAAAGTAAAAGTTTCATTTGAAGTGGATTAAATGTTCGACTGAAGGGTGGGAAGACATGATGAACACTATGGTGGGAACCATTTTCTCTCCAGACAAGTAGTTCGTCCGGAACCCGGCAAAAATCGGAAAGTTGGTTAAAAGTAAAAGTTTCATTTGAAGTTGATTAAATGTTCGATATAAGGTTACGAAGACATGATGAACACGATGGTGAAAACCATTTTCTCGCCGGACAACTAGTCCGTCCGGAATCCGGTCAAAACCGGAAAATTTGTTAAAAGCAACAGTTTTATCTGAAGTTGATTAGATGACTGACTTAGGGGTAAGAAGGGATGCTGTATATAAGAATCAATTTTTACCCGTATATATACTTAGTCCGGAATCCGGTTGTAACCGGAATTTCTTTTTAAGTGAAAGTTTTATTTAAAGTTGATCAGATGTTCTTTGTAGGGATAAGGAGATACGCTGGATTCGTTTCTGAATTTTCTTTTTTTCTGGACTAGTAGTTCGCTCGGAATCCGGGCGACACCGGAAAATTGGCAGAAGTAAAGCAGGAAGTTTCGGTCAGTATCGTCAAATTAGATATGGCTTTAGGTATATCTGAACTTGTTTTTTTCTGATGATTAGCCTGGCAAAGACTGGATCTGGCGAAGACAAGACTCAATTGTCTGGATCAAATATTAGATTTTTGGGATCCCATTGACACCTTTGGTCTTGTTTCTTTGATGTTTCGAGGTGCGACAGAATAGCAAGAACCTTCCCACCACCACGCAGAAGCAAAAGGGAAACGAAAATATTCATCGCGATTATTCTGCTAAAGGACAAAGGAGCCCTTGGGGAAATGACGTCTGAACGGGGAGATTACTCTTCTGAATACCACCCAGTATTATAAAGTCAAAGCTATAAGTCATCTTGTTCAAAACATGTTAATACAAGTTTATTCAGAAGGTATTTTGCAATCAGCAATCCTAGGATTTCAATTTAAACAAGGTAGAGCAACTTTTAGTCTTGGAAATTAACTAATCTTTGTCTTTGTCGGATCAGTTGAAATTTTTCAACGCATCCGACATTGCGACAAAAGGCAAAGTTCTCCGTCGCTTGCCTTACGATTTATGTCGCATGACGCAGAATTTTTCGCGAAATTGCAGCAGTGTGAACCACGGGTTAGAGCTGATGCGCTTTGATGCTGTATCCATTTCTGAACTTTATTTCTCGCCGGACAAGTATTATGATCGGAATGCGCAGAGAACCGAAAATTTGGTAGAAGTAAAGGTCGATATGAGGGTAAAAAGACATGCTGAATCCGTGTTAGAAGTTTATTATTCTGTTGGACAGTTAGTTCGCCAGGAATACAGCTAAAATAAGGAATTTACTCAAAGTTAAAGATTTTTCTAAGGTAACTATTCTTAAGTTGAACCGTGGGTAGTGCAGTCAACTAGTGGTAAACAGGAGGTATATCTACGTCTGAACGGACGCTATGTCTATCTGGATACACCACCCGCAATAAACCTTACGGGATTTCCTTGCAGAAAGGAGGGTACCAGCTCTATAAGATTTCAAGTGAGAGACATTCCCAGCCCACTTCTGTCTGGTGAACAAGGTTTAAGGATTTCACTTTCAAGCTACTCGGTGGTTCGGTCGGAAACGCGTCGGTTTACAAACCGAAGGTCAGAGGACTAAAATCGCGCTTCAGTAATGCTTTTTCAGTTCACAAAGTTCGATGTTAAACTTCCACATCCAACGTTCACATATATAATCCGAGTTGAACAATCGATGCGAAATTCGCACCCGGATCTGAATTACACTGAAAAATGATCGCGGCCAAATGTTCTCGTTTGAAACTATCACAACTTGAGTATCTGGCTTTGTATGTATCCGGCCCATGATGCTTTCAACTCCACATTAAACTATTTGAACTCAACTCATCCGACCTCTAAAACTTCTCCGTAATAAAATGTACGACCGTTCAAATTTATGTGGGAGCTGTAATAGCCACAACTTTTTATTTTAGTTGCTTGTCCCCATACTTAAAGTAATAGTTGTGATGATGAAAGTGAAATGAATTTTTCAAATATAACGGTACCTGGCCGTGGTATCAAATACAACCGTAACTGCGAAAACGATTTTAGACCGTCCTATTAGATACCATGGTATCTGCAAAAAACGCAACTAATGACCTCTTCACAATAAAATGGTTCAGGAATGTTGTTTCTCAAAAATAATAACACATTCCCCTGAAATAAGTAACTGTCAAATTGGCGCTTTTTGCTTTGTCTAGACTCATGCTTTTTGAAGCGGAATTTTGCACCAAAATATCTGTAAACTATGCGCGCATGGTTAAAAAGCGAGAAAAAGCCAAGCAAAAGAAAGGAATCTAAATTTGTCAGGAAATGCATCATATAACACATAAGACAGACCTGTTGGCCTACCAAATCTCTGAACAAGGGATCGACTAAAATGAGTGACGGCACGACATAGTGTAGGAGGCAAAAGAACAAAAAGAGGCACGAAAACTAAAATGGCCCTTTCCGGTTTCAGAGTGAGGGGCAGGGACGAAGTTCTAGCGTGCCTTTTTTTAGGCTCCAGAGTTACGAACTCTCACTTACTTGTCTATGTGTACTACTTGCTAATCTCTTTCTGTTACTCGGCCGTGCCTCTTTTTAGTCGATCTCTTTGGACAACACATTTTTGAAGCTTGATTTTATCTTCCCGTTCTTCTCGTAAGAGTTGCTGGCGGACCTTGAAGCTTTGGGCGAGGTTATACTACTTAATTGGGAAACTTGGGAGATGCCGAAAAACATCAAGAAGTCAAAGGTGCAAGACGAAACAATGGCGAACAGCAGGCATTTCTGAAGCTTATAACTCTGAAGGTGAACTGGGGACAATGTAAAAGGCAAAATAGGTACGAGGGATCCTTTAAAGCCCCGAAAAGGGCTGGGACAATCTAGTTACATACCACTTATTCTCTTAAATTGGCTAGAAAACCCGCTGAAAATGCGTTACTTCATTGTTCCGCTATTTACGATTAATCGATTTTTAAATAGTGGAATTCCCTTGTAATTTGTGGTACCTCTATGCGCGTGTATCTGTGCTGGATTCCTTACGCGAAAGATTTATGAGATTTTTTTTGTTCTGGCACTAAGTAATCTTCACCAAAATCATCACTGCCCGCTGAAAAGCCGCGTTTGTGTTGAGAATAAAATTTCACGCGTCATAGTAGAATTTACGTTGTGGGGACGGTCGCAGATATTCTGAAGGTCATAACTAGAGCAGATAGTGGAAAATATAAAAAAAATCCCTTAGTAGAATATTCAGTGTTTTCAATTAAATGACACAAAAAAAGTTGGCTTTTCAGTTAAACTTTAAGCCAAGAGACAGTTGGAAAGAAATCGCCGCATTGTTGGTTTTAACAGGCGGGGGACACGACTATCGTCCTAAGAGGCTAATAAGTTACTGCTGATACTAACCGAACTCCCGATAGGGACCTTCGGTAACGACAGGGCTGGGACCTCAAAGGATATCCTGCAATTCAAGGGACATTAGAATGGCAAAGGTCCAGATGCTGATACAATAATACTCTTGGCGATCAACAGCTTTCCGGTTAGAATGAACCGACAAGACTTTGGCACAAAATCGTCACCACATTCTTTTTTGTAACAGCATTATCCGACATGTCAGGAAGAAATAAGGCCAAACAATTTGTCGGGATCCCCAAGGGGTTTATGTAATCTTCTCATTCCTGTCAATGTCAGATATGTTTTCACACGAATGAGCCAGACAAAAAATAGTATAGTTAGTTAGATGAAGCCTGGAACATCCTTGAAGTTCCTCTTCAAAAGGCTTTAGAAATTCTTTATAATTCTAGCACTTCCTGTCGAAACCGATTAAATGGTTGACATGGTAGCGAAGGAACAGATGAGTGGGGCCATGCAACATTCTAAATTTGGATGAATAGTTGGAACGAGTGCGGTCGAAATCGAAAACTTATCCAATTGACTAGTGACTTTGCATGAACAGGAATTTCAGCCAGTCTTTGCCCCAAACAGCTAGGTCTACCAAAACGCGAAAAAAAAACTTACATTCAATTAAGTTGATTAAGTAAAGTGTGATTTAACGAATAAGACCGCATTCTGGCTCATACGGCATGAAAAAATACGTAGCACAGCTCCAACTTTTCCTTTTGGCAGAACCGACTTTAAACAAAGACAAACCCTCGATCAGTATTTTTGTTTTGTTTTCTTTTCTAGTAAACACTAGCTTACTAGTCACAGCATAACCCGAGGCGTCATTTCGCGGAAATCTAAGGGGGGCAACGGTTTCGTCCCGGGCTCCCTTCGCAATCTTTGATGTAAATCTTAAATAAGTGAGACCGAGAATAACGTAAAATAAAAGATATATAATATATGCATATATAATATGAACATACATTCATATATAAATATATTATACATATATACATATAAATATATTATATTATTTTATATGGTTTTTCATGGGTAGCACTATGCAACCTTGGAAAACCAGGGGGCAGCTGCCTCCTCCCCCTAAATGACGCCCCTGGTCATAACTGCGGCTGTGGCCCGGTGTGTTATTACTAAAGAACATTATAATATCGCAGGTGTGGACACTTGCCTTTTTTTAAAGAACAGATTCAAAGGATAAATTGAATCATAATCTAAAATCATCCCCCTTCCTACTGATTTTATGATACCGCCTGGACTAAACAGCGTTATAATCCCAGACTTTAAGCGCACCTATCCCACTATTACTCGAAAACTTCTCCGTTACGGATCATAACTGCGGCTGTGCCCCGGTGTGTTATTACCACAGAGTATTGTAATATCGCAGGTCTGGACACTTGCCTTTTTTTAAAGAACAGATTCAAAGGACAAATTGAATCATAATCTAAAATCATCCTCCTTCCTACTGATTTTATGATATCGCCTGGATTAAACCGCAGTATAATCCGCGACTTCAAGCGCACGTATCCCACCATTACTCGAACTCTTCTCCGTCACGGATTTCACAAGTGCAGTAGGGTCACATGGCTCAGGTTACACTGCCTATTTAAGCCGCGTTCGATTTAGCCTTGTCTCAGTCCTGTCAGCCAAATGCCGATTTATTTAAGTGCCTTGTCCGCTTATTGCCGTTTTATTTGTCCTGTCAGCTGACAACCGTCAGTGCCCTGTCAGACAGGACACCGTGAATGATGACATGGTCTCAGAGCAAGTCTAGGGTAAATTTATCGACTGCGTTCTATTTGCAATGCTTGTCCGTTGAGTCATTCACCTGACAAGGCTAAATAAAACGGTTTTAAATCGTGACAAGGCTAAATAAAACGGTTTTAAATCGTGACAAGGCTAAATAAAACGGTTTTAAATCGTGACAAGGCTAAATAAAACGGTTTTAAATCGTGACAAGGCAGTAACAAGCAGACAAGACGGAGACGGGGAAGACTTAAATCGAACGCAGCTTTAGCTCTGGTGTGAAAACGTTCTAAGCTAACTAAACTACAGAAAGCTAATAGATTCAAATAAACTTTTCCAACGAATGATGAAGGACTAAAGGTTTAGTTCTTTGCAAGGTGCTTAATTTCCTACGCTGCCATTTTCCTGCACTTGCTGAAAACTCCACTTCTGGCGATCTACTATTTCTCTAAGGCCTCGAGTGGGTGGTTATGCTTTCTATGGCACTCAAAGCCTTCGGCTCAAGTGCCATATAGCGATCGTAATGTCCGTCCGCCTGTCCAACTTGTTCTAGTTTACATGAGCTAGTAACGATGAAACTTGGCACGCATATAAAGGACCCGACTCAATACTTCTTGAAACCTTCCCTTTACAGATCCTATCGTCCATGGGGGGGGGGGGGGGCGGGATCTCGTGACACTGCATAAGTTCCGGACGGGTGATCCGACTCGAGTGTAACTTGATGGGTGGTAGATTTTCTAGACGTGCCATTTATATCCCCGAACCACATCCGGCCAAGGTGGGGGATTTGAGGGGTCATGGGAACTTTGTGACATACGAAGATCGCAAACGGATGGATAAATTGGGATGGAGGTTCTTCGGAACAAATGCCAAGTGCCCTGGAATGCCATTCTGGGGCCAGGGCCGAATTCGACCTCGATTGGCGGAGGCGTGAAACTTGATGAACGGTAGGAGAGATGCCCAAACTGTACCACTTATCGGAGCAAAGTTAGAAGGGGGTGTACTGGATATTTTGCGGCAATGCACTTTCCAATGAATGTGAACGGCTAATCCAACTCGAGAGCAACTTGATAAACGGTAGCAGCAGATGCTGAAACTGTCCCGAAAACTTTGGTTCACGGCTGGTACCAAAAGGAAGCGATGAAACTTGTGGTCATGTGCCCTAGATCTTCTATTTGTTGGTCCGTATCTGATCCTACCTCGGTGCGTGAGTTGGAGGGCGTAGGCCTGCCGGCATTTCCCAGAAAATAGGAACGGGGGGGGGGGGGGGAGGATATGATTCGTACGAAACTTAACGGGTGGTACTAGCATTTGCCCTAGGTGCTCCATTACAGGTCCGAACCGCATCAGACGACAGTGGCAGGATAGAAGCGCGGACATTTTGTGACTTGACGTCTTCTTGCAGCAAGTGCAATACGAGCTTGCAGCTCTTGTTATTTTACCTCTAAATCTCATACCTCTAAATGCAAGAATAAAACGAGATTTTTTTGTTGTTGATCCGCTAATATCCCTGTAAGATCCTATGCGAGGGGTATAAACGATTTCGGATATTTCCGTTGCACTTCACTCAACCGCCTCCAAAAATCTGGTTTTTCTTTTTGAATTATGGATGGTCAGTTGCTTCAAACCTTACATACATAACAGTAAACGGTGAGGCTACCAAACTGTAAGTGGCCCTACTCACCAGCCGTCGTAGGCCCACAATCCACTATAAAACGCAGTCGCTATGTCACTAAAGGAAGTTGGAGAAAGACTCGGATCAAATGGCTCGAATCCAGTACTCAGGTACGATATGTTTCCTGTAAAGAACAGAACATTAGCCGAACCAAAAATCTACTGCTCAGAGTCTCGACCTCTACTGGAAAAATCCTTTGTTAGCTGTTTTGTAAAGTATTTCCTTTTTTCACTATTTTGCAAGGTATTTTAACGGTTCTGGATTCCGAATTTAAATTGATATTTTTTGTAGCTATGTTTGTTCTCGTATTATATTTTAAATTTGTAATATATGTGTGACTATGTGACCATTATCACTATCCACCACTTTTTTTTATAAAAAAAATAACACAGAATTAAACGAATTGTTATAATTTGTAATTAGGAATGCTATCACCCTTCCTTGTGTAACCTCGGCGGTGATTCAGAATGGGTATTCCTGGAGTTCTCTAGAAAACCAAACCTCACAACCCTTCCTTTTAAATAGAACTCAACGTACAAAATACAAGACCAGTTATGCAAGTCCCCTACCGATTTTTTGTGGAGTTCCACAAGGGACTTTTTGGGACCTCTGCTCGTCCTGGTCATGGTAAAAGACATAGCTAACAATATGCCAGATCGCTGGAAGTTCGTAGACGATCTTTCGTTGACAGAGCTATGAACGAATGAATTTATTGCACGAAAAACCCTTGGGGTCATGGGGTCAAGAATACTCAAAGTGTTGCCGCTACGATAATGAGTGACGTGTGCAAGGAAGTGGCAGAGCGTAAAATGACCGTAAATTTAAAAAAATCCGTTGTTTTAACTGTTTCTTTCCTAGAGTCTAATCCTTCGTTTCAGTCCGACCTACCAATATCCTGTCAAGTACGCAAGCTGAAGTTACTTCGAGTATACTTCACGTCGGACATGAAGTGGGGAGAACAAGTTGTCACAATGCTTAAGAGGGCTAACATGGGAATTGCGTCCCTAAAATTGTTATCTCGTCATGGAACGCCTCCCCACCACCTGTTACGCTTTTATTTAGTTTTCATCCCTTGCTCCCTAGAATACTGTTGAACCGTGTGGCATTTCGGACTGACGCAGGAGCAGTCGTGTCGTCTTGAGAGAATCCAGTACCGAGCCTTGCTTGTAATTTCAAAATCCCCTAAGTCCCATACCTAAGCCTCCTCTCCGAATTTAAACTAGAAACCCTATCCACCCGACGTTTTAAGTTGTCCCTTAAATTTGGTAAAAGTATCCTATCCAAACCCATCCACCGAGATATCATCCCACCAGAACATCAAACTACCCGAGTTCGTCCACAACGAGCTGTGGCTGAGATGGTACCACGCCTTGCACCAACATTCTCACTCGCGATACGAGCGTAGTTTCGTACCTTCGTTCGTCAAGTTTTTTAACGCCCATGACGAATTGTGAATATGACCATTGCATGTACGCAAGTTTGAGTTTTAACTGTTTAGTTACGGTCAAATTGACGATTGTGATTTATTGTATAGGCTATAGGCCATTGACGACAATACTGCTATTCGGCATGTCCGTGGAAAGCATTTTGAAATTAAATTGAATTGACTTGAACCCAGACCTCGCATCCTCGACAACTGTGTTCCACTATTGGTAAGCGTTATTGAGACGCAAGGTAGGGAACCCTATCGCCACCAATGGAGGAGCTAATGTCTAAGGTGCAATTATGCCGTTGGGCAGTGGGTTATAATAATACAAAGCAAGAGAAAAAACTTTCGCCTCTAAATAACTCTAAGAAATTTTGAGCAGTCGAACTGATGAGAGTTAAAAATCCCATCAACAATGCACTTGAAAACTATTGATCGATTCAGCATTAACCGTATCTTCGGTAAGGATGTTCCAAGGATCAAACTCTATTGCCAAAACCCCACTTAAAAATGTCCTTGTGGAATCTTGATTGTCCTTGTTTTAAACTGTTTACTCATTCATACGTGTATCGACCTTTAAGTTCAGGAGCGAGAAAGCAGAATCGACCAATAGGACAGGGGACGAGCTTTTTACAGCCATGCAATTAATTACTCGATAGGTCCTTGGGTTTTGGTTTGTTTTGGAAAGGTTTCTTACCCAGGGCCATCATATAAATTCCTCCGCCAATGATAATGACGATAGCTATCAGCTTGGCTGCAGTGAAGATGTTCTGTACCTTTGTTGCTAAGCTAACACTGTAGCAGTTGATGAAGGTAATGACAGCTGCAAAACAGAAGAAAAATGAGTTTTAAATAAAGTTATGTCGAAACAGTTGAATATATCAGCAGATACTTTAATAAATGAAGAATATGCACCAGGTAGTTGCATGGATTTAGTTGGACTTGCAGTGTTTGACACCTAACACTCGGTACCCTATACCAAACGGCAAATGCAGGGTACCTGTGTGACTCATCCAGTATAAATGAATTCTGACAGGTTGATTTCGGAACTTTACTTCAATTACTGGGTTGGGGTGCCCAACATTTGGCATAGCTTCCAGCATTGGGTATCACAAAAGCAGGGTTTGTAGTAGACTGGCCTGATATTTTTTCTTCCTCATAAGATTAACAAGGGCCTATAATAATTTATTTCCAACTTGGTCATTAACAGGAGCCTTCCACTATCTTTTTAGATTATCGATCTAACTCACCTCTTTTGGGGGATGCCCGCCCTTTTCTATCCTCAGTTCCCTGGTACGGGGCTTTAGGTAACCTTTTATACCAGATAGAATAAAAATAACTTTTTAATCAAAGAAAAAAAGGAGGTCAAAGCCGGACACGTAGGTCGAATGACAAAAAGTCGATACAGCAATGGAGGGGAAAGTAATCACTAATTTGACATATGACTAAAGACATAATATTAATTATTAGATGACTCATCAGCAAATAGACCGGCAACTTTTGAATTTCCATTCAAGACATAAATATTAATTATTAGATGACTCATCAGCAAATAGACCGGCAACTTTTGATTTCCATTCAAAAGATCCAACAAATTTTCGATCGGCTGAATCTGACTGCGCAGAGCCTAGAGTAAGGTGTTTCAAATTTTTTTTTTTTTTTTACAAGAAATCTCTTCATATCTTTTAGTAGAGGATGAATGAATGATTTTATTAGCCCGTTCTAAACACAAAATGTGACAAATGGAGTATAACAAGGGAAGAAAAAAGAAGAAGAAAAAAAAGGAAAAATGAGTCACACTAAACTAACAAATAAACAAAGAACTAGCAGAACTAGCCTACTTTAGAAATGCTGTGCTGGGGATCCAGGGACTGTAAACCTTTTCTCTAAAAAACAAGAGCTACGAGCTCACATGGCACTTGTTAAGAGTAGGTGGTACTAAGAGTAGGTGGTACTAGAAAGTAGAAGAGAACTTCACAAAACAACCCGCCATCCAAAAATGCAGTTCGGACCTAGAATTAGGATATCTAGTTACACTCAAGTCTGAAAATTTCCAACATCGCCTCCAAGCCATCGCCAACCTTCCAAGTTTCCGCCCAAGAAATCCACTCGCTATGTCCCTAGACGTGCCCAAGATTTCCGGTACCCACTTCCAATCCCCCATACACCGCGACCGAATCTGGTCCGGGCTCCTAACTGGATCATGGGAAGCGTTTTCTCTTACAACCTATCGTTCACTCGAATCTGAGCATTTTCTGGGGAACTTCCGGTTAATCCCTCCCCGCCCCCTCCACCGTGGTCCGATCCTGTTCAAACCTTACAATATGTCATCTAAGGTCTCTAGAGGTCTCTAGTATCTAGATCTCGCTTCCTTTTAAGTTTCATTCAAATCCCTTCTTTGACCCTTATGCGAGCCACAAAATTTTCGGGACTCCCCTTCCAGCTCCGCCCACCGTGGTTGAATACGACTCGGAAACATAAATGTCGCATCTCTGACTTATCCTGGTCACGTCCATCAAGTTTGACTGGAATCGAAGCAGAGCCTATCTGCAAATATCCGAGTCCCGCTCCCCCTACCCCCCACCTTGGCCGGATCCTGTCCGGACGCCAAATAACAAATCAAAGTCTCATAAGCTAAGTGTCCAATTTGCATGCTATTTTGTCTACCCGTTTGTTTTTTGTGCTTGTCAAGTCTTTTCGCAACCTCCATGATGGTCGGATCGGGGAAACGACTATTCTCAAGTCAGTCTGTTCGGGTCCCTGATAGGTCTTCCAAGTATTATCTTCTTAGAACATCAGGAACTTTCGAACTTGCGGGATCGCCAGAATTAAGCCCCCAGTGTCCGAATCTGGTCTGGTTATGTGAACAATGTATCTAGAACTTGTGCTTGTTTCTCCCCACCAAGCTTCATCCTAATCCCTCCACTCGAAGCGTTTCCCAAGATTTCCGGTTCCCTCCTCTGGCTCCTGCTAAAGTCACCGGATCCGATCCGGATTTGAACTTCATCGTCATAACACATCAGGAAGTACCGAACTCGCACGATCACTAGAAATCAGGAGCATCATCACTACCCTATAGTGCCCGAATTCCGTACTATTATATCAATGACGTATCTAGAACTCTCACTCCTCCCACTGTCACCAGATCCGGTCCGGATTTACCTTGGGACATCTGAGGAGCAAGGTCTTTCTAAATATCAGATTTCATTTAAATTCGGGAACCCAAGAAATAGCTGAGCTTGCCACTAGATTCCGGATTCCCCATTCCTAGACTCCCCAACGATGGTCGGATGGGGGAAACGACATTCTCAATTCAATCTATTCGGGTACCTGACAAGCCTGCCAAGCTTCATCGTCCTAGCACACCAGGAAGTACTGAAGCCGTTGGATTAATAGAAACTCGGACCCCCCCCCCCCCCCCCCAAAAAAAAAAAAAAAAACTCTCCCACAGTGACCAGATTCGTTCCGGTTATGTCATTCACGTATGTAGGAGTTGTGCTTGTTTTTCCTACCAAGTTTCATCCCGAACCCTCCACTCTAATCATATCCCAAGATTTCCCCCCCCCCCCCCTCCGACTCCCCCCAATATAACCGGATCCGGTCTGGACTTAAAATGGGGGCGTCTGAGACACGAGGTCTTTCTATATATCAAGTTTCATTAAGATCCGATCACCCTTTCGCAAGTTAATAATACCTCATTTCCGGATTCCCCCTCACTCATCCACCGGATGGTCGGATCGGAGAAACAGCAATTCTCAAGTCAAACTGTCCCGGTCCCTTACACGCCTAACAAGCATCGTCCTAGCAGACCAGGAAGTACCGAAATCGCAGGATCACTAGAAATTCGGCCCCCCCCCCCCCCCCCCCAACTCCCCCACAGTGAACGGATCCTATCCGGTTAGGTCAATCACGTATCTAGGGCTTGTTCTTTCCACCAAGTTTCATCCCGATCTTTTCACTCCAAGCGTTTCCGAAGATTTCCGGTTCCCCACTCCAACTCCCCCCAATGTCACCGTATCCGGTCTGGATTTAAACTGGGATGTCTGAGATACGAGGTCTTTCTATATATTAAGCTTCATTTAGATCCGATGATCCGTTCGTAAGTTAGAAATACCTAACTTTTCGGATTCCCCCCTCCCTCCAGCCCCCCCCTCCCCCGCCCCCCAGATGGTTGAATCGGGGAAACGGCTATTCTCAAGTCAATCTGTTCGGGTCCCTGACATGCCTGCCAATTTTGATCGTCCTAGCATATCAGGAAGCACCGAATTCGCGGGATCACTAGAAACTCGGACCCCCCCCCCCCCCCCTCAACATCCCCAAAGTGAGCGGATCCGGTCCGGTTATGTTAACTGCGTATCTACGACTTGTGCTTGTTCTTTCCACCAAGTTTTATCCCGATCTCTCCATTCTAAGCGTTTTCCGGTTCCCCCCCCCCCCCCCCCCCCCCCCCCAACGTCAACGGATCCGGTCTGGATTTAGAATGGGAGATCTGAGACAAAAAGTCCTTCCATATATCAAGTTTCATTAAGATCCGACTCCCCGTTCGAAAGTTAAAAATACTTCATTTTTCCTAATTTCCCCTCCCTCCACTCCCCCCCCCAGATGGTCGGATCGACGAAGTGACTATTTTTAAGTTAATCTGGTCCGGTCCCTGATATGCCTGCAAACTTTCATCGTCCTAGCTTATCTGGAAGGGCCCGAACTAGCAAAACCGGGACAGACCGACCGACCGACATCGGACAGAAATTGCGATCGCTTTCCTCCCCTTTTTTGGGACTGGTATGACGCTTATGGGCACCTTTTTTACCAGGCAAAATAAGATACTTTGTTGATCAGAGCACTATTTTATTCTTCATGTTACATTTCTTTCCTTTCACAAGATCAAACCAATTTCGGGCGGCCGAAGCAGAGCGCACATCCATCTGCTTTTTGCCAGAACTGCATGTCATCTAGTCGAAGCCGAGGAAATTCTAAACGGTCGAACAAGATCGCCAAGAAATCGTGCCAGTGGACGGCCCTTGTCAAAAATTTGAACGAAACATCACGCTCGCAAGTTGAGATT
Source organism: Branchinecta lynchi (assembly GCA_023053575.1). Taxonomy (NCBI): domain Eukaryota; kingdom Metazoa; phylum Arthropoda; class Branchiopoda; order Anostraca; family Branchinectidae; genus Branchinecta; species Branchinecta lynchi. Next base: position 10,636,517 of record JAKZAP010000007.1, read on the forward strand.
TAAACTAGAGACTAAAAGAGCCTAAAGAGACCCTTGCCAAGAAAGGCGGAAATGTTGCCAAACAAAAATTTCACCTGACCAATCCGCCGGTACATCAGCAAATATAACACATTTTGGGCCCTTGGTTAAAGAAAGTAATTTGCTCCAAAGGCAAGAATTTTTTCGGACCAATTAGCAACACACTTTCTAATTGCTTTGACAGGTTACTTGTGATCAGCATGGGAGAGCGACACACCCGCCAGTAGCAGTTGGTTGGCTTCGGGAGGGGAGGACTACTTTCGATTCCCACTTAGTGATTTCTTTACTGTTAGCGAATAGTCCCTAGGACGCGCTTTCCAGTCCCGGAACCACCTTGGTTTTACTAGAGGTCAGGCACGTAGTCAGCGTTCCAAAGGAAATAATAGCGAGTCTAAAAGAGGAAAGACTAGAACTGGAATTCTAATCGATTAAATGGCAATGGTTATTTTCGAAAGTAGTTAGGAACGGGAAGTTTTTCATGCCAAAGATTTAAGTTCTGCAAAAGAAAGAGATCTCCAATTTTGCGCCAACCGTCAAGCTGACATTTCAATGTTTTATTTAGTTTACTCATACAAATCCTGAACACGGCGCGAGCCGACTAGGTGGTTCTGCGAATCGCAAATCACATAATAGAGGGTCCAGCATAACCGCGTCACATGGGCCTTGTAAGGGAGGAAATTAGGGTATCACCTAACCTACAACCAGGCCCGTATCCAAGAATTTATTTCGGGGGGGGGGGGTTGCCTGCCGGTCGGACAAAAAAGTACAAAAAACACAGATCAAAGGGGAAAGCCTATAAAAATAGTTATTTTTGTATGTTTGGGGGGGGGGGGTCAACCCCCTAACCCGCCCCCCTGGATACGGCCTTGACTACAACTCTAGATGGTAGAGAAGGAAATATTTACGATAAAGATAAACATTCAATATTATCGATGTTCATGCGGTCTTCTACACATCCACTAGTTTTACCATCTATTTGGTTTTTGCTTCCCGTTCCTGGTGTTCTGAAGTTCATGAATCCAAGCCTTATCCTGGGGGTTCCGAAATGTGTCCAGAAAGCCCGTAGTTTTTGCATAACCCGAGTATTTCAAACTGGAGAATGAGCAACACTTCATGCTGTTTTGTTTCAAATGTTCTTTGTTGTATGGCTAAATAAGCATAATTATTATCCACTCGATTTTTACTCCAGATAATATTTTAACGTGTCGGGCTTGAACCTAACACCCTCTTCAAATTCCCAGAGGATTCGGTGATCGCAATTCGGTTAAAGTGCGAATGCAGATTAGGACAGTAATCTGTCTAGACAAGCAAGTGTAAATTCGGAGAACATTTATCTCTGAGCTCCCGCGAAGTTGCTCCTGCATAAAACGTTACTCTCATGATCTATATTAGATTGCCAATTTTGCCAATGACGGTTGGTGGCCACAAAATAAAAAGCAGTACTATCCTACCCTTCGTCCGAACGGAAAGACCAAGAGGTCGATGCCCCTACCACGGTCGGACGTCCCGAACGAGGCCATCATCGTGAGATCCCAAGAGGTGAAACTAAAAGCATTGAGATACCAATGGTACTTCCACTCTTCTTCTAGCAGACTGATTCATTCTCATCATCGAAACTTACAAGTTCGTACGGTGGACTGATTAGTCTGACTGATTTTCTTTCTACCAAGATCGACTCTTTTTGAGGCCTTGTGTCTTCCTACGGCACGCGGATTTCATACGGACAGGAGAAATACTGATGCGTCTTATGTCCCGCTTTCACGGGCAGACGGGGTGTCACCAAAGCCATATCCAACGGGAGGTTAGGGGGCTCACCCCCCTCCCCCCGAAACGTCCAAAAATAATCATTTTTTGTAGCCTTTAACCTGCGATCCATGTCTTTTTTGCACTTTTTAGTCCGACCCGCGAGCAACCCCCTCCCCTGAAATAAATTCCTGGATTCGGACCTGCGTGTGACACTTTTTAAGATAAACAGGGAACATTTCAGAATACTGGAGACAAACAGAATTTAGCGAGTGTGTATTAAAACCGGTAGGCACCTAGTGGCGCATATCCTTGTGGACCTTGCCAGAATGATACAGTCTTGTCCACCTTTGTGCTTATGACAGACGATCACTGTCGGATGCTAACCGGCTCAAATTTCTGCAAGGATTTTCGGCACTATCATCAATTCCATATGGAAAGATGGGGATTTCTTTTAGGTTTATGATGGAAATGTAGAAAATCCGCCTGATCGTCTGCACCATTATAATCACCAATTTGTGACCATAATCGCATCCACATAGAATGGAGGAGTAGTGGATTGGTGTCGCATTTTCTCAAGTTCGTTTTGAATTCCAGAAATGAAAATGTTGACAATCTGATAACCCTTTATCATCAGCAAAAAGTTATGGAAATTCCGGAAAATACGTAATTGAGTATTTTTTTTTTGTAGATGACAAATTTCAACAGGGGAATAAGATAACTTCCTTGTCTCCAGGATTTTAAAACTTCGGAATACAGTATCAGTGCAAGATGCTAAGCAAGAAAGGAGGGAACATTCCCGGAACTCTTGTTATTTGTTCCAAATGACGAATTTACTAAGAAACAACGGACACAAATACCCTATAACCCTCTCGGAAAACTTACCGATGCACGATGCGGCAAGAAGTTTGATCACAATATCCTTCAGGAACAAATACTCTGCATCCACAGTGCATGCACCAATAGCGGTCAAAATAGGGGTTGCAACGTATGTTCCAAAGCTAAGGGTAAGAATGGCGAAGGAACTGGGCTTGAGCAGAAGCACCGTGACCCATGCAAATAAAAATGATGGGATTGGTCCGAAAAACTTCTTCAACCTCTCCTTTAAGGGGAGGGGGGCTGATTTGGGTTTGGGGGTAAAAGCTGTAAGGAGGTAGATATACTCAGCGCCAGACTTGGGAACGAGGGTGCCAAGCTCGCAGTAACATAAAGCTCCTGGAAAAAAAAGGTCATGCACTACACAAATGGACTGTAAAAAGTTTCTCCGAATAAGGATGCAGTATTTGCTACTGGGATTAATCTTATCTCTATTGGGATGAGATTTATCCGAATTAGGTGTAATCAAAGATAAGATTAATCCCAGTAGCAAATACTGCAAGATTTTTTTTTACAGTGTGCTAGAAATTACAAATTAGGGAAGCCATGCAAGTGGGAAGCACACAGGTCTTTGAAAGAGAAAGATGGAAACCTTGAATTTTTGGCATAAATGAATATGAATCCTTGGCATTACCGGGTGTCTATCAGCTGCGAGGTAAGAAAATCTTTTCGCTCTGAAGAACTTCAGCTGTACTTTGCTCCTAAGGGCTGAAAATTATGCCGGAGGAAAGGATTGAAGGATCACTTCGTCTATTCCACATGAAGTGTAGCAGTAGGTACACCGCCGGTAATCCTCAAATCCTAATTTCCAAAGCTACCACATTACAAGCTAGCCTCAAATGAGGAGGTCATTCAGATACGCAAGAGAGAAGGTGTCGCGGGTATCAAGACTTGTTCAAATTGTGTAGTAAACTGCATAAGAGCAGTACACTGCAAGCACAAGCAGGCCGGGGAGCACGCTAGGCCAGATTGGCTTATACTATGCTCTCCCCTGCGAATTCCATTTTATATATCGCTCTGTTCATTTTTGCTTCTCTAAATTCCTGCTCCGCCTCCGTCCTTGGAACCGAAATAGTAAAATCGTCACAGCTTACAACATCACTGACCCACTTACAGCAGTTGGACAACTTTTACAAACAATAATATTAAGCATCAATCGGAGAGCATTCTCTACAACAGGATAGTTTAGTAGATATGATAATGTTGTCGTAATCTTCATGTTTGTCTGGTCTCCTCTTGTTATAGTGTTTCCTTATTCTTTTCTTTCTTTATCCTATGCCATGTGATTTTTGATCGGTGAAAAATAAAATTATTATTATTTTTATTATTATTATTATATTTCTCAAGCTCCGTTTGAAATCCTATCATCTTTATGATTCTATTTGTGATTAGTGAGAGGGCTCCAATCGCTAGAAGTGATTGATTGGGCTACGAAACTCCTTTGAGCTGACAACGAAAAGCTCCAAATTGGCGTCCTGTCTCGAAAAACTGTCACCAAAACTGACAGATCCTAGCAAAAACGAAATATAAGCAGAGAAGGTAAGATTGTGTTTGGCAATATTCGAAAATACCTTGTTTATCATATTTGGACGTTTGGAGAAAACATAGAAACATGATTTTCGGCAGGATAAATCTCGACGGCGGTACCGTATTTTCTTAGTACAATATTTTGTACCGAGTATTCCTGAAAGAAGTTTTTTCTGAAAGGTTGTAACTGGGAAAAGTGTGATTCGACCTTGGACGCGATCTTCATCTTGTGCTTTAAGATAATAAGTGTATTTAAAAGCCCAGGGGCCATATACATATTTGGCATTAGTATATTTGACATCTTGTGCATTAAGTGGGTCCACCACTCACAATCGTAAGTCCATTGTAGCCGTACTCGTCCGGACCCGGCGTGCTCTCATTGGCTGAAAACCGCCAAAATGGCCGCTTAGGACACGTCAAATCAGTGACGGTTCATTTGTCTTCAAACACTTACTACCACACGCATCTGAATGATCCTCTTTTACTACAGGCACGCCAGTGGGGAACAGGTTCACGCTCATTCAAAATTTACGCATGCCAACATTATCATGCATCCTACCAATCGTGGCTGCACAGACGAGCTTCACGACGTAGTCGGGTGGCTCGCAGCCAACTGTGAAGGGTTCCACCGAGTATTTGGCGAATGATAAGCTGATGATGGCTAACTGGGATGGCTTGAGCAGAAACGTTGAGACCCAGCAGAATAGAAATGCTGGCATGGAGCCAAAGGCCTCAAGGAAGTAAGCATACTCGGCGCCAGACTGGGTAATCATAGTTCCCAGTTCTGCATAGGAAAGGGCTCCTGCAGCACAAGAAAAACGTCAGTGTACATTACTGCTACGATACGGGTCGGCTCTGGCAGTACTGAATTTTCGTTGTCTTCAAACTGCTAGCTCCTATTTTCAAATTTATTCAGAGTATCAGCAGGAAAGAAACTTATGTCGAAGAATTTGGAGGGCAGTTGGAAACTTGATTTGTTCTTTTTAAACTATAAGTTTTGCGTTCTGAAGTGCTTTGGCTTAAAGGCACAAACAACTTGACTAGGCAACTTTCGGCCATCAAACCGACCTGGGGGGCTTAGATAAAGATAAAGGGACTTCTTGTCGACAGGACCCCCCTTCTTTGTTATCTCGAACCCCCCTTAGTGTTCCCAAAGCTAGCTGGCAGGCCCTTGCCCCTTATGCACTGCAAAAGTTCGCCTTTTGCCGTGTTTCGGCCATAGTATCGGGATAGTAGTCAAGAGGTCGTGCGTTATCAATCAATTACAGGTTTACAGGTTTGTTTCCTTCCCCGAAGTTGAACCAGAGGATTGACAGCCTGACGAGGACCCTTGCCTAGAAGGGCAGAAATATCGCTGATGAAGAATCGTAGCTGACGTATCCGTTGTAAGCATTGTTTAAATAAATGTTTCAAAGTCAGCTTGGGCTCAAAGAATATTTATGTTCGATTCCTACTCCTGGCACACAAACCTTTTGCGTTTTTTCTACTAACTCAAAAGTGGAATTCTCGGAGACTGCCCGGAAACTGCAATGGTCGTAACGAGAATTTTTCTTACTCTCAATATCGGCTCAGGGTACATTCTTGATATGTCAGCTAGCTCCCCGAGTCAAGTTTTCTGTGCCTTTAAGGTTCTCGAATTTAGTTTTCGTAAAAGATCGGCGAATTAACAAAACGCAGGGTATGATATGTCGCTTGCATGTCTGCTGCTTTTGTGCAGTATTTCCAAAATCCATTTTAGGGATAACATACCTTCGGCCTACAGGACGTGAATCATCGTTTGCGCGGGCAAATCTAGTACAGCTTGACGTAATAATCTATAGTTACTATTATTAGAATGGTGGAGCACGCTCTTAGCTTCACACAATACTCTACACGCCCGTGATCCTCAGGAAGAAGGAGTAAGCGTCTCCATAACGAGTCAGACTCACGACTCAAATCAAACAAATCACGGGGATCTTCGGGAGCAGCTGTGACACCAATTCTGACTGACCCGGAGAGGCGGGAGATTTTGCATCGGCAAGGAAAGATAGTCTTCAAGAGTATTGATAGGCGCACCGCTTTTTTCGGAAGCCAGACTTAGGCATGCTTTCCCATGTTCCTTCTACTGCTTAACGCTCGGTTTAACTATGCCCTTCATCGGCTATGGACTCATCGAACTGAGGCACTGAAAGTAAAGGACATCCGTTTCTTCCCACTAGCCGCGCTTACAAGGCTTGCGCTGGGGGTAAAGCGGCAATGAATCAGTTCGCTTACCTAGCATGGAGAGGACGCCACAAGCTCCCCAGATGATGAGACAAGATGCCACCGATTCACTCCTGTAGAGCAAACCAGACGGCGAAACGAATATCCCAGATCCTGCAAAATAATTAATTTATTTTCCCCGGAAGTAATCGAGAAACATAATATATAATGCCATGACTACTGTTCTAAGGCGATGATAGACTGCTCCCGAGGGAACCTAAAGAAGGGTAATTATCGATACCTAATTAGGGCTTAGTGAACGAGATGCCGATCCTTAGGGTTCAGCTCTTCAGATCCTATTCCTCTTGACACGCGGTACCAAGGTACTAGGCTACGACGTGCTAGGCTTTAAGGGGGAACGGTACTTTAAAACTCGTAAAGAGCAGGTATACGCTTTTCCCATGTTAATTGACACTGTCTGTTTCAAGAATCTCTAGCCAAATCGACGGTGGCGGAAAAATTCCAAGGAACCTATTTGGTAGAGCTTTTTACGGGCTACAAAATGTTTAGAACAGTTTTCAAAGCCGACACGCCCTTTGCCAGGTAGGCTAGAAATAAGAAAAAAAGTGTCTTGTCCGCCAACTGGTTGTCCGCGACCTGGGTAGATTCTGTCGCGATTGATTTGGTATCGTCTGACAGCGCACTGAATAAGCGACAAAATGTATAGAATGGATTTTGGAATTTTCATTTGCTGTAGTTTCAGTCCCTTCTTTTCTCCAAAAATCACATTTTTCTCATATCGTTTCCATACCATGGGCTGTTATCGCAAAGGTGCATCAACATCTGTAACCCCATTGGGACAGCAGAGGCTATTCACAGGGGGTCAAGAGAGAGATTAAGAAAACAGATCATTATGCCAGATTAAGAAGCAAATTATTCAAAGGACTTTCAGTAATATGGTATGTTTTGATAAGTCAATTGCGTAGTAAACTTCAATCGTGCTAGCAAAATGAGAAAAAGGAACACGGGAGGTGATCATTTGAAAAACGTACAAATTCATCAGGAGCGACTTGAAGTAAAATATCCTCCCCCCCCCTTCCAACTCCCTCACAGTGCCCAAATCTGGCCCGATTAAGTCAGAGATATATCCAGGTATTGTGCTTGTTCTTCCGTCAAAGTTTCACCCCAATCCCTCCCGTCTGAGCGTTTCCCAAGATTTTCGGTTCCGGCCCCTCCAACTCCCCCCCCCCCAAAGTCACCGGGTCCGCTCCGGAATTGAATCGTCTGAGACGCGAGGTCTTTCCAAATATCCAGTTTCCACCCATCCGAAATTTATATATACCTCAAGTTTGCAGATCCCACCTCCCTCTACCCCCCCCCCCAGATGGTCGGATCGAAGGAATGACTTCCGAGTTCATCTGGTCGGTTCCTTGATAAGTATGAGAAATTTGGTCGTCCTAGCTTATGCGGTACTGTCCGTACTAGCAAAACCTGGACCGACGGACGGACAGAAAATGCAATTGATATATGGAACTTGGCAGAATGGCAATCCCCAAGATTCGACGGGATCCCGCAAGAGAGTTTTATTACACTCCTTCATTCAATCAATCCAGTCTCATAGATTTTGCGGCCTTCCCGAGACCCGTGTAAGCAGGGCCATATCCAAGGAGGGGCGGGAGGGTTAGGGGGTTCGAGCCCCCTCCGACACTTCTATACTTTTTGGGATCCCAGAACGTAAGTGGAGGGATACCCATGCCATCGCAAACGTTGCCCGTCTGTCTGTCTATTGACTTACTTAACTTGACTTAAGGCTCCTGCCGCATGGGGTGCGGCGTAGAGAGCTTCGCAACTTGACTTCTCCAGGCGGACCGGTCTGCTGCTAAATGAGACGCCTCGTCGACAGCAATGTTGGCCATCACCAAGAATTTGTCGAGGCTGTCTTTCCACCTTGTCCGAGGTCTGCCCCTCGGGCGAGACCAGCCATGTGCTTTTGGGTCGAAATCGTACACTATTCGGGCTGGCGTTGATGTCGGCATTCGTAGGAGGTGTCCGAACCATCTGAGAGACCTCTGCGCTATTTGGACGGAGAATGGCACCTGGGAGGTGAGAGTAAGCAACCTTGCGTTGCTTACAAAATCATCCCACCGGAATCCCTCAATCCGGCGAAGCTGTTTCGTCTGACAGACGTCTATCATTTTACGGATGGTTGATTTGAGGGGCCAGGTTTCAGCCGCGTAGAGCAGGACGGAGCTTACGGATGCGTTATAGATTCGCATTTTCGTACGCCTTGAGATGTGCGGCATTCTCCATAGACTGTTGAGTCTACCGACGATGGAAGAGGCTTTCGATATTCGGCTGCATACCTCTTCGTCTACGGAGCCATCATTGGACAGCACAGAGCCGAGGTAAGTGAAGTTTTTAACGACTTCAACAAGTGTTCCGCAGACAGTTATGGTATCAGGGTGCGAGACTGGACCTGGGGGTTCAATTGCCATAATCTTAGTTTTGAGCCAGTTGATTTTCAGCCCCACTTTTGCTGCCTCTTCCTTCAGGACTTCCAGAGCGTCAGTCAGCTGGTCGATTGAGTCGGCAACGAGAGCAATATCGTCTGCGAAGTCCGCATCCGTCAGAATGCGATCTCCAAACTGCAGACCAAAGGGCAGGCGATTTGTAGTTCTTGTCATCACATAGTCTATCACACAATTGAACAATTCCGGGGCGGCGGCACACCCTTGGCGAACGCCAGTTTTGATATTGAATGTCGTGCTCCGTTTTCCGTTGACTTGGACGCAACTCTCGGTCTCTTCGTACAGCTTTTCAAAAAGCTTGCAGTATTTATCTGGTAGACCCGTCGATCTAAGTATTAGCCAAACAGAGTTGCGATCGACGGAGTCAAAAGCAGCTTTGAAGTCTACGAAGGCCACGTATGCGTTCCTCCTGAATTCTCTAGTTTTCTCAATTAACTGGCGCATAGTGAAGATTTGTTCGACAGTGGACCTCCCTGGCATAAATCCGGCCTGTCTATAGGCACGATAACTGTCGAAGGGAATGAACATCAGACCTTACAATCAAACAAATAGATTTTGACCGACATGTGAGCATAAGGCGGTAGAAGCAGGATTAAGGATTTCATTACTCCCAACAATATTAGTAATTAGGCATATGCACAGTTCATAAAACACAGAAATACGCTAAATATCGTAAAGTAGGGAGAAATAACTGCTAGATCGGCACTTTTCTGTTTATATAGGCTTTCAAGCGTAATTCGGCCAAGAAGTAGTTGAAACAACACTGTCTGACAAAACCATGCGGTGTGACGTATCCGCCATCTTCAAAGAACGTACACTTAAACTTATCGGATGGGCGAACTTGACATGCGCATTGGGATTAGGTACCTGGTTACTAATTATGAACGAGATACTCGTCATGGTTTGAACCAGTTATGCTCAGATATACGTATTTTAATAGAGAAATCGGCAGCTTTTAGCTCGACATTTTAAACAGAACTTGTTTTGTAAAACTATTAAGCCAATGGGAGAAGATTATTTACTTTAAAATACATGGAAACGGGGAAACAACTTATCACCTTCCTAATTTTCAAGGTATAGTCTTGCCTGGAACTCACTGCAATTAATCCTATCCACGACGGACTTTATTTGCTTTTCTATATCTTTCATACGATACTGACTTATGTTTACTTAGATACACAGGAAACCCTGGGTTACATAACTTGGCTGAAGTCCAATAACTTTGATTGCAAATCATTCGTATGTATATTTAGTCACGAATCTCAGGACGGCAGCCTCCTGAATGTCAGTATATATTATTAAAGATACAGGCTTGCAACTATTCATTCAGGACTGGAAATAAGAGCTAGAAGGTCATATGGCACTTGCAAGGCTGGGTCAAAGGATGAAAGTAAGAATTTGTTGTGACCATTTATAAGCACAGTTTCTTGTACCATAAGCAAAAGTCCTTCTTCCAGAATAAGTTGAACTGTGTCGCTTTGGTTCAGTGCAGTTTGGATTCCGTTCGAGCGCCAGTTGTGCGCACGCTCATCACATATTGACAAAAATGATGAAGCAGGTAACCCGCGACAAGTCTGCTATTCATATATGCTCTATAGATATAGCTGGTGCTTTTGACAATTTAACACATTGTTACTCTGTCAAGCGTAGTGGACGATGAAACTTTCAAACATTTATCCGTCCGTTTCTCGATTGTCTCTTCTTATTTGTAAAAATCCTTGAACAACAATACAATATACCCGAAAAACTTTAGCGGACTGGAACACAACTGAGCAAAATACTAGATGAGCTATTGAAACATGACGAAGTCCTTCAGCTTAACTGCCTTTTAAATGAGAAAAGAATACATCTCCCGCGTTTTAACATCTTTACGACAAGTCTCTGACATCTCATTGGCGACATAGCTTCCCCTCAACAGTGTGCCAACTGAAGTGACCCAAGCCAAACTGATTCCGAGATGCTAAAATCTTTCTTACGGCGGTTACCCCTTGACCTTGAAGTGACAACAGAGCTGATAAGTTACTCCCTGGGATAAACAGAACGAGCATTACTTACTACGAGTATTACTACACTGGCTGAAGTTTGGTAACATGTAATACATGTTTGCGCATCCTTGTGTTAAAAGTATGAGATTAGCCTATATACTTTTGATCCTTTTAAAGCAAAATCTTCCTAGAAATGATCTTTCCACGACGGAATTGCACAGAACCGTTTTTGGAAAAAAAGATTACTTTCCAAGGCAAATTAGGTGGTTGAAAGCTGACAAATCATAGCGAACCACGGAGCCTTCCACCGCGAGGAGCGATTACATGAGATTTGGCAGCGCCTGCTCGCTCACGTCTCACGCCAAACACAAATTTATTGTGTGGCAACATCGGGCGTGTTCCACCCTTCTAACAATAGTTACTAATAGTTACTATTTCCGTCCCATCCTCATGAAAAGTTACTACGCTGACCGTTCCAGCCTTGTCGGAATAGTAACTAATAGTTACTATTTGCTTACCATGCTCGGGACCGTAGTAAGCGTAGTAACTACGCATCTTTGTAACGTGATTGGTCGCCCCTGGCGTGAGATCCTGCTGGCCAGCAGAATATCATGCCATGGGCGAATCCGACCAATTACGTTACGAGATCTGTAGTTACTACGCTTACCACGCTCCCAAGCGTGGTAAGCAAATAGTTACTATTACTTACTATTTCGAGAAGGTTGGAATGGTCAGCGTAGTAACTTTTGGTCAGGTTGGAACGGAAATAGAAACTAATAGTTACTATTTGTAGAAGGGTGAACCACGCCCATAGGAAAATCTCGGCTAGCGCTGAAAACCAACAAATTCAAATAAAGTATTTCACGAGGATTCTGAAAGACGAAGATTTCAGAGGTCAGTAGACCACGGAGTTGCCACTGAAGGTGCGAACACAGTGAAAAGCAAGAGGTGTCCCTAAATGTTATCTTGTCGCGAAAGATAACATTTCAAAAGATCATAGCAGAATTGTGTTTCGAGACATAACACTTGGAAGGGTCATAACAGAAATACGGTTGGCACCCAACATCCAATTTTACAGAATGATGCACAATCAGTTGTTTTATGTTATGAAACTTCTGAGAGCGGAATTCTTGGTCTTACCAATCATGGTTCCAACAATTAGAGCAACCCCACTGAAGAGTCCCACCCGTCTCTCGAGGTGAACAGCGTCCACCGGCGCTGAGTCCTTCCCGCCCAGTTCGTCCTTCCCCTTGTCGCCGATACTACTACTGAGCTCTGAAGCGGAACTTGTGTCGCTGGACAGGCCATCTAAAAAGAGATGCAAACATTTAAAGCTCCAAATCTAATAGCATAAAACTCGACCTACTCTAGGTAAAAAAAAAAAAAAAAGAGCTGAAAGCTCGTATGGCACATGTAATGGTAGTTAGCGTGTTTATCAGATAAGGTTTCAGATAACTGTTTCAAAATGGATCTTGTCCTGGGAAAGAAAGGTCTTTTGTCAATTAACAAGCTTCATTTGGATCCGATCGCCCCTTCGAAAGTTTCGCATGGCCCAACATTCCTGATTCCACTCCACTCCTCCAAGATGGCCGGATGGGGGAGGGGAAGTGACTATTTACATGTCAATCTGGTCAGTTCCTCACATGCCGGCCAAGTTTCATAGTTCTAGCACTTCTGGAACTACCCTACCGATCCAATCCTGTTCTATCCGTAATGTAAGCTATCTATTTCCAAGTTAAAAATTTTCGAAGGTTCAGACAGAATATAAGGAATTTTCAGAAGATTAACAGGTACTGCTAAGGTTAAATCCTCGAGATGTCTTCAAAAATGTTCCGGACTTCTCCCGTGTATAACAAATAGTGCGTAGCGAAAACGAACAATGACCGGCATGAAAGGGCATGGAATAATCCTGTTTTCCACGCTAGACACCGACAGAAGAACAAGTGCAGTAAAAACATAGCGCAACAAAACGCACGCATCAACCAGCTGAGTGTCGTACTCAACACAACTACCAGTTGATAAGACGGTGTCGAAATGCCGAAAGACTTCGGGAGCCTTGTTCGTTCACAGTATAAGTCATTGTTCTTTTGTCTTTGTCCTTTTCGTTTCTTTATTCTCTTTACTCCACTCTCTTTTCTTGTAAAACATTTTGTGGGTCATAAATATACTTATTACTTACTTACTTACTTATAAGTAACAGAACCTCCGTCTCTCTATCTCTGTAATACGACCATGCGGAGTCGATTAGATTCCTGTACCCAGCCCGCTGCAAACGAGCGCAGGGTAGGAACTACGAGGAACATTAAAATTCGTTCCCTCTACAAACAGCTATATCGCAGCAAAATCCCGCAGAAGAAATTTCCAAAGTAAAAGCCGACTGGTTGTCTGGACGCGCTTTAGAGCGGGTCAGCGCCCCTCCTGCACTAATTCGTCTGATATGCGCAACGGAAAAAGGGAAGTAGACCGGCAGCCACTTAAAGCTCAGCAACCCGATGAAAAAAATATTTCAAAATACTACTATGAAGTAGTACGAAAAAGTTACATGCAGTACTAACGATAATACTACATGCTTCTACCTCAAGGCTGCCGTGTTGCTGCATACTACTGTATGCTGCTATTAGCAAGACTGGATGCTACTATTGCAAAACAGGATGCTACTGGATACTACTACATAAGAGTGGAACAGTCTGAGGCACATGAAATGATGGTATTCTTTGCTATTACATAGTTACATGCAACGTTTTCGCACTACTACCATACTACTACGTAGCCTACAACTTTTTCATCGGGAAATGCCTCTAGCTCAGCTCCGTTTTGTCGGGGTTTCCATAGTCGCTGCATCGGACCAAAGACGGAGGTTCTATTGGCTTATTTTTCTTGGTCAATGAGGCCAACGTTTGCTAGAACAAGGTTCCGAACGTACAAATTTTTCAAGAAAGAAGAAGAAGAAAATTAAAACAGGTTGACCCTCGTTTCTCAAGCCGGCTTGACAGCCCACAGACTTCGTTTCGTGAAAACTTACTGGAAGGTAATTACAATATACAACTCAGAATTATGAAATGCTTGCTTACGATTTCCCACAGGAATCTGCAATATACGCAACTTGAGTCTGGCAGTCAGCTGTAACCCGAGCACCACCAGAGCCAGAGCCAGAGACTATATATGTCTTAGTGACAGACAAAATACCATCAGAATTCTTGTATCTGTAAGTAAGGCTTGTACGTGAGAAAGGGTGTTTTACCTTTGTGTCTGGCGGTCCTAAAAAGCCCAGTTAGCTGAGTTTTATTTCATCGATATTTCAACCCTTCTCAGGCCGTGGCAAGAACGAACTTGCGGACGATCCTAGGCAAGGAGTACACAAATATTGACTTAATAAAGTCACAGCTGACTACTAAAACTGACTAAAAACGAGGCAAAGATGGATTGCGTTCCAGGACTTAACGATTGTTAGCTTTTCGCGTCCCAGGATTCTGATTGCAAAATTTAAGCTCCGCCCACCTACGATTTCCGTTCCAAAATTTGACAATTGTTAACTATTTTGTAACGATGGTTGGTGAGCATCGTTGAGAAAAGTTAACAACTAAGAATCGGAAAAAGTAACAATCGATAAAGCTGTAGCCTAGTTAGCCCCACCCCGATATAAAGTTGATGATTGTTAACAATCGTTAAGTTGACGGAACGCACGCATGATTCGCAGTCACCCTTTGGCTGAAGAAATACTTATGATTGTACCTTTGTTTTTTTTGTCTTCGGCTGTTCCGTTGGCGGGCTTGTGTCCGTTTCCTGCAAGCGGGGCGCTTCCGTTAGATTTTTCTGCAATAAACAAAATCAACGGTTAACAAATACTGTGAAGTCTAAAATCGCGTTTTATTGGATGTAGTTTCGGTGGTTTCACTCCTGTTTTAACTCGTCAAGTATTTTTGCTTCGTACTTTTTTATTTCTCCATTCCAGATTAGATTATACGGATTACATATGGGTTTTATTGGAAAAAATACTAGGAACTACAAAACCTTCCAGAAGTTTACACTTGTTAAGAGTTTGTTACACTTGTTACAAACCTCCTTTGACAGATTAACCACATAACACTATAACAGAGAGAGAAATAAGAAAAAAGAGAGAAAGAGTAAAGAAAAAAAATAAACAAAATTATGCACTTAATCGGTTCCTGGTCAAACAAAAAAACTATATATTCCAAAATCCCGTCTCCAAAACCAAACAAAACCAAACAAATAAATAAAGTATAGATGAATAAATAAACATAACGGAATCTGGGCCAACCTGAGAACGACTCAAATCAATATAACGACAATTTAAAACTCATACTGGTGGAGACAGAGGGTTTTAAGATTTCGACGTAACTCGCACAGATTCTCTGACGTTCTTAATAATTCTGGCAATTTATTCCATAAAATCGGCCCAGCATGACTTACTGAAAATAGTGACCTTGTGCTAACAACCTGTGGCATTCGTATGTCACTAGCATAACGCGTTGGATAATTATGTACCGCACTCCAGAAATAAACATATTCAAGAAACAATTGGGAACCTGGTTCGAAAAATACCTAAACATAAATAATGCACGGTAAAATTTTCAAAGCCCTGACAAAGGAATAATATTTAACAGCAGATATCGTGATCTTACCGACGGTCCATTCTATCCCCAGACAACACGCGTAGTGCCATATTTTGCATCACACGTAACTGTTGCAAATGGACAGAGAAAGTACTGGACCAAACACTCACGCAATACACCAAATAAGGATGAACTAAAGAGAATCTCATTACTGAATCAGGAAACATATGTTTTAACTTTCTCGTCATTCCAACATTTCTAGCTATCTTACTACTTATAAACGAAATATGGTCTTTAAAACTAAGGCATTCATCCAAAACAACTCCGAGATATCGTATAGTATTAGTACGCTTCATAACATAGCTATCCATTTGTACATCTACAATCCAAGGGTAAAAGTTAGTTACTTAAAAAAAAATTCCAGCTTGAAGTTCATTTTCCAGCTTGAGCCTGAAGAGGACCCTTGCCAAGAAGGGCCGAAATATTGATGTAATGAAATTTAGCTGACATAGTAACTTTTACCACTGCATGCTACTATTAGCAATACTGGATGCTACTGTAGCAAGACAGGATGCTACTGCTTAAGATTGGCCCAATCTGAGGCACTTTTAATTTATAGTATTCTGGACTATTACATACAAATACATGCAATTTTTTCGTACCTATATCATACAAATATATATAGATATAGGCTACGGATTTTTCATCGGGATGTTAGTACACTGACTTTTAATAAGACACAAACAATGCCTGCCAAACACACAAAGCATCCACAGCCTTTGTTGTGTTTTCTTGCTGGTTTAATAGACACATAATATCCCACACAGTTTACCTCAACTTACTGGATATTGGCATTCGAAACAAGCTTACGCCATTATCACAAAACAGCTTTCGTCAAGCAAATCATGCTGACGACAGCACATTAGATGACGTACGAAGCTGGATCGAAGATGTCATGACCGTTGAAAGCCAGGAGACGATTTAGAACGGAATGTCGCAATTTCGCTCAGTCTGGAATCGTTCCGAAGATTCTAAGGGGTTGGAAATAAATCGTGTCCCTTCCGCCCCAAAAACCCGAGGGTATCCCGCATAGTTATACCAAGCTCAATAAACGTTTAATCTACCCCATACAAGTTTCAGAAATTCCAGGAGACACTCCCGCCAAGAAAGAATTGGTCGGCGTCTGAGTTTTTACGAATATAGCTCGGTACCAATTCACTTCGAGCATTAGGAGTGGTTCGGAGAAAGAACGTGTCAGTTATCGCCTGATAAAAACGAAGAACAAACAAGCAGTAGAACCTCCGTTTCCCGATCTCTGTAATACGAACATGCGGAGTCCAACATATTCCCAATGCCCTGTCCGATGCAAACGAGCGGAGGGTAGAAGCTACGCGGAAAATCACAATTCGTTACGTCTGCAAACAGCTCATCGCAGAAGAGCACCAGAGAAGAAAAGTCGACAGTAAGCAAACTATTGGTTGTTTAACACTGTGACGTCTCGCGTGCGATCTGCAGAGGCGGGTCATACACGCCTGCTACGGTCTTTTCTCTCTGATAGCTTGTTCAGACGGGACCGAAATAAGCGCGGAAACAGCGGCTGATCTGTTCAGACGACAGATCAACTGTTTGGGGTTGACGGGAGAATTAAAAAGAAAAACCTAATTCCGAATATTCTTTTTGTTTGTAACAAAATATATAAAATTAACAAAAACATCTTGTGAGTTAGTCTAAGTCAAACATAGTTGACTTGTAGTCTTTGGACTAAGAAAAAGTCGCAAAATGAATATTGACAGATTTTTGGCGACTCGGCAATTTTAAAGTTCAATGGGCAGATCAAACTACCCCAGTCCTACTCTGTAACAACCTAGGAACAATGCGTAGCCCCTAGCTCAGCAGATTTTTCAACAGTTTCCTCTCAGTGATATTTCAAAGCGTAATATTTTGGGCCAGTACATGCTCAATTTACTAGCTTGGACAAAGATAAAAGTGATGTTTCTTATAACACTTAGTAGATCTTTATTTTATGCATATATCAGCTTGTCTAATTCAGATTTGAATAGGCTATTTATTTTTGAATGATTTTTGTAGCTATGTTATTTTTTATAAACTTATTGCATATTCTGGTACATTTTATAAAGCGAGTTAATCCAGCTTCACAACACTATTTCACAAAGAAAAACTTTTAATAGGCACTTAAGACATGGAACTTCTGATGACACACTAGACTCATCAGGTAAACTGCATCTGCGGCTTGACTTATTGGTGACATCTCAAATATATCCTTTTATATCAGGCGTGCTGGGAGTTTTTGAATTTCCTGCCACGATATCCCAGCTCCTGAGATTTGCATCGCCGAAATGCCAGAGAGATAAAGACAAGGGATAACAAGAAAACGGGCCGTTTTCGTAGCGCCTTCTGAAGGAAGTCGGAAATGTTTATTTGTGAAGCATTTAATACAAAATAAAGAATTAGAAGTGTCCATTGTGCTTTAAGTTCAAAAGCAAATAAAATTCATTTAAAATTTTTGTTTTTAAATGAGAACGTACAATACAGTTAATAATAAATAAAAATAAAACGAGAACAGAATGCAATCAGTTAGTGTTGTTCAGTTACTTTTCAGTGAAGGTTTAATGGAAAAGTTACTCAAATTATTATTTTTTTTTAAAGAAAACAACAAAAATAAATGTTAGACATAAATAGAACATACGCTGTTGTAATTAGAAAATCATTCTACCTTTTTTTCGAAATCCTTTAGTAATCCTGAGATCCTCAGTGTAAAAATCATGTTATGTTCACCGGGGTCTGGCGGAATTTGAACTGGATTGACTTAAAATTCACCAAGTTTCACCTAATTCTCCTAATTACACTCTGTTTACTGTCTTCAGAGTCATCAAAGGTGAAATTCCAAAGGACTTGCTTTATCCCGATCGGTGACCGCGACGAAAATAAGCGCCTATTTGGAAAATCAGCGGCTGATTTTTTGAATTTTTTCAACCTCTATTTACGCGCGTAAATCAGCCGCTGATCGGGAGTCGGACGCTGTTTCAGCCCCGTGTGAACAAGCTATAAGAAAGGTCCAATGGACCAGTGTGGCTCCGTGACTGATGTTGACCGACATCTGTTACTGGTCTTGGTCGTCGCAGCATTATTTCCAGTTGACCATCCTTATCCAGTGACTTCTTGAAAGCTTCAGGAGAAGTTGCTGACATTGTGGATTTGAAGGGGGAATTCCAGTGATTAATCACTTTTTCGGAAAAGAAGTTTTTTTGCACTCTTGTTTTCACGTGGCATTTGGAGAGTTTCTTGGAGTGGACCTTTTTTCCGAAATCATTTAGTAATCCTGAGATGCTCGGTGTAAAATCATGTTGTTCACCTTGGTCTGACAGAATTTGAACTGAATTGACCTAAAATTCGCCAAGTTTGACCTAATTCTCCTAATTACAGTCTGTTTACTGTCCCTAGAGTCATCAAAGGTCACATTCCAAAGGATTTTGCTTATCCCGATCGGCGACAGCGACGAAAATAAGCGCCTGTTTGGAAAATCAGCGGCTGATTTTTGGATTTTTTTCAACCGCTATTTACGCGCCTAAATCAGCCGCTGATCGAGAATCGGCCGCTGTTTCAGCCCCGTGTGAACAAACTATGAATGTATAGCGGCTAAGAGGAAAGTAGACGGGCGTCAACTCAAAGCTCAGGATGTGGCTCTAGCTCTGCTTAGTTTTGTCGGGGTATCCACAGTCGGTGCATGGGACCAAATACTGTTTATTGTGCTAGGCTATGATGATCATACTCATAATGGACGGCCTGTAATAATGGTGCGGACAGATGGGCAATCTTACTAGCCTTACTGCTGTTTTTTGGGATCCCAAACCGTTAGTGACGGGATACCTATGACGTCGATAACTCTCTAGGGGACTGAGATATACAGGTCAAGTTCATAGATGAGCTCCGTAGCCCAATATTTAGGTGTGAGGAAGGGGTTCCAAATTAAGGAGCGAACAAAATATTGTTTTTAAAGATAACGAGATCGTCGTTTACAGGGTAAGGAGACACGCTGATTCCGTATTATCTTAAACTTATTTTCTCACCAGACAAATAGTTCGCTCGGAATCCGTCCAAAAAAGGAAAATTTGGTAAAACTAAATTTTGGTATCTGAAATTATTTATATATCCAAATCCCTTTTTAACTGTATTTTCTTCCCGGACACCGTGTTTCGCCTGAAATCTGGTCAGAACCGGAAATTTGTCAGAAATGTAAGTTTTTGGGATCCCAAAACGTAAGTGGAGGGATACCTATGACATCGCAAAAGTTGTCCGTCTGTGCGCACTATAACTCTCGAAGGGAATGAGATATATTGATGAAACTTGGTGTGAGGATTCTTTGGTTCAAGAGTAAGGTCTTGTCCGTTACGGCCCCAAGGCCTCTAATCATTCGCTTTACCGGATGGTCAAGTTCGTAGATGGGCTCTGTAGCCCTACATTTAGGGGTGGGGGAGGGGGTTTAAATTAAGGGGCAAATAAAATATTTTTAAACAGATAATGTGATAGTCGATTATGGGTTAAGAAAACATGTTGAACACGATGGTGAAAACCATTTTGTCATGGGACAAGTAGCTCGACCGGAATCCGGCCAAAATCGGAAAGTCCGTTAAAAGTAAAAGTTTTATTTGAAGTTGATTAGATGTTTGATTTGGGGGTAGGAAAACATGCTGAACCCGACGGTGAAAACCATTTTCTTGCCAGATACGTAGTTCACCCGGAATCCGGCCAAAACCGGAAAGTTTGTTAAAAGTAAAAGTTTTATTTGGAGTTGATTAGATGTCCAATTTAAGGGTAAGAAAACATGGTGAACACTTCTGTGAAAACAATTTTCTACCCGGACAAATAGTTCGCCTGGAATCCGGCCGAAACCGTAAAATTATTAAAAGTTAAAGTTTTATTTGTAGTTGAATAGATATCCGATTTAGGGATAGAGGAGATGCTGAATCCGTGTATGACAATCATTTTTTACCTGGACATAAATTTCGACCGGAATCCGGCTGGAGCCGGAAAATTTGTTATAAGTTAAATTTTTATTTGAAGTTGATTAGATGTTCAGTATTGGGGAAAGATAGGCTGAGTTCGTTTTTGAGCTTTTTTTTTCGCCGGACAAGTAGTTCAAAACAGATATGACTTATAGGGGTAAACACACATGCTGACTCCATATCTGAACTTGGTTTTCTCAGATGATTAGCTATTTGGCCTTAATCTGCTTCTGAATTTTAATAGTAACAACGTTCAAGGAGACTGGCGAAGACTGGATCTGGCGAAGACAATACCCAATTGTCTGGATCAAATATTGAATTTTTGGGATCCCATCGAAACCTTTGGTCTTGTTTCCCAAGTCGATTCGAGATTCGGTATTGTTGCATGATGGCCGGATGGCTTAATGTGCAAATAAATCATTCATTCATAAATCATTCATTCATAAAGGGGGAGAACAGATGCTGAATTCATGTCTGAAGTTTGTTTTCACACCGGACAAGTAGTCCGCTCGGAATCTAGAAAATCGTAGATTTGTTCAAGTAAAAGTTTTGTCTGACATCAGTTACAGTTTCCAAATAGGGTCAAAAACAAGCAGTTACAGGATACTTTCCTCGATTTTCTTATCGGACGGATTTTCGACCGGAGTCCGGCAAAACTCGGAATCTTGGCATTTCCTATCATTATTAGTTTGATCAAGCGGCTTAATGGTGTCGATAGTGATGTAAGCTGACATGTTCAATCAATGCATCTGCTTTGTTTTCCTGCTTGGTTGACACTGCTGATTGAATCCGGGGAAAACCAGAAATTCGGTAGGCGTTATTTCTTTATCTGGTTCGGAGTTTCGATATAGAGATAAGAAGACATATAGAAAATAAATCTACCTACTTTATTTACCTACGAATTAGCTTGGTTGGCCGGGTTCACCGGAAATCCGACGAAAATGGGAATTTGTCAGGTCTAATAGATGTCTTTATCCAGCTTTTTGTTTCGGTATAGAGACAAGAAGATTGAAATCGTAATATTACCGGGTAAAAGGTACGATCGATTTCTGATGTAAAGCGGAAATTTCCGAAAGAACAAACTCTGATAAAAACATAAATGTGGTGTAGGCTACATACAGAGACAGAACCTGTTGGATCAAAATAACCTCCGAGTTTTCGACCAGCACTGGTATTCCTGTCGTAATCTGGGCTTATCCGAAAATTCAAGACAGCAAGGAGTTATCCAATGGATCTGGTTAAGTGGTTGATTAGCAATCACTGTATCACATGATCACCGTATTTAGTGAAGACAAAAATATATAAGATGCGTCCGTCTGGATGAAGAAATCTGAAAAATATTTCAATTTGGGATCTCATCGAAACCTTTGATCTTGTTTTGTTTGCGGTTAAACTACTCAGTGTTAACTGTGTATGGTCTAGTATCTTAAAATACCCGGATTCTTTAAACTAGGCTCTGGTTCCAACAGATTACCAATGACTTAGCCTGTTTTTAAGTCTTTGTCCAGCCCGTACAAATACTCTTGATGACTATCTCTCCTTGCTGATGCAAAATCTCTGGCCTCTCCGGAGTCTCCGGGTAGCTAGCAGAAGAAAGGCAGAAGTGGGGTCACAACAGCTGCTCCCAAAGATTGTGGTGATTGACTGAAACAGGACTTGAGTCGTACAGACACGCACTCACACGCTTACTCCTTCTTCCTGAGGATCACTGGCGTGTTTTGGACTTAGTCATATAGAGTATTTACATAACCCGTTTTGATTACGACGGAGTTTCTCCCAAACAAGTGTCGGGAGCACCATACGGATCGAAAAATAGCAAAACAAGGAAGTGAGTATGTACCGTTACGAATTGAGGTATCCGGTAGGCTACAAGAATTTCTGGGGCGATTATGCAAGTACGTCACTTTGGCATAATAGGTACGATGGGTCCTTTAAGGACGGATTTTAGATCAAAATTTTACCGTGATCGGACGGGAAAGCTTAAAGGACTTGTCTCACCTATAGTCAGAGCTGGCGGACTCCGACTCGTCTCGGTGTCGTCATTTACGGAGCAGGACTTGGACTCTACTCATCTCGAAATCCGGCCGAGTCACGAGTCCAAGCAAACCTGTCGACAATTTTAAAATAAAACGAAGTCTCAGCGACCAATCAGAGATTGGCCTCCGAATACGACTCGGACAGACAAACATCGCATCTCCGACATCTCTTCTTAAATCCATAAAGTTTGGCTTGATTCGGAGCATTTCTGCCAATTTCCGGTACACCCTTCATCCCTCTCACCGTAGAAAAATCCGGTGCGGATTACGGGGAGATTTTTTAAAAGCAAGTAAAATGGTCGATGTAGGTGTATAAGGAAAACCGCTGAATCCATATCTGAAATTTATTTTCTCGCCTGACAAACAGTTCGCCCGAAATCGGGCCCAAACCCAAAAATTCTTATAAGTCAGAGTTTCATCTGAAGTTGATTAGATGTTCGTTATGGGGTACAGAGAAATGTTGAATCAATATATGTAGATCATTTTCTCGTCCGACAAATAGCTCGCCCGGAACCCTGTCGAAACCGGTAAAGTAGTAAAATTGAAAGTTTTATCTGAAGTTGATTAGAGGTTCGATATGGGGTTAAGGTGAGATAGGTTTTTCAACTTTATTTTTTTGCCGGGCAAGCAGTTCACCTGGAATGATAAAAAAAAAAGTTCGAGGTCGATTAAAGGTTCGATACCGGAATAAAAATACGTGGTCCACTCATATCTGAAGTTTATTTTCCGGCTGGTCAAGCAATTCGCCCGGAACCCGGAATCTGGCAAAAATTTGGTTGGACTTGAGTTTAATTAGTATGTTTATTAGATGTTTGGTTTCGGGGGCAGCTCGTGAATCTAAAACCTAGTTCACTATTAGCCCCTTGAATTCCGCTTCTCTTCCATACACTTCTTCTGCACTGGGACCGAATTAAACAAGGGAAGCTAAAAATCGGTATCACTACGAATCAAACTTAAAGCTATGATTCATCCCTTCACCCACTTACCATTAATGTGATAGAATCCATTTTGAACCATTTCTGGCGGGAAAAACTCCCAAACATGTACTGTACCGGGAAAGATATACTATAGAGGTCGATACTGGAGCACTAGGGAAAACAAGAGCTGCGCGCCGGAGTATTTGGCACTTGGTCCTGAGAAGCTCTAATTTTGACTGCTGGAAACCTCGTGACCACTGGACTCGCTGAACGTTAAAAGCTCATGTACTATCGCACGCAAGTGTCAAGGGAAGATCTAGTCCTTTCTTTACTTCAAGACGGACTAATCCATCGCTGCGATCGGGGCCGAGATAATGGTGATGAAGAACGGTAGTAGCTTAGCGAAAAGACCCACATGTATCTGATCGAGATCATTATGTAAAGCGGAAATGGAACCCTACTCGATTTCCTTTATTCATTCCTCTGCTAAGAGAAAGAGGAGACAAGTAGAAACAAGACCAAAGGTCTCGATGGGATCCTAAAAATTTAATATTTATTACATACAATTGGGTTTTGTCTTCGCCAGATCCAGGCTTCGCCAGACTCCTTGAAACAGATTAAAGCGAAATAGCTAAACATCTGAGAAAACCAAGTTCAGACATGGATTCAGCATGTGTGTTTACACCAATAAGTCATATCTATTTTGACGAAACTGCCCGAAACTTCCTGCCATCCTTCTGCCAAATTTCCGGTTTCGTCCTAATTCTGGGCAAACTGCTTGTCCGGCAAAAAATAAAGCTAAAAAACAACGTATCTCCTTACCCCTATATCAAATATCTAATCACCTTCAAATAAAACTTTAACTTATAACAAATTTTCCGGTTTCAGACGGATTTCGGGCGAACTATATGTCCGAGTAAAAAAACGATTGTCATGTACGGATTCATCATTTCTTTTTACCCCTAAATCGAACATTTAATCAGCTTCAAATAAAACTTTTAGCCTACTACTAACAATTTTTCTGGTTTTGACCGGATTCCAGGCGAACCATTTGTTCGTCCGGATTCCAACCTCTCTCCACTACCCTATTCCCCCCCCCCCCTCCACTCCCCCCACATTGGTCGGGTCGGTGAAGTGACTATTTCCAAGTTAGTTTGGTCGGATCGTGGAAGTGACTATTTCCAAGTTAGTTTGGTCGGGTCCCTGACATGACTGCCAAGTTTCATTGTCCTAGCACTTGTGGAAGTACCGTAACTCGAAAACAGTGTGCCGTGACAGACCAAAAAGCGATCGGTATATGGCACTTGAGCGAAGCCGCAACTGCCCTAAAAACAAATTAATTAGTTAGCTACTTCAAAATTTTGACAGTTTGAGCATTGGGCCTGAAGATGTTTTGGGGGCACCAACGGGTTGGATAACGGTAGATTTTTGAACAAAGACGTTTTTGCCAGAGATCAAACGGCATTCTGAAGGACAAACTCTTAACGAGCTTGAAGGACAGGAACCAGGGGTTTCTTTTATTTCCCACTGCCTGAGTAGGCTTGTCCGGTATGGTACTTCAAAAGATTTCCGGTTCCATCCTCCGACCCCTCCCCCCCCCCCGACATTCATCGGATACGGTCGGGAAA
This sequence comes from Branchinecta lynchi, assembly GCA_023053575.1. Classification (NCBI taxonomy): domain Eukaryota; kingdom Metazoa; phylum Arthropoda; class Branchiopoda; order Anostraca; family Branchinectidae; genus Branchinecta; species Branchinecta lynchi. Next base: position 10,661,554 of record JAKZAP010000007.1, read on the forward strand.
TGAAATAGGATATCTGACTGAGGCACGAGGTTTTTCCAGATATCAAGTTTCATTAAGATCCAATCATCCGTTCGAAAGTTATAAATGCCACTAAAATTCCGGATTCCGCCTGCTTCACGATAGTCGGATCGGGCAAGTGACTATTTCCCAAATAAATCTGGTCGGGTCTCTGATACGCAAGTTTCATCGTCCTAGCACGCCTGGGAGTACCCTAACTCGCAATCGAAGGACCGACCGACCCACGGAATTGCGAGCGGTCTCCAACTCCCCACAGAGCCCAGATACGATCTGGTTCTGTCAATTACTAGGGATAATACTTGTTCTTCCCACCAAGTTCCATCCCATACCTCGACCAAGCGTTTCACGAGATTTATGGTGCCCCCCTTCAATCCCCCCCCCCCACAAGTATCGGATCCGATCAAATCAGGACTTGACATGGAACATCTGAGACGATAGCTCTCTCCACTTGCCAAGTTTCATTCAATTTCGATCACCCGTTCAAAGGCATGTATGCCACTAGATTCCGGGCTCACCATCCCCCACTCCCCCCATGGTGGTCGGATCGGGGAAACGACTATATACCTCCAATCTAAGCGTTTCCCAAGGTTTCCGGTTCCCCCCTCCACCTTCCCACAAAGTCACCGGATCCGGTCCGGATTTAAAGTCGGTCGTCTGGGACACGAGGTCTTGCGAAATATCATGCTTCACGAAGATCCGATCACCCGTTCGAAAGTTATAAATACCTCAAGATTCCGGATCCCCCCTCCCTCCACTCCCCCATGGTACTCGAATCGGGGAAATGATTATTTCGAACTTAATCTTTTGGCGTCCCTGATGCGCCTGCCAAGTTTCATCGTCCTAGCTTATGTGGAAGTGCCCGAACTAGCAAAACCCGGACCGACTGACAGACCAAAGGAGGGACAGAAACTGCGATCGCTATATGGCACTCGGCCGAAAGGCAAGTGCCATAAAATTATTACGGTTCAGTCGCGACCAGGCAAGCTTTGGTGACCCGTAGCCGGCCGTAGCCAGTGTAGTCTTTACGATTAGGATTTAGCGAGGAGCTGCACTGTAAAAAGTTTCTCCGTATAAAGATTAAAGATAACTGCAGCATTTGCTACTCGGATTCACTTTATCTCTATTTGGTATTAATCTTATCTGCGTATAAATAAGAATAATTTGATAGCAAATACTGCAGTTAACTTTAATCTTTATATGGACAAACTTTTTACAGTGTGGGATCAAGCACTAGCTGTAGTTGATTGCCGCCTGAACGACCAGCGATGCAATCTCAATGTCCTTTCCGGTTACCAAGAGCTAATCTCTGGTGGAACGATCCAGAAGCCCTCTACCTCTACTACGTCAACAACCATGGTGGCCTCAATACAGGTAGCAAACTACTTGTCCACGTTATCTAGGCAATGCGGATAGGCGTCACAGCCACATACTAAAATCGATGGCCCGATAGATGAACAAAGTAGCAGGCCTAAAATACAGCCGACAACAGACATCTGGTCTAGACATCCTAGCAAGACGTCGCTAATTTCTGCAAGCATGATTATACCTGCTGGTTCCTGATGATAACTGACATTTTCTTCATTCTCGAAACCAGGATTATCTTTGCGTTCCCCGAGTTCCATTTTACATCCGACCAATTCAACAATACCACTTGTCGCCTCTTCCAAGCCTATCTATCACTAGGAACACCGCAAGTCATACTACAGGACCAACAGAACAATAGAAATAAGAGACATCGCGAACGAAGTTCAAATAGTCATCGACAAGATAAAATTGCATTATGAAGTTTGTATAATGACGTATAATACGGTAGCCAAGAGGGAAAAGAAACAAGACGATAATTACTGTATCATTAATTATTCATGATCCACTCGGATCTAATGACAGAAATGTTCCGCAAAAAATTTCAGTCGGTCAAAGATGAGGGGTAGGGGAGATGTGGGGGAGATGGGACAAGGGGAAGATGGGACCTCTGTGAAGAAAACTTTGTTGAAAAATTCCTCCTGAATGACGGACGATGCGTCATCTATCAGTAAGGATACATGTGTTTTCCCGAAGAAATCCACAAATATTTTTATCACCCAAGACCAAAACTTAGTGGGGCCCGTAGAACGTCATGTGAAAGTCCTGACTTTCGATGTCGACCTTTTGCTATACCTTGTTGGATAAGTAGTGCTACAGGTTTGTCTTCTGTTTTCATTTTTTTTGTAAAGTTGACAGCCGGTTTGTTAGAAATGAAATTTAGCCAAAAAGGGTACTTTGTCCCAAGTACCTTAAGCATGTCCCAGAGTACCCGGGGGTCAGGGTACTCTGGGACAGAAGCGGAGGGTTGGGAAAATCGTCAGTACCTAAAAGACTAATCAAGTAAATAATCTGCAAAAAATCTGGAAGAAAGCTCAATCAATTCCACTTAATTGAGAACCAAAATCAATGAATTTGGCCAAAGGGTTCCACGGATATCTGACATGCACTTGAACATGTCCCAAGGTACCCACATCTTCCCTAGAGATGTTTTCCTCGTTTGTTTTTAATGTTTCAGCAACAAGAGGAATGCCATAACTATACTAGTTACCACATCTATTAGAGGAAAGGAATTTTCTCTATAATGCTTTTCGGGATGCCAAAACGTAAGTGGACCGATACCTATGACATCGCAAAACTTGTCCGTCTGTCCGCACGATAACTCTCGAAGGGATTGAGATATTTTGATGAAACTTGGTGGGAGGATCCTTTCGGTCAAAGTACAGGTCAAGTTCGAAGACAGGCTCTGTAGCCCTATATTTGAGGGTGGGGGAGGGGTTTCAAATTAAGGGGCGAACAAAATATTTTTTGAAAGCTATTGAGATAGTTGATTTATGGGTAAGGAGACATGTTGAATTCGAATATTAAATTTATTTTCTCGCCGGACAAATATTTCACCGGAATCCGGCAAAAACCGGAAAATTTGTGAAAAGTAAAAGTTTAATATGAAGTTGGTTAGAGGTTCGACTTAGGGACAAAGAGATGTGCTGAGTCCGAATATGGAATTTATTTTCTCGCCGGACAATTACTTCGGCCGGAATCCGGCCAAAACCGGAGAATCTGTTAAAAGTAAAAGTTATGTTTACAACGGATACGTCAGCTATGATTCTTCATCAGCGATATTTCGGCCCTTCTTGGCAAGGGTCCTCGTCAGGCTGTCAATCCTCTGGTTCAACTTTGGGGAAGGAAACAAACCTGTAATTACAGGTTTGTAACCTGTAATTACAGGTTTGTTACAGATTTTACGGTAGTAGGCCAGCTGTTTTTGAATCCACGTTATTTCAATGGCTTTCCCTAGGGCTTGTTATCAGAGGCGTCACGCATGGGTTGACAACACCCATACCCCCAGAAAGGTCGGCCAGACGATTAAAAAAAAAGAGTCGGCGCGAAGCGCCACGATTTTTCGTAAAAGCAGTTACTTAAAAAAAAAAAAAAAAAAAAACAGTATGTGAAAATGACCTATCGGCCAGTAAAAATACCTTGCCCCTTAAGATACATTTTGGCTGGTCATGCCTCTGCTGGTAATATTAGGCTTTCGGTAATAAAAAATGAGTGAGGCGAGATTTCGTATCAGCGGTTGGGAACCACTGGTCTAGTCAGTATACTACCTATAATCACATACAGTTTTATTGCTTTTTCCTGCCAAATTTAATTCCATCCAAATTCTAGCTTTTACTGTTTCGAAATCTCATTCCTAAAACTGGCTTAAAACCCCCGTCAAATGACGCGCCCCTCCACAAAATAGAAAATATTACGAAAAGTGCTGCAGGCAGAATTGTCGAATTATTTATGATTAGATATCCGTTTTGGGGTCCAAAATAAAAGTAAAGACTATCGATGGTATCATAGATCATCCCTTTTGTCTGCGACCAGTGCTTCACTCGACCTCTTCTGAGTTTCGAGGTTCGTTCCGAATCCTGGGAATTATAAAGAATAAATTACCGAATCCCAGTTATTATACCGAATAAGTTTAGACCGGTAGCATGTTCGGGATTCTGTATAACTACCGTATTCCGTTTATTATACCGAATTGTTTTGGTATCGAAAGACAACCGAACAATATTCATATTCGGTATACTTTCGTCGAAACTGGAACAAAGTCAGGATTCGTGGTAGGAAATTATGCTGAATAAATTACCGAATCCCAATCGTGATACCGAATAATTTTGAACCAATGGCTTACTCGGGATTCTGTATAACTACGAAATCTCCATAAATATATCGAATATTTCCGGCCTCGAAAAATTACCAAATGATTTCAGTAAATTCTCTCACCAAATTCGTGATAACTACCGAATACTGGTAATTATATCGAATCCCGATCATTATACCGAAGAGATTTGTACAGATGGCCTATTTAGGATTCTGTATAACTATCGAATCACCCTAAATTTATCGAACAGTTCTGCTATAAAAAAAACACCGGACAATTTTACCGAATCTCAAAAAGGTGGGGGGGTGCTGCACCCCCCCCCCCCTTCCGACGCCCCTGTCTACAAGTGCTAGGACGATGAAACTTGGCAGGCATATTAGGGACCCGACCAAACTAACTTGGAAATAGTCACTTCCCCGATGCGACCACCGTGAGGCGAGTGGAGGGAGGGGGAATCCGGAATATTGACGTATTTTCAACTTTTTGAACGGGGAATAGGATCTTAAAGAAACTTGATATTTGGAAAGAATCCGGTGACTTTGGGGGGAGTTGGAGGGGGGAGGGGGGGCTGGAAATCGTGACATGTTCAGACTGGACGGATCGGGATTAAACCTGGTGGGAAGAACAAGCACAATCCCTAAATACATAGTTGACAAGACCGGACCGGATCCGAGAGCAAGGTGGGGGGAGTTCGAGGGAGGGTTCCGGAATTCCGACGATCCCGAGTTAGTGCGAGTTAGTTAGTGCTAGGACGGTAAAACTTGGCAGGCATATCAGGGACTCGACAAGTTTAACTCAAGAACAGTGGTTTGTTCGATTTGACCATCTTGGGGGGAGTGGAGGGAGGGGGAATCCGGAATCTTGAGAAATTGCCAACTTTTCAACGGGTGATAGGATCTCAATGAAAAACGATATTCGCAAAGAACTGATGTATAAGATGTCCCATTTCAGGTGCAGGCAGGATCCAATCAATGTGGGGGAGTCAGTAGGGGGGGGGGGGAGAAACTGTTGTAACAAGCTTAGAGTGTAGCAATTGTGATGACACTTGGGGACAAGAACAAGCGTAAGCCCTAGATACATCAGTGACAGAACCGGATTGGATTCAGGCAATTTGGAGGGAGCTGGAAGGGGGTCCGGAATTCCAGTGATCACGATTTAAGGTACTTCCAGATGTGCTAGGACGATGAAACATGGCTTGAATATTAGATACTTGACAAAATTGGCTTAGAAATTGTCACTTCCAAGATCAAACTATCCCTTAAAGTACTCATCTTCACCGTTAAGTACAGAACATACTTTTAAGCAAAATCCACATTTTCATGATCCCCATGAGCTCATGATCATTTTTGCCTCAAGACACACTCAATCGATAATTCACATGAAGTCATGTGAATGATCTGGTCACCCAAGCAGCTGGGCTACTAATTTTTTTTCCCTATTTACGAAGCTTTGGCTTCAGAAGACAAGCCCTCCAATATACTCTATATGATAAAGTCCAAAACACGCCAGTGAACCTCCGGAAAAACGAGAAACTTCGCCCGAACGATGACTCAAATCCTGTCTCAACCAATAAACGGCGTTCGTTGAGGACAGCTGTGGTGACGTTTCCGGATCTTCAGCTAGCTACACGGCGACAGTGTTGCCTTGGTATTGCTATAAATCGTACGTTCGACCACTAACCGAATATGCGTGCGCGGTGAGGAACAGTGCTATCTCTTATGACTAAACTGAAAAGATAGAACAAATCCAAAAACGTGCATGCAAAATAATACTTGAGTGCAGGGGCGGATCCAGAGGGGGGGCGAGGGGGGCGATCGCCCCCCCTAGACTGGCTGTAGTTTTTTGTTTTGTTTTACTAATTTACTGCACTTACGGAAGTCTGCATTAACGCATGTTCTAACTACTGTAACTAGACTCTAAAATCTTTTTACAAGTGGAGCCAGGAGCTTGAATTTTTCTTGTAAACAGTTGTCAGTTGATCAAGTACAGTTTTACCATTATTGTAATATATGAAAACTACATTTTCGTTAAATAAGAGACCGAGACAAAAAGGTCACTACCCCCACTCTTTTCGGTAAGAATCGCCCCCCCCCCCCTAGAACGGAAGGCTGGATCCGCCCCTGCTTGAGTGTGATTACAATGACTATAAGAGCCTAGAAACGTTTGACATTATGACACTATGTAAACAGTTGCAGGACCTTGACATGAGCTTTGCCAAGAAGATGCTAGTGTCAGATCCAAACAGGGACATGCTTCCAGAATTTGCCAGTAATGTTGACCGTCGAGACACTAGGCTAAATGCACTTCAAACGGGAAAAATACCTACTGAAGAAAGAAAAAAAAGTTTTGAAACTATTAAAACTAGTCTCATGCACAATCATCGGAACGATACTTCAACTCTTTCATACCATATTTTACTAAACTCTTCAAGCTCGATTTCAACTCCTTCTGAAATTTCATATCCCAATCTTTATCCCAGCCTTTCAGCGAGTTTTTTTGTTTATATTTATACAATTTTGACCATTAAAGCTTTCCTCAGACTGTGTAAAGCCATCGTAAGACTCAAACTCGACTTTGGAACCTGCCTAGCCTCTCCTAAATATAAAGCGACATCAGACTTCTTGAGGGTGTACAGAGACGCGCCACCAAGTTATAGATGGCCTTACAGTTCAACTGAAAAGCCAACTTATTTTTGTATCATTTAACTGAACACACTTCTGAAAAGGGATTTTTTATTTTCCACTATCTACTCTAGTCATGACGTTCAGAATAACTTCGCCGTCCCCACCACGAAAATTCTAATATGATGCGGGAAATTTTAATCTCAACACAAACGCGGCTTTTCAGTGGGCAGTGGTGAGATTGGTGAAGATTGCTTAGTGCTTGAACAAACAAAAATCATTACTCGCTCGTAAGGCATACAAAAAAAATACAAGCGCATAGAGGAACCACAAATCCCACGGAAATTCCATTATTTGAAAATCAATTATTCGTGAATAGCGGAACAACAAAGTAACGCATTTTCAGCCGATTTTCTAGCCAATTTTAGTGAATAAGTGATGACTAACTAGATTGTACTATCCCAGCCCTTTTCGGTTAAGCTTCAAAGACCTCCACGACGAAGAAAGACAAAAAAAAAACTCAAGACTGCAAACACTGGTGTACCACCGCAGACGAGGTGACATGCTAATTACCGATACACTCTCCAATCGCATAACTAGTCCACCTCAACCTGCACAAGTTTAACCAACCCATACAAGAGGCCACTCCAAGAAACTCTCCAAATGCCACGTGAAAACAAGAGTGCAAAAAAACTTCTTTTCCGAAAAAGTGATTAATCACTGGAATTCCCCCTTCAAATCCACAATGTCAGCAACTTCTCCTGAAGCTTTCAAGAAGTCACTGGATAAGGATGGTCAACTGTAAATATTGCTGCGATGATCAAGACCAGTAACATCAGTCACGCCACCATCAGTCACGGAGCCACACTGGTCCATTGGACCTTTCTTAGACTGTATAAAGTAAACCGAGGACTGAATTAAGTAAAACAGAATTTGAACAAGAGCTGTAAGCTCATATAGCACTTGCAAGCATATGTAGTAGGTAAGGGTATCAGCTAAGCATTGCGCTGTCTTGAGGCACAGACGATTATGGGTCTTTCCGATTTATGAAAATGTATGGTCTAGTAAAAACATGCCATGCACTTTGTGGTTACAATGCGCACTTTGAGGGGGCTAGGAATTCATTTTGTAAGCAAAAGTACTGGTAGACAAATGATCATGGGCCCTTGGGTCATGGAAGTATATTATTCGCTCGAAAGTATTTTGTTTTTTTTTGCGTTTCGCGACATTCGGCACGGAGGATCATGGGCCCTTGAGGATCTTAAAAATGTATAGACTCTTAAAAATGTTTTTCCACTTTTCGATAACATTGGCGCTTTGAGCACATTTGACAGTGCAAAACGGATACGTCAGCTGAATTTTATTATAGCTATATTTCGGCCATTCTTGGCAAGGGTCCTCTTCAGGCACAAAGGCATTTTTTTTTGTTTAGCCTGAAGAGGACCCTTGCCAAGAACGGCCGAAAGATAGCTCTAATAAAATTCAGCAGACGTATCCGTTTTGCACTGTCAAATATGATTCGCAGTCAGCTTGGGCTGAAGGAATATTTACGCTTTAAGTACGTTGGAAAGTCATTTGTAAGTGAACTGAAGGAATATTTACGCTTTAAGTGTGTTGAAAAGTCATTTGTAAGCGAAACATTTGAGGCATAAATTATCACGGATCCACTGGAATCACGAAAAACGATCTTTTGGTCAAAAATACTTTTCACATTGCTCCTAGGATACGCACTTTAAGGGGGCTAAAAACCCATTTTTAAGCTTAGGCTATACTTAAGGTACAAATGATCATGGGCCCTTGGGGATTATGAAAGTGTTCGTTAGACCAGAAACCGAACTCTTGTCAATTGTTAAGTTTCCTTCCGATCCGACCAACCGTTCAAAACTTATGCAATCAAATCCTGGTAGTCCAGATTCCAATTCCCTCCACTCCCCCTAAGATGGGCGGATCGGGTAACTGACTGCTTCCAAGTCAATTTGATCGGGTCTACAATACACCTGCCAAATTTTATTCACTCGCAATCACCTGAATTCCGGGAAACCCCGTCTAACTCCCCCCCCCCCACAGTGCACCGATGCGGTCCGTCTCTGTAAAAATTACTTACAACTTGTCCTTGTTCTTCTCACCAAGCTTCATCCCGGGGTCTCTCCACTTTAAGCCTGTCTCGAGGTTTCGGTCCCTCTTCCAGCCCCCCCTCCCCCCCAGAGTTATCGGATCCGGTCCGGGCAAGAAAAGGGACATCCACGAACCGAGCTCTTTCCAACTTAAGTTTCATTTGTGTCCGATGCCCTGTTCGAAAGTTATGCTTGTCTCAAGATCCACGATTTCGCCTCCTCCCCCCCCCCACAATGGTCGGATTGGGGAAATGACTTTTCTCGAGTCAATCTTGTCGGGTCCCTCATACGCATGACAAGTTTAATCGTTCTAGCACATCTGGAAGTACCTTAGCCCGTGAAATCCGGGACCTACCCTCCAACCCCCAACAGTGCACGGATCCGATCCGATTATGTCAACGATGTATCTAGAATCTATGCTTGTTCTTCCCAAAAAATTTCATCCCGATCCCTCCACTCTAAGCGTTTCACGAAATTTGCGGTACCCCCGTCCAACTCCCCCCACAGTTGTCAGATCTGGTCCGGACGGAAGTTAGATGGAATATGTGAGGCATGTGTCCTTTCCACTTACCAAGTTTCATTCAAATCAGATCACCCGTTCAAAAGTTACGCATGTCTCAATTTTCCGGATTACCCCTCTCTCCACTCCCCCAACGATGGTCGAATAGGGGAGGTTACTATTTCCAAGTCAGTTTAGTCGGATTCCTGATACGCCTGCCAAGTTTCATCTTTCCAGCACATCTGGAAGTACCCTTACTCGCGATCACCGGACCGACCGACCGACCGATATGTCTGCCAAGTTTCATCGTCCTAGCACATCTGGAAGTACCCTTACTCGCGGTCACCGGACCAACCGACCTACGGAAAAGTGATCGGTCTATGGCACTTGGTCGAAATGGCAAATGCCATAAAACGTTTCCTTTGATCACACAAATCGAACAGTAACAACAGCAGTCATGTCAACAATCAAATATCAGGACTAGTTTTTTCCCGATTTAAAAGTAATTTCCCCGAATAGGATATTTATAGTCATTAGAAGCTTCAGTTATTTCTTGCAGGTTCGTTCCTTCCCCAACGTTGACCGTGAAGTTCTACAGCCTGGCGAGGACCCTTGAGAAAGAAGGGCCGAAATATCGCTGCCTAAGCATCGCAGCTGACATATCCATTTTTATGCATTATTTGAATACATTGGACCTGAATCGCTCCCTGCGAATTAAGACAGTTTGATTTTGGGCAGTGTCTATCCTTCCCGGACCTGGAACTGATACCGCAAATGCTAGACCTGACCGGTCGAGTATTCTGCCACATAGGAGCTAATCGTCCTCGATCAGTCGAGTTACAAGGGTCATGGGAGCAATTAATACTCGACCAGTGGAGGAACCAAGCCTCCATTCGCTATCAGTACTAGATTGGCCGAGTACTCGTGTCTTGGGAAGCTTTAAGTACTCGACTGTATCGAACTTGCACTCAGAATAGCACTCCTCGACCATACCAATAAAATCCAGAAAATTGTAAGGTCGAGTAACCAAGACCCCAGGGACTAATAGTACTCGACCATATAATTCGTTAAGTAGGTCGAGTATTCACGGCAATGGCAGCTATTGGTACTCGATCTAAAAAGGAGGATAGATAGGTGGAGCCCAGGAGCTAATCGTCCTCGACCTAATATTACTAATAAGAGGTCAAGTATTCAGGGTAGTGACGGCTAAAAAAAACTCCACCTATTGAAGGAGGATTGGTAGGACGAGTATTTGCGGCCATAGCAGCTGTTCGTACTCGACCTAATATTACTAATAAGAGGTCAAGTATTCAGGGTAGTGACGGCTAAAAAAAACTCCACCTATTGAAGGAGGATTGGTAGGACGAGTATTTGCGGCCATAGCAGCTGTTCGTACTCGACCTAATATTACTAATAAGAGGTCAAGTATTCAGGGTGGTGACGGCTAAAAATACCCGACCTATTGAAGGATGACGTCGTATTTAGCCCTCGCCACCATGAATACTTGACTTCCTCTTAGAAACATTAGGTCGAGTGCGAAGAGCGGTCAGCGCGTCCAATACTTGACCTACCAATCCTCCTTCAATAGGTCATGTTTTTTTAGCCGTCACTTTGTTTCATAACAGATAACAAGGATGCCAAGTTGAAACATCTTGGGATGCTGTAGTGCATCAAATCATAATACGCATTGCCAGGAAGAGCCAAAAAAAAGCATCTACTGACTTTGCCGATCTCGTGGCAAAAACAATAAGACCAAAGGTTTCGATGGGATCCCAAAAATTGAATATTATTTTGATCCAGATAATTAAATATTTTTATTTTTAAAATTTAGAAACATATCAAGGCTTATAGTGGGGGTTGAAACACCTTTGAAACTTAAAAATAATCGTTTTGTGTACATTTTCAAAAGACAGTAAAAAGAACTAGTAGATCTGAGAAAACCAAGTTCAGATATGGATTCAGCAATTGTGTTTACCCCTATAGGTCACGTCTATTTTGACGGGACCGATCGAAACTTCCTGCCTTCCTTCTGCCAAATTTCCGGTTTGGGCGGAATTCCGAATATTTGTCGGCGAAAAAATAAACCACAACAAGAGCTACGAGCTCATATGGCACTTGTTACGAGTAGCTGGTACAATAAAGTAAAAGAGAACTTCAGAAAACACCCCGCCATCCAAAAATGCGGTTTGGACCTAGAATCAGGACATCTAGTTCACTCAAGTCTGAAAACTTCCGACATCACCTCCAAGCCATCGTCAACCTTCCAAGTATCAACCCAAGTAATCCACTCGCTATGTCCCTAGATGTGCCCAAGATTTCCGGTACACCGTTCAACTCTCCACATACCGCGGCCGAATCTTGTCCGGACTCCTAAATGAATCATCTGAAGCATTTTCTCTTACCGCCTACCTTTCACTCGAATCTGAGCATTTTGTGAAACTTCCCGTAAATCTCCCCCACCCCCCACCTTGGTCGGATCCGGTTCGAACCTTAAAATATGTAAGCTAGGGCATATGATCTCTATTCCTTCTAAGTTCATTCAAATCACTCCACTTGTTAAACACTTATGCGAGCAACAAAATTTCTGGGACTCCCTTTCCAACTCCGCCCACCGTGGCTGAATATGACTCGGAAACATAAATGTCGCATCTCTGACTTATCCTCTTCCCGTACATCAAGTTGGACTGGAATCAGAGCAGAGCTTATCTGCAAATATCCGAGTCCCGCTCCCCCTCCCCCCCACCCTGGCCGGACGTCAAATAACACATCAGGGTCGCATAAACTGTCCAACGTGCATCCTATTTTGTCCATCCGTTTAGTTTTTGTGCTTGTCAAAAACTTTTCACAACCCCCATGATGGTCGGATTGGGGAAACGACTATTCTCAAGTCAGTCTGTTCGGGCTAGAACATCAGAAAGTTCAGAACTTGCGAAGCCAGAATGGCTCCCTCCAAAGTCACCGGATCCGATCCAGATTTGAACTGGGTCGTCTGAGACACGGCATCTTTCCGAATATCAAGTTTCATTAAGATCCGATTAGCCGTTGGAAAGTTATAAATACTTCAAGATTCCGGATTCCCCCTTCCTTCAATCCTCCCCGGACCTGACACGGAACGTTTGAGACGATAGCTCTTTCGACTTACCCAATCAGCCGTTCAAAAACTGCCCCTGCCACTAGATTGCTGATTCCCAATCCCTCCACTCCTCCTAAGATGGTCGGATCGAGGACTATTTTCGTGCCCTGACATGCCTACCAAGTTTCATCGTCCTAGCACATCAGGAAGTACCAAATTCGCGCTTACTAGATATCCGACCTCCACACTCCCCCACAGTGCCCAAATCCCGTCCTATTATGTCAATGACGGATCTAGAACTTGTGCTTGTTCTTCCCACCAAGTTTCATCCCGATCCCACCACTCTAAGCGTTTCAAAAAGATTTCCGGTTCCCCCCTCCAGCTCCTCCCATTGTCATCGGATCCGGTCAGAATTAAAAATGGATCGTCTGAGGCGCGAGGTCTTCCTAAATATCAAGTTTCATATAAATCCGATCACCCGTACAATAGCTGCCGATGCCATTAGATCCGGGTTCCCCATCCCTCCAATCCTCCCACGAGGGTCGGACCGAGGAAACGACTATTTTCGAGTCAATCTGTTTGGGTCCCTGATATGCCCAAGTTTCACTGTCTATCACATCAGGAAGTACGGAACTCGCACGATCACTAGAAATCCGAACCACCCTCCCAACTCCTCCACAGTGCCCGAATCCCGTCCTATTATGACAATGACGTATCTAAAACGTGTGCTTCTTCTTCCCACCAAGTTCCATCCTGATCCCTCCACTTCAAGCGTTTCCAAAGATTTCCGGCTCCCCCCCCCCTCCAACTCTTCCCAATATCAGGGGATCCAATCCAAATATAAAATAGGACGTCTGAGGCACGAGGTATTTCTAAATATCAAGTTTCATTGAAATCCAATCATCCGTAAAATAGCTGTCCATGCCAATAGATTTCGGATGATTCCACACCCGGGGCCACACCAAGAAGCTCCAGCAGCCAAGAAGCTCACGGAGAGAAAGTTCCAACTTCTTCTCAACTCGTGCTGTTCCACTGTGGAATTCCCTTAGTGAAGAAACAGTTCAGTCCAAAACTGTTGACAACTTCAAAAAAGCAATTGATCGAGACTGGGCAGCGATGGAGTGGAAACTACACTGGGAGGCCAGTGGATCTACTCAACGGAACTAGACAACGCACTTCCACCCCTATCACTCAACCGGCGAATCTACAGGATGTTCACCCAACCTTATTCGCCGGCCAGTGCGATTTAAGGTAATTTAAGGTAATCCCTCCAGTCCTCCCACGATGGTCGGATCGAAGAAACGGCTATTGTCAAGTCAATCTGTTCGTGTCCCTGACACGCGTACCAATTTTCATCGTCCTAGCACATCAGGAATACCGAACTCGCGCGAGAACCCCACCCCCAACTCCCCCATAGTTCCGAATTCCGTAATATTATGTCAATGACGTATCTAGAACTTGTGCTTGTTCTTCCCACCAAGTTTCATCCCGATCCGTCCACTCTAAGCGTTTCCAAATATTTCTGGTTCCCCCCTCCAACTCCTCCCAATGTCACCGGATCCGGTCCGGATTTAAAATGGGACATCTGAAACACGACATCTTTCTATTTATTAAGTTTCATGAAGATATCACCCGTTCGCAAGTTAAAATACCTAACTTTCCGGATTCCCCCTCCCCCCCCCCCAGATGGTCAGATCGGAGAAACGACTATTCTCAAGTCAACCTCTTTCGGTCCCTACACGCCTGCCAAGTTTCGTCGTCCTAGCACATCAGGAAGTAGCGAACTCGCGTGATCACTAGAAATTTGGACCCTCCCCCACAGTGAACGGATCCGGTCCGGTTATGTCAATCACGTCTCTAGGACTTGTGCTTGTTTTTTCCACCAACTGTTATCCCGATCTCTCCACTCTAAAAGTTTTCCAAGATTTCCGGTTTCCCCCTCCAACTCCCCCAACATCACCACGTCACCGGATCCGGTCTGGATTTAAAATGGAAGATCTGAGACACAAGGTGGTTCCATATATCAAGTTTCATTAAGACCCAACGACCGTTCGTAAGTAAAATACTTCATCTTTTCAAATTTTTCCTGATTCCCCTTCCTCCACTCCCTCCAGATGGTCGCATCGGGGAAGTGAATATTTCTGATTTAATCTGGTCCGGTCCCTGATATGCCTGCCAACTTTCATCGTCCTAGCTTATCTGGAAGTGCCTGAACTAGCAAAACCCGGACAGACAGACGAACGGACGGACAGAAATAGCGATCGCTATATGGAACTTGGCCGAAAGGCACGTGCCATAAAAACCAATTCAGCATATCTCCTATATCCAACATCCACCAACTGCATACAAACTCTAACTTATAACACATTTTTCAGTTTCAGGCGAATTCCGGGCGAACTATATGTCTGGGTAAAAAATGATTGTCATATAATGGTTCACTGTCTCTTCTTACCCCTAAACCAAATATCTAATCAACTGCAAATACAACTTATGCTTTTATAAATTTTCCGGTTTCGGCCGGATTTCGGGTGTACTATATGTCCGGGTATAAAATGATTGTCATATATGGATTCAGTGTCTCTTCTTACCCCTAAATCAAACTTCTAATTAACTGCAAATAAAACTTTTATTTTTAAAAAACATTCCGGCTTGGGCCGGATCCTGGGCGAACCTCTTTTTTCATATTCGTGTTCAGAATGTCTTCTTACCCTGATCTGATTAGCTGTTTAAAATATTTTGTTTGTCCCTTAATTTGAACCCCCTCCCATATCCCTAAATGTAGGGCTACAAGTACAAAGCCCATCTACGAACTCGACCTTACCCTTGCCGCAAAAGATCCTCCCACCAAGTTTCAGCAAAATCTCATTCCCTACGAGAGTTATCGTGCCCACAGACAGATGGACAACTTTTGTGATGTCATAGGTATCCCTCCACTTACGTTTTGGGATCCCAAAAAAGTCAGCAGTTGAGCAGATTCTTTTTCTGGGTCCGCCTCATGGTAGATGACAATGACAGTGCTTGTTATGCATAACATTTAATGCAATCAATGCTTAATGCATTTATTTAATGAATAAAAAATATAAAAAAACAAGGTGACCTAGACTTTAGGCTTTGACCTTTCTTTGGGAACTCAAGAAACATTCCTCTCCTGCTGAAGTGAAAAATAATGTGACCATATCTGATGGATCAGTGGATTGGATTTTGACTTGACTTTTGCTGGATTTTTACTGTATTTGCTATACCTGTGGACTTTACCATGGACCTTTGGGAATACTAAGCCTAGCGATTCTAAGACAAGTTAATCACGTACATACCACCTAAATAAGTAATTCAGCGTGCTACTTCGAATTCAAATTCGGCGGGATGTGGTCAGCTGATTTTCGTCTCGATCCCTATAAAGACCCTAGGTGGCAGGCAAAAAGGTTTTCATGGGCAATCCAGAGTGATAGTAGGGTGGGTGTGTGTCAGGGGCGTCACAACTGGGGGGGGGAAGGGGGGACGCCCCCCAATGCTGTCGGCCAGTCGGTAAAAAATAACCGAGTCGGGACGAAGCGCCGCGATTTTTCGTGTAAACAGTTGAGTTTTTCAGGAAAATAGTCGTTTTTTCTGAAAATTGGTCAATTTTTCGTTAATATGGTCGGTGTTATCTAAAAATCAGTGGATTTTCTGAAAACCAGTCGATTTTTTTTAAAAAAATGTAATTTTTCTTGTTGAAAATAGTCGTTTTTCTGCAGAAAAAGTCGGCAAAAATCACCAGCCAGTCGGCAAAGGCCTCGTCCCCCCCCCCCCCCCCACACGCGTTTTGGCTAGTAACACCTCTGGACTGTGTGTACACACTGCGTAAAACCCGAGCGTGACGCATGTATTTGGGTCTGAAAGGATCTAAAGCAATACGTACGTGTTTATGTACAAAACAGACCGATTTCTCAAATACGTCCTTATTGTAGACATTCTTTCAGCCCAAGCTCACTGCGAATCATATTTGACGGTGCAAAACAGGTAAGTCAGCTACATTTATTAGAAGGCTTTGTGGCACAGAGTGTGTGTTCAGTGTGATAAGCCGAGGAAAGGCTGGCTAGATTAAGTTCGGAAACGGGAGCCTGAAGAGGACACTTGCCAAGAAGGGCCGAAATATAGCTCCAATAAGATATAGCTGACTTATCACATTTTGCACCGTCAAGTACGTCCGTATTGCTTGCTTATAGAGATCTTTTCAAGCTCAATACAATACGTCCGTAAAATACACTCACACATTTTTTGCCGCACATTTCCCGGATACTTATGGATGTGCGCAACAACAAATTTTGGGATCGGCGCGTACTGCATGTAGCTCGTAAAGACGGTTCGAAGTAAAGGAACCGTAGGTGGCTAGGCGTGAAATGCGAGAGAAGGTGGTGTAAATTTTTGTATTTAAAACAATGTACAAGGAAAACTGGTTGGTCTTATTAGGACTATTCCTGGTCAGTCGAACTTCGTCGGAGCAGATTCCAAGAAAGTTTGAAGAAACCTCGTGACGGGGCCTTAAAAGAAAGTAAATCTTCACGTGATTAATGCGATATAAACCAAAAAATTAGCCAGCTAAAGGGGTTAGAGAAGGAAAACGGCACATTCAAGGTTTGGATTTGCCTACAACTCTATCCTCTATTATGTCACAAAATCGATAAACCACTACTACCGGCCCCCTCCTTTCTACTGAAAACAATGTTAAAAATCCTGAACAAATTCAGAAGTACACTGTAAACAAAAATCTTGCAGGTTACTGGGATTAATCTTGTCTCTTGCGATAAGATTATTTCTAATTCGGATTAGTCTTATCCCAGTAGCAAATACTGCAGTTAACTTTAATCTGTACTCGGAGAAACTTTTCCAGTGTATGCCCAAATTTCAGAAATCAAAAGACCGGATCTCCTCTTATCTTACACACAGTAACTGCTTATCACCCTCCTTGTAACTATAATGAACTAAGGACAGCTTACGTGACACGAACTGGAAATTTAAAAGCCGTTACAGAGGAAACAGAGGTGCCTGAGGGCACAGAGCATTTCCAGCTTCCACTGATTTCCTGTCATCTTTTGGGAAAAGCATAATTAAGATATCCGTATGATGTTAGTTCAGAGCTAACGACAAGTGGCTGACCCGCTGCCCCAGTCGGAGGGATTTTGGCAACGACCTGCTGACAATGGACCTTCATAAAGTATTCCAAAGTGAATAGTCAAAAGCGCTTGGGGAAAGGCGGGGAAACTGGGAATAGGGGCGTAGGAGGATTAGCCAAACGCTTTCTTGTCTGTTTACCTCTTTTCTGGAGCGATAAGACTATACTCTATATGACCAAGACACGCCAGTGATCCTGAGGAAGAACAAGAAAACGTCTCACTAACGACTCAAACACAACAACTCAAATCGTGTGTCAGTCAATCACGGCGATCGCTGGGGACAGCTGTGGTGCCGCTTCCGGCTCTTCCGCTAGGTCCGCGGCGATTTTGCATCGGCAAGGAGAGTTAGTCATCATGAGTCTTAGTCTGATGATCGTTCAAGAAGATTTAAAATGAGTTCACTTGTAATTTAAGAAAATGACGGCGAATCTGTACTCACCCATAAAAGGAACAGGTACTTTGTAATAAATGAAAGGAATATAGAAGATCAGGCCCGCCAAGATGAACAACGTAGCGTACAGGTACTCAATCTGAGGATTCTGGATGATGGGGGCGAATACCAAGTATACGGAAACAATCAAAACTATGATCGGAATGAGAAGCGGAACCTAGAAAGAAACACATTTTAAATTACTCAAGAATGACGGAGCGCAACCTCCTGATCCCCACCCAATGAGCCGTTCCACTCTGGGGCAGCGTCTATAGCTGCACAGCTTAAAACAAAGGTTTCAAAACTGGGAAGATGTGGACCAGTCAAATCACTGGAAGAGTCATTAAGATGCCACTTGGCAAACCCTTCGAAGCAACGAAAGCATTCAACTTCTGCGCGACCAGTGAGATCTTACAGGTAGTATCACTCACCTTAAGCATTGTCCTAATAGGTGTAATAAGCTGAACAACGCTATACGCGTTGTTTACGTCTTAATACACACGCCCGTTCAAATACGAACCCGAGAGGCTCTTATCAATGCAGCGAGCGGTGTTGCCAAGGTCATACAGTGTTTCGAGTTTCTGAAGATCAGAAAAGTGTTCTTAGTGCAACTTAAAGTACACCAGTACAATTTGACGCCCAGTAAATTGTAAAAAGCAGTTAAATCTACGGATGGGCAACATTGGTCTTCGAAGTAGCATTAAGCAGTCGCAACAGAACAAAACATGTTATTTTGAAGAAAATTTGTTTCTTCAGCTTCTAACAAAGTAGAACTTTACTGCTTCCCGTGGCAACTCTGACGGCGCTGCTCCTTCCTCAGCCCGCTGGCGGAACCAACCAAGCGATCTGATTGGCCCTGCATAAGCCAGAATAGAACGCTAGTCTATTCTCCTTATTGACCTTATTACAGCGCGCTCCGAGGAAAAGAGGAATCTGTAATAAGTCTTATACGCGGTAATACACCTTATTACACATATTAGGACAAACCTTTAAGTTTATTTTGTTCGTCAATTTGTCGGTTTTGTTCGTAAAGTTTGTCCGTTTTGTTCGTAAAGTTTGTCCGCCCGTCTGTCTGTCCGTACGTCTTTTACCATGATAACTCTCGAACGGATTGAGTAAATCCATGAGTTCTAATACTTGTCCACATGTTCCTGTCGTACAACCTATCTGCTTTGTTTTGCTACCGGATAAGTGGTAAGATCAAATCTGACATGGTCGTCTGTTGCCTAACTAACTTTTAATTTGCTGACAAGACCAGTGCTGTTCTCTGTAGTGAAACACGTGGTAATTAAAGTCAACTGGATTGAATATAGACCGAAAATTTGTGAAAGAACAATCCTCTCATCCTCTCATAAAGTTTATAAGATTGTTTATATATAGATAAAACTATGTTGGATGAGAATATTCTATAAGTTCTCAAATAGCATTGATATTTCGGTCGTAATCTGGGTAACACCGCAGAGAGATAAAGTAGTTACCTAATCGATCTCATTATGCGTTTGATTGGGATTAAACGACAATGCTTACACAAATATTCCTTCAACACCAGCAGACTGCGAATCATATTTGACAGTGCAAAACAGACACAGCTGACGTATCCGTTTGGCTCTGTCAGACAATGCTTAAAGCACAACTCCTACTAGAAACGACCTTTTCACTATGAAACGGATCAGAAAAAAACTTTCTCCAGAATACCATTAGGCTACTTTCCATCCGAATTCAGCGATTTTCTTGTTAGCGCTTGACGACTCTGCACAGCCTTCCTGCTCTCCGAAGGGGTGGCTGGGCGCAAAACATTTGAAAACTGAACGCGCCTTGGTTAAAAAGTACGAAACTAAGACAATAAAATTAGTAAAAAAAAAAGAAGATTATCATATCCTTGTGTGTGAAAAAGTTATCAGCGGAGGTTCAGGGTTCTGGCAAACTTTGCGTTGTGTAACGGGCAAAACTCGGCACGGCCGAAAGGCAATACAAATTCGTAGGCACAAAACGAAACAATGGAGAAAGATGGGGATTTCAAAAGCTTATAATTCCATACGGGAGGTATATAGGTAAACTATAAAAGGCAGCATAAGCAAGAGGGGTCCTTTAAGATTGTCTGGGCGAAGACTGATAACCTAAGAAAACGGAAGACGTCCAATAAATATTCCCCTTTGAGATCCCATCGAAACCTTTGTTAGAAAACGGGGTCTCAGGGACAGCTTCATGACGACGCCTTTCTCACATGTGTACCTCATCTGCCTCTGAATGAGAACTGGCTATGGCAAACCATCGTATAACCGGTTCCCTCACAACGCATCCTCATTGGGTTACACGACCCCTCTTGCTTATTCTGCCTTTTACAGTGTCCCTATATCCCCTATGGGATTACAATATTCTAAGATCCCCGCCCTTCACCATTGTTTCGTTTCGCACCTACGACTTTTTAGCGCTTCTTGGGCCTATCCTAGTTTTGTAAGTCACGCACCGCAAAACTTCGCCGAAAGGGGTATCAACAACTCTTTCATAAATAAGGACACGCGAAGCTTCAAAATATTAAATTTCATTTTGGAAGGCATGGTAGACCACCTCCTTTTTTGGACTTTTGCTTGGTTTTAACAAAGGCCCGTTCGACTTTCAAATATTTTGCGTCCAGCCGCCGCGTCGGAGGGAGGGAGGCTGGAAAGAGTCGACAAGCGCTAGAGAATCGCAAATACCTCGTGGAAAGTAATGGTATTTCCGAAAACGATATTTCTGGGCCATTCCATCTTGAAAAGATTATTCTAGTAAAGCTGTGCTTTAGGGGGGGCAAGCTATAACAACCAGGAACGCTCGTTCTTCTTGCTTTAAATTATGTCTTTTCGAGCATCTTATGTCCGTTTTTTTGCTGCTGAAACCATTTTAATAATAACTCATTTATTTCCTTAATGGTATTTACAACTGCTAGCTGCGGATCGTCAACATAACAAATTACGAATCACGGCTGATTGATATTCTGACAGTTAAAACTACGAATAAAATAAGGCACAAACGAAGATAAATACCTTTCGGTTGAGTTTATAGGGGGCTGAAGAAGCCGTGGCTTGTCAATACTTGTCAATGTTAGCTAGTCTTCCCCTTGTGTTCGGTCTGGTCTGGTCTGGAGTCTCGAAGTCTGGGAAAATAGTCCGGTGGTGCTTTTTGGGATCCCAAAACGTAAGTGGAGGGATACCTATGACATCACAAAAGTTGTCCGTCTGTCCGTCCGTCTGTAAGCACGATAACTCTCGAAGGGAATGAGATATTCTGATGAAATTTGGTGTGAGCATTCGTTGGGTCATCGGATCAGTCAAGTTCGTAGATGGGCTTTGCAGCCCTACATTTACGGGTGGGGGAGGGGGTTGAAATTAAGGGGCAAACAAATATTTCGAAACTGCTAATGCGATAGTTGATTATGGGGTAAGAAGACATGCTGAACACGATGGTTAAAACCATTTTGTCATCGGACAAGTAGCTCGCCCGGAATCTGGCCAAAACCGGAAAGTTTGTTAAAGCTAAAAGTTTTGTTTGAAGTTGATTAGATGTTCGAATTAGGGGTAGGAAGATATGCTGAACACGATTGTGAAACCATTTTCTCGACCAACAAGTAGTTCGCCCGAAATCCGGCCCAAACCGGAAAGTTTGTTAAAATTAAAAGTTTTATTTGGACTTGATCAGATGTTCGATTTAGGGCAAGAAGACATCCTGAACACTTATGTGAAAACAATTTTCTACCCGGACATGTAGTTCGCCCGGAATCCGGCCCAAACCGGAAAATTGTTAAAAGTTAAAATTTTATTTGTAGAGTTGATTAGATATCCGATTTAGTGAGATGCTGAGTCCTTGTGTGACAATCATTTTTTTCACCCGGACATATAGTTCGACCGGAATCCGGCTATAGTCAGAAAATTTGATAAAAGTTAAATTTTTATTTGAAGTTGATTAGATGTTCATTATTGGGGAAAGAAGATACCCTGAGTTCGTTTTTGAGCTTTCTTTTTTCGCCGGACAAGTAGTTCCGGAGTTCGGCCGAAACTGGGAAATTGGTAGAAGTGGCAGGAAGTTTTCGTCAAAACAGATATGATTTATAGGGGTAAACACCATATCTGAACTTGGTTTTCTCAGCTATTTGGCCTTAATCTGTTTCTGAATTTTAATAGTAAAAATGTTCAAGGAGTCTGGCGAAGACAAGACCCAGCTGTCTGGATCAGATATTGAATTTGTGGTATCCCATTGAAACCTTTGGTCTTGCTTGTTAGGATACGCAAAATCCGACGGTATGTGAGGTCTCCAGTATACAAAAAGAAAATCAAACCTTATAGGGTCTCTCTGCATGTGGTCGGGTGTATCGCAGTACGATAAGTGCAGCCATGCAGCTTCCATAGAAAATCCACGCCGTGAAGCTAAAGAAATCAATTAGACTTCCAATATTTCCAGGAATAATCATGATGAGAGGTAAGATCGTCTAGAAAAGAAGACGGTATTCAGAGGTACGCACTGAGCAGATAGGTGCTGTCCTAAACGACCAAGAGGTCCGCACTGCAGGCTACGGGCGCAAATGCTCGTCTAATACTGCGAACACATGATGAGGATCAGGAGCTCCGGGGCGGGAATTCCTGCCCGGATTCGCGGCACCTTCATCACTTCCATATGGAAAAGTTAAATTTTTTTCAACTTGATGATGAAAGTGCAGGAAATCCGGCCGGAAATCCTCATCGTGTGTTCGCACTTTAAGCAGAAATCCACATGAACATATGTAAACATCTTGATCTCCTCAGTGTTAGAAAAAAAAAGGATTTTCGCACGGGACGAAAAAATGTATTTTCGCAAGGGGACTTTCGGCCTTGCTGTTGTGAATATGATCATGAAGATGATCAATTATTGGCTCCCTGATCAGCCAAAAAAAAAAAATTGGCATCCAAACAGTAATTTGCATTTCCCATATCCTGTCAAATATTACTTCAACTTGTTTCATGGGGTTTTCTGATATTTCTTATATCGCATATGCTGACGATTTGTTGCCTATTTCAATTATTTCTCGTATAGGTTTCAAAAATTTCATTGTCTTTCTCTCAAATCTATATCTATAAATCTATCTATAAATGTTGATAAATGTAAATTTCTGTTTTATCTCGTCTTCTTCTAATAGTAAACTCCTAGACTGCTCTAATTTTTCTATCCCTTGTGTGTCAAAAATCTGTTGACTCGGAATTTCAATTACTGAAAAAATTTCAAATTTTCGACACCAAGTAGTTCTTGATACTAAAAACAAAATTTAGTATAGATATGCTAATTGCTAACCGGGGAAAATATGACCGCAGCCCGATGAAAATTTGTAGCCTGCGTAGTAGTATGATAGTAGTACAAAAACGTTGCATGTAACACTATGTAATAGCAAAGAATACTATCATTTAATGTACCTCAGACTGGTCCAATCTTATGTAGTAGTATCCAGTAGCATCCCCTCTTGCCATAGTAGCATCCAGTCTTGCTAATAGTAGCATATAGTAGTATGCAGTAACACGGTAGCCTTGAAGTAGATGCATGTAGTAGCATCGTTAGTACTGCATGCAACTTTTTTGTACTACTTCAGAGTACTATTTTGAGATACATTTTTCATCGGGAGAGCTCTTGCCAAGCTCTGCGCCACTTACTGCGACCACTCGGTCCTTTAGTATATATCCTCGAGTATATATTATTACCTTATTTAAGTTACAATTCTAATTTTGGGGATAATCAATTTGGGTTCCAGTCGGGTGTTAGTTGCCAACATGCCCACAGGGTTTTGGCGGCGGCTATTAAACAAGCTACAGCAGAAGGCTCGTCCCTTTACCTTTGCGCTCTTGACTTTTCAAAAGCGTTTGACAGCGTTGTACACAGTCAAGCTCTCTACTCTTTCTATCCCATGGTGTTAACATTTCTATACTTTTCCTTTTGCTTCTTGGTATGAGAACTCTTTCCTTCGAATCAACCACAGTAACTCACCCTCTGTTCGGATTCGGCGGGGAGTTCGACAAGGGGGGGGGGGGGGGGTACTTTCTCCTTGTATTTTCAAGATTTGTATATCGAATATTTTGTCAAAAATCCAATCGACATATTCTATTGGACATTCTGACGTTTCTTATCTTGCTTATGCAGACGCTTGAAATCCACCAGTTTCTTGTTAATAGATGATTAACCATACAGGCGATACGGTTATACCGTTCCTATGCTTCTCCCCAACGCAGTATCGTAGAGGGGCTAGGGGACTCAAACCATCTGAACGATGATATCCTATTTTTTCTTTTTGTATGACATCAGATAGAAGTCATCTAACAGATGAGTGAACTGACTGGATAATGAGCTCACTGAAATACTACGACCTCTACTTACATTGAAGACAAGAGCTGGAAAAGGTGTTAATCGTTTTACGTGAATATACGACAGGATATCGATCATATGTCCCTCACGACTTGCAACGTAGCACAACCTGCAAGAAAAAGAAACTGATTGCTAAAAACTAGGATCTGATTCTTTAGACAGGTCTAGGATTGTCAGAGGATGCTCGACGGTAGGTGCAGCACTGTATGACATTCAAACCAAATACTTTATCCACTTGAATGCCCCCTCGTCGATTCACAACAACCTTAATTATCGAGATTTAGGGATTCAGGTCAGACCTTAGAGAGGTCAAGACTAAGCTTGTCAGACGTTCCGATGTAAAATATATATTTGGAGAGGTTGCGGCTGTAACGGATGCCTATGCCAACGAATGGCCTATGCTAAGGAGCTAGTCCTAAAGACAGGTCTAGGCGTTTTAGGTAAATAAATCTTATGGCATCCTAAAGGGTACACTTGTTCCCGCTCACCCCTCAACCTTTTAACATACTCAACCGCTGAGCGGTTCCGTGCCGGGTGCGTTGTGGTTGGAGCTGGGCAGGTTTGGGATGGGGGGTTGGGGAGTTCTGTGACGGGGGTTGCAAGGGAAGGGTGGGGTTGTGCCAGGGGTGTGGGGTTGCGCCAGGAGGGGCGGAGTTTCACAGGTAAGGTTGCGCAGGGTCTGGAATAGAAAACAACGCTACCACTATACGTTGCTTATCAAGACATATTCGGTTTGCACCTCGTCAACTAGGTAGGTTGTTCTGGCCCCCTTAGAAAGCCAGCGAGTAGCTGCCCCCCCCTCCCCCAAATGAAGCCCCTGTCTGACTGGGGGAATGAACTCAATACAAAACAATGATTCGGTAAATGGCTGGGCAAGCATAGGCAATATAACTCAATCGGTCAACGATGAACGATCTATGTTCGAAGGATCCGATCCCGGTGAGCTGGGAAAAGCAAGAACAGATAAACGCTCGATACAGTTCTCTTGCCATGATTTGGGCCAAGCCTAGGCCCCTTATGTTCTTGTCCCATTCAAAATTTATTGCATCGTTATTACTGCCCGAGGGCAAGTGGCATATACCGATCGTAATTTCTGTCTGTCCTGTCGGTACGGGTTCTGCTAGTTCGGGCACTTCCACATAAGCTAGGACGATGAAACTTGGCAGGGGCATATACGGGACCTCAAACGATTAAGCTGAAAGTAGTCACTTCCCGATCCGAGGATCGTGGGGGAGTGGAGGGAGGGGGAATCCGGAATCTGGAGGTATTTATAACTTTTGTACGGGTGATCGGATCTTAAAGGACACCTCTTGTTTATTCTGCTTTTGTAGAATCCTTAGCTCCCTTTTCCGATTACAAGTTTCTGAAATCCTCACCTTTCGCCATTGTTTCGTTTTGTACCTAACATATTTTAGCACTTTTTCGGCCTAGCCGAGTTTTTACAGTAACGAACAACAAACTTTGATAGACCTGGAAGACCATCAGGTCTACCTTCTAATTTGGGTTTCTTTTATTTTGCTTGGTTTCCCCACTTTTTCACCACGAGTCGTTCAGTTTTCAAATAGTTTGCGTCCAGCCGCCGCGTCGGAGAGCAGGACGGCTGGATAGAGTCAACAAGCTCTAACAAGAAAATCGCCAATTTCACGTGACAAGTAATGGTATTTTCGAAAACCGATATTTGTAAGCCCTTTCGTCGTGAAAAGATCATTTCTAGTAAGACTTGTGCTTTAATGAAATTTTATATTTGGAAAGACGTCGTACCTCAGACGACCCATTTAAAATCCGGACCGGATCCGGGACTTTGGGGGAGGTCGAGGGGGGATCCGGAAATCTTGGGAAACGCTTAGAGTTGATGGATCGGGACGAAAGTTGGTGGGAAGTACAAGTCCTAGATACATCGCTGACATAACCGGACTGGGTTCGGGTACTGTGGGCCGTGGGGGGAGTTGGGAGGGGGGGGTCGGAATTCGTTGATCCCGCGAGTTCTGTACTAGGACGATGAAATTTGGTAGGCATGTCGGGGACCCGAACAGACTGCCTAGAGATGAGTCGTTTCCCCGACCCGACCATCATGGGGGGAGTGGAGGGATCGGGGGTCCAGAATCTAGTGACATGAATAACTTTTGAACGGGTGAACGGATTTGAATGAAACTTGGCAAGCGGAAAAAAGCTATCGTCTCAGATTTTCCATCGACCGCAATTTCTGTCCCTCCGTCGGTCTGTCTGTCGGTCCGGGTTTTGCTAGTTCCAGCACTTCCACATAAATTAGGACGATGAAACTTGGTAGGCGTGTCGGGGACTCGAAATGATAAAGTTGGAAATAGTCACTTCCCCGATCCGACCATCGTGGGGGGGGGGAGTGGCGGGATGGGGAATCCGGAATCTGGAGGTATTTACAGCTTTTGAACGGGTGACCCGATCCTAATGATATTTGATATTTGGAAAGATCTTGTGTCTCAGACGACCCACTTAAAATCCGGACCAGATCCAGTGACTTTGGGGGGAGAGGGGGAACCGGAGGGGGAACCGGAAATCGTCGGAAACACTTAAGAGTGGAGGAGTCGGGAAGGAACTTAGTGGGAAGAACAAGCACAATTCCTAGGTGCATCGTTGACATAACCGGATTGGACTCGGGCACTGCGGGGGGAGTTGGGGGGCGGGGGGTCAGAATTCGGTGATCCACGAGTTCGGTACTAGGACGATGAAATTTGACAGGCATATCAGGGTCCCGAACAGACTGCCTTGAGAATAGTCGTTTCCCCAATCTGACCATCGTGGGGGGAGTGGAGGGATGGGGAATCCGGAATCTAGTGGCATGCATAACTTTTAATCTTATAACCCGTTTTTGAACTAACCAGTGTCCGGTTTTACCTCACGGGTGCGGACAAACCAGAACCTGCTGGGGAACCCGGCTTTATCGAGCAGTTAGCAAGTTTTCGTCAAAATTTGACGGGTCTTCGCGGTGTCCCGCAAAAATCCAGAATATAGGCCGTTTTTGCAGTCATCGGTGACTAATCACTGGTGAACGAAAAAATGGTTGAACGGATTTGAATGAAACTTGGCACGTGGAAAGAGCTATCGTCTCAGATATTCTGAGTGAAGTTAGGACCAGATCCGATAATTGTGGGGGGAGTTGGAGGGGCGGAAATCTCATGAAACGCATAGAGTCGAGGGATCGGATAGAATTTGGTAGGAAAAACAAGCATAAGCCCTAGACACCTTCTTAACAGAACCAGACTTTACCGGGGCTCTTTGATGTGTGTGTGTGTGGGGGGGGGGGGGAGTAGGTTTCCCGGAATTCCGTTGAGCGCGAGTTATGACACTTCCAGATGTGCCAATGACGACAAAACTTAGCGGGCATATTACTAACCCAACCAAATAGACTTAAGCCCCGTTCACAAGCATGCCTAGCGAAGCACTGGTGCCTAGCATCACCGTTCACATTCATGCCTAGGCACAGATTTTGGGCTAGGCGCGGAGTTCCGGGCTCTAGAACTCGGCTTGCTTGGCTAGGCTCGTGTGCTTGGCTAGGCATGCTTGTAAACGCGGCTTTAAGAACTCGACATAATGCCCTAAGAAAACTTCCGTTCCTGGATCCGACCATTTTTGAGGGACCGAAGGGAAGGGGAATCCGGAAATTACTGACTTCCATAGGTTGCGCACAGGTGGTCCGATTCAAGTGAAACTTTATGGGTGATAAGAACTGATAACTTAGATATACAAAATATGTCCGAACCACCGCAGCCATGGTTGGGGGAGTTGGAGGGAGGGGAGGGGTCCGGAAAAATCTGGACGTGCACAAAAACCAAACGAATGGGCCGAATGGGATGCAAATTGGACAGGACCGAGTTTACTCGTTCTAGATCCGTTATTTGGCGTCCGGTCTGGATCCGGCCACGGTAGGAGGAGGATGAAGCGGGAACCGGAAATTTGCAGATATGATCCAGTTCGAGTCAAACTTTGTGGAAGGGGAGCTGAGTTTTCGGAGATTCGAAGTTTATAAATCCGAGTCGTATTCAACCACAGTGGGAGGAGTTGGAGGGAGAGTCCCGGCAATTCTGTGGCTCACATAGGGGCCAAACGAGTGGAGCGATTTTAATGAAACTTGGAAAGTAGAGAGATCATATGCCTTAGATGACATATTTTAGGGTCCGGACCACATCCGACGACGGTTGGGGGGGGGGGGGGGGTCGGAATTTCACGAAAAATGCTCAGATTCGAGTGAAACTTGTTTAAGTGACCATCGCTTTTGCGGGTAAGTACAATACCAACCGAGCCACTGACAAGGCGACTCTTCATTCATATCCCAGTACAGGAACGACCCAACCACCACACTAGCATACATGCTAACGAGCTTGCAAGTGCCATATGAGCTTCTAACACTTGTTTTCTTTTTGGCTTTTCCCATTCGTAATCTACTTCGTATTGTTGCAGATTTATTTGTTTTCAGACTTCGCGATAAAGAAAGGTCGGAATATGGACTGTATTTGAATTGGATTGTATTTATTCCTTTATGGCCCCATTATTTTGCAGAATAAAATTATTTTCATAATACTAACCGGGCTGTGGTGAACTGCGATCCGTTCGCAGCGCCGAACGTTGAAAGAGCTACCGCTAACGGCATGAGGAATGCAGCAGGGCCCAGAAGACGGTTCCCCCAATCCTAATAAAGAACAGAAAATTATTATTGTGCACCAAACTCAGTGCTTCCACAGTCCCCGAATTACCAGGGATTTCCACGAAATCCCCGACAACAAAATGGCGTTCTCCGAATCCCCGGAAACTCCCCGAATATCTTTCTTCTCCCCTAAAATTTACCGAAAGCAGAGTTAGGGATGACTCACTTCAGCCTTCGCGTATTTTTCCACAGTCTAAATACTGTTTCGCACCTTTCCTTCCTCTCCCCTAAAATTTACCGAAAACAGAGTTAGGGATGGCTCACTTCAGCCTTCGCGTTTTTTTCCACAGTCTACATACTGTTTTGCACCTTTTCCTATTGCCAATACGTGTTAGATCATTATACAAGAGGCACGGCCTTCCGAGGGGGCCGAGAGCTACCCTGGTAAAACAGAAAAAAAGCCAGAAAACATCAGTTTCTCATCAGAATTATGGCATGTGGTTGCGCCGTATCAGTTGACCAAGATCACTCACGAACATGAGTGAGTATTTAACGTCAGTACGTGTTTAACGTGGATTGCAGCAAAGACTACTCCGCTTCAGTTTTGTTTCGGATGGTCATTTTGTTTGGATAGGTTTGATATACCAGTTTTCAGTTAAATGTCTCACACTGTGTCATGGCCAAACACTATGAGCTGATCTATGAAAGGTGGCCCTTGCTTTCATTCGTGATCAAGAAAGGCACTAGAAAGGATTCCAAATTTTTTCGTCTGCGACTTTTGTAATACGCTTTGTTTACTTTGAGGTTTAGGCTTAGAGTTTTGGGGATGGGCCATTTTAAAACCAAAAATTTGTTCGGGAAGTAGTTAAATTTTGTTAGAAAACATACAGAAAAGAAAAAAAAAAAATCTCGCCTACGGCGTCCAGCAAGCGCCTCTCCACTTTCCAGCGAGTTTCTGTTATTAGGTATGACCTTTATCTTTCACAAACTTGTTTCTTGGAATTCGTTTAGTTTTCCGGATGTAGTGCAGTACATTTCTTGTATTTTGTTTCTAAACAGTTTATCCATCCCAGATAATGCCTTTTGTGAAAAAGAAACTGAAATCAGAGTTAAAAATCGTCAACCGGTGCGGTAGAAAACCCTCGATTTTTGTTGCGTTCTTTTGCAAAAAAAAGCGCGACGATGCTACAAAGTGCGTTCCTAATTTTTTTTTACCAAAACTCAAGTTTCGTCACCACGAAAACGCCACGAATTTCTAAGGCTTGTTCCCGAATACTCTTGATGACTAACTCTCCTTACCGATGCTAACTCGCCGGGGACCTAGCGGAAGAGCCGGAAGCGGTATCACATCTGCTCCAAAAGATCGCCATGATTGGTTGACCCAGGATTTGAGCTGTTGAGTTTGAGTCGTTAGTGCGACGTTTACTCGTTCTTCCTGAGGTGTTTTAGACTTAAGATATAGGGTATTTGAAAAAAAGTTTCCAAACTGTTCACTCTGACAAGCTCTTTAGCTTTAAACCAAGGGACAACAATCCGTTTTTGAAAGCTGGACGACATTACAAACAAGACCAAAGGTTTCGTTGGGACCCCACAAATCTAATATGTAATCCAGACAATTTTGTCTTGTCTTTGCCAGATCCGGTCTTCGCCAGGCTAATCATAAGAGAAAACCAAGTTCAGATATACCTCTATAATGTATTTTGACAATACTGACCGAAACTACCTGCTTTACTTCTGCCAAATTTCCGGTTTCGGCCGAATTCAGAGCGAACTAATTGTCCAGCAAAAAAAGAAAATTCAGAAACCAATTCATCGTATATCCTTATCTCTACAAAGAACATCTAATCAGCTTGAAATAAAACTTCAACTTATAACAATAACTCCGGTTACAACCGGATTCCGGACGAAATATCTGTCCGGATAAAAAATTATTGTCCTATACAGACTCAGCGTCTCTTCTGACGCCTAAGTCTGTCATCTAATCAACTTCAAATAAAACTTTTGCTTTAACAAATTTTCCGGTCTTGGCCGGATTCCGGGCAAACTAGTTGTCCGGGTAGAATTTACTTTTCACATAAGTGTTCAGCATGTCTTCTTACTCTTAAACCGAACATATAATCAACTTCAAATGAAACCTTTACTTTTAACGGACGAAATAATTGTCCGGCGAGAAAATGGTTTTCGCCATCGTGTTCGAAACATCGATGTCTTCATACCTCATAACCGACTATCACATTAGCTGTCTAAAAATATTTTATTTGCCCCTTAATTTGAACCCCCTCTACCACCCCCAAACGTAGGGCTACAGAACCCATCTACGAATCTGACCTTACCCTTGACACAAAGAATCCTCACACCAGGTTTCATCAAAATACTTCATTCCCTTTGAGAGTTATCGAGCTGACAGACGGAACGACGGACAACTTTTGCGATGTCATAGGTCCACTTACGTTTTGGGATCCCAAAAACGCCGCATTCAGCGGTCGCTTTTAAAACCTGTCTAAATAAAGCAATCATTCACGCATGCGCATACGCTTAGTTTATACCATGCTAGGTCGATAATGCTTCATTCACCATTGATCCTGATTGGCTGGCACGTGGTGATGGCGTGTTCACATACCTGAAAACAGAGCCGGTTGCCAATAAGAATTGCAAGCCAATAAATATGGATGTGCCATTCAGTGAGTAAATACATGGACGCTCTATTTTATACACGCTACAAAGCACGGCTGAACAGTCTTTTACTGAACAAACTTCTGTCAGAATTCACGCGACAATAAAACATCTAATGGCGCCACCACCAGAGGCGTTACTAGCCAAAATGTCTGGGGGTGGGGACAAGGCATTTACCGACTGGCTGATAATTTTAACCGACTGATTTGGCACAAAAACGACTGTTTTCAAGAAAAAAAAAGAGAGTTTAAAAAAAATCGACTGATTTTGAAAAAACAACTGTTTTGACGAAAAATAGACTGATTTTCCGAAAAACGACTGTTTTCATGAAAAAAAAAAAATCAACTCTTCTGACGGAAAATCACGGCGCTTCGCGCCGACTCGGTTATTTTTTACAAACTGGCCAACCATATTGGAGGGGGGGGGGGGGGCTTCCCCTACCCCCCCCCCCCAGAAGTGACGCCCCTGGCCACCACAGCTTCCCATGGATAATGTGACGCCCTCACAAATTCTCGTCCACGAAAGATGGCATTAAAAAAGCTTCACGGGACTAAGATGCGTTTCAGGTGCAAGCTCCGGTGTCCGGTGGCTGGAGGCTAGAATGAAACTAGAGCCACTTACCACAGCCACTGCTGGAGATGTGATCAGTTCAATCGGCGACAAGACGGTGAGATAGGCCACGTTTACCAAGATGTAGCATACAGTACACAGAGGAAGACCAATGATTATGGAGCGTGGTAGATTTCTAGAAGAGGATGGGTCAATATGATTATTTTTAACACAATTCCAACTAGACCTACGTTGCCTGCGCAACGTGAAGTGTTGCAGCACTTGCAGCAACCTTTGTTCGGCTTCGCCAACTAAAGCGCTGCGACAGCAACACTTTGGTTTTGTTTCTTCGCTAACGATTAAATGCTGAATTTTTCGACCCATGGAGGTTTTCAAAATAGTATGTTCCAATCCATGAAGAATATTTTCTGAAATGATGACACAATCTGTAATCAGATGGTTATCCCTCAGCGTTGAAAAAAAAAAAAAAAACGAATATAGGAAGTAGGGACTAAATTGACTTCGCAGCTAGTTGAACTTTATTCTTTTCAGTCGTAGACATCGTGACTATAATACCAACCTAGTTGGTATTATAAAGCTTTCAGTAACCTTTCAGGATCAAAATACCATAGATGCCACTTTACTTAATTATTGCGAAACTATGTCGCTGTTTTACATTATCGTTTGTATCCGTTGCGTTAGCACTTACTTCTACATTTACGACCTTCTTCTTTGAAAATTGGTTGGAGTTAAAACTGGTCCTAATCTTAAGAGAAAACCAAGTTCAGATATACCTCTATAATGTATTTTGACGATACTGACCGAAACTTCCTGCTTTACTTCTGCCAAATTTCCGGTTTCGGCCGAATTCCGAGCGAACTAATTGTCCAGCAAAAAAAAGAAAATTCAGAAACCAATTCATCGTATATCCTCATCTCTACAAAGAACATCTAATCAGCTTCAAATAAAACTTCAACTTATAACAAAAACTCCGGTTACAACCGGATTCCGGACGAAATATCTGTCCGGATAAAAATTTTCTGTCCTATACAGACTCAGCGTCTCTTCTGACGCCTAAGTCTGTCATCTAATCAACTTCAAATAAAACTTTTGCTTTAACAAATTTTCCTGTCTTGGCCGGATTCCGGGCGAACTAGTTGTCCGGGTAGAATTTACTTTTCACATAAGTGTTCAGCATGTCTTCTTACTCTTAAACCGAACATATAATCAACTTCAAATGAAACCTTTACTTTTAACGGACGAACTAATTGTCCGGCGAGAAAATGGTTTTCGCCATCATGTTCGAAACATCGATGTCTTCATACCTCATAACCGTCTATCACATTAGCTGTCTAAAAATATTTTATTTACCCCTTAATTTGAACCCCCTCTACCACCCCTAAACGTAGGGCTACAGAACCCATCTACGAACCTGACCTTACCCTTGACCCAAAGAATCCTCACACCAGGTTTCATCAAAATATCTCATTCCCTTTGCGCCTTCATTCTAGCGCCTTCATTCTAGACATGGCTGCTGTTTTTGCTGTTTGATTGGGTCGTCGAAACGGTAGAGATTCTTCTGCATTTTGGTTTAGAGTCACCTGTCTCTTTTTCTTCTTTCCAGCTAAGATCGGTATGTCGGCGGCATGTATGGGCGATTTGTAGTTCCGTACTTCGGTGATAAGACGTTCCTTCATCCCAAGCTGAATGATATTATGATTGTAATATGAATGTAATATGATTCGCAGTCAGCATGGGCTGAAGGAACATCTTAGTTCCAATAAATTCATATTCTGAACACAGCAAAAAAAATATGAAACTTCCAGTGTCTCCTTGATGTGTGCAGATCGCGTCTTACCTTTACTAGAAAATTTTAAACCCGGAAGTTTGTCTCGAGTTAAAGCCGCAAGCGTAGTGGGCAGCGCTATGAGAACGGCCCTTTTGCGAAGCATAAGTCTTGGCGCTGCTCCCTAGAGTGAGAGTTGTTTTGCTCTGGTATAAGGTTACTCGAGCAAAAGACTCTGGGTATCCATAGGAAGTTTGTAGTCCAAGAGACTGAATTAAGCGTATGTCGCACAATGAACCGGTATAAGTCTTCTCAGCGAAGTTAATAACCTGTCTTTGGACTAATTTTAGAGACAATAATTTTTTTTTATTTTTTAACAACTCAAGTAAGCCACTAATATTGTAACTACAATGAGGTACTAATGTAAAATTGGTTAACTGGACTAAGATGTAGTGACATGAATTCTGGTATATCAGACGACTTTGAAAATGAACTGAATGTGTCAAGCTCCTGAGTCCGAGTTTCGTACCCAAGCTTGGAATTCTTAGCTGCAACCTGAAAATCAGTCGTCGAACTGGTCCGAACAGCGCTGAGTCCTTCCAACTCATCAGAAATATTCATATTCAACTTTCACAGCAAAGTTTCTTCAGGAACCCACCGCTAAACGCAAAACCTAATCAGAAACAAGACCAAAAGTGTCGATGGGATCCCAACAATCTAATATTTGATTCAGACAATTGGGTCTTGTCTTCGCCAGATCTTGCCTTCGCCAGGCTAATCAGCAGAGAAAACCAAGTTCAGATATACCTCTATAAGCCATATCTATTTTGACGGTACTGACCGAGACTTCTTGCTTTACTTCTGCCAAGTTTCCGGTTTCGCCCAAATTCCGAGCGAACTACTAGTCCAGCAAAAAAAAGAAAAATCAGAAACGAATCCACTGTATCTCCTTATCATTATAAAGAACATCTAATCAACTTTAAATAAAACTTTGACTTAACAAAAAATTCCGGTTGTAACCAGATTTGGGACTAACTATATGCAGTGATGTCGACAAGACCCAAAACGTCAAGACCAAGGCCAAGACCAAGATTTTCGCACCGGAATTAAGACCAAGACCAAGATTTTAGCCCTGGTATTGAGACCAAGACCAAGAATTCAGCTCTGGTCTTAAGACCAAGACCAAGACAGTCTATTTTACTAGATTGAGTGAGGAATCAGTTTTCTAGCCTAACTACGGAAATTAATGAAAAGCAAGCTGATATTTCTCTATCTCTGTTGCATTTTAAATAAACCAATGCTGCCAATAATTTCTGGAACATCCTTGCTCTGGTGCGGTCGCAGAAAAAGTCCACTGTAGCTGAACACGCGCTCCACTGGTGCTGAAGTTGCTGGAACGCAGAAAACCTTCTCATATAGGGATTTAGGCGCGAAAAGGCGGGATGCTCTTTCAATCTCTTCCAGGGTCATCAGATGAAAAGATGACGGGAGAACTTCTAGGGCTGCAAGAACTGATGACCGCATAGACTGCGTCTGAGCGGTGGTCGAATGTGTAGTCAGCAATAACTGTACATACTGCATGCTTACCTTACAAAAGTAGAAGAAACCCCTTTACTGTCAGTGCTCTTTTCGTTGCAGAACTTACAAACAGCGGAACACTTCCGAGTTTTTTTTCACAAAGCTGAAACTTGGTAAACGCATACTTCACTACTGAAGGTTCCTTGGTAGCTATTATTTTGTTACTGAAGAAACTTACCTTTGCTTATATAGCAATGATCGCTATGAATAGCCCCTATAAATAATAATTTGATCCGCTAATCTCTTGACCTCCAAAATGTGGTTCTGATGATGCAATCCGTCACTAACCTTTTCCTGCTTTGCAACGTTTTGGTTTCGAAATCAAGCAACAACAGAAAAATCAGAAACGAATCCACTGTATCTCCTTATCATTATAAAGAACATCTAATCAACTTTAAATAAAACTTTGACTTAACAAAAAATTCCGGTTGTAACCAGATTTGGGACTAACTATATGTCCGGGCAAAAAATGATTGTCATATACAGACTCGGCCTCTCTTCTTATCCCTTAATATGTCACCTAATCGAACTTTAGCTTTTCATTAAAAGCTAAGATTCCGGGCGAACTGTCCGGCGAGAAAATGGTGTTCAGCATCGTGTTCACCATGTCTTTTTTCCCTATATCGAACCTTTAATAAACTTCAAATAAAACTTTTATTTTTAACCAAACAATCCGGTTTTCGCCGGATTCCGAACGAACTACTGGTTCGAAGAGAAAATGGTTTTCACTATCGTGCTCAGCATGCCTTCTTACCCTATAATAGACTATCACGTTAGCTGTTTAAAAATATTTTGTTTGTCCCTTAATCTGAACCCCCTCCCCCACCCCCTTATTCTAGGGCTACAGATCTCATCTACGAACTTTACCTTACCCTTGACCCAATGAATCTTCACACCAAGTTCCATCAAAATACCTCATTCCCTTCGAGAGTTATCGTGCTCACAGACAGACGGACAGAGGGACATTTTTGCGATGTCATAGGTATCCCTCCACTTACGTTTTGGGATCCCCAAAAACGAAAAAATACAATGAGTTTACGACAAGAAACAATACCACCTGTACTATCCGAAAGCAAAACGTCTACTGGAATGGACGGGTGGAGGCAGGCCATGCTTAGGGATGGGGTGTGAGGAAAATTACAAGATACTAGTAACATACTTACACATGTGGATTCTGGAGCTCTTCCGTTATATAGTTCAAATTATTCCTGAAATTTAGAGTGCAATAAGTGTCACTTACACGCAGGAACGTAACTAATACCATCGTGTGTTTTTTTTTTTTTTTTTCGGGGGGGGGGGGGATAACCCAAAATGTACCGACAAATTTCTGAATCTGCCGATCCGACGGCATGTTAAACTATTTTGTTATGCCGACGATGATGAATCGTTTGGCTTTTTCATGTTTTTCCTGAGACTAGTCTACTAGCCTCAGAAAACAAGACCAAATGTGTCGATGGGATCCCAAAAATCTAATATTTGATCCAGACAATTGGGTCTTGTCTCGCCAGGCTAATCATCAGAGAAACCAAGTTCAGATATACCTCTATAATCCATATATATCTTGACGATACTGACCGAGACTTCCTGCTTTACTTCTACCAAGTTTCCGGTTTCGTCCGAATTCCGAGCGAACTACTAGTCCAGCAAAAATAGAAAATTCAGAAACGAATCCAGCCTATCTCCTTATACCTATAAAGGATCTAATCAACTTTAATAAAACTTTGACCTAAAAAAAGTTCCGGTTACAACCGAATTCCGGACTAATTATGTGTCCGGGTAAAAAATGATTGTCCTATACAGGCTCAGCCTCTCTTCTTACCCCTTAATCTGTCACCTAATCAAACTTTTGCTTTTAACAAATTTTTCGGTCTTGGCCGGATTCCGGTCGAACTAGTTGTTCGGCGAGAAAATGGTTTTCACCATCGTGTTCAGCATGTCTTTTTACCCTAAATCGAACATTTAATCAACTTCAAATAAAATTTTACTTTTAACCAACTTTCCGGTTTTTGCCGGATCTCGGACGAACTACTTGACCGGCGAGAAAATGGTTTTCACTATCGTGCTCAGCATGCCTTCTTATCTCATAATCGACTATCAAATTAGCTGTTTAAAAATATTTTGCTTGTCTCTTAATTTGAACCCCCTCCACTACCCCTAAATGTAGAGCTATAGCGCCCATCTACGAACTTGACTTTAACCTTAACCCAATGAATCTTCACACCAAATTTCATCAAAATATCTCATTCCCTTCGAGAGTTATCGTTCTCACAGACAGGCGGACAGACAGACATTTTTGCGATGTCATAGGTATCCCTCCACTTACGTTTTAGGATCCCAACAAGCAGAGGAACACATCTAGGGTTATGGAAGCTTTAAAGGGAAGAAATGTGAGCGTCGTCAATTGACAAAAAAGTGGTAACATAATTTCAGTTGTAGAGCCTATACATAACGGTAAGATAAATAGAACTTACCAACCATCGTAGGCCCAGAGACCGCTGTAGAATGCCGTGGCTACATCGCTAAAAGATGTCGGCGTGAGGCTCGGGTCAATAGGTTCAAATCCGGTGTTCAAGTAGGTCAAATTCCCTGGAAATGTGAGAGTGAGAAACATCCAATTTCAGTAAAGCTTTGGGTTTGAGAGCGATGTAGCTATATAGCAGTCTAAGCTAAGCGACCGACCAGTTCAGTCGGTCCTAGGAAAGAAAGGACCAGTACCCCACGAGGTAAGAAAAGGTACCGATCCCTCTTCATGCTTAAACACTCCTAACGTTGTTCCACCCTTCCAACAATAGTAGCTATTAGTTACTATTTTCGTTCCAACCTCGTGAAAAGTTACTACGCTGACTGTTCCAACCTTGCCGAAACAGTAACTAATAGGTACTATTTGCTTGCCACGCTCCGGAGCGTAGTAACTATGGAACTCTGTAACGTGATGGGTTGGATTAGCCCGTGCCACGAGATCTTGCTGAAAATAGAAAAATGTGTTCCAGCCTGGACGCCAAGAAGCCAGAATTACGGTAAGTGGGTGGAACATGCTCTTTGTAGAGACGAAAGTCTTTCTGTTGCAGTACATTATTATTATTGTACTTGTACCGTCATCCGCTCTTATCCACACCGTTGGTAATGTTTGCGTCAGACTTTCAGTTCCTCGGGATAAACGGGAGTATCGGTTAGAAACGGATGCTGAAAATAGGGGAGAACTAGTGTGTAGATTTTTAAGTTAGAAAAACATGAAAAATATCAGAATAGGAGGCACAATACCCAGAGCAGAATAAGTTATTATTAAGCTGATTTTCAGCTTGAGCTGATTTTCAGCAATGGGCAGCGGCCCTTATGAGAGACGACTGGCGACTCTTCTTGGATGCCCTAAGCGCCTCTGGAGGTGCAGGAGGAACTAAAGTCTAAGGTAAGGATTTACAGCTGCTTTTTGACAATCTTCAAATGAAAACCGCTGGTTCATGCTAACAATGAACATATTTTCCAGTAAACAACGTCCAGGCCTCACAGTCGATCTGAAACCTTTCTCCCTTCTCCTGTGGCATAAGGACTCTTTGGGTCAAAGTACAGGTCAAGTTCGAAGATGGGCTCTGTAGCTCTCCATTTAGGGGAGGGGAAGGAAATTAAGGGGCAAAAAAACGACTTTTTTAAAGCTAATGAGATAGTCGATTTCAGGGGTAAGGAGACATGATTAATCCAACTAGGTAAAGTATTTTCTCGCCGGACATGCAGTTCATCCGAAATTCGGCAAAAACAAGACCAAAGGTTTCGATGGGATCCCAAAAATTCAATATTTGATCCAGACAATTGGGTCTTGTCTTCGCCAGATCCAGTCTTCGCCAGTCTCCTTGAACGATTTTACTATTATTTTATTCAGAAACAGATTAAGGCCAAATAGCTAATCATCTGAGAAAACCAAGTTCAGATATTAAGTCAGCATGTGTGTTTACCCCTATAAGTCATATCTGTTTTGAACTACTTGTCCGGCGAAAAACAAAAAGGAACTCAGCCTATCTTCTTTCCCCAATACTGAACATCTACTCAACTTCAAATAAAAAATTAACTTATAACAAATTTTCCGGCTTATGTCCGGGTAAAAAAGATGGTCATACACGATTCAGCATCTCTTCTTACCCATAAATCGGATATCTAACTAAAAATAAAACTTTAACTTTTAATAATTTTACGGTTTCGGCCGGATTCCAGGCGAACTACTTGTCCGGGTAGAAAATTGTTTTCACAGAAGTGTTCAGCATGTTTTCTCCCTAAATTGAACATCTAATCAACTTCAAATAAAACTGTTACTTTGAACAAACTTTCAGCATGTTTTCCTACCCCCGAATCAAACATCTAATCAACTTCAAATAAAACTTTTACTTTTAACAGACTTTCCGGTTTTGGCCGGATTCCGGTCGAACGACTTGTCCGATGACAAAATGGTTTTCGCCATCGTGCTCAACATGTCGTCTCACCCCATAATCGACTATCAAATTATCTGTTTAAAAATATTTCATTTGCCCCTTAATTTAAACCCCCTCCCCCACCCATAAATGTAGGGCTAAAGAGCCCATCTACGAACTTGACCTTACTCTTGACCCAAAGAATCCTCAAACCAAGTTTCATCAACATATCTCATTCCCTTCGAGAGTTATAGTGCGCACAGACGGACAGACGGACAACTTTTGCGATGTCATAGGTATCCCGCCACTTACGTTTTGGGATCCCAAAAAGAAAAATTTGTGAAAAGTAAAAGTTTAATCTTGACTTGTTAGGGTTCAGGACGTGCTGAACCCGAATATGAAATTTATGTTCCTGCTGTACAAGTGGTTCGCCAGGAATCCGGTAAGGCCGGAAAATCTGAGAAAAGTTAAAGTTCAATCTGAAGTTAATTAGAGGTTTGATTGAGAGGTAAGGAGACATGCTGAACCCGAATATGAAAATTATTATCTTGCCGGGCAAGTAGTTTACACGGAATCCGGCCAAAACCGGAAATTTAGCATGAAGTTTTAAAACCCATTGAAATAGTCGACATGGGGTGAGGAGACATGCTGTTGCAGCTTTCAAACATACTAAAGATCGATTAGAGATTCTGTGCCGGGGTAAGGAGACATGCTGAATCCAATTTTGAACTATATTTCCTTGACGGTTAAGCTGGAAAAATTTGCCGAAACCTGGAAATCTGAATCGAAAGGTGCGCCTCTCAATGTCACCAGCTCTTTTGCTGTGCATGCTGTTCGCCGAGAGTAGCCTACTGCTAAAAGGAGGAATTTGGTCAAGTGGTCAAGTTGGTCTGAAGTCGATTAGAGATGAGATGTTGGAGTAAAACAACCATGCTGAATCCATATCTGAACTTGGTTATAGGTTATATCAAAATGTTAAAGGGGTTTGGCGAAGACCGGAAATCTACAAGATTCGCTTGTCAGGATCAAGTCGTCCAATAAATATTCAATATTTGGGACCCCATCCTTTAAACCTTTGGTCTTGTTGATTTTGTCCTACGATAAGGTTTTTTATTATTTTTGTAACTAATCAGATATTAGCCGGGCAACAGTGATCCGAACGATCTCTTATCACTTTGTAGATTTACGGTTTTTCTGAGAATAATTCGTAAACAAACACTCACCCATAGCCATCATATAAATTCCACCACCGATGATAATAAAGATGGCGATTAGTTTTGCGGCAGTAAACACATTCTGCACCTTCGTCGCGAGGTCTACACTGAAGGAATTAATGGCAGAGATGAGCGCTGTAAAAAAAATAAAACTGTAGACTATTTTATTCTCCGCATCGCCAATGTACCAGCAGAAAACTTTCCGAAACGCCTTACGCGGGTCTGTCGCTCTCTCACGGGCTTATTCTTCTGTATAGCGCTTGAGTAGTTTTTTCGTGCATGTATAATAGAGTCTCTTAATTTTCCTTTGTACTTCATTATTTCTGTCTCGATTTGTGAGTTAGAAACAAATTATTATTATTATTAATTCTGGTTTTATGCCCTAGCCTTGAGATGAGTGTCAACGTGACTGGGCCTGCGAGAAACGATATCGCTCGGAAAGTGCGCAACACAAATTGGTTCGCTACTGTGGCTATATGGCTGTTAATTCAGGATGCATCGCCTACTCATGTTAAACTGACAGACTTCAAATACTGGCTGACTTCAAAGAGCGTGTTCCATCCTAATTACCGTAGTTACTTCGCATGACGTCACGAATTCTGTTTTTTTGCCGTCAAGGCTGGAACGATTTTTCTATTTTCCAGCAAGATCTCACGCCAGGGGCGAATCCGACCAATCACGTTACAGAGATGCGTAGTTACTACGGTTGCTACGCTCCCGAGCATGGTAAGCAAATAGTAACTAATAGTTACTATTCCGACAAGGTTGGAACGGTCAGCGTAGTAACTTTTCGTGAGGATGGAACGGAAATAGTAACTAATAGTAACTATTGTTAGAAGGGTGGAACACGCTCAAAGTCAAACACTAGTATTAAAGACACCACCAGCAATCCAAATGGCAAACAAAGCGTAGCTTATTATCACGTCTGAGAGCTGATCACGTAGCGCAAGATCCTGTGTGATCAACGCCCTCTATTTCGAGGACTAAAAGTTGCTAGATAGTTACTAAATATTTTAAAGTCTTTGATTCATGTGGGCCGAGAAGGTGGGAAACACCATCATTTTTCGATGGGTCGGATTTTTACGAACACACTGTTACCTTTGTTTCCCCCAATATCCTCACGGTATCCAACGTTATCCACAAATTCCTTGAACAAAATTCACTCCTGAACGCAAATCTGCCATTGCTAATGAACTATTCATTGATATCCTGGCGCTGGTCAAAAGATTACTTGAACCTTCGAGAATATCGGGTGGCGTGTAAGAGGATTAAAACAACTAAATATATATCACCATGTGGACGTTTTGATATGTCGGAAGAAGAAATCATCGGACAGTCTGACATTTTTGGGTCTCGGAAGCTGAATATTATTTGGCTCAATATCAGAATCTTCGAGAACGAACGAGTTTAGCATAATTTAGGG
The DNA here is from genome assembly GCA_023053575.1 of Branchinecta lynchi. Taxonomy (NCBI): domain Eukaryota; kingdom Metazoa; phylum Arthropoda; class Branchiopoda; order Anostraca; family Branchinectidae; genus Branchinecta; species Branchinecta lynchi. Next base: position 10,704,231 of record JAKZAP010000007.1, read on the forward strand.
CGTGTGTTTATTGTGATCTAGTTTACTTACATCCTTAATTCTTTGGACATACGAGAGTTAACAAAAACAAGACGAAAGGTTTCGATGGGATCCCAAAATTCAATATTTGATCCAGACAACTGGGCCTTGTCTCGCCAGATCCAGTCTTCGACAGACTCCCTGAATATTTTTACTATTAAAATTCAGAAACAGATTAAGACCAAAAAGCTAATCATCTGAGAAAACCAAGTTCAGATATGGATTCAGCATATTTCTGTTTACCCCTATAAGTCATATGTGTTTTGACAAAAACTTCCTGCCTTACTTCTGCCAATTTCCCGGTTTCGGCCGAATTCCTACCTGTCCGGCAAAAAAAGAAAGCTAAAAACGAAGCGTATCTTCTTTCTCCTATATCGAACATCTAATCAACTTCAAATTAAAATTTAACTTATAACAAATTTTCCGGTTTCAGCCGGATTCCGTGCGAACTATATGTCCTGGTAAAAAAAATGATTGTCATACACGGATTCAGCATCTCGTCTTACCACGAAATCGGATGTCTAATCAACTACAAATACTTTTTTCCGGTTTTGACCGGATTTCGTGCGAATTACTTGCCCGGCGAGAAAATGGTTTTCACCATCGTGTTCAGCATGTCTTCCTACCCCTAAACGGAACATCTAATCAACTTCAAATTAAAATTTAACTTATAACAAATGTTCCGGTTCCGGCCGGATTCCGGGCGAACTATATGTCCGGGTAAAAAATGATTGTGATACCCGGATTCAGCATCTCTTCTTATCCTATCCCTAAATCGGATATCTAATCAATTATATACAATTTTTTTTTAACAATTTTCCGGTTTTGGCCGGATTCCGGGCGAACTAGTTGCCCGGCGAGAAAATGGTTTTCACCATCGTGTTCAGCATGTCTTCCTACCCCTTAACCGAACATCTAATCAACTTAAAGTAAAACTTTTACTTTTAACAGACTTTCCAGTTTTTGCCGGATTCCGGACTAACTACTCCTGCAAGAAAATGGTTTTCACCATCGTGTTCAGCATTAGCTGTTTAAAAACATTTTGCTTGCCCCTTAATTTAAACCCCTAACAATGTTTACAACGGATACGTCTGCTACGATTCTTCATCAGCAATATTTCGGCCCTTCTTGGCAAGGGTCCTCGTCAGGCTGTCAATCCTCTTGGTCAACGTCGGGGAAGGAAACAAACCTGTTACAAAATGTAAAATGTCATTACAAAATGTCATTACCTGTAATGTCATTACAGGTTTATTTCCTTCCCCGACGTTGACCAAGAGGATTGACAGCGTGACGAGGACCCTTGCCAAGAATGGCCGATCGCTGATGAAGAATTGTAGCTGACGTATCCGTTGTAAACATTGTTTGAATAAAGGTTTCAAAATCAGCTTGGGCTCAAAGAATATTTAAACCCCTAAATATAGGGCTACAAAGCCCATCTACGAACTCGACCTTACTAAACAGATTAAGGCCAAATAGCTAATCATCTGAGAAAACCAAGTTCAGATATGGATTCAGCATGTGAGTTTACCTCTATAAGTCACATCTTCCTGCTACTTCCGCCAATTTCCCGGTTTCGGACGAACTCCGGAACTACTTGTCCGGCGAAAAAAGAAAGCTAAAAGACAACCCCCTCCCCCACCCCTAAATGTAGGGCTACAAAGCCCATCTACGAACCTGACTTGTCCAATGATCCAACGAATCATCACATCAAGTTTCATCAAAGTATCTCGTTCCCTTCGAGAGTTATCGTGCTTACAGACGGACGGACAACTTTTGCGATGTCATAGGCATCCCTCCACTTACGTTTTGGGATCCCAAAAACCTATTGTTATATCCAAAGTCAAACTATGATTCCATCCTCCCCATGTCTGACGCTTCCGACCCGCACCGCTAGATGACCCAGCGGTCGGATCGAGCCGTGGGTTCGTCTTGGGTCTTTGGGGGGGGGGGGGGGGGGGGGGGGGGGGGGGGGGGTCTAGAGGTTGCAAGTGCTAGAATGCTTATGATAAAACTCCTTTAAGCATAAACTGTAAAAAAAAATCTTGCAGTATTTTCTACTGGGATTAATCTTGTCTCTAAAAAGATAATCTTATCCAGATCTTATCTCTAATTCGGATTAATCTTACCTCAGTAGATATAAGATTAATATTAGTAGCAAATACTGCAGTTAGCTTTGATCCTTACTAAGAGAAACTTTTTACATTGTAGAGGTACAAGTACGACCGTAAAATCGATTATTCGGAAACAGCGAAGTAACGAAGTAACGCATTTTCACCCGGCCTTCAAGCCTATTTAAGTGAATCAGACGATGGGTATCTAGACTGTCGTATCTCAGCCCTTTCGGTTAAACTTTAACCCTACATTTCACCTCTTTTGTTCTTCGCGATGAAGTGATCTGAAGAAAGAGGGCGCCGAGCAAGCAGGAATATTTCCACGAAATGACACAAATAAAGTTGGAAATCTTACTTATGCAAATTGCACTAATCACCTTGACTAGGGCATTCTTGTAAAAGGAAAAGCTCTCATCTTCGCTACAAGCGCCAACCGCGGCAAGGATAGGCGTCGCTACGTAAGAAGCAAAGCTTAATGCGATGATTGCAAATGAGCTGGGCTTCAGCAGCAGAATGGATACCCAGCCAAAGAGAAAGGCAGGAAGGGGACCGAAAAAGTTTTTCAATCGTCTTCCCAGGGTCTGCTCCTCGCCGGGCTTAGCCGTAAAGGCTTCAAGGAGATAGACATATTCTCCGCCAGATTTTGGAATCAAGGTGCCAAGCTCGCAGTACGACAGAGCACCTGGAATAGGAAAAGATACGTCACTCTCACGTGTCTCTGTAAGAGGTCGCGAAGTGAGCATCAGGTAGTCGTCTCTGTTTTTCACGACAAACTTTTTCTTAAAGTTCAGTGGGAGGATCAAACAATCATGATACCACACTACCAATCCCTAGAATCCAATGTTACATCATAAATCAGCAGATTCCTCGGCAACTTATTTTCGCTAATATGTCGTTACGCCTTTTTTTGCTGACTGCCATACTCCGATTCGCTAGCTTCGACAAATATAAGCGGAGTTTCTTTTTTCTTATCCATTCGTTGTGTTATATACTCCAGATTCTTTGTATTGTTGACACATATTCAGATTAATGGTATTAACTGAGAATTTCTTGTAAGCTCTGGAATCAGCTGCGAGTAGGTCGGTTATATTTGTACATTTTTGGCGGTGTTGTAACTTTACATCCAGAGAGCAAACTTTTCTTCGCTACTACAAATAACAGAAAATTTTATCAAATAACACTGGAGCAATCTGCCAGCTACAGAGACGGTTTATTTTAGCAGCCATGGCACTCTCATCACTCAGCTCTAAAAACGACTGATTTTCGAACATGGCCGAGAGTTTTTGAATTTCCGCGCCTTGCAGTATCATGCTCTGAAATTGTCTCCGCCGATACGCCAAAAAGAGTCAATGACGAGCGATAACAAGAAAACAGCTTATTTTTGAAGCGCTATCTACTGGACGTCAGGAATGTGTATGTGTAAAGCGTTTTATAAAAATTAAAGCATAGTTAGTGCCCATTGTGCTTGTCAGAAAATCCTTCCAACCACCCTTGGAAGGGTTTTCTGGTCTAGTTCTTTTTTTTTGTCGTTGTTGTTGTTCTTTCTTTTTTTCTTTTTTTTTTTGGTTCGTTATTAGGTTAATTTGTTTGAAATTGGTTTTGCGTGCTTTTGTATGGTGTTATGTCTTTCTGTATATTACTTTTTCCTCTTTTTACGGCACTTGCCTACCGGCCAAGTGCCATATACCGATCACTTTTCCGTCGGTCGGTTAGTCCGGTGTTTGCGAGTTAGGGTACCCGATCCGACCATCTGGGGGGGGGGGGGGGGGGGTGGAGAGCGGGGGAATCCTGAGAACTGAGTAGTTTTTGTCGAACACCTACCCCTTTCTTCACACTAATATAGCTCTGCACGTGGATGACGTCATTCTCTGCTTAAATCTATGGTTGTCGGCGGAGAGAGCTAGTGTAATCGATGGTCGAAAGGGTTGGTATATGGTTCAAGCTTTTTGTCACACTTTTTCGAGTTGGGGTACTTCCAGATGTGCTAGGACTATGAAACTTGGCAGGCATATGAGGGACCCAACCAAACGAACCTGGAAATAATCAGTTTCTCGATCCAACTATCTGGGGGGGGGGGCGTGGAGAATCCTGAATGTTGAGTGGTGTGTAACTTTCGAACGGGTGATCGGATTGGACTGAAACTTTATACCTGAATAATGACATATCTTTGATGGTTTATTTGAAGTCCGGACCGGATTCGACAGCTATGGGGAGTTGGGAGGGGGAAGACCGGAGATCCCGAGAAACGGTTAGAATGGAGGGATCGGAGTGAAACTTGCTGGGAATAACAAGCATCTGCTCCAGATAAATCGTTTACACATTTGGACTGGATCCGGACACTTGGGGGGGGGGGGGGAGTTTCCCGGAATTCCGGTGATGGCGGCTTTGGGGATTTTCAGGACGAAACTTGGGAGGTGTATCAGGGACCCGATCCAACTGACTTGTAAATAATTTACTCGATCCGGTAGTAATGGGGGACCAGGGGGAGGGGGAATCCGGATAAGTATTCCAACAGCCCAAGCTGACTGCGAATCATATTTGATGGTGTAAACAGATGTAAAAGGTTATACGTTTTACACCATCAAATATGGGAATCCGGAATACTGAGTCATGCATAACTTTGGAACGGGTGATCGGATTTGAGTGAAATTTTGTAATTGAACAGAGGACATGTCTCTGGTGATCTTGTTCATGCCCCGACCGGATCTGACAACAACTGGACGGGGGGGGGGGGGAAGAATACGTGACCGGATTAGACTGGAGAGATCGGGATGGAACTTTGTGGGAATAACAGGCAGATGCTCCGGATAAATCATTTACAGAACCGGATAGGCTCTGGCGACTGTGGGGGGTTTGAGCGGCAGGGGGGGGGGGGGGGGGTCCAGAACGGGAGATCGGATTGGAATGAAACTTAATACCTGAATAATGACATATCTCTGATGGTTTATTTGAAGTCCGGACCGTATTCGACAGCTATGGGGAGTTGGGAGGGGGGAGACCGGAGATCCCGAGAAACGGTTAGAATGGAGGGATCGGAGTGAAACTTGCTGGGAATAACAAGCATCTGCTCCAAATAAATCATTTACACATTTGGACTGGATCCGGACACTTGGGGGAGGGGGGGGGAGTTTCCCGGTATTCCGATGATGGCGGTTCTGGGGATTTTCACGACGAAACTTGGGAGGCGTATAAGGGACCCGATCCAACTGACTTTTAAATAAAATTTACTCGATCCGGTAGTAACGGGGGAGCAGGGGGAGGAGGAATCCGGATAAATATTCCTTCAGACCAAGCTGACTGCGAATCATATTTGATGGTGTAAACGGAAAAATAAATATGGGAATCCGGAATATTGAGTCATGCGTAACTTTGGAACGGGCGATCAGATTTGAGTGAAATTTTGTAATTGAACAGAGGACATGTCTCTGGTGATTTTTTGGATGCCCCGACTGGATCTGACAACAACTGAAGGGAAGGGGGAATATGTGACCGGCTTAGACTGGAGAGATCGGGATGGAACTTTGTGGGAATAACAGACAGATGCTCCGGATAAATCATTTACAGAACCGGATAGGCTCTGGACTGTGGGGGGTTCCAGGGGGGCGGGGGGGGGGGGGGGGGTCTGGAATTCCGGTGATTGCGAGTAAAGGTACTTCTGGATGTGCTAGGACGATGAAACTTGGCTGGAATATCAGAAATTTGATAAGATTGCCTTAGAAATCGCCACTTTCCAAATCCGACCATTCCTTAAAGTACCAACCATGACCACAAATTAAGAAAAATACTTTTAAACAAAATATGCATTTTTATGATCCCCATGAGCCGATTATCATTTTTGCCTCAAGGGTTTTGCTTACAAATCTTCACCACAAGGTCGAAAATTACTTTTTATCAAACGATACATCTCAACCCATTATCATTTGTGTCACAAGGGTTTTGCTAAACAAAAAATTTCTAGCACACTTAAAGTGGGCATTTTAACCGAAAAGTAAAAAAAAAAGATTAATAAAAAATACTATATATAATACTAACAAATACTAAATACATCAATGATCCCTAAGGGCCTGCTATCGTTTTTGCCTCAAGGGTTTTGCTTACAGATGAATTTCTAGCGCCTTTAAAGTGCGTATCATTCCAGCCAAGTTCAACAATAAAATACTTTTTTCTAGCTCCCTTAAAGTGCACATCTGAACCGCACAGTCGAAAAGTTCTTTTGATCAAACAATACATCTCAACCCTTGCAAGTGCCACATGAGCTTACAGCTCTTGTTGTATTTAAACTCCGACTTTCTCTTTGTGAGTGTATGATGGGTCATAAATAGATTATTATTATTATTAAAGGTTACTGGAGGGGAAAGAATGGCTGGTAGTAAGATGGAATGGGCGAAGGAAAAAGTGTAATTTTACATTTCGCGAAATGAAGAACTATTATAGTAATATGTAGTACAAAATCCGTTTCCCAGTGCATCCATGATAAGACCAAACAATGTCCGAAATCCGAATCGACTGAGGGATAACGCTGCACCCAAAAGTTCAATTCGACTCGCCAACTTTTGAAACACTATCCCTATGCAATAAAGATTGTAACTCTTTCTGCTAAAGGTCAAACTTTAGCTTCAAGATTCTTTTTTACTCCAGATGACCGTTGCCAATCCGAAAACTTTTTGAGGTTAGTTTCTTGGACACCCGACATTCAGGATCTGGAGGGATTTCACATAGGCAACATGTCGGAGTCAAATCAAATCTGAAAATAGGGGAAAAGAGAGTGATAGACGTTTTTCAGGTCATACTGCACACCTTTGTACTGCCTTGCGGTTGTGCAGAGTATACCCTCTAAATGCGAGAACAGGTTTCGGGTTCTTTATAACAATTCCTTCCGGTGGCTTCATGGTCTTCCCCGGAATTGCAGTGCCTCTGGTATGTTTGCTGGTGGTGGTCTACCTTCGTTTGGGGAGCTTAAGAGGAAAGCTGTGTTTTCGGTTCAGTCTAGGATCCTCAGCTCGACTAATCCGCTCCTTTTGGTGCTTTCTGGGCCTTACTTTAGGCTCTCTCTTCCGCTGTGGAAGGAGTGGACACATGTGCTGTATGCGGTCCCGGCAGAGAGCTAATTCTTTGCTGTTGTTTTTGCTTTTATGTTGTTATTATTGTTATCTTTGTGTGTATGGCCCTTGTTGGTCGTTGAAGAAATAAAATAAATAAAGAAATAGACAGTCACGATTGGGAGACAAGATATTTGCGAAAGAGGCATCTACAAAATTCAGAATAAAAAAAAAGTGAATTAAGCTATCTTTATTTTCATGTTCTTTGGAGGAGTTGGCTTTAGTGCAAAAGATCTGGATATCTGGTAATTTAGAAGCTGAAAGTCTGCCTTTAAGGACCCACTCACTATTTACCCAGCGGATTTTCTCGGCGCTGAGAGAGACAGCAGTTCTATGGGCTCTTGACAAAATCCATGAAGGGGTTTGTGAAATAAGAAACACTTCCGCTATTTTCTCTTGGGGGATACTCTCCCTACTCTTGGGGAGCAGTGAGGGTTCTGAAGTTTGTTTTTTCGTTCTAAGTAGATTGAAGAACCTACTTCTTGACGCAACCATTCCTATTTTCTCTTGATGCAACCCTTTCTATTTTCTCTTGGATATCTGAGCTTGCTCAACCAAGTTTCAATCCACTTTAACTTTTGCAATTTGCTTTTAATCCGCAAAAACAAACGCTTGGTCGCAATACTGTATTTTAAAATCAGTGAGTCTGTAAATATTAAACTATCGGGCGAAGTACAGAAACCAAAGTAAAGAAACGCCTGAGCTTGCTGCTTATCTGAGTTTGCTCAATCAAGTTATTTGCTTTTAATCCGCAAAAGCAAACTCATGATCGCAATATTTATTTTAAGATCAGTGGGTCTATAAATATGTTGGGACTTAAAAACCATGTTGGTCGCTTAATTCTTCGTTGGTTGCCAGTAACAATGAGGCTAATGTAGCTTACGTCTGATGGAAGGCACTCGGCAAACCACACAATAGACTTTCCTTCCGGTGGATGAAAGAGAAGAAGGCTATGCTCCAGGCTGAACTTAAGCGACACAACAATTGCCTTTCGGAAGAGACTTCTCGAGCCTTCACTTGATTCTATTCTGTCAGTTGCAACCCTGTCTTCTTCTAACGGCTTGCCTTCTGACGTAGCTGAGCTAGACTCTACATTAAGTGATTCTCCTTCTGACCACGTAATTGTACATCAAGATTTGCTTCTTTTTTCTCCGTTTGTTATGTCTTTATTTATTTATTTATTATTACATTTGGCGTTAAGCTTTTATTTTGGCACAAAACTGAAGTTCCAATTATCGCCTGACTATTTGGGCTTTTTTCAAACCATGTCAAGTTTGCATCCTTTTTTTTTTTAAATTTAATTTTATTGACAGGTCGTGTTCCCTCATCTTTTAAAATTGGTCTGATTTCCTGTATTCTGAAAAATGGAAAGAAAGATTTAAAATCCTGTGGTTGTTATCGGCCAATAACCAAGGGTTATTGATTGATAAACTTTTGAAATCTGCTAAAAACATGTTTGAAGGCCTTGATGTCGGGTTAAACCAGGTTGGATTTAAAAGGGGTATGGGTTGCGATCACGCGCACGCTACTTTTTCCACTTTAATCAATGATGCGCGAGGGAGTGTGTACGCTTCTGATTGACAAAAACACTGTAAAAAGTTTCTCCGAGTAAGGATGAAAGTTAACTGCACTATTTGCTACTGGGACTAATCTTATCTCTACTGAGATAAGATTAATCTGAATTGGAGATAAGATTATCTTTTCAGAGACAAGATTAGTCCCAGTACTGCAAGATCTTTGTTTACAGTGAAGAGTGCTTTCGACAATATTTTTCATGCGGCGGCTCTTCTATTCCCTGTTCTGTCGTGAGTGGTTTAAGTACAATGTACAATAGATATATACTGTACAATACAATGGACTTTACGTTCAAGTGACAATTCGCTCCCCCTAAATTCTGTCTAATTTAATTTCAGTGGGAAAAGGCGTTAGACAAGGTGGAATTTTATCCCCATATATTTTTAATATATATTTGGCAGATTGTCTTCGGTCGCTAATACTTCTTTAATACATTTTGCACGGGATGTAACGTTTTTAGCATATTTTGATGATATTATTATTTTAAGTCGGTCAAAGGAAAAATTAACTGAAAATTTTAACATTCTAGTGTCTAAATTGGGGCAGAAGGGTATAATAATTGGTTCGAAAAAGTGTACTTATTTTGTGATTAGTAGTTTGCCCACACTGAATTCCTCTCTGGATTGTGGTGGGGGGATTGTTTTCAGCCCTTTCAGCCCATATTCTTCTAATACCAGGGAATAGAAACGTATCCTTATTCAACATGTGCAAGATTAAATAAGAAGAGCATGCGGTGCTGTTATTCGTTCATGGGGGGCTGTCGCAGAAATGTTCTAGGTTCTATTTACACGGCTGCTGCACTTCTTAACATTCTTTTTCCGTCTGCTTTCATTTCTTCTTTCCATCCTTCTGAGCTTTCTGCGTTAAAAGTTACTTATAAATTCGCTAAATTCGTTCTTGGTTTCCCTATTTCTGCGAGTAGCTCTTTCCTAGCTTCTAATTTCAAAGTGAAGAAACCTTTGGAAACTTTGAACCGTAAAATCCAAAACTTTCATGAAAGGGCTGATAATATTCTTGTTCACACCAATCTTTTCCCTTTTTTATGGCACTTGGCCTTCGGCCAAGTGCCGAAAGGGGGGAGTTGAAGAGGGGAACCGGAAATCTTGGGAAACGCTTAGAGTGGAGGGATCAGGATCAAACTTGGTGGGAAGAGCAAGCACAAGTCCTAGATACATCATTGACATGACCGGACCGGATTCGGGCACTATGAGGGGAGTTCGGGGGGGGGGGGGGCGGATTTCTGATGATCCGTGAGTTCGGTACTTCCAGATGTACTAGGACGATGCAACTGGGCTGGCATATCAGGGACTTGAATACACTGACTTGACAATAGGCCTTTACATGATCCGATCATCGTGGGGGGGGGCAGGGGAGGGAGGGGGAATTCCGAATCTTGAGGCATCTATAGCTCTTGAAAGGGTGATCGGACCTTAATGAAACTTGGTATTTGGGAAGACCTCGTGTCTCACACGATCCACATAAAATCCGGACCGGATCAGGTGACTTCGGTGGGAGCTGGAGGGGGGGGGGGCAAAAACCAAACGAATGGGCCGACTGGGATGCAAGTTGAACAGTATCGAGTTTATGCTGCCTATTTTTTATTTGGTGTCCGGACCTAATCTGGCAACGGTATAGAAGGAGGATCAGGCGGAAACTGGAACTTTGCAGATATGTTCCAATTCCAGTCAAGCTTGAAGGAGGAGAAGAGAAGATGTCTGAGATGCAAATTTTATGTGTCCTAGTCGTGTTCGACCACAGTGGGAGGAGTTGGAGGGGGTGGGGGGAATTTGTAGCTCGCGTTTTATCAAACTTGGAAACAATAGAGACCATGTATCCTGGACAGGCCCGTATCTAGGAATTTATTTCGGGGGGGGGGGGTTGCCTGCTGGTCGCACAAAAAAGTACAAAAAAGACACAGATCAGAGGGAAAAACCTATAAAAACGAGTATTTTTGTTTGTTTTGGGGGGGGGGGGGGGGTCAACCCCCTAACCCCCCCCCCCCCCCTGGATACGGCCTTGGTTCTGGATGACATGTTTTAGGATCCGGGCCGGATGAGTACACGGTGAGGGGAGGGGGGAGGTACCGTAGTTTCCCGAAAAAAGCTTCGATCTGAGTGAAACTCGATAGCTGGTACGAGTAGCTGCCTTAGATAATCTGTATATCTGGCTGAACCAGATTTGGCCCTGCTTTTGAGGGCGAGGCGTACCGGCAATAGTACGGCACTCCTAAGGAATCAAACGAGTATGGTGAAACGCTTGCCCTAGATTATCCGAGGAAATGCCGGAAATGCTCAGGCTAGGGTAGAATTAGATATCTTATACCTTATTTATAGGTCCAGTCCTAGGATGGTTGAAGGGGGGATTTTGTGACATTCTCGTCTATTTTCTTGTATCACCTACTCGTAACAAGTGCCATATGAGATCTTAGCTCTTGTTCACAAAAAAAGGCGCCCTGACGAGTTTGTTTATTCTGATCTTTGTTTTTTTCCTTTGTATTTCATTATAGATTTAGTAGGCCAATTTGTTTTTAACGGTCAGATGTTTATTTGTGTATATACGTGTGTGAGTTTGATCGACATGTTGTTGTTTCTTTTTATATATTAGCCTACTCTTCAGTTTTGAAGGATTCAAATAAATAATAATAATAAAGTTCAACGAGCCTTTATTTTCTGAAAAAGAATAAAGTCGGAGTAACCACGGAAAGTACGGACTTTCAAGACGTAGATGAAAGGACATACAACTTACCTAACAGGGAGAGCAACCCACAAGCTCCCCAGATGATCAGCGACACTGCAACAGATTTACTTCTGTACAGGACATCACCGGGGGATACGAAAATTCCTGAGCCTAAAAAGAAGTTCATGATATGAGAAACACATTGGATGAAACAGAAAAGAATAGAATAGGATTTTATTTTTCAAAAGCAGCTGTCACAGCTTTACTGTCGAATTTGACCTTTTCGTCATACGAAAATGAGGAATAACATAACACTACCACTCTATGGTCACTTTATATTTAAAAATCCCCGATACCAATACTGTCGTTTTAGAAAGTCAAAGTAACAACCTCATATTCAAAGTAATAATCTCATTAAACTTGACGTTCCTAAATTAACTGAACGCAGAAATACTCTTTCAAATAAGTTTGGAGCTAAGAGAATGTGTTGTCCCCCCCCCCCCCCCGTCTTCCGTGCGTCGGTCCGAGAGGAATACTGGCAATCAGTTTTCTCCATATCCTGCTAATTCTTCTGCCCAATTTTTACGTAGTTTCATCCCATCGTTTATTGCTGGTAAAATCTTGTAAGTGTATTAGTTAATTTGTTTCGTGTCTGTGTATATTTTGTAAACTTGTATTCCACTGCCAGATTTTAGCTATTTGGATTAAACTAAAAGAAATCGAATGCAACAGTATATAAATGCTGGGCTGTAGCACTAGTCCAAGCTTGAAACTACGAGGATCCTTGGCAAGAAGGACCGCAACATTAGACCATAGTTCCTTCGGCACTTCCACAAGCGCTTAAGGCCTCTAAGAAGAGTCGCCCTCAGGTCGGCCGCTGCCAAGACTTATCTTATTTGTACTGGATGGATGCGTCGGTGTCCCGGAGATCCGACTGAAGGTGCGGCAAAGAATGTTCTTCGACCGCCCTCTTTGTTTGGATCCTTCCTGTTACCATTGGAGGACAGAGAGAGGCCGTAGTTGCGCTTTTGCAGATACTATGGTATCTATTACCACGGTAAACTGGCTCTGCAATTAGCCGTTTTTGCAGTTACCGTGATATCTTGCTGTGCAAAAATTGCCGAAATTGCGCTTTTCCTAGTCATCCCAAAAGAAAAACTGATAATCCGTCTCATCACTAAGTGCAAAACTTCTTTCCCACCAATTTGACAAAAACTGATGAAAGTGAGATGACTTCTTCGGATACCACGAGCAGTTACCACGGTACCGTGGTATCTGAATATCAGATATGAATATCAGATACCACGATGACCGGCCAGATACCACGATAACTGCAAAAACACCTTTTGACCGTGGGAGCAGATACCACGATAACTGCAAAAACGACTTTAGACCGTGGTATCAGATACCATGGTACAGCCATGGTATCTGCAAAAACGCAGCTCAGGTTTCGCAGACCAAACATTTTAGACTAGTAATCCTTTTTCAGCAACAGCAATAATGGTCTGCAGTTTATTTGCATTTCAATGCAAGAAATGCCGGCTGATGAATTTTTTTCTCACGATCAAGATCAAGATCCTCTCTTGGTTCACCGACATGCCCTTGAAAGCAATGCAAAACTAGATTTTGTTGTCGTAGTCGATGACGCTGAAGCTCCACAGCCATAACAAGCGTCCTGTTGCAACGGCAATACAATCTTCGAAACAACAAAGGTGACGATTTTTTACCAGGAGCACGAAGGCGGTCAATAGACTTTACACCTCGCTGGTGCAGTCACATGGTGCCTATCTAGATTCATACTGGATACAGAGGATCAAAGCGCACCTTGCTAAAAGTGTGCAATCCCTTCCCCCTTTGCCCAAAGAAGCCAGAGTCGCCGGAAGGTTTTAATGATTTTCTGGACATTAAAAAAGCGGAAATTTCCAGGAAACTTAAAAGAATTAAAAGGACTAGTATTACGCCTGTTGATATTCCGGTGGAAATTATTAAAGCTTTCCAGAACGAACTGTCTGGTCCATTGTGTGATATTTTGATATTTTTAATTCTATAACACAAACTGGGGAGTACCCCTAAATTTGGAAAAATGGCTACATTACTCCTATCGCTAAAAAAGGTTCTCCCAATGATTTTTCTGGAATCCGTCCAATGACTATGACACCGATTTTCAGAAAAATTTACGAGGGTTTCCTTTCTTCTTGGTTAAAAGAAAAGATTCTAAAGTTAATAGACGCAAAACAATTTGGTAATCTCCCCAAAACCTCTACAGCCCATTACTTGGTTAGTTTGGTGGATATCATTTTAAAAAATTTAGAGAACCCGGACCGTTGGGTCAATCTGATTGCCATTGATCTACGTAAAGCGTTCGACCTAATAAACCATAGCATACTACTAGAGAAACTGAAAATAAAGTTTGATGTGCCATAATTTCTTGTAAAAATAGTTGCAACTTTTCTATCTAATAGGACCCAGCAGACTAAATATAAGAATCCATACTCTGACCCCCTTCCAATTTTCTGTGGAGTTCCTCAAGGTACGCTTTTGGGTAGCGACATTGATGAATGATCGCTGGATATACGTAGATGACCTCTCCTTGTTAGAAGTCTGCCGTAGAAATGTAAAAAGCAAAGCACAACATATCGCAGATGATATTTGTTATACAGTATCTGCAGACCAGATGGTTGTAAACACGGAAAAATCAGTGGTCCTAACGATCTCTTTTCAAAGAAGTGTACCCAAATTTTGTTCTCCAATCCCCAGTGCGCAATATGTTAAAGAAATAAAACTGCTGGTACACATCAGGAATGATATGAAGTGGGAAAAGCACGTAGATTCCATTTTAAAGAAGGCCACTATGGGCCTTCGGGGACTGAAACTTCTTTCCAGTCATGGTGTCCCTTTCGAACATCTATTGCGTATTTAGTTTTCGTTCATTCGCTCAGTCCTAGAATACTGCTGTCCTGTATGGCATTTTGGTGTGGCTCGCGAGCAATCGGATGCTCTAGAGAGGATACAATACCGACCTCTCCTAATAATGGAGAAATCTCTGAATGTCCCTTATATATATTGTCTGAAAAAAAATTAATATGACAACCCTGTCTCACCATCGTGAAAATTTGTGCTTAAAGTTTGAAGGGCAGACTCTACTGAACCCAGTCCTTCGCGACATTCTACCCCCAACTTTTACAGAAAAGGCTGTTAAAAGGCTAAAGGCTAACTACAGCAGAAAGGGAGAGGCCTAAAAGATAAGCTTCCGAACCAGTCCCTACCCTTCAACCAGTGTTTTGCAGACACATGAGATACAAGGATAGTTTTGTCCCCTCCTTTGTTTCCCTACGTAACAGAAATTAGTAGGTTATTATTTTACCCCCCGTTGTCCTATTTCCCCAGTCGTTACTTTTTATATTGTTTGTTCTCAGTATTTTATATGTAATTCGACCACTTTCTAGTAGATGTTGATAATTTTGGTTAATTTTTAATGCATGTTTGACTCTACCACCTGCTATTCGGCTAGTCCGTAATTGGTGTTGAAATGAAACTGAATTGAGTCAAAGGGGATGATGTCCCTACGTAGACACGACACTACGAAGACACGGCAGTACATCGAAACGAACAAGACCAAATGTTTCGATGGGATCCCAAAAGTTCAAATTTGATCCAGACAATTGGGTCTCGTCTTCGCCAGATCCAGTCTCCGCCAGACTACTTGAACACTTTCACTATTAAAGTTTAAAAAGAGACTAAGCCAAATAGTTAATCATATGAGAAAACTAAGTTCAGATATGGATTCAGCATGTGTGTTTACCCCTTTAAATCAAATCTGTTTTGACGAAGCAGATCGAAACTTCCTGCCTTACTTCTGCCAATTTTCCGGTATCGGTAGAATTCCGGAACTACTTGTCCGGCAAAAAAATAAAGCTCAAAAACGAATTCAGCATGTCTCCTTACCCCTACATCCCACCTCTAATCAACTTCAGATTAAACTTATACTTTTAACAAATTTTCCGGTTTCAGCCAGATTCCGAGCGATCTATACGTCCTGTGAGAAAATTATTGCCATATATGGATTCAGAATGTCTTCTTACCCCCAAATGGAACATCTTATCAAATTTAAAGAAAACTTTTCCTTTAAACAAATTCTCCGGTTTTGGCCGAATTCCGGCCGCACTAATGGTCCGGCGAAGAAATAGTTTTCATATTCGGACTCAGCACGTCTCTTTGCCCCTAAATCGAACCTCCACTCAACTTCATATTAAACTTTTACTTTTCACAAACCGTCGTGTCTACGTAGTGTCGTTCGATGTACCGTCGTGTCTACGTTGTGTCGTTTGATGTACCGTCGTGTCTACGTAGCGTCGTTCGACGTACCGTCGTGTACACGTAGTACCGTTTTTTTTTATCCACGTAGTGTCGGGAAATTTGTCCATGTAGTGTCGGATTTTGTACACTTACTGACGTGTCTACGTAGCGTGGTGTCTATGTAGGGGCGCGCACCCGATCAAAGAGCCGCTAGATTCCCCAGCAGCGTAAGATATCGCCCTACCTATCCCGGCTACACAAACTATTATCGCATTTTCTCGGATGAAGTTTCACTGATCAGCGTTTTATTCGTAGCCTACAAAAGTTCTGCATCACACCCATTTTACTTGTCCTTATTATTAGTATTTTGCACAGGGAGAGAATTTAATTTATTTCAAATCAAGGTTTATCAAGGTGATGTGTTCTGAACTTACAGCAAACACAAAGTTTTCACGTTACAAGAACAAACAAAATTCGGCAAAGGTTACCGTATTTAAACAAAAATCCCGATTTACAGATGTGGCCTTAAACTTTAAAAAGTTTACAGAGTCTGACTTGACTTTGTCTGTGTAAAAGAAGATCCCGATTCGCCTACCAGACTTGCACTAGTCTCAAGAATTTGCTTTCTAATGTGTAAAAACAAAACCCGATTCACCGACGAAACTTAAAACTTCCGGGCTTGCCCCAAAGTAAATTCGATTTCTTACGTGTAGAACAATCCAGATTTGCCGACAAGACATAACCTGACAAACATTTACAGAAGTCAGCTTAACTTTGACTTAATGACTTAAGCTTTCGGGCTTACCCTGATGAAAGTTTTACAGAACTTGATTTCTTCTGTGTAAAAAGATCCCAATTTGCCGGCGAGGATTAAACTCGCCGGGTAAAATTTTACAGAATTTGATTTCTTACTTACTTACTTTTCTTAGAAACATCCCGATTTGCCAAAGAGACGGGTGGTGGTGGTGGTGGGGGGGGGGGGGGGGGGCTTGGGCTTTGCCCGACAAAAAATGTGTAAAAAGATCCGTATTTGCCGAAGACCTAAAACTGTCGGGCTTCGCCCGATAAAAGTCTACAGGATTTAATTTCTTACGTGTAAAAACACCCCAATCTGCCGACGAGACTTAAACTTTCGGACTATGCTCGATACAAGTTTACAGAATTTAATTTCTTCCATATAAGAGGATCTGTTTCGACGAGACTTGAACTTTCAGGCTTCCCCCGACAAAAATTTACAGAACTTGATTTCTGATGTACAAAAAAGATCCAGATTTGCCGACGCTTTACCCGACGAAAGTCGAGTTCTCAGGACCTTTATGGGGGGGGGGGGGGTCCCCAAACCCTATTGTGACACCCCTGCCAGCTGCATGGCACGCTCAAACGACTCAACGCCTTAATCCAGCATGCGGCAGTTAGCTCAGTGGCACAGCCAACAGTGAAACACACTGATTATGCGATGTCTACAGGCCTACAGCCTTTATCGCGTGGTCAGCAAGTTAATATGAAATAATATAATTACCAATCATAGTTCCGACTATGAGGGCTATACCGCTCGTAAGACCAACTTTCCTTTCAAGCTGTACACCATTCTGTGGGGCGCCATCTTTGTCAGCTATTCTTTCATCGACTGATGACCGACCAGAAACATTACCGTTTTTGCCTGAAAAGAAGACAAATCCAAAAATCAGGTGTGTACTAATTTATTTCCTGTTATAGTTGATTTACATCAGTCAATCTATCAATTTTTTCTCAACCCTAATAGCACTAGGCTAAAACGGGCGGGATTGGAAAAATAAACACTTACGAACAATACACATAAAACACAAACTAACAAACAATAAATACGAAACGAACATAAATCATGAACAGCTAAAATGTTTAGTCAAGTACGGAACGAATGAATTTAGGTTTCTTTCTGAAGATTTCGTAGGTGGGGGGACTAGCTTGGGATTCGGGTCCTTCTTGCTTCGCATGTTAGGTCCATGAGAGGGTGTAACGAAGTCCGGAAGGATGGTCCTGTGGTGTTGAGAATTCAAAATTTTTGGCCAAAACGCATAAGAAGATTATGTCTTCTTTCAGACAATTTTCGATATCGAGGATTTTCATTGTTACGGTTTGTAATTGGCGACACGCTTCTAAACAGTAAATAAATAAAAATTAAAGAGATCGATACGACAAAAAACGAATGGCAGAACTATTATCACGATACTTTTCTGGGTTTAATCCAATTGGTTCGAGAAAGGTTCTGTCCGGTAACCGCAAACTATTCTTGCAAACTAGTCCACACAGTTGACGAGCAAGATGACACGCAAACCAAGCGTGAGCTTTTTTGTTGTTTGTTTCTCAACCATAAGAAAATTTTACCTGTTTCGGCAGGTATTTTCTCGTCAGCAACGAATCCAGAGTTATCCTTGCTCCCATCTTCTGCTTTCCTCATCTTGGAGCCCTGGCTTTCGCTAGACTGTCAATTCCAAGACTGAAAATCTAACAGTTTCTTTCTGCATACTTAGGGCTATAAATTCAGATAAGAGCTATAATGATCAACTAAGAGATACAAAACAAGGCTAATCAATCCGGAAAATGCACAGACGCATAACTGATAATCTATAGTGGGCGAGCTTCGGTTTTTGACAAAAATACCAGCCCGTCTAACATACGCCTGCATAGGGATACGCCTGCATAGGGAGGGACAGGGGCGTCGCTATGGGGGGGGGGGGTACTACCCCCCCCTCAAATAAAGAAAAAAGGTAAATTGGGCGCTAACAGAGCGCCCGACCACAAACACTGAGCTAAACTGGGCGCTAGAAGAGCGACCGATCGCAAACAAAATTAAATAAACTGGGCGTTTGCAGAGCGCCCGACCACACAAATTCAACTAAACTGGGCCTTCACCCAGGAAAGCTAAATGGGGGGGGGGGGGCTGGCAGTGCGCCAGGACAGGTCAGTAAGGCTAGTTCAAGGTTACCAAAAATTGAGTTGACATTCAGGTGGAACATTGGCAGCAGTTCTGGATTCTCGAGCGTTTAAGACTTAAAGAATTGTAATATATTCAGACCTTCTCTTCCCGGGCCCATAGTGTAAGATACGGAAGAAACCCTCCTAAGAGAGTAGAAGATCTATCGACCCGGGAAGTTTTTCCGCAGTTTTTCGTTTTCAATTTTTCTTTTTCTGACATCACCGCAAACATTCATTTTTTTTTTTTTTTTTTTTTTTTAAATCTTACCATCCGTCCTGCGGAGTCCTCGGAGAAACGATTAGGCGTCTTCAGTCTTCAACGCTTGCAAGTATCACGAGTTTAACGATACAATTGCGGCAAAAGCTGAAACGTCAAAAAGCGCCGGCAGGTAGGCGCCCTGCCCCCACCCCCCTCCCGCTCGGGTTTTGTCGCGGTTGCTACGGCCATCTCCACGATGACACGCTACTGCGCTTGGACAAACATGGACTACGTGGAAATAGCCGATGGTTTTCACGAAACCAAATTATCAGGTAATGCTGAGATGGCACTTTGTACAGGGGAATTGTACCACTGACTAGATGAATTTGCCTACGGGAGGGATCACTGTTCCTATGGCAAACTTCTATCTGACTATTGTGGTTTGCGAAACTATGATCAAAGCCCCTCGTTAGCTCGGTTGGTAGAGCGTCTGCCTTGTAAGGAAAGGGTCCAGGGTTCAAATGTCGGCTCGGGAGTATTTTTGTCTTTCAGTTCACTACTTATCAACTTATCACGGAGCTGCTTCCACGTACTTCAGCTGCTTCCCTATAGCTATGGGACTAATAGTAACTGACGGTACTGACATTTATATTTCACAAATTTTACGATATAATGAGATAGGTAAGAGATGCAGAGGTGTTACTAGCGAAAATATTTTTTTTGGGGGGGAGGTATTTCCCGACTGGCTTTTCACTTTTACCGACTGTTTTTGAAGAAAAACGATTGTTTTGGCGAAAAATCGACTGATTTTGAGAAAAACCGACTGTTTTTACGAAGAACCGATTGTTTTTACGAAAAATCGCGGCTATTTTTTTTTACCAACTGGCTGACAACATTGGGGGGGGGGCATCCCCCTCTCTCCCCCATACGTGACGCCCCTGAGAACAAGCACACAACTCACGGAAGCTGGCTAACTATTCCAAAACGTTTCTTAACTAGAAATTAACATTCGCTAAACTATAGGCTCTGATCGCGACAGAACACTGTCCGGTGTCCCAGCTGTGGAAAGAAATGGTAATTAGTAGCTTGCTTTGGTTATAAAACAGGTTTTACTATCTAGGTACATTATGCAAAACAGAGAAAAGGAAATAAGTTCACGAAAACGATCGAGACAATAAAAACAAGACCAAAGGTGTCGATGGGATCCCAAAAATCTAATATTTGATCCAGACAATTCGGTCTTGTCTTCGCCAGGCTAATCATCAGAGAAAACCGAGTTCAGATATTCTATCTACCTATCTATACCTCTATAAGCCATATCTATTTTGACGATATTGACCGAAACTTCCTGCTTTACTACTGCCAAATTTGCGGTTTCGCCCGAATTCCGAGCGAACTACTAGTCCAGCAAAAAAAGAAAAATTCAGAAACGAAGCCGGCGTATCTCCTTATCCCTAGAAAGAAATCTAATCAACTTTAAATAAAATTTTGACTTAAAAAAAATGCGGGTACAACCGGATTCTGGACTAATTATATGTCCGGGTAAAAAATGATCATTATATACAGACTCAGCGTCTCTACTTACCCCTAAATATATCATCTAATCAACTTCAGATAAAGCTTTTACTTTTAATATATTTTCCGGTTTTGGCCGGATTACAGGCGAACTAGTTATCCGGCGAGAAAATGGTTTTCACCATCGGGTTGAGCATGTCTTCTTACCCATAAATCAAACATTTAATCAACTTCAAATGAAACTGTTACTTTTAACCAACTTTCCGGGTTTTGGCCGGATCCGGACGAACTGCTTGTCCGGCGACAAAATGATTTTCACCATTATGCTCAGCATGTCTTCTTACCCCTAAATCAAACATTTAATCAACTTCAAATGAAACTTTTACTTTTAACCAACTTTCCGGTTTTTGCTGGATTCCGGACGAACTACTCGTCCAGCGAGAAAATTGTTTTCACCATCGTCAGCATGTCTTCTTACCCCTAAATCAAACATTTACTCAACTTCAAATGAAACTTTCACTTTTAACGAACTTTCTGGTTTTTGCCGGATTCCGGACGAACTACTTGTTCATCTGATTGTCGATTGTCACCATCGTGCTCAGCATGTCTTCTTACCCCATAATCGACTATCACATTAGCTGTTTAAAAATATTTTGTTTGTCCCTTAAATTGAACCCCCTCCCCCACCCCCAAATATAGGGCTACAGAGCCCATCTACGAACTCGACCTTACCCATGACCCAAACAATCCTCATACCAAGTTTCATCAAAATATCTCATTCCCTTCGAGAGTTATCGGGCTTACAGACGGACGGACAGACAGACGGACGGACAACTTTTGCGATGTCATAGGTATCCCTCCACTTACGTTTTGGGATCCCAAAAATGGAAGGCTACACAAAAGTAAAGAAACTTAAAAGATGATTGGGTTCTTAAACGTAAGCAGTCTTTATTTCATAAAGATGGGAAGTTAAAACACTCATTTATTCATAACTACCCAACAGCAACTATTTTATTTACTGACTGTTTTCAAGAAACGTCGATTATGACGATTTCTATAAACTAAGTAGCTATTTCCTCCTAAACTGATATGGCGCAAAATAAGAGAGAAACTATTTCCGGTCGACAGGGATGACAACCATTACGGTAATGAGTCCGTCAATTCTGCGCGCTCATGAACTATTCAGTAGTTCAGTGTACGATGGTACCATTTCTTCTTGAAAATTAGGCCGATCGTTGTGCAAAATTACCTAAGTGTCTCAAATCAAATTAATGAAATAAATGAATAATTCAAAATCTTATCGAACTGTGTTGTGGAGCAACACTTAGATTTGTCGTGTATTGTTTTTGCTAGTCCTCCCGAGTTCTCCTAAGTGTTAGAAGACGGCAAAAGAACCTCTATAGTTTTCACGGATAGTCTGGAACTCAGGTCAGATTGATGAAGATGACATTACACTCTGGAAAATTCCGTGGAACTCTCGCATTGGGTCAAAATGATGTTCTTTGTCCAACAATATGTGATGTGGGTTTCTGTAGTCGATAAAAGAGGGACTGCCTGAACTGAACCTATTCAGTGAAGATTCCGTTTCCTCAAACAGTGTTTGTGCTCTCGCGAGTCGCGACGAAAGCTCGGTTCTAGCAGGCAAGCAGGTAGGCACCAGTTTCAAGCTGAAGATCTAAATCTAAATCTGCTGAATATATGCGACAGTTCCCTGGTCCCGCAGCCCAAATATCTCATTCGAGCAACAAATGTTAAAATATAGAAAAACGTTAGGAAAGTTATGGATAGCTTTACAGTAGTGACTAGGTCCTATAAGATTATAGTGAATGTTTTCATCCGTCACGATGCCTAAGACAGAAAAGGATTAAAATGTGAAAGTGCAAAACAGATACGTCAGCTGAATTTTATCTTGGCCCTTCTTCGCAAGGGTCAGGCTGAAGCCAGTCAAGATGGAAACTGAACTTCTGGATAAGAGTTTGACTGCAAAGTCAACAAATTTCCTTAAAATATCTTCTCCGATATTCTATACTTTTTTTTCAACACTGAGAAAGCCTTTGACCAGGTTATCAAAATATGTGCCATCAGTGTTTATTTTTCTTTAAAAAAAATCCTTGGGATTTACTATTTCAAAAGTATCGACAATTGACAAATTCAATGCTAACACGGTTGCGAAAATAAAAATAAAAATATAAGTGTTGCTCGCAAATTTGTGTCGTCAAAGTCGACATCCGACATCTGTTGCTGTAACAATTCACGTTGCCTAGGAAAAGTAAATCCAGTTTGTGTACCTTTTCTTCACGTACCAGGCAAATGTTTTACCTTTTGTCGGATTCTCTTGTTAAAGCACACCTGGCACTATTTACTGTTTAAGTTCCAATATTCAAAACTATTCGAGTACTGTACAATTAGGCTGAGCTTTTAACAAATTATCCACAGCTTTGTCTGTTTTGAGCCTTTCCCCAGGTCTATTGACTTTAATTCTTGCAAAAACTCGGCAAAGTTCAGATAAACGAGTTTACGCATGAATTGCATGACACGCCAACACTCATCAGGAGCACAATGCGCATGAAAGATCGGGGCAAGTGCAAACATTAGTAAGGTATAATTAGCGGAATTATAATGCAACGTATGAATTTGGGTCTCAGAGGTTAAGAATAATGAATGCTGTTACGGAAGTTTGTTGCATTGGCATTACAGACACGAGGGGTCCTTTAAGATATCTTTTGAGCTTGTTCATGCAGCCTGCAGTATTACACAATTCTGATCTGAACGGGCGACTTGGATGGCGGTGATCTAGACCTAATGCTAAACGCGTCCGATATAATGCCTTCGACTGCGAACCATTACAAGTCTTTAAAGTTTAACCGAACATGGCCGAGATCCGGTCAAGGTACACTTCACTCATTTACTTCTTTTTTTTCTCGAATATATTTGCGTCATTCTCGAACTCCTTATTTCATTTAAATATCAACTAGACCTACGTTGCCCGGGCAACGTGAAGTGTTGCGGCAACCTTTGTCCGGCTTCGCCGGCTAAAGTGTTGCGAGAGCAACACTTTGGTTTTGTTTCTTCGCTGTCGGTTAAATGCTGAAATTGTCAACTTATCGAAGCTTTTAAAACGGTATGTTCTAAAAAGAATAATCACATAATCAAAAGCTGTTGTTTAGCGTTGTAAAACCAACAACAAAACAATATCGGAAGAAGGCTATCCGTAACGTTTCAGGATTAAAATACCGTAGATGACACTATTAATTATTACAAAACTACCTTCTTGGTTTACATTACCGTATCGTTTGTACCCGTTGCGTAAACAGTTAATCCTAGGTTATAGCGATAGACCATCGATACAAACTTTCTTACTGTCATATTTACAGAAATCGAATACAATGTGCACCAATTTTCAAAAATTTCTAGCCCCTCGTGAACCGATCTTACTTACAAGTCCCATGCATGTCTTACAATTGGGAACAAAATTGTTCTTACCATCGAATACACCTGAGACAAATAACAGGTATACCAGCTAGCAAAAGCTGCAAACTCCTCGTTGCCGAAGATGATTATGAGCTAACAGTCGACTGTTGCTTACAGTCGACTGTTGCTTACAAGTCCTTTACATGTCTCGCAACTGGTATCGCCTATTTTTGGTTTCAGTGTGTACCTTACTCCTGAAGTTGTCAACCCCTTGAAACTTTCAAACTGGTTTATCTCATGAAGGATTTTTGTTCAAAAGAATGGATGGCATATATTTTGATCAGCTCTTCAAGGGCTATCGATTGCCATAACCACAACAAAAGCATATCGGAAAAAGGGACTAAATTGACTTTGCAGTCAGTTGAACTTTATCCTTTTCAATCGTAGACACCGTGACGGATGAAAACTTGGAATAATATCCTATATAATCTAGTTGGTATTATAAAGCTATCCGTAACTTCTTAGGATTAAAATACCATAGATGACACTATTAATTATTACGAAACTACCTTGTTTTACATTACAGTATCGTTTGTACCCGTTGCGTTAACAGTCAATCCTAGGTTACAGCGATAGACCAACGATACAAACTTTCTTACCGTCAGATTTATATAAATCGAATACAATGTGCAACAATTTGCACAAATTTCTAGCCCCTCGTGCACCGATTCTACTGACAAGTCCCTTTCCCGTGATAGACATCAAGTTCACCGGATAAAAATAATGGGTTTTTTGACTAGCAAAAGTTGCAAGCCCCTCATCGCTGAAGATTTGTGTAGCATAACAGCCGATTATTACTTACAAGTCCCTTGCATGTTTTACATTTGGGAACCAAATTGTTCATCAAATGACAGGTACGCCAACTAGCGAGAGCTGCAAACCCCTCATTGCCGAAGATGATGATGAGCTAACAGTCGCCTGTCGCGTACAAGTCCCCTAAATGTCTCACAACTGGTATCGCCTATTTTTGGTTTCAGTGTGTACCTTACTACTGAAGTTGTCAACCCCTTGAAACTTTCAAACTGGTGTATCTCATAAAGGAATTTTTTTTACCAAAAAATGGATGTCATATACTTTGATCAGCTCATCAGCGGCTATCGATTGCCGTCGAAGTTGAACTTTATCCTTTTCAATCGTAGATATCGTGATGGATGAAAACTTGGAACAATATCTTATATAATCTACTTGATATTATAAAGCTATCCGTAACTTTTCAGGATTAAAATACCATAGATGACACTATTAATTATTACAAAATTGCCTTATTGTTTTACATTACCGTATCGTTTGTACCCGTTGCGTAAACAGTTAATCCTAGGTTATAGCGATAGACCATCGATACAAACTTTCTTACTGTCATATTTACAGAAATCGAATACAATGTGCACCAATTTTCAAAAATTTCTAGCCCCTCGTGAACCGATTCTTACTTACAAGTCCGTCTCCCGTTATTGACATCAAATTCACGGGAAACAAATAATGGATACACCAGCTATCAAAAGTTGCAAGCCCCTCATCGCTGAAGATGATTATTGCATAAGCTTTTTAAACGGGATGTTTCAAAAAAATTAATCATATGATCAAAAGGTATTCTTCAGCGTTGTAAAAACAACAACAAAATAATATAGGAAGAAGGGACTAAATTAACTTTGCAGTCAGTTGTACTTTATCCTTTTCAATCGTAGACATCGTGACCGATGAAAACTTGGAACAATATCTTATATAATCTAGTTGGTAATAGAAACCTATCCGTAACTTTTCAGGATTAAAATACCATAGATGACACTACTAATTATTATGAAACTACCTCATTGCTTTACATTTTCGTTTGTATCCGTTGTGTAAACAGTTAATCCTCGGTTACATTGATAGACCATCGACACACACTTTCTTACCGTCAGATTTATAGAAATCGAATACAATGTGCACCCATTTGCAAAAATTCCTAGCCCCTCGTGAACCGATTCCTACTTACAAGTCCCTCTCCCGTGATATACATTAAGATAACCGGAAACAAATAGTGGGTACTCCAGCTAGCAAAAGCTGCAAACCCATCATCGCAGAAGATGATTGTAGCATAACAGCCGATTATTACTTACAAGTCCCTTGCATATCTTGCCATTGGGAACCAAATTGTTCTTACCATCGAATACACCGGAAACAAATAACAGGTATACCAACTAGCAAAAGCTGCAAACCCCTCATTACCGAAGATGATTATGGGCTAACAGTCGACTGTTGCTTAAAAGTCCCCTATATGTATCATAACTGGTATCGCCTATTTTTGGTTTCAATGTACCTTACTATGAAGTTGTCAACCCCTTTGAAATTTTCAAACTGGTGTATCTCATGAAGGAATTTTTGTACCAAAAAATGGATGACATATACTTTGATCAGCTCATCAATGGCTATCGATTGCCGTCGAAAAAAAAATTCTACCTGTCTTAGTTCAAAAGTTGACTTTTTTGCCGTAGGCCAACTTTCTAACGTCACGACTTAGAAAGGAGCAAAGGATAAGCTCTAGTTTCTTTAGCAATGAGAGAACTTTTAAAGTTTAAGAGGCTCATCTGATACCGTTACTCTACCACAAACCAAAGTGCAAAAAAAAAAAATTATAAACTCAGCTGAAATCGTCGCAGACATGGACAGAAACAACAGATGGCAGCACTTTCGGACCCGTGGGAAAAAGCCACTTTTTTGTCTCTGTAGATTTTTCTATTCATCACTCAAAGAAGATATGTTGGCTGTGGGGCCGGGTAACTGCCGCATATATTTAACACTTACAGATTTTAGTCCATCTTCAATTTGAAACTGGTGCCTGCCTGCTTGCGTGCTAGAACGGAGCTTTCCACTGGAAAGCAGAAACATCTTTTGATGAAACGAAAGGTTCGCTACACAACTTCAGATAGTCCTCTCTGACATAGGCTGTACAACTCCACTTCACTTCGCAAACCGTAGGCTCTGGCTCGATGACAAGCAAAAACCATCCTTATTGGCCCCAGGCAAGAGTTCTACGGAGCTTTCCAAAATGTAATGTCATATTCATCAATCCGGCCTAAGGTCCACACTTTCCGTAAAAACCGCACAGGTTAGACCCTTCTCAGTTACCAGGAATAAAATGAAATCGGAGTCATAGGAAAAAAAAAAAAAAAAAAAAAAAAAAACGAGGACAAAACCAAAGTGTTGCTCTCGCAACACAAATACATTTTAGAAATTGTCGAACACTTTTTATCTTTTCTCGAATACTTTTTGTAGTTTCTCGAAAACCTAGGAGAAATCTCAAAAACTTTTCGTCGACTCTCGAAGACAAACACCGATTCCTCGAAGACATTTAAGGGATTCTCGAATACATTTCGATCATTCTCGGTAACTAGGCCTGAAAAGCCGATAAAAATGCGTTACTTCGTTCGTCCGGTATTCATAGATAATCGATTTCATGAACTAAATTATTTTGGTACCTCTATGTGCTTGTCCCTCTATGCTTGAAATACTCAGCAACTACAAAGGTAAGCCATTTCCGAAAAACAAAACACATAACAAAAAGACATATCTTATCTTCACTATCCTACTCTCTCCAGGGGAGTTAGCGTCCGTAACGCAGTGGAAATGCAGGCTCTTGTTGAAATTCAAATTCTCCGCATCTGGATGAATTTTGGGTTTTCGTGCAAGCAGCGCACATTCTGAACGTTCTTATTAGAGCCCCGGGTGAAAAAAAAATTCAAAATCTCTTAGATAAGTCAAAATAAGTCAGTGTCTTCAAATATCAGATGTAAAAATAACCGTCTTTTCAATTAAACTTTATTTACCACAAATCTTGCGGCAAAGGATGCCGGCCTGTAGATGTCGCATTATCAAAGACCGCACCGCTTAGCTGATTAATACACGCTTCTTTAAAGGACCCCTCTTGCTTATTCTGCCTTTTAAAACATACCTAGCTCTCTTTTCGAATTATAAGCTTCTAAAATCCCCACCTTGATCCGTTGTTTCGTTTTGTGCCTATGAATTTTAGCGCTTTTCCGGTCATGCCGAGT
Organism: Branchinecta lynchi; assembly: GCA_023053575.1. Lineage (NCBI taxonomy): Eukaryota > Metazoa > Arthropoda > Branchiopoda > Anostraca > Branchinectidae > Branchinecta > Branchinecta lynchi. The sequence continues at coordinate 10,732,177 of JAKZAP010000007.1, forward strand.
TTTGCCCGTCATACAAAGCAAAGTTTGCCGGAGTCTTCAATGCCCGCTGACAACTCTTTCAAACATAAGGATATGATAATCTTCTGTTTTTTACTTCTTTTATTTTCTTTGTTTTCCAACTTTTTCACCACGGCGCTTTCAGTTTTCAAACGTTTTGCTCCCACCCGCCGTGTCGGAGAGCAGGAAGGCTGGATAGTGTCGACAAGCGCTAACAAGATAATCGCTAATTTCAGGTGGAAAGTAATAGTATTTTTGGAAAACTTTTTTTCTGATCCCTTTCACAGGCAAAAGATCATTTCTAGTAAGAGTTGTGCTTTAAAGTTTAACCGAAAAGGCTGAGATAGGACAATCTAGTTAGCGATCACTTATTAACTTAAAGAGTAATATTTGAAGGTGAAAACCGGATACGTCAGCTACATTTTATTAGAGCTAGTCCCCTTGCCAAGAAGGGCCGAAATGTAGCTCTAATAAAATGTAGCTGAATTATCCATTTTGCACCATCAAATACGATTCGCAGTCAGCTTGGGCTGAAGGACTATCTAACTCAAAGAGGCTTGAAGCCCGATGAAAATGCGTTACTTCGTTACTCCTCTATTCACGAATAATCAGTTTCCATATAGTGGAATTTCCCTATTATTTGTGGCGCTTGTACCTGTGTTGTATGCTTGACGAAAACGATTTACGAAAAATGGGGTTCACGTTTCATTTAAACTTTAATACTCAATCTTGTCTTCCTTTTAACCTTTTCCTTTCCCTTTTTGTAACCTGCAAACATATCATTTTTCACTAAATTGTCGGAATTTCTACCCCATTTACAAAAGGCAAATATCCAACTGAACCAGTTGCGAAATAACACAACTTTCTGCTGAATAGACAGAATAATTCCATTATGGCTTTTTAGGTGTCTTCTTTTCGCTAAAGTTAGCGTTGCAGACCACGTTCAGTGTTATGTTGTACAGATACGTAACAAAAGGTTTTAAATCCAATTTTTCTGCAACGGCAACAACGAGTGAGTTATACCATATCTGCTGAAATTGCGCATCATTGAGTTAATGTTACACAGTTCAATACAAATACTGTTAACATTATTACCGTATCTCCAATTCCAATTTTCAAAATCAAATCCAGAACACTCCTTCACGCACTTTTTTCCAACTCTTCCAACTTCCTAATAACCAGTCGCCTGATTTTATGCGAATCTATGATATGCACGATATGAAACAGACTACCATCAAAAGTTCCAAGAGCAGAAACTAGAAAAACAACTCTCTAATCGAAGAAAAAACGACTAGTTTAGTTTTCACACAAAAAAGCGTCAGAGCGTGTCTTGTCAACCGATCAGCCATTCTTAGCGAAATGATCACAATCCGGATTATTTAGGGATAGTTTTTGCTTAGCTAAAGTCTTTAGTAACATGTATTTCATCGTTTCTTCTAAATTTCTTCATCCCACACTTTTTTGTTTATTGTCGGCTATCTTAAAATATGTTTACTGATCCTTTTATATAGATAAATAGCCTCGGCATCCATGGCTTAAACCCAAAACATCCAGACAAGAACTAAAACAGGTTCCGGAGTACCGTGATCACGAAGTCTAACAAGAACAAGTTAATTGAAACTACGGCATTCAAACCCGTTAACCTAAGGACAAGTTGTGCCTGGCACATCACGCGATTACTGTCGATCTCATTAGAAAAAAACTTCTTTGTTCTTCTTCCGGGAAATGATTTTAGGGTAGTATGCCATCAGCTTTTGCCGGTACATTGCCCAAAAGATAAAGGATAACGAATGTAGTTCGTCACTCCGTGAAGACAAAAATAACCTATAGAACACTTATTAAAACAGCCTAATTCCCTGCCCCGCTCCGCAGCACTGTTGGGTCTAAAATGAACTAAATTATTATTTGGCATTATTTCTCATTTCAGTTGTGTCTAATCCCATGGTATACAAACTCATCTCAGGTGAGGTCCGCTAGATACATTTGCGCTCTTAAAGCATTGTCCTAATTGGTGTAATAAGGCGTATTACCGCGTATAAGACTTATTACAGATTCCTCTTTTCCTCGGAGCGCGCTGTAATAAGGTGAATAACGAGAATAGACTAGCGTTCTATTCTGGCTTATGCAGGGCCAATCAGATCGCTTGGTTGGTTCGCCAGCGGGCCGAGGAGAGGCGCATCGTCGTCAGGGTTGCCAAGGAAAGCACAACAGTTCTACTTTGTTGGAAGCTAAAGAAACAACTTTTCTTAACAAAAACACGTTTTTGTTCTGTTACGACGGCTTTTCGTCAGTTCGAGGACCAATGCTGTCCATCCGTTATTTTAATAGCTTTTTTAGAGTATAATTTGCGTTATATTGTACTCGTGTACTTCAAGTAGTACCAAGAACCTTTTCGGATATTTTTAGAGCTCGAAAAATTGTATTACCTTGGCAACACCGGAAGCCGCACTGATAAGAACCTCTTGGGTTGTATTTGAACAGGCGTGTGTGTTAAGACGTAGACATCGCGTATAGCGCTATTCACCTTATTACACCAATTAGGACAATGCTTAAGTCTCTTGTTATTCTTTAGGCCCCAGATGAAGCAGCTCAGGTTTTGGGAGAGTTTCACCCTTGCTACTTTAGCTTTTTGGGATCCCAAAACGTAAGTGATCTATGATTTCGTAATAGTTGTTCGTCTGTTAGCACGGTAACTCTCAAACCGGTTGAGATATTTTATTCAAACTTGGCACGAGGACTCTTTGGGTCAAAGTACAGGTCACGATCGAAGATGTGTTCTGTAGCCCTTCATTTAGCAGTGGGGGAGGGATTTCAAATTCAGTGGCGAAACAAATATTTTTTGAAAACTAATGAGATAGTCGATTTAGGTGTAAGCAAGAATAAATAAGGAAGAATTGAGAACTCACATAAGCTTGATGTCAGCATCCTGAATATCTTTTGGTCCGATATTATTTACCGGGGGTGGAGCCTGGGCAGAGCTTCGCGTGTTGCCTCTTGCAGTAAAAAAAAATTTTTAATTTTTTTTTAGGTAGTTTTTGTAGGTTGTTGATGATGAAATTGAGATGGATTTTCAGATACCACGATTAGTTACCACGGTAACTGGCCAGATACCACGGTAACTGCGAAAAGGAATTTAGACTGTGTATCAGATAGCATGATATCTGCAAAAACGCAACTACAGTTATGTTATTTGCAAGGCTTAAAGCACATATAAGCACCTGGATGACTTCTTTCTGACTTTTTAAAATCCTAATTTCTAGAACAGTTACGAAGGACATATTTTTTGAAGTTGCATTGGCTTTTATTTCATGCATCGGCGGTCGCAGATCATAACGAGAATCCAGATTGTGGCTAATCCTTCTCACCTTCCTTTTTGCAGCTAGACGCACGAAGACGCCAAACAAATTCTCCGTGTACTCCGTCTCCGTCTCTGGAGAAGTGGGAAGTAAGATTTACTTCTTCTTTTTTTCACACAAAAATATTCATGTAATCTCCATGACTGGCAGGTTCATGGTGATGAAAGAAAAGAGTTTTAATAGGATAGATAATGAAACATTTAGCCAACTACCCGAGATAATGATTAACATTTGGACCAACAATAATAAGTTGTATCTCAAATGTTGACGTTTTGAATGATATCGTATAGTTGTCAATTTCCGTAATCAGTCATTAATTTAAAATTAGAAAATACATCATCCCAACTGTTTTACCCACTGTCAACTATCCGGAAAATGCTATAAACTAAATTGTGTGTACAGTATACAACTTAAAACAAAACATAACAACTCTTTGGGTATAGTTAGTCAGGTATGCCCAAAATTCGAATTTGAACGATGATGAAAAAGCGGTCTGTTATTAGCATAGACAACGACAAATTTAGCCGCATGTAAAGTGCAACTATCCGACAATGATACACATTTTCGACCAAGAATAATAAGTCCTTTCCGCAAATTGAGACGTCTTAAAAGATATCTTACGATCAGCAATCGTTAATTTAAAATTAGGAAATGTTTTACAGCCTACTGTGTTTCGCAACTACACGAGAAAGTGATATGAACTAAATTTTGTACAACTTAAAAACAAAACATAATAACTCATTGAGTACATTTCGACAACTAAATACCTTAAATTGTCCAAGTTTAATACCTGTTCTAGATGCGATTTTTTACAGTCCTGAGAAGACCAAAATAAAATTACAATGATCACACCGATCCTATTGAATCTGAACTAAATTCATGCCTGTTAGGTCTATGCTTCAGCGTTCAAGTTGCTTAATTGCTCCCCTGAGTCATCAAACGCCGCATGCCCTTGGGCTTCACCGTCTTTGTGAAGGGTCTTGATAACATAAGCTTCATATTGCAAATCTGACCCGAGATTGAAAAGTCGTTTCCATTTGTATTATCCTCAGAATCAGCACTGTTTGAATTTCCCGCCTTTTCTGACTGCTTCTTCACTTTTCCTTGGAGGTAACACTTAATACTGTCAGCGCTGTACAAGATTTGAATGAATTGCGCTTTTTGTCTTGGAGTCTGCATGTGCAAACCTCCAGAAACGAACATCCCTATTTTGAAAACGTCACGCTCAGGAGAAGAATGCTCTCCGTGGCCATGTCTATAAATGCATTCTCCATGGTGTGTTCAAGTATGGTTTCATTGTTCAGGTGTCCTTTAAGTAAACAGTTTTTTGAATACTTTTTATCGTGAATAGCGGAGCAAAAAAGTAACGCATTTTCACCGCGTCTTCAAGCCTCTTTAAGTGAACAAGTGATGAGTAACTAAATTGTCCAATCTAAGCCCTTTCCAGTTAAAGTTTAAGTAAACATCAGAAGTGCTCAGCAGAAAACTGGGATATGGAATATTTCTCCAAAAATCTCGAATGTACAATACCAACTACTTGGTTTGCACACTTGATCAGAAGAGGCGACTCTACCCTGGCGAAGAGGGCTTTGCTCGCCACCTTACTGCACGTCTGGAAGAAACTCCGCGGCGGCCAACGCTAAACGTGGCTGAGCACTCTCTAGCTAATCGGAGTTTTCCGCCGTCATGGAAGGAGGTGGGATCCCTACTGGCTTCGGGAGCATATCAGTACTTGTACTTGTGTCAAGACGCAAGTTATGCTCTCCTGGGCGACAGCAGTTGACGGACCAAGGCATGCCATGAATCTCGGTCTTCTGTGGATAGCATCGGGATTTGAAGCCAGTAGGGATCCCATCTACTCCCATGCCGACGGAAGCCTTCGATGGGCTCGAGGTCTTTCTTGAGGGTCTTCAGCCATGTTTTACGTTGACTTCCCCGGTGTTTCTTCCAACCGAGAATCGTGGTGGGGAGCAGAGCTTTCTTCGCCAGGGTGGTCGGCAATCAGCATATCGGTCGGCAAGCTTTCATTCGGTAAGTCGATTTCGGCAATTCCTAGTCGGACAGTCCCGCACAAGGCAAGTCCCTACAGGACAATGACGTTTTAGCCAATAGGTATGGCGGCTTTAAAAGATTAGCACATGCGATTCAAATCGGAGGCATGTGTTAGGTTCAGAAGAAACGGCTGGTTTCTGGACCAATAGCACCATCCGCTGGAACCGATTACCCAAACACAAGCCCTTGAACGAATAGCTACCTGGAAGCTTACCACCGGTCACTGAATGCGTACCCAAACATCTTCAAGTTGCTGAAAATCACCACAGACCGCGAAAACAGCGATATAAAGCAGCTATGTAACGACGGGGCTCCCCTAACGACACGAAGGAAGTGCGGCTTCGTCCGTCTTCGATGACCGCCAAGGACTTCTTAGACGGGCCTGACGATTTGATTTTTTTTTTTTTTTTTACCAAATTCTTCTAAATTAATTTCTTACTGTACGTGTATTTAACTTGTCAAAACTTTATTTTGCAGGACTTGCGCGTTGGGAGCTTGTCAAATAATGAGCTTGTCTAAAGGCATCTGAAGAAAATGTTTTGTCAAGTGGTAGACCTGTCGGTTTAAAGCTTATATAAATACCCCTGGTTTCAACTCTCGATGCGCTTCACAAACGACCAAGAGTCATGGGACGACTTCGTTTGTCAGCCACAGTTGCCAGGGTCAGGGTGTGGGTCGGGGTATATCATCCTGGGCCCACTATCTGCACAGTTTATGTCTTGACACAAGTACAAGCAAGGCACAAGTAAGGAAGTGAGTAATTAATCTAGGTAGTGACCCTGCTATGGAAGGGAATGGGACGAGGCAATCCATGATTAGAGCCTCGCACATATTATAAATATAGACAATGTACTTACAAAACGGTCCACAGAAAAATCTTTACTGAATTGACAAAAGGGAGTCGTCCATGGCGCTTATTTCCGAGTCAAACTCTTCGTCGAAGTCGACTCCTTCAGTTAGCTGACTGGCAACAGACTGTATGTCTGACGCCTGAGTTGCCTGGCTTGGTCTTAGGACGTCTTGAGAATAGGACACCTCTCGCACGGTGTCCACTTTAACTAAAGTAAAAAAGAGCTGTAAGCTCATATGGCACTTGCAAGTGTTGAGATGTATTGTTTTATGAACAGTACTTTTCGACTGTGCGGTTCAGACGCGCAATTTAAGGGAGCTAGAGAAAAGTATTTTATTGTTGAACTTGGCTGTAATGATACGCACTTTAAAGGCGCTAGAAATTCATCTATAAGCAAAACCCCTGAGCCAAAAACGATAGCAGGCTCTTAGGGATCATTGATATATACCGTTTGGTCAAAAGCATTTTTTTTTTTTTCACTTTTCGGTTACATGCGCACTTTAAGGATGCTAAAAATATTTTTTTTTTAGCAAAATCCTTGTGGAACAAATGATCATGGGTTGAGATGTATCGTTTGATAAAAAGTAATTTTCGACCTTGCAGTGACGATGCGCACTTTACGGGAACTAGGACTTCATTTGTAAGCAAAACCCTTGAGGCAAAAATGATAATGGGCTCATGGGGATCATCAAAATGCATATTTTGCTTGAAAGTATTTTTCTTAAGCCAATCTTATCGAATTTCTAATATTACCTTTACTCGCAAATCACCGGAACTCCAGACCCCCCCCCCCCCCAACTCCCCCAGAGCTGTCGAATCCGGTCCGGACTTCAAATGAAACATCAGAGATCTGTCATTTATTCAGGTATTAAGTTTCATTCCAATCCTCCGATCACCCGTTCGAAAGTTACACACCACTCAACATTCAGGATTTCCCCGCCCTCCCCCCCTCCCCCCCCAGATGGTCGAATCGGGAAACTGATTAGTTCCAGGTTGTTTTGGTCGGGTCCCTGATATGCCTGCCAAGTTTCATCGTCCTAGCACATCTGGAAGTACCCTAAATCTAAAAAGTGTGACAAAAAGCTTGAACCATATACCAACCCTTTCGACCTTCGATTACACTAGCTCTCTCCACCGACGCTCATAGATTTAAGCAGAGAATGACGTCATCCATGTGTAGAGCTATACTAGTGTGAAGAAAGGGGTAGGGGTTTGACAAAAACTGCTCAATTCTCAGGATTCCCCCGCCCTCCACTCCCCTCAGATGGTCGGATCGGGAAACTGATTATTTCTAGGTTAGTTTGATTGGGTCCCTGGTATGCCTGCCAAGTTTCATAGTCCTAGCACATCTGGAAGTACCCTAACTCGCAAACACCGGACTGACCGACAGACCGACGGAAAAGTGATCGGTATATGTCACTTGGCAAGGTCGATCTTAAAATGAAATGGCATACCTCTTTCCACATTCGGTCTTGCGTCTCCACTTAAGACTTTCTGGCTTTCCAGGAAATACTGGTTTGGATGCTGGATACCTCCTTGGAGAAGAACATTGTGAGTCGCTTCGAAGTAACGCTGGCAGGCTATCTGGTAATGCTTCCCGGATACGAGTTGAAGGATATCTTCAATCACTATAGACAAAAAAGTAGTCACAAATAAGGACACATACACAACTAAAGAGACAAGAAGATTTCTGTCCTCTCAGCTATTTAGGAAAATGTAAACTCCCTTCACTTGAAGAGCTTCTTGTTAATAGTTTGTGAGTGCTGTTTCACATATGTTCCATAGATGTTTTATTCAGTTAATGGTTGTTGTATTTATTTTTAGGGTTTTCGTCCTGTATCTTCAACTGACTTCAACTAATAACGCATTCAGTTAACACGTGGTGACAGCTAGGCAGAGCAGTAATCCCGCTTTTAAAAACTGAAACTGAATGAACGATAGTGAAACCCCACAAAGTGGAATAAAAACTCGGACTTTCGAAGACTACAACATCTGTGCGCAGTTGTCATCCACGCTTAACAGGAAAACTCGATTCGTAATCATCCCTCAACCATCGCTTGATCCAGTCTGAACTGCCTTCTTGACAAGTTCATGAGCGTGTTCCACCCTTCTACAAACAGTAGGCTAACTATTAGTTACTATTTCCGTTCCAACCTCACCAAAAGTTACTACGCTGACCGTTCCAACCTTCTCGAAATAGTAACTAATAGTAACTATTTACTTACCACGCTCGGGAGCGTAGTAAGCGTGGTGATACGGATCTCTGTAACGTGATTTGTCGGATTCGCGCGTCCAGCCTTGACGGCAAAAAGCCAGAATTCGTGACATCATGCGTAGTAACTACGGTAAGTAGGATGGAACACGCTCCACATGCTAATGTTGTGACCGTCGACAATACTCTATATGACTAAGTCCAAAACACGCCAGTGATCCTCAGGAAGAAGGAGTAAGCGTGTCCGTGCGACTCAAAGTCAACGACTCAAATCCTGTGTCAATCAATCACTGCCATTTTTAGGGGCAGTTGTGACACCGCTTCTGCCTTTCTTCCGCTAGCTACCCGGAGAGGCCTGATATTTTGAATCGGCAAGGAGAGATACTATCAAGAGTACTAGCATCTGACATTTCTCGTGATCAGCGCCAGAACCGCTTCCACCTTTTGCATCTCCAGTACCTGATAACAAGAACGAATTCTTGCTGAAGAACAAACTATCTGGAGCAAATATTAAAAGTTTGGGATCCCATCGAAAGCTTTGGTCTTGTTATAAAAATTTCATCGTATGATGACGACGAACATTTTTTCAACTGGATCTCTTTCATTTTTTCACGACAGTCTGGTGCAATCGAAGAGCCGATAGTCTAGGGTTTCACTCTTTGACATATAGAGGCGACATAGTGGAGACTGTATACACTTCCATCTGGATTGGAAATCTTTTGGTAGTATGCTAGATGATTAAGGACACTCGTGTCCTACGAACGCATTCAATTACCCGTGCCATTTTGTACTCTTTTTCTTCCAACAAAGTCTCAACAGAGTACGAGTCGTCCATGCACAATGTCAGAGTACACAACTGAAGAAAGCAGCCCCGGCAGTAACTAGTTGCAATAACGCCCGCTAGTTTTTTTTAGGTGTCTATGAGAACCTAGTTCTAAACCGAAGTGAGTACACCGCTAGTGGGTATGAAGCAGTTGGGATACTAAATGAAGATTATCAAGTTGAACATTTAGTCATAGTTATATTTACTCTGGGAGATCTGTTTGTTTTTTAACGTTTTTAAGGAGGTGGTTGCTACCAATTTGTGGCCACACGACGGATCTTTCCGAAAGCCTTCACATCCTCTCGCTAGCAGGCATTCCCTTCAGCATCAACGGCTACCACCCACCAACAGGAGGATGGAGTCTGCACGAGCATGCTTTACTCAACTCGAAATACTGAAACGCCGACGACCAGAAAGGTCAGCAAGGCCGCTTGTAAGATCCTTATCTTAAGTGAAAGTCAGACATAAAAGAATGACAAGAGTTGGGCCTACCTGGAGCAGATGTTTTGTAGTTCTGAAGCCTGTTCTTCAACTCTTTGGCATCGAAATGCCTGAAGGGACACCCGTGATGATCCCCAGGACCCACTGAGCCATTGATAATTTTACTGCAGCTATATGGGGTGTAATTGACTTTGTTCCCTTCTTTGCCGTAGTTGTGCCGAATGTTGTAGGCATAATTTTTCTCGAACTGGAAAAAAGGTAAACGAGATGAACATACTGAGTGCAAACAGAATTGTGTCATGGATCCATCAGTCATATCGCCAACAGTTTCATCAATAAGCTCCCGCTACCGTACTGGAGCAATTACAGCTTTGCTTGGAATCGTAGCTTTCAATAATAATAATAATACAAAGCAAGAGAAATGGCTTTCGCCTCTAAATAACTCTAAGAAATTTTACAAGAAATTTTTTCAACCAAGAAAAGTTTTTACTTTCACTTGTCTTTAAAGCGCAATTACTTTCGAAACAGGTTCGATCCAAGAAAAGCACTTGATTGAACACGTCCATGCTAAACAGAGCAAAATAACACTAGAGAGTAGCGCCAAGATGTATGCTTGACAATCGGGCCACACCCTAGCGGGTTCCGGCTAAAACTCCCCCGGCGAAAACCTCCCCGGACAAACCCCCCCCCCCCCCCCCGGCCCCCCTCGCCTAGACCCACCCACTAAGCTTTTGGCATTTTAAGTGAGACGAACTTGCCGGTTTCGAAATTTCTAGTAAAGCTTTGGACACATCGAAGAAACAGGGGAGGTTGCATATTTTTTTGCTGTGTTTAGAACTTTTATTTCTTGGAGCCAGCGCTGTTTCACGACTGATTGAGGTTCAGTAGGGACGTTCTCCATCACTAGTGGTGTTAGTGTCGCTGCTATTTTAGTGTGTGGCACTTTTTCAAGTCTTGGCGCTACATCCTAGTGTTATTTTGCTCCGATGTCAAAGTAATGCAATCTACCACAAGCGCCAACCGTGAATAGGACTCGCACTAAGCCATGGCCAAACCGAAGGTGGTACAAAAATGAAGGAGCCTTTGCAACGCTTGTTTATTAAATGAACGATATCTCGGATGTTTATGAGTTTTTCGAATGGTTATACAGTCTTAGATGAAGAAGAGCAAAATCGTTCATTCGGTCATTTTTCTTTTACTTTACCGAGGCTTGAGAGCTGGAGAAATCGCGCCACTGTATACATACATTAGTATAACATTCATTCAGTTTTCGGAAAGCCTATAGGTAAAGTAGGGCGTGGTTTGTAATGACGACCACTTTTTACCTTGGATATTTAAGCCCTCTAAAACAAGGATTAAAACGTAATTACTGTCAGCCAGGCCGTGAATATTTAAAGTAATAATGCATCATCAAACTCTTCATTCTTTGAGTCCGTTTTAAAGGTCCCGTGTACAGCACCGTGGTTCGCGCTTCGACTCCGTTTTCTTTTTCCGGTGTCCAACACGTGTTTTAGTGGAGTGTTCCTTGAAACAATCCACTACTGCGAGCACTGTAGCAGCTTTTGGTTTTCGGTTTCCGGTTTTCACCATATTTTGTGGAGCTCATAGCTCGTGAACCAGTGCATGTATCAAGTTCAAACTTGGTACGCTAGTGGGTATTGGGGTCTAGTTGTGCCTTTTGCGGGTCCCACCCCCCCACCCCAACCCGGTTCAGGGGCAAATGGGCCCAGATTGCCCAGTGAATAAAGTTCATAACTTGACCAGAACTGGACATAGGACGATGAAACTCCTTGGACGTGTAGATCCTAGGGCTGGGAAATTGCTTTTAAAGTTGCACCTTCCCCACCCACCCCGTTCATGGGCAACTGGGCCCAGATTGCCAAGGATTAAAGTTCGTTACCCTTCCCAGAAATCAACAGGTATCAAGTTGAAACTTGGTAGGATTGTGAGCATTGGGGTCTCTTTCTGCTTGTTGCGGGTCCCACTTGGTTCAGAGGCAGTTGGGCCCAGATTCCCCATTTTTTTAATGTTTTTAGTTTGACAATGACTGAAGATAAGGCGATGAAATTCCTGTGTGCTTTTGGATCATAGGGCGGGGAGAGTTGAACCGCCCCCACCCTCCCCTTTCACGGGCAAGTGGGCACAAAATTGCCCATGAAAAAAGTGTTTGACCCGTGACTGGAATCTAACTCTAAGCTGGTATACTTGAGGAAAAAAGGTGTAAATTCGCATTTTGATGGGTCCCCCCCCCCTCGTTCATGGGCAGTCGATGAGCTAAGTTCGTCTATGACAGGTCTTAAGTCCAACTTTTGTAAATTTGGGAAGATATATCAATGGATGAGGATTTGGTGTAATAGCAACAAATAAGACGACGCGACGTACTTTAATCTCTGATGAACAGTTGGAAACTTGACTGTTTTGTCATATGATCGATGATATGTCGTTCTTAAAGTTCAATGGGCATATCAAACTACCCAAATCCCACTCTGTAACAGCCTAGGAACAATGCTTACCTCCTAGATCAGCAGCTTTTTCAACAGTTTCCTCTCTGTGATATTTCAAAGCGTTATTTTTTTGGGCCAGTACATGCTCAATTTACTAGCTTGGACAAAGATAAAAGTGATGTTTCTTATAATACTTAGTAGATGTTTATTTTATAAATAAATCAGCTTGTATAATTCAGATTTGAATAGGTTATTTGTTTTTGAATGATTTTTGTAGCTATGTTATTTTTTTTAAGCTTACTGCAAATTCTGGTACATTTTATAAAGCAAGCTGATCAAGCTTCACAACACTATTCCACAAAGAAAAACTTTTAATAGGCACTTTAAGCCATGGAACTTCTGATGAAACACTAGAACAATCAGGAAAACTGCACCTGCGGCTTGATTTTGGTGACATTTCAAATATATCCTTTTCTATCAAGCATCGCTGGAAGGTTTTGAATTTCCTGCCCCGATATCCCAGCTCCTAAGATTTGGATCGCCGAAATGACAGAGAGGTAAAGACAAGGGATACCAAGAAAACGGCCAATTTTCGTAGCGCCTTCTAAAGGAAGTCGGAAATGTTTATTTGTGAAGCATTTAATACAAAGTAAAGCATTAGAAGTGTCCATTGTGCTTTAATGAATCGTGACAAACGGGGCATTAGGCTGCTACGATTTGGTTTATTACACTTGTTATTACCTCGCTAATGGAAAAGATGGGACTGGCTAGGAGACCATTCAGTGCAAAGAATATCTACACCTGATTCAGTGTTCGAACTAATGTTATTCGTACAAGATCTTCAACATTTCTTTGGGTTTATACTGGCGCTTTGTTTACATTTAAAGCTTTTAAAGGGGGATGATTAGAAATTAGGTTATTTCAATACTTGTTTGGTTATTAGGGATGAGAAATGTCTTGGTTCCAAAGCTGTCTGTATATAAAATGTGATAAACATTTTACTTTTACACTCCACGTCTGAGCGCTTGCGTACTTGTTTTTGTTGGCGTGGTGTTCTCGAGTCCAATACCGACTCATTAGGCGAGCGAGTCAGAATGCGTCCTGAAAAGTTGTCCTGAGGCATCGAACACCAAAGAGCAAAGGACGATTTTGGCGGTCGAGAAACATCCACTGGCTTATTTGCGACTTGGGCTAAAACTTGCTTCGCTTTCCGATGCTGCTCTTGTGATTCACTAGTTTGGAAAGTGAATCCACTCTGTACTTGGAAAGTGGAGTCGGCAACAGAGCGAGAAGTGGAAAAGGTGCAATTACTTTCCCTCTGTTCTTGCGCTCGACGGAATCTCGCTTCGCTTTTTGGAAAGCGATTCCGTGAAAACACGACAGTCGCCTTCTGATAACACAACTTTAAGACGAAATTCTCGTTCGCAACGCCAGGCCGTACTCTATGAGGAGGGAAATTACTCCCATGTCTTGCTAACAAGGCGTTCGTCGACGCAAAATATGTCGAGCTTCGCGAGGTGTAACTGGCAGTCATTCCAGAGAATGTTTAGCTGCCATAAGCTGGTCTCTTTCCTGGTAATTTAAAGTCAACAAACAAAAACATTTCAAACATTCTACTGGACGCAAATAATCAACTACTTTCAGAGAATTTAGCCATGTGTCCAAATTATAGTCTGTAAACAATTTGTTTTTCTAGGTTTGTGTTGTTTCGGGTTGTTGTTTGTTGTTTCTTTCCACCCAAATTCCTATACTGCAAGAAGTAAACCATGTGAAGTAGAAGAGCTCATATAACCTGCCAAATGCTGTCAACTTACGGCCACACCTTTAGGGTAAATTAATTAAAGTTTAAAGAAAAGGGCTGAGATAGGAGAATCTGGTTACCCATCACTTATTCATTTAAATAGACTTTAAGATCGATGAAAACTTCGTTGGATTTCTGATAGCCTACCTATATACGCTTGTACCTGTGTTGTATGCTAGACGGAAAGTGTCTGTTCAGGCACTTAGCAGTCGTCACCAAGCTCACCGCTGGCTACTGAAAAGCCGCGTTTGTGTTGAGATTCAAATTTTCGCGTCATTGTAGAATGTGCGCTGCGGGGACGGCCGTAGGTATTCTGAAAGTCACTACCGGAGCAGATAGTGCGAAATCACAAAATCCCTTAGCAGAATCCAAATAATTCAGTCTATTCAATTAAATGATGCGAAAATAAGTTGGCTTTTCAGTTAGACTTTAAACATTCTCCGAGGGTTAATTATAGAGAGATTCTGACGGTCTTGAAAATTCGGCTGGCTTATCCGTCGTGTCTTCTTGCGATTGCGCCTAAACTCTCTTTGCTTTCCGAGACTGTTCTGGCGGTCCGCTAGATTTGGAAAATGAAGTGAAAGCGAATCCGCTCTATACCTGGAAAGTGAATCCGGCAAGCCAGCGAGAAGTTGTAAAGGCGCAACGACTCTCCGTTTGTTCCGGCACTCTGCGGATTCTCGCTTCGCCTTTTGGAAAGCGAATCCGCGAGATCTTCAGAATCACCCTTATCTATTACTGGTACATCCGAAAAAACAAATTAATTTCCAAAACAGAAGCTTGGAAGCTCCAACTGAGCTGACCTTAGGAGGAAGTACAGAAAGCCTAAAAAAAGATAATGAAGATTACCTTGTCAACGTCCATCGTCTTTGTGAATTCTTCACGCCAAAACTTCATCGAATCTTCCAGCGGCAGACCAATGCCCTTGAGGAACAATCCGTATTGCATTCTTCCACCATGCTTTAGGTGATGATCGTGTCGAACAGCTTCATGAAGACTGCGAGCACACAAGGGGAATGACTGCTTTGATAGCTGAAACGCGATAATTTCTGTTAGGGGAAACGAATCACCTTAAAACATTTTTGGTGCTACGCGAGCATAAAATTTTTTTTATAATTATAGGCTAGGACAAAATCATTGTAAGAGAAACAGTAATGAAAAGGGACAAATTAACATGAATATCAGCAGATCGGTCTGAGTTTTAATGTTGACAAAACCGTAGCAATTGCTTTCAATCTTAAGGGTAATCCAAACAAGCGACTTGAACTTGGTGAAACATCTATTCCGCTTTCTGACAGTCTTGTTTACCTTGGTATGCCCATCGGAAAAAACATTAAAGAAACAATCAAGCTTGCTACTCAAAACCTTGCTAAAAAGATACGGATCGCTTACGCTTCTAATATCACACGTCTTAGTCGGTTTCATCTTTCTAAACTTTACAACAGTCTAACTGTGCCCCATCTTCTTGCTATGTCCCCCATTTGGCAATTTTTTTCTGCTTCTAATAAGAAAAATGTTCACCGGATGTATTTTAAGTTTGCCAAGTATCTGCTGCAATTGCCCCCTCGGACCAGCAATTCTTTTTTGGCGCAGAAATTCCATCTGGTTCTGCCTGCTAAAATTATTGATAAGAGAGTGGAAGATTTCAAATCTTCCGCTAGTAAACTGAACCACCAGTGGTCTTCCCTTTTCGTGTAATATGTAGTTATGTTTGTGCTCTGTTTAGTGTAAAGTTTTCCTACGTGCATTGCCTTTCTTCTTGTTGTTGTTTTTATTCTTTTCCTTTTTTTTGTACTCCGTCACTAGGGCCACACGCCCTCATTGTTTTTGACGGGTAATAAATAGATTGATTGATTGATTGATAAAAAGTTTTCGAGGTCAAAATACTCTAGAACATGACTCTCAGGTCGCATTTCAAACATTATTGTTTCTTCCGTGCTAAGCGAAAGAATCTTACACAAATACCAAAACCACAAATGAAATACTAAACCAGAAATTAAAACGGACACGAGAAACGGATTCTTGAAACCAAACTGGTATAGAAACATGCCTCACATGTCGCCTGTATTCTTTTTCCAAAAAATAAGTATAAAATAGAATAAAAGTGAAACAAAAAATATTTCGCCCTCATTGCAGATAAGCTCTAGGAAGAGCCTCGGCCTGCCGCAACGTCGTTAATAAATTTGAAAGCCCCGATAGTATGCTGTTCCTGTCATTCGAACGGAACAAATGCCATGCACCGTTCAAACTTGATTCATTTCTTTTCCAATCCTCCTGACATTCTCTATTCCATGCGGAGGTAGAACTAACATGAAATAGACTTTTCGAGTTTAAAGTCACTATCAAAACCTAGATTTACTATAGTCAGTCCTAACCAAATATACAGCGTCTGCCTGACTCAAATCTACTTGTGCGTCATCATCAATATGCAAGACAGATTCTTGTCATGCATATCAACCAATTTTCGAGCAAGAACAGAAATAAATATGAAATGAGACATTGAGAATGCTCACAAGGGTCAAATGCGGATATTTAAAAGTCACAAATATTACTATGTCACTGGACCGCATTCAGGTAGAGAAAAAAGGGGTTAGCCACTTTGGGGGAAGGAACATGTAGGAAGTGAATCTATGTGCTTTTCTCATACTCCTGGCACTCTTTAACAAGACCTAACAGATCAATAATGCTGGGCTGAAGTTGCGCCGCGTTCCAACCGGTTTTAAATGTGAACAGCTGTGGGAAGTCGCCAATGAACTCTGGCTAACATTTCTAGCTATATATACAGCTATACATACATATCTAGCCGATTTCCTCACAGCTAATCTTATCCTGCTTACGAGGAAATACGAACTAAGCTGCGTCAAATGACGGTTTACGCATGTTGTTCCTTCAAGAGTAGCTTTATTTCGGTACAACTGATAATTGTTAGACTGTGAAAAAATATTGCAGTATCTGCTATTGGGATTAATCTTGTCCCTCCTGAAATAAGATTATCACTAATTCAGATTAATCTTATCCCAGTAGAGATAAAAATAATCCCAGTAGCGAATACTGCAGTTAACTTTAATCCTTACTCAGAGAAACTTTTTACAGTGTACTCACAGTATCGAGCATCTGGTGTGTAATCTTTAGGTTACCATCAGGAGCAAATGAAACGGCTTCTTGCCCCGTCGATCTCTTGTCGAAGTCATTCAAGAGCCTGTGTAACCTCTGATCACTGTCCAGTATTGACCTCCCTCTCGCGGTTACCTTAAAAATAGAAACATCCAATAAATGCCATTATGAATTTCCCTTAAATCGCACTTGCGATAGTAAAAGGGCGTTGTCTGCTGATGTTGCTGGTAGGCGTGTTGACGTCGCCGTGCAAATAAGTATACGATACGGTCTCAGAAAAAAGCAATAAGTAATTTATTTTTCACCCGCTATTTTGGAAAGCGCAGTATAGAAAATAGAAGAAAGAAAAAAAATATAAAACGCGAAAGATAACGCAATCTTCGGCCAGGAGACAGGATAAAAGTCCAAGCAATGGTTGGGCCCAGTTGTTGATGTTTTTTTTTTAATAGAAACGAGAAGTCTTTGAGCGTCTTACACCCTACTTACCGTAGTTACTACCCATGAGTCCCATGACGTCACGAATTTTGGCTTCTTGGCGCCAAGGCTGGAACACTTTTTCTTTTTCGGTAAAGATACCAATGCTACGGGCTGGCCACGAGCTAATCCGGCCAATTACGTTACAGAGATTCATGGTTACCACGCTCACTACATTCCCGAGCATGGTAAGCAAATAGTTAATACTAGTTACTATTTCGAGAAGGTTGGAACGGTCAGCGTAGTAACTTTTTACGAGCTTGGAACGAAAATAGTAACTAATAGTTACTATTGTTAGAAGGGTAGAACACGCTTTTGGGAAAGGGTAATACTTGCATTCAGAACTTGAAACTTACCCGTTCGCGTGTGGTCGTGGCATAACTTTGAAGGATGGACCAGGTGCTTTGCATATTTAAAGTAGCACGATCTTATCTTTTTTAGTTCCTTCTATCGGAGAATATGTGTTACGCAAGAACGAAATAAGAGAGAAGGAGCACAGAAAGTGCTGTATAACTTTTCTAAGGCTTTCCGATTGTAGCGCCCTCAGTTAAGGACCATGCGACCATAAGCAGTACGGCTAGATTTACATGCGTCTTGAACAACTGAAGAGCAAGTTCATGACAGTGTCGATTTCAATCAATCAATCAAGTTCAATACAAATAGCTGAAAGCTAAGAGGAATACAAATTTACGAAATACACAGACACGAAACAAATTAACTAATACACTTACAAGATATGACCAGAAACAAATGATAGGATGAAACTACGTAAAAAATTGGGCAGAAGAATTAGCAGGATATGGAGAAAACTGACAGCCAGTATTCTTCTCGGACCAACGCACGGAAGACAGGAGGGGAGGGGGGAATATACGGGCCATCTGGGGACAACACATTATCTTAGCTCCGAATTTGTTTGAAATTGTATTCCTACGTTCAGTTAATTTAGGAACGTCAAGTTTAATGAGAGCCTCTTCATATGAAATATTATGATCATCCAGAATGATTCTCACTGCTCTCTTCTGGACATCTGAACTAAGCCAAGCCATCGTAAAGAATCGGTTGAGCTGATGATGGATGAATCAAGGACATCGTCACGACAAGTATAATCTAAGCCTAAAATATTAAAGTGTTCAAGATATTTGGTCAATAGTATCGCAACCACTTAGACGAAACTACGAGGCAGCCGATTTTGACCAGAGTAGCAAACAAGGAAAATATCACTAGGACTAGCGATTATGACCATACTTACAACCATGGCTTGCGATATCTGAGCTCTGAACAGTGCGGCAATGATGGTCCCAAAATCTTCGAACGGAACGAGAGCAAATCCTTTCCGCAGAAAAACTCTTCGATTCTTGATCAAATCCAAGGCCTCAATGAAAGGAACTTTGAAGAACTCGGAAGTGGCAACTTTGGGAGCGGTCATACTGTATGTGCAACTGGATAATTCTTCATTGTAGTCAGTCTTCTCTTCTTCCGATAACTAAGGAAACACATCAATACAGGTGCACAGAAGCACTAGGATCTTATCAACTTGAAATAAGCCATTTACCATGATTCTACAGCCACCATCTACTCAGAATAACCACTTAGGTCATCAACCCCAACCCCCTTCCAAACCCATACAAAAGAGGGGAGTTATCCGGAAGAAAAGCAATTGTTCCTGGCACATTGTAAGAGGAAAGTAAAGGGAAACAGAATACAACATCGGAGCTAAGTTAAAGTAAGGGCCAATTCTATTAAGAAATATAAATAAACCTCACGTTGCTTGAAAGCTCCAGACATGCCAGTGGCATAAGAAAAGGACGCTTCACTGATTCTGATTTTTTTTTTTTTAATTATTAATAAAAATCCTAGCCTAAGGCGTTATAAAGAAAAAACAACACTAGAGTTTTAGGACAAGATAATTAATAACTAAAAACAAACACAAATACCAACACGAGAAATTACGACAACAGACGTACAACGAAAGAAAAAAAAGAAAAAGAATAAAGGCTTGCGGCAATGGTTTGATCTTCCTCCGGGCACAAATAAAACTGAATAAAATAAATTCAGACAGAAGACATATAATTGCTTGATAACATATACCTTTTGAAGGCCCTTTTAAAAACTTTTCTATCTTCGGACACTCTTAACAGTTTCAGGCAATGAATTCAATACTTTTATACCTGTATGACGAATAGAAAAATTAGACCTTGTACAAGGATATCGATTGGTAGAAAGATTGGACCGCCGTATCATGTTAAAGTCATGAAATTGACTTCAAATACCTGGCAACAATTACCCATTTTTGGAGGTTCTTCCTCAAATTCTACTCAAGTGCAACGAGATGGAGGGGGTACTACGCTATCCCAGCTAGACGCTGTACTACACATCCTGAGGTGCCGTGCCTTTCCTGGTGATCCCGTTGGAGCGCTGTCCCCACTTTATGACTGGTAGTACAAAGACACAAAAGCAAAGAAAGAAAGAAAATTCTTTGTCAGGCGGGAGCACTGAGTAGCTCCTGGGCAATACTAGAAAATTTAAAGACTACATTTTAACTTCAGACAGCAGTGAGAATGGCAACTGAATACTAACAGAATCGCGAAAGTGAGTTCAACCATATGTGTTTGCAAAGTTGTTTCTCAGAACTAGAAACGCCGGATCCGAAGAAAAACACTGGTTGCTTACCACCTGGAATTTCAGCTTTTCGTCTTTGACAAACTCCTTGACCAGGCTCGACGATTCCTCCATAAAACGGCATCGAAACAAGTCGGTTTCATGCTGAACGAACCACCTTCTATTTTCTTCAGTTGATGAATAGCCAAGACGTAAGGCAAAGTGAGACAGAATATCTCTTTCCCTTGCTTTCTGTACCTCGTCATCTAAAGCTTCTTTAGTTCCTCCAAGCTGCAAAATGGAAAGAGAATAAGGCCTTCCTCAAGAACAGCATTCGGTGCTGTTATTCGTTTACGAGGGATGTATCGCAGAGATGTTCTTGGTTCTATTTATACGGCTGTTGCACTTCCTCACATTCTTTCCCGTCTGCTTTCTTTTCTTCTTTCCGTCCTTCTGAACTTTCTGCGCTAAAAGTTACTTATTATACTTATTAATATTCTCTAAATTCCTTCTTGGCTTGATTTCTGCGAGTAACTCTTTCCTAACTTTGAATTTTAAAGTGAAGAATCCTTTGGAAACTTTAAATGGTAAAATTCAGAACTTTCATAAAAAGGCTGACAACATTCTTCTTCATCACAAACTTTTTCCTTTTTTCACAAAAAAGTCCCCTACTTCGTTTGTTTATTTTGTGCTTCGTTTTTTTTTTCATGTACTACATTGTATATTTAGGAGGCTAATTTGTCTTTAACGGTCAGCTGTTTATTAGTATGTAAGTGTGTGTGAGTTTGACTGACATGTTGTTGTTCCTTTTTATATATTACTCTTCAGTTTTGAAGGATTCAAATAAATAATAATAATAATAATAATAATAAGCCACCAATGCCGTTCACGGCTAGGCAATTTAGAAGACAAATTCGAAATCGTACCAGGTCCAAAAATATGTGTATGATCATACTTGATGATGCCAAGAGGGTTAGTCTCCTGAGACATTATTTCGTTCGTTCTTGGCCAGGAACCCCTTCAGCCCTTAATAAAAACAATTACTAGTGACGCGACCAAAATTAATACCATCAACCACACCTACTAACACGGATATCTGCCATCTCGCTGCAGAGCAGCTTTTAATAAATCAGTACTATTACTGTTAGTAGTAAGACACCAGCAGACACATTTTTTCATGAAAGGAAGGCTTAGCGAGGGCAAAACAATTTTCATTCGGATTCTGGTAGATGGTATATAATATCAAGAAGTCTAGCAACGAAGTCTGAAGGAGAAAACAAAAACATAAGCAGGATTTTTTACAGTAATACAAACAAACAATTTTACAGTAATATAAACAATGAACGAAGATTGCTGCTCAGTCCTATTCATCTGGGGCATGATTAGATAAATAGTATAAAACCCAAACTCAAACGTTTTCATCATCTCAATACAACGAGTGTCCTTCTCGGGAAAGGAGTCTGAAGTATTCTGTGACTGAGCATGTCATAAACATTGACAGAGGCAAGAACCAAGTTTTTTTGGTTCAAATACCAGAGCAAACGGGAATTTTTAGATTTCAAATAGTGAATGTAACTGTATAATGCAAGAATAAAATCCTTACGACATTGGCATAAATTTTCAAGTTCTGCTTCCGCAATTCCTGCAATAACTGATCTCTCCATGCCTCTGAAAACTTTGCTGTCTTCCCAAGGTTGATTCTTTCTATGGTCCTCAGGACTGGAAACAATAAGATTAAATAAATATAAAAATCAAGATCACAGAGACATACTAGAGATAGTGCCATCAATAAGTCAAAATGAAAATGTTTGTCACCAGCAGGGGCGTCACTAGCGTAAGGTCTCGAACTGTATCCAGACCAGAAATGGATTGGTTGCAAAATGTGCTAACCTGGAACATCTGTACCTCTTTTATCAACAGTTAAATGCTGATGATTTGCCCATTTTTGCCGCGATCAATTTCAGAAACATTCCCCCGCTGAATATGAAGCATTTTGACCTTCCGCCCATTCTCGAGTCTTATTTATTCCTCTTTGCAATCGCAAATCACTGACCTGACTACATTGGTTACAGATCGGCTGGCTACTAAGTCAACGCCTCCCGTCACACGAGCGGAATGAAAACCGTCCACCGCCACCCATAGCTGAAGCTGCGACGGGAGGCGGACAGCAGAGCGATACGACTGATCCGCCACCTACGAACGACGACGGTACGTGGACTCGTGCAAGAAACGGAAGGAATTCCGGCAGAGGGCGCGTGACACGTAACGGTAATGGACATAATGGAAATGACTATGGTAATACTGATCGCATACAGGGCACTGAAACATATGCTGGAAAAGCTCGTATGCCTCAGATACCGCAAACCCAGTCAATTAGCAAAGGCATTTTAGGAAAGTCCATGAATGGAAATGAACTGATAAAATCGAAAACTGTTAGACTCTTTGTCACGCGTATAGCACCAAACACGAAGAATCAGACGCATGAACAAATATCTGCGTTTGTCCCAAAAAGACTAAAGTGCAAAGTAACATGCTCGTCGCTGCCAACTAAGCATGAATCGTATTCATCTTTCGAAGTTGAAATTCCGCTCTGCTGCTCGAGAATGTGACAAACCCGAATTTCTGGACTGCGGGTGTTTACGTTCTTAAATACTATGAGCCACACCCCCCCCCCCCCCCCATCCCCCGCCCTGAAAGTGAGAACGCAAGCTCTGCTACTAATGACATTGCTCCAGCAACATGAACTCGATCAAACTGGCCTCTTATAATTGCCGATCGGTACGCATGAACGCTATGAATGTATTAAAACTGTGCCAAAATAATGACATTGTTCCAAGAGCTAATGCTAATGCCACACGATATAAAATTTACGGATCGTATCCACCCTGATTTTATCTCGTCATCAAAAATCACAATAGATAACTCGACCGGACTACTGCGTGGTAGGCCCCATGGCGGACTTGCAACTATGTGGAAGAAAAACTTTCCAGTTTCAGTCCAGCCGCTGGATTTCGACAATGAAAGAGTGCAAGCTACTGAGCTAAAAGACGGTTATCGGATAATACTTGTATTTAACGTTTATATGCCAGTTTGTGATTTCAAGAATTTGCCTACCTTCATTCAATGTCTTGCTCAAATTTTGTTCTTTGTGCAAGCGGTAGGCTACGATAATAGTTGGTGACTTTAACGCGAATACCCTAAAGCCATCCCTTTTTAAAAGTGAACTAGTACGGTTTTGCGAAGAAAACATGTTTCAGTTAGCTGATGTTTGTTATCTCCCTCGTTCTTCATTTACGTATTTGAGTGATTCATCACAAAGTGTCTTATGGCTTGACCACTTCATGGTCTCCAAATTCTTAATGCAGCAAATATCCAAAATCAGTATTCTTGCTGATTCCATTGTCTCTGACCACCTTCCGCTAACTTTTTGCCGGGCTATAGCTAGCCATGTCGACCTAGAGTCAACTACTGGCAGACATTTACAATCAAAAGGTGCAAGGAGTCTGTGGAACCAAGCTTCTTGTGAACAGATTCATGACTACTCTTGTGAAATCGAAAAACGACAAAATACGCTAGACCTTTCACATGAGTGTTTTTCGTGTACAAATCATATGTGTAACGAGAAACAGCATAAGGACAGGATGCACGTTGTTTACATGTCGATGTGTGCGATTATAATTGCAGCTTCTACTCTATGTATACCATCTAGTAAGCAGCCTACTAATCGAACCATTTGCATACGAGGATCGAATCAGTATGTGAAACCAGTTTATGACTATGCATGTTACTGGTTCAGATCTTGGGTTGCTGAGGGTAGAGCCACTGGTGGTTTTCTTGATGAAACGAGATTGCTATGGAAGAAAAGGTTCAAGAAAATTCTAAAGTGGGTGAGACGTGAGGAAACTGTTATCAGAGCAGAAGCGATGGCCGATAGTTTTTTGAAGAAAAACTTTAAATCTTTCTGGTCATGTGTAGGTACCCATAAGGAACGCAAAAAAGTTCCAA
The DNA here is from genome assembly GCA_023053575.1 of Branchinecta lynchi. Taxonomy (NCBI): domain Eukaryota; kingdom Metazoa; phylum Arthropoda; class Branchiopoda; order Anostraca; family Branchinectidae; genus Branchinecta; species Branchinecta lynchi. The sequence goes on from JAKZAP010000007.1 coordinate 10,756,344, forward strand.
ACGTGCTTGACGGTATAACAGGTGATGTTCCAATTTGCGATACATGGATGGAAAAATTCAAATCTCTCTTTAATTCAGTGCCAAGAAATATGCAGAACGCAACTGAAGGAATGAGCACTCTGTCAAGAGAGTTTGAGCATTTTTCTGAAAGTGAACTGGTGCAAGCGATCCATGAATTAAAACCAGGATGAGCTGGGGGATCGGATCTTATCTCATCGCAACATATCAAGTATAGTGCAAGTGTTATAGCGGTTGTCCTTGCCCCTCTTTTCTCGGAGATGTTAAAACACTCGTGTTTACTGGAGCTGCTAATGGAAGTTATCCTAGTCCTTATTTGTAAAAGTAAAAAAGGAAATTCTGCATCTTCAGATAATTAACGACCAATTGCGCTGGTGTCCACACTCTCCAAGGTATTAGAGTACTGTTTACTTTTTCGGTTGAGGGAATTTTTAAAAACGTCGGAGCATCAGTTTGCTTATAAAGTGTGTAATAGAATATTACTGGAATTTGAATACTTATGTATTTGAGTGTTTCATTGACTCCCAAAAAGCTTTCGACAGAGTTAACCATGAAATTTTGATAAAGAAATTGTTGGCAAGAGGTGTCCCATATCATAATGTGAATCTTCTTATTCATTGGTTCACAACCCAGAAATTCAAGATTCGTTGGGGATATATTTACAGTGAATCTTTTTCGGTGCAAAACGGGTGCGTCAAGGAGGTGTATTGTCTGTGTACTTATATACGTTTCATCTTATATAAGTTATATACATTTCTAAACTTCGTCAGAAAGCGTCAGGCTTTGGTTGCCATATTGGACGAGTTTCTTACAATAACCTAAGTTTCTCAGATGATCTGGTTCTACTAGCCACAAGTGTTTCAGCTTTAAATAAACTGCTAGCGATTTGCGATGAATTCGCCCATCAGCATGATATTATTTATAACACATCAAAAACTTTCTGCATGTTATTTCGCCCGAAAACTCTGCGGAAAATAAAACCACCCCAGGTATGTTTGTCAGGAAATGTTGTTAGTTTTGTGTATGAATTTATGCACCTAGGGTTCATATTCTCTAGCGATTTTAGTGATGATTGTCATCTTAAACACTTGTACAGATCTCACTTCATACAAGCAAATGTGTTAATAAGACGTTTCAGCAATTGCTCTAATGAACTACCAGCTTGAAGTTTTCGCCCACCGCCCAACCACCCGAAAACGGCCAATACCAAATTATAATATAATAATATAATACCTTTATTTCAGCCAGAGGCCATATACACATAACAACAAGAACAGAACAGCATCTAACAAACACTAAAACGCGCTAAGGACATACGTCCTTGAGGAGCGCCCTCCTAACAGGAAGGCAGCTGAAAAGGGGATCAGCGGCATTCCTAACAAGAAAATTCTCGGACCTGAAAATTCTCTGATGGAGGGACGCTTTAGACCGCCTCACTATCTCATTCAGTGAACAGCACCTTCGGGAAACAAGTTCGTGGCTCACGCTACAAATCGTTGGAAGTTTGTACAGGCGGCGGGCAACTCGATTGTACCCAGTTTTAAGTAGTCTGGCCGACTTGAGTGAAATATTGGCCACTAGAGAAATACCAAAGAGCTGATAACAATAGCACTGGAACAAGCGAGTTTTCACAGCATCAGAACAATGCCCAAATTTGAGGACGAGCATGTTACCTCGCTTAAACAGCCCTCGCAGAAGCGCGGTAACATGATCGTCATCACGACAGTCATCCCGGAGGGTAAACCCCAGATAAGTAAAATTACGTACAAACACAATTTCATTTCCACCGAGCCGTACGCCCTTCTGAGGAACCGGTAAGCCAGGGGGTAGATAAGCCATTGCAAATGTTTTTTTCGTGTTAAACAGAATATCATGGGAGGTAGCATAACCATCGCAAATTTGTAGGAGCTGATTCAGGGCAAAAATGGTAGGCGAAATTAAAACGATGTCGTCTGCAAACATTAAATGATTGTAGCAATACCCGTTGATGTGGCAACCGATCCTCGAAAGGCATAACTTTAATGAAAGTTCATCAGTGTAAATAGTATACAGCAGTGGGGAAAGAACACCCCCCTGGCGTAGACCGTTCTTCAGGTGAAAAAACTCACTGTAGCTATCCCCCCAACGAACACGAAATCTTTGTTCAGTGAACCAGTAACATAATAATTTCACGTAAACGGTGGGGACCCCTCTACGCACCAAAATATCTAGCATAATACGGTGGTTCACGCGATCGAACGCCTTAGAGGCATCAATAAAACACAAAAATACCGGAGTCGAGAAGAACAGAAAATAATCTACGACAAATTTCAGAAGAAAAATCGCGAAATCAACTCCGCACATTTGTTTGAAGCCAAACTGGTATGGAGCAGTAACGAGCCACTGTTTCATATGGTCTGCTAAACATTTCTCAAGAATCTTCGAGAGAACCGTAGCCAACGCAATTGGTCGATAATTATCAGAATTAGATGAATCTGTCGTTCTCGACTTGGGTACCGGCACCAGGTTCACTGTCATTAGTGAATCAGGCAGGTAAGAATGCCTTAGGAAACCATTAAACAGCGCCGCTAAAATAAGGTATTTTTTACTCGAAGCGAACCTCAGATGCCTAGCCGAAATACCATCGGCTCCCCCAGCTTTATCAATACCAATAGATAGGAGGTGACGCTCAACCTCAGCAGGAAAAATAGGCGGAAAATCAGACGGAGGCAAAAGGGGAAAACTAGAGCAATCACTAGGAACTGAATTAAAAAGTGTTTCAAACTTATTCGCCCAATGCTCAGAAATCTGCCTAGCGCCACTAACGGAATCTAACGAACTCACACTTGCCTTTGACCCCGAGAAGTTTTGTCTCACATGGGTCCAAAAATCCTTCTGACCACCAAGGAGGGCTACAGCCATAGCTTCAGCTTTCGCAGCTAAAGCATTTGTTTTACACCATTTCAACTTCGATTTAAAAACAGAACGTGCCCATCTCATATTCTCATAAACAATACCAAACACTGGCCTACCGTTAGCAACCCACGTCAAAAAAGCGGCTCTGGACGCAAGGTAAAATTTCTTCACTAAGGAGTTCCATCCAGTAACCTGGAATGGCCTGCTCTTGTGCTTTGTAGAGCTAGAACTGGGAATGGCAGACACAGCTGTGGCAGTTAGAGTGAAACAAAAAGTAGCATACAATTTATCAAGCAACTCGCAGTGTTCTGCCGAGGAGCATTCAGGGTTACTGCAAAGGAGAGCTTCGGAGGACAGATCGAAATCGTCGAAGGCCACACCGGTCTTCGTAGAATATTCATGCAGATTCCGCCTGTGAAGCACGGTTCCAGTGTACACTAGTCGTTGGCGCGGCGACATCACCGTTTGAGGTACTCGTACCTGGCTCAGAGCAATTCACGTTAAACACACAGGTAAGTGGGAGATGGTCAGGGCCAAACTCCGGCAGTGTGAGCATTTTGCTTGCAAGCGGACGAAGCGATTGGTTAACCACAATATGATCAAGCCATGAAGTTTTGCCTGCGTGGCTATCACTCACATATGTAAACGAGTCAGCAGGGAGGAGATCAACGTCGGCAATTATCAGGTCGTTCGAGGCACAGAATCTATTAAGCTCATTGAAGAAAATAGACGGCACATTAGGGTCGGCGTTAGCGTTCCAGTCCCCAGCAATACATAGGTGATCAAAATCAACGGTATCGATCATAGCCTGCAGCAGAGCCAGGCAATCCAAAAACTCGGCTTCATGATCCGAGTCGCAGACTGGCATGTACACGTTAATCACAAGTAGGCAAGAGTCCGATAGAGTGATGATCGCGGCACAGATCCTGTCGGACTCAGTTTCGATAACACGCACTGATTGATCGACGCTGTTTCTCCATAGGATAGCAGCACCACCGTAGGGGCGACCGATATGAAGAACAGTATCTTTCATAGGGCATTTCATTATAGGGCATTTGGCAGTAATGTGTGGCAGTGCTTAAAATGGCAAAAAAAATTTTTAGAAATGTCCACCAAATCATCACCCACACTAAAATCTGTGAAAAGTCCAATGACCTCACAAAGTCTGGGCATTGGGCGGTATGGGCGGCAGTTCCTGTAACGCCCAGGCTAAAAATGGAGAAACGCCCACCAAATCACCGCCCACACGAAAAATTCACGAAAATTCGGATGAGCTGATTTTGTCCAGGCATTGGGTTGTTAGGGCGACAGTGCTTAAACTCAGGTTAGAAGTGGACAACACCCACCAAATCACCGCCCACCTTACAGTCTGCGAAATTTTGGATTTGCTAAGTATGTACGGGTGCTGGGTGGTAAGGGCGGCAGTTCCTGAAACGCTCAAGCAAAAAACGGAGAAACGCCCATCAAATTACCGCACACGATCAGATTCAAGAAAAGTCAAATGAGGTAAATATGTCCAAGTGTGGGGCGGTAAGCGTGGCAGTGCTTAAACGCCCAGGCAAAAAATGGAGAAATGTCCACCGCATCAACTCCCATGTTAAGTTTGGCGAAAATTCAAATGAGCTAACAATGTCCAGGCTGGTTGGTAAGGTTGGCAACAATGCTTAAATCGCCCGGGCAAGACATGGTGAACGTCCGCCAAATGACTGACCGCATTACAACTCTCGAAATTTTGGGTTAGCGAAGTATGTACGGGCGCTGGGCGGTAAGGGCGGCAGTGCTTGAAACGCCCGCGCAAAAAAGGAGAAACGCCCATTAAATCACCGCCCACTTTGAATTTGGCGAAAATTCGAATGAGCCAACAATGTCCAGGCATTGGTTGGTAAGGGCGACAGTGCTTAAACCGCTCAGGCAAGACATGATGAAACCTCCACCAAATCACCGCCCACGTTAAAATTCGCGAAAAGTCGAATGAGTCAACTATTTCTGGGCTTTGGGCGGTAAGGGCGGCAGTACCTGAAACGCCCAGTCAAAAAGTGGAGAAGCTCCCATTAAATCACCGCCCACACTAAAATTCACGAAAACTCGGATGACCGGATGACCTTCGGATGGCCAAAGATCTTTTTTTTAGAAATGTCCACCAAATCAACACCCACATTAAAATTTGTGAAAAGTCAAATGTCCTAATAAAGTCTGGTCATTGGGCGGTAAGGGCGGCAGTGCTTGTAACGCCCAGGCTAAAATGGAGAAACGCCCACCAAACCACCGCCCACATAAAAATTCACGAAATTCACGAAAATTCGAATGAGCCAACGATGTCCAGGCGTTGGTTGGTAAGGGCGACAGTGCTTAAACCGCTCAGGAAAGACATGATGAAACCTCCACCAAATCACCACCCACGTTAAAATTCGCCAAAAGTCGAATGAGTCAACTATTTCTGGGCGTTGGGAGGTAAGGGCGGCAGTACCTGAAACGCAGAGTCAAAAAGTGGAGAAGCTCCCATTAAATCACTGCCCACATTAAAATTCACGAAAATTCGGATGACTGGATGACCTTCGGATGGCCAAAGAACTCTTTTTTAGAAATGTCCACCAAATCAACACCCTCATTAAAATTTCTGAAAAGTCAAATGACCTAATAAAGTCTGGGCATTGGGCGGTAAGGGCGGCAGTGCTTGTAACGCCAAGGCTAAAAATGGAGAACCGCCCACCAAACCACCGCCCACATCAAAATTCACGAAATTCAGATGAGCTGATTTTGTCCAGGTTTTGGGTAGTAAGGGCGACAGTGCTTAAAGTGCACAGGTTAGAAGTGAACAATATCCACCAAATCACCGCCCACTTTACAGTCGTAGGGTAAGGGCGGCAGTTCCTGAAACGCTCAAACATAAAACCGAGAAACGCCCATCAAATTATCGCTCACATTCAGATTCACGAAAAGTCAAATGTAGTAAATGTGTCCAAGCGTGGGGCGGTAAGCGTGGCAGTGCTTAAACGGCCAGGCGAAAAATGGATAAATGTTCACCGAATCAGCGCCCACATTAAGTTTGGCAAAAATTCAAATGAACTAGCGATGTCCAGGCGTTGGTTGGCAACAGTGCTTAAATCGACTAGGCAAGACAAGGTGAAAGTCCACAGAATCACTGACCACGTTCAAGTTCTCGAAAAGAGGAACACCCACCAAATCACCGCCCGCGACAGGGGGGCACTGGTATGAAATCCTAGGGTATACACTCCTAAATAGGTCATTCTTTCTACAACCCACCCACCCCACCCCTTGACCTACATACAAAATTTTGACTTTCTAAAATGACCCCCCCCCCCCACCCCACGTCCAAAATCTCAACTTTTCAAAATGACCCCCCCCCCCACCCCACGTCCAAAATCTGAAATTTTCAAAATGACCCCCCCCCCCTAACTACAAGTATCTCAATCACGTGCAGCTGGCCGAATTATGCAGGAAGTATGATAACCAGTCTCGTGAATTGCGATTGTTGAACTTGAAGATGAACAAGAAAATTCACACTCAGATGAAGCTAACATCAACGTATAAGCGGCTAGTTGATAGCATTGCCAACAACGACGTACCAAGACTGAACGTCATAGTGAAAAAATGCATCGAACAAAAAAGAAGCATTGATTTTCTTGTATCCCGTGTAAGCGATGCCATTGCTGGTATTTACCGCGCTCGTTCCTATGCCGACTCGGACTATCAGCTCGCCTATTTGATCATACGTGGGGTGGGCCAAAGCTTTTAAGAGTGCTACAGCAGCGTGGGTTGCCAAGTGTAACCACCACACGTCTTCATGCTAAAGAATTCGAAGTGTGCAGGAGGGTTACGCCATCGTCGTCTGCAGGTATTAGAAGCCTGGTAGAAGAGAACATTGCTGCATCTATACAAGCAATTCTGGATGACACATCAGTTATTGTCCTTTCAATCAAAGTTGATGGAATACACGTCGAACGAGGTCTATGCTACTGCCCGTCGGAGGGAGTCGTTCTTGGGCAGTGCTGTGTACACACAGAGGACCCGTTAAGAATTGTTGATTTTACCGCTGCACAGGAGATACAACGGCGCTTGTCGAGTAAGGACATGCATCTTGCCACCGAGAGCTTGGTATTCTGCCTTTGTTATGCCAGAGCAACAGGAGAGCTTGCCAGATATCCTTACCTTTCACTTCCTTCCTGCTCATCCAATACGAAACAAGTACAGAATCTCGTATTAGACGTGAGTTTGAAAGCAATAGCCGTGAATCTCAGAGGAAAGCAGTATATCTTCCAGAATATTGGCACTGATGGTGAATCAGAGAGACGTCAGGTTCTTCACAAGATGGTGGAGCAAGGGAAAAAGAAATATCCTGTTGATGGACGTCTTCCATTTGATTTAACCGTTGGGCCACAGCTCCACTTCACGGTGAACTTTGACGATAAGCATCTGGCCAAACGTTGGAGAAATCGTGTCATTTCTGAAAAGGGAATGAAGACAGGCTCATCCATTTTTAATGGAAAAAAGGTGACAAGGATTCTGAAAAATGCATTCCCTGATGTCAATATGGACTCTCTTTTGGATGTTCGAGACAAGCAGAACGTACCGAATGTGACAAAACTTCTGACGATGATCTACTCTTCAAGCAAATTGCCAAGGTACAACTTTGCCTTCCTGTCCGATTCGGAATACGAAGATTTTCTGGTCTTTGCCCGGATGTGCCGATCCGTTTATGTTTCCTACAGTGTCGTTGAACTAGGGCTCGACGAGATGCTCTGCTCATCAGCAGAGTTTGCATATTTGCTGCGTGTGTGCTACGGTATAGGTGGCACGGCCTTTATACCAGCTCAACTCTACCATGACATGCAAAGGACTATCCAGGACCTATCCATAACAGTTTTGAAGTTCTAGAAGAATGCCAAATCTGTAGACCTGTACCCTCATGAAAACGGATCGGATTTTGTTGAGAGAACATTTTCAGATGTTCGAACCATTACTCACGATCGAAACTGCAACGTCGAACAGCTCAACAGTAGGCTTTCCCACTCCGCGACTATCAAAAAAATCGTTAATGCGAATGGATGGAACAAGGGTCAGAGGTCAAGGCTCGATGTTCAAGGTGGAATAGACTCTACCAGTGTTGAAGACTGGAAAGGAAACTACCGGACATCCTCTGTGGATGTTTCGAAGGCTTGGAGGAATGCAAGACACACCGTTCTCGGATACATTGGAAAATGTTCTTGGTCCTCCGAAACTGATACCTTGGAAGATTTCGACAGTTTTTTTTACCTTTAATGGGAGGTCTGTAGGAGTCAGATCGTCAAAAGAAAGAAGCAGTGGCAGATACAGACTCGGAAAATGATGACGAGGAAGAAAATGCATCGAATACACTGATTGAGTCGCAGAACAGTGTTGACATCGTTGGCGATGAAGGAAATTTTGAAGAACTTGTCGTGATTGAAAACGTTGCTACTGATGCCTCATCTCCATGGATATCAGTTGCAAATCAACGAGTTCATGTTGCGTCTATACTCAAGGAAATGAACGGAGGTCTTGGCACTCCGTTATCCAGAGATCGCTTGAAACGAGTCCGAGGATACTCCCGATTTCAAGAGAAAGTGAGAGCGGAGGAAGTCAACCGCAGTGCCGACCATGAAGAAGAACTTATGTCGGGAGATACTGTGCTGTTCCTGGTAGCAGTTAAAGAAGATGTCTATTTGGCGGTCGGTGAAGTTCTTGACATTCACAACAAAGCAGACACGGAAGCCCCGGAATTGGATGTGAGACTATGTCACATTCAGCCCAGCAACATTCCAGGTTATCCAGCGACATATTTTTTTATTTGGAAAGACAGGTTTGTCTGTTCTATCGCTGTGCCAAGAATCAAAGCATGCATACCTGTGTCTCCAGACATTCATGTGACCCAGGAATCTACTCTGAATATCTTCAGTAAAAGTAACTTGACAATGCATTTGAGTCAATGATGGCAGACAATAGCCCTGTGACCATATCTCATGGTTGTGGGCATGAAATTAAGTGTATTCCAATCGCCAAATACCTTACAAAATCTTGGGGTAGCTCCGGTGCCCAGACAGTTCCCGTGTTTGACAACGAATGGCCTTGCCAGGTTGATGGCTGTAAGAAGATCATTAAGAAGGAGGACATGAGACGACACGTATCTTGGCATATCTTCGGGCACGATGTTTCGCCTGTCTGTTGTGGATTCTGTGGAGTTGTTGGGGGTAAGTCATTTTATTCCATATACATACACACACAAATGAACTGAAGTGATCAGAATTGTTTCAAAATCCGTGTGCTACCTTATTCTAAGTGGTAATTCTCTTCGTGTTTATTTAGTCTAATCCAGTTCTCTAAAATGGGCAGACTCGACCTCATGTTAGCTCTCAATTTTATATAAAGTTTATTCTTTACAATGTTTTGTACAGTAATATGAATTTCTGTTTTAACTAGTTTTAACACAAGTTTTTTCTCAGATGAAAGATGTGCAGACTCAATTGGCTTCTTTGGGAAAGGGCAACAGACCTACGAGAAAGTACTAAGTGATTTTCGATATTACTACAAGTTTAAGCTCAAATCAGCGATAGACAGGCCTGTCGCCAACTACCCAGTGGCATGTGAGAAATGTCCTTCTGAAATTGAGTTCCGAACCTTTTGGAGGTATGGCTTGAAGGAGCATTATCTGCAGAAACATAGTGAGCATGATTGCCCACCAAAAGGTTTTTTTTCCCAGAAAGAAATTGATGCATATACTCTGATGAAAAAATAATGGAACAGCAGGACAGGAAAGATACTCATTTCCCAACTTTTCTTAGCGTTGCATTGTGTTGTTGTGAAAACGAAGAAGAAGTAGTGATGCTTTTTTGCGGTGTTAGTTTCCTTTAATTATAAAGTGCGTTTTGGGGATTTGAAAAAACTAGAGGTAGCGAACCACTTTCAGAACGTTACCTATTTCGGATCGTCGGCAACTGTGGTCTCAGATCGCATCAAATTGGACTGAAATTAACATTACATGGTTCTTCTAGCCCTTGTTACACTTCTGCCACTTTGGGTAGCTCTAGTTTGTCCTAGAAAGACAGTTGTTGAAGATCAGAATTATGTGCATAAAGATCAGAAAGTGGTAAGCTACTTGTGCGAAGGATTTTCGATCACCGACTCATTCATGTATCAACCTTATCTGCAATATGTTTGTGGTTTTTCTGCTTCGATACTGCAATGGGCCAGTTTATTTTTGTGAAGATCTCATCCCAAGACTATGCAACCAGGCCTATGAAAGACAAGTCTTATAAAAGAGCCGGGAGTCACAACAACCCATTAGAAAGTGCCACAAATTTGTGATTACTTGAATGTTTCCTTTGGGAAATGGTTTTACTATAAGAGTGTCTAAAGTCTAATTCAGTTCTTTCAGTAAAGAAATCTATGTGACCTGAAAAACACTTAACAGAACTCGGTGGTAGACGGAAATATCATTTGTCTTTCTGCTGCTTTCTCTACTTGGACGGCCCTTGACTTTGATCTCGTCTTGAATCTTGAATCATCGTACTATGCTGTTCTCAGTTCTAAAACTGGGAGATCCAGGTGAAACTAGTCGTATTTTAAGGCCTTGTTCATTGTTATGATAGCTAGTTCAGGTTATACATTGTTTATGTGTTGTGTTAGTGGTAGCAAATTGTTTTCAAACACTATTTGAAAAAGTCTTTCATTTTTTTGCAATAAACCCGATCAGTTTGGTTAAATTTAATTTTGTTACGAAAATCTTGGGAAAATGTTGGTATGAAATTGTTTTTTTTTTTTGGAAGAAATTCTTGTTTTTCAGTGAAATTTGACACCCCACCCCCAAAATAGGTATGAAAATAATAATACACATAATATTTTGGATCACCCTACCTTGGTATGAAAAGTACCTTTTGGAGCACCAAAGGACCCACCCCCACCCAGCCCAATACCCTGGAATTTAAGACCAGTGCCCCCCTGGCCCGCGATACAATTTGTGACCTCATATTTGCAGAGAAATGGAAAAAAAAACCACCAAATCCCCGCCCACGTTACAGTTCGCAAAATTTTGAATATCTATGTGTAGAAGCTTTGTGCGGTAAGCCTGTCTGTGCTTAAAACTCCCAGGCAAAAAATGGCAAAATGTCCCCATTAATTAAATGTTATAATTAACATCCCCGTTAGGATTTGGCAAAAATTCAAATGAGCCAACAATGTCCTGGCGTTGGTTGGTAAGGGCAACAGTGCTTAAACCGCTCAGGCAAGAGATGATGAAACCTCCACCAAATCATTGCCCACTCTAAAATTTGCGAAAAGTCGAATGAGTACTGAGTCAGTACCGCCCAGCGTCCGTACATACTTGGCTAATCCGAAATTGTACAGTGGGTGGTGACTAACTGGGACGTTAATTGTAACGTTTGATAATGGGTACATTTTGCATTTTTTTGCCTGGGAGTTTTAAGCACAGACAGGCTTACCGCAGAAAGCCCTTACACGAATAGATATTCGAAATTTTGCGAACTGTAATGTGGGCGGAGATTTGGTGGATTTTTTTCCATTTCTTGCCAAATTGAATGTCGCAAATTTTAGCGCGGGCGGTGATTTGGTGGGTGTTCCTCCATTTTCTCCTTGGCTATCAATGAGTGCCACCCAACACCCAAATTTAGTTAGCTTATTTGAATTTTCGGAAATTTTAAAGTGGTTGGTGATTTGGTGGATGTTTTCCATTCTTAACTTGGGCAATTCAAACTCAGTCGCTCTTACCACCCAAAGCCCGGAGATAGTCAGGTCATTCGAATTTTCGTGAATTTTAATGTGGGCGGTGATTTAATGAGAGCTTCTCCACTTTTTGTCTGGGCGTTTCAGGTACTGCCGCCCTTACTGCCCAACGCCCAGAACCAGACTTTATTAGGTCATTTGACTTTTCACAAATTTCACTGTGGGTGTTTGTTTGGTGGACATTTCTAAAAAAAAGTTCCTTGGCATTTTAAGCACTGCCACCCATTACCGCCCAACACCCCATAATTTGGTGTTGGGCGTTTTTGGGTGGTCGGGCGGTGGGCGAAAACTTCAAGCTGGTAATGAACTGAGGTTACCTGGTTAAGAATCTTCTGTTTCAGAGTTACTGTACTTTTCTGTACGCTCAACAGAAAGTGACTCTGAGATCTCCAAAAAACCCTCCTATAAGATGATTGTGTATGCTGTGTGTATGGTGCAGTACAAGTGCAGTATGGTGTAGGACGGTGTAGGATTTGTTTGCATCCCTTTTTTATGTCTTATTGAAACACAGAAAAAAGATATCCTAACTAACTACTACAAATACCTGCAAGCCTTTCCTCAGCAAACTTCAGGAGATCATCTAAGATCACAATTTGTGAAGGATACTCATTGTAAAATGAGAGTCCATGTTTATAAATCTTATGCTGGGCTTTTAAATTCCTTCGTCTTAGAACACGAACTCCTCTTGACACAGAGCTTGGGGATGAAAACTCCATTGCCTCGTGAGCCGCCCCTAGATGGAGCTTAAGCTTGGAAATTGGAATAAAAAGAAAGCAAAGCTAATCCAATCCAATCCAACGGAAAGCAGCGTTTGACCTAATTCAAATTTCGCGCTTAAATTTACGCGCGTTTTTTCTTGCAAGAACTTCCTTAGCTCTATCGTAGCAAACTTCTTGTTGATGTGTTTGAAAAACAGTAACGTGGACCAACCGAATGGGAGCATTCCAGCCAGAGTGGAACCTAAGTGCAAGCCTTTTGAAGGAAGGAAGAACGTGGGCAGCCAAGAAGTTCCCGCTACTCCCTGCAGACTACAAAGTAATCTATACTACTTGACTAAAATAAAAAGACAAGTTTTCCAATCCCAGACAAGATTAACTTCCAGTCCATGTTTCATGATCCTCTCTTTTTGGCACCATCAACAACAAACTCATTTTCGGCATCAACCAGGGGCTTTGCTATGGAGCCTCCCCCTAACAACGCCCCTGGTTGATGCTGAAAATGGGTTACCTCCCATCCAGGGGCGTCACGACTGGTGGAGGGAGGGGGATGCCCCCCCAAAGCTGTCGGCCAGTCAGTAAAAAAATAACCGAGTTGGAGCCACGATTTTTCGTCAAAAAAGTTGATTCTTTTCATCAAAACAGTCCTTTTTTCTGAAATTGGTCAGTTTTTTTGTCAAAATAGTAGGTTTTTCTGAAAACCAGGTGATTTTTTTTCAAAAATGTATTTTTATTTGCTGAAAACAGTCATTTTTGTGGCACTTGCCCTTCGGCCAAGTGCCATATAGCGATTGTAATTTCTGTCCGTCAGTCGGTCTGTCTGTCCCGGTTTTGCTAGTTCGGGCACTTCCAGATAAGCTAGGACGATGAAACATGGCAGGCATATCAGGGACCAGACCAGATCAACTTACAATTAATCATTTCCCCAATCCGACTTTCCCCGGATCCGGGAGTCCGGAAACTATAAAGCAAAAGTGGAGCGAAACGTAGCAAAAAGAGCGCTGCCCGAATGCGGGAGCGAACCATGAACCTATTAGTTGTAAAGCGACCGCTCTACCAACTGAGCCAAGACTCCATGTATGAGAAAACGGGACGATACGCAAAGTGGATAATCTAAACAAATTACATTAAGTTAGGATAATGGAACTTGTCAGGAATATTGGATGTATTAGGGAGTGAATGCGGGAGTATATATTGTTAAAAGATTGAATTGGGGACCAGACCTGATTAACCTGGACATAGTCAAGAAACATAAATAATAGTTTGGGCACTTCCACGCCAGCTAGGACGATGAAACTTCGCAGGCATATCAGGGACCCGACCAGACTAAGTTGGAAATAGTCACTTGCCTGATCCGACAATCTTGGGGGAGGGGGCGGAACCCGGAAAATAGGGACATTCATAACTTTCGAACGGGTGATCGGATCTTAATGAAACTTGATATCTGGAAAGATCTCGTGTCTCAGATGTCTCATTTCAAGTCCGGACCGGATCCGATGAATCTTGGGGGTGGGTCTTGAGGGGAGTGGAGGGATGGGGAATCCGGAAAAATTAGGAAAAATTATATATTTTTAGCTTACGAACGGGTCATAGGATCTTAACGAAACTTGATATATGGAAGGACCTCATGTCTCAGACGTTCCATTTTAAACCCAGGCCAGATCCAGTGACATTGGGGGGAGTTGGAAGGGGAAACCGGAAATCTTGAAAAACGCTTAGAGTGGAGAGATCCGGATGAAACTTGGTAGAAAGAACAAGCACAAGTCCTAGATACCTGACTGACATAACTGGAATGGGTCTGCTCACTTTGGGGGAGTTGGGGGGGGAGTCCTAATTTCTAGTGATCCCGCAAGTTCGATGCTTCCTGATGTGCTAGGACAATGAAAATTGGCAAGCGTGTCAAGGACCTGACCAGATTAAATAGGAAATAGTCGCTTCCCCGATCCGACCATCTGGGGGGGGGGTGGAGGGATGGGGAAGCCAAAATTGACTTGTTGATGTGCTAGGACGATGGAACTTTGCAGGTATGTAAGGGATCCGATCAGATTGACTTGAGAATAGCCGTTTCTCCGATCCGACCATCGTGGGGGGAGTGGATGGATGGGGAGTCCGGAATCTAGTGGCATGCATAACTTTTGAACGGGTGATCGGATTTAAATGAAACTTGTCAGTTCGAAGGAGCTATCGGCTCCGATGTTCGGTGTCAAGTCTGGATCGGGTCCGATACCTGCGGGGGATGGGGGGGGGGAACTAAAAAAAAGCTTAAAGCAAAGGGATTGGGATGGAACTTAATTGGGAGAACATGCATTAGGCCTATATACGAAACTGACGGAGCCAGATGGTTTCGGGGCTCTGGGGGGGGGTCCTAGAATTCCGGTAGTCGCGAGTTAGAATAGTTCCAGGTGTACTAAGAGAACGAAACTTTTCAGGCAGCATCTTGGGGGGAGCGAGGGAAGGGAAATATGGAAACTGCTGCAAATTGCGAACGAGTGGTCTGATTCGAGTGAAACTTAGTGGGTGATAAGAATCTATGAACTCGACATGTAAGACATGCGCTCGAACTGTGTGCGACCATGGTTGGGGGAGTTGGGGTCGGAAAATTTTGACATGCACGAAAATCAAACGGTTGGACCGAATGAGATGCAAGTTCGATAGTGCCAAGCTTGTGCGGCCTAGATTTGTTATTTGGTGTTAGGGACGGATTCAGTCAAGGTAAGAGGGGGGGGCACGGTTCCGTTTTTGCCGGCTAAAATTGATTTTTACCATACCTGCGGTTTTAATCGGCTTTTATTAATAAAAAATGATTTTTGCCAGCTAAAACTGGCTAAAATCAAACCGCACTGATCTTCTCTACGTATCAATCTTTACTGTTGTTTGTTCATTGTTTTCGGACTATTTTTCAACCAGGGTTGATTCCCGGACTAATTAGCTCGCCTACTCCAATCCAGAAAACCGGTTTGGGGTTGACACGAGTGAGTCATCAGGTCACGTCGCTTCCTGCGATTTATTTATACCGGGAGTTCGTACCGTATTATATTAAAGCGAGGAGGCTATTAGAAACTGCGGAGGCGATTTGTTGTACATGTTGATACGATACGCGGATAGTAAATAGGCTACTTCAAGAATTGAGCTTGTAATTGTATGGCTTGTCCTTCTTGTTTTGTTGATAGTATGTTACACGGTAGCTCTGTAGGGATTCTCAGCAGAAACTTGTGCATATAAATGAAGGAACCTAGCTTCAGTGCCATTTATAATGGCAGATATGACTTAGCCTACACCTATTCAGTGTTGACATTATTCTGCATACTTCCGTCCTCTCTAGGCTAACATGAACTACAATCTTTAATACATGAAAGAAGTACGACAGTCTTAGAATAGCGGAGTGCTATTAAAATCACATAGTAGCAGTGTTGATATTAGCCAGTTACTTGATTTTATCCATGCCACTTGATTTTAACCGTATTGGCAGAAATCACCTATTAGCCGGTATTAACCGACTTGTATTTTAGCCACCCGGGAACCCTGGGGGGTGGCGGGGGGGGTACTGAAAATTTGCAGATAAGCAATGCTCCGATTTCAATAAAACGTGATGGAGGGGAAGAGGGGATTCAGAGGTCCAACGGTGTGTGTGTGTGTGGGGGGGGGGGGTACCGGAATTTTCCAAAAATGATCAGATTTGAGTGAAACTTGATAGATGGTATAAAAGCAGATGCTTTTTAGATGATCCATTTTTGAGTCCGAACCAGATTCGACCACGGTAGGGGAAGATGGAGGGAGTACCGGAAATGGTGTAACTCGTCTAGGGGTCGAACGAGTGGATTTATTGGGCTGAAACTTGGAAGTTTGAACAGTCGTGCGCATATGCTGCAGATAATACGAGATTATGCCGGAACTGCTCAGAAGTGAGTGAAACTAAATATCCTATTTCTCTTTCCGAAACGCATTTTTGGATGGCGGGTGTACTTCGAGACGTTGTCATCTACTTTCGTGTACCACCTACTCGTAACAAGTGCCATATGAGCTCGTAGGTCTTGTTTATGCAGAAAAAGTTGGTAAAAATTACCAGCCAGTCGGTATAAGCCTCGTCCCCCCCCCCCAAACATTTTGACTAGTAACGCCTCTGCTCCCCTTCCTCGAAGCAAGAAAGAAAAAAGATAAACTGGGCCCTCACAGAGTATTCTCTCAAAATAAATGAACTAAGCTGGCTGCTCGCAAAGCACTCAACAACACAAATTTAGTAAAAAAGGTTGCTCTCCAAGGAAGCCCAAATGGTGGTCTGGCAGTGCATCTTATAAAGTCAATAAGGTTAGTTAAGGGCACCAAGGAACTGAGTTGATATCCGGCTTGGAAATCAACAGTTCAGGGCCTCGAGGATTTGAGACTTGAAGGAACTCCATTCCCAGTCACATGTTTCGAGCTTGCCAGATTGATTTAAAGAGGCTGGATGTGCCTGGTCATTTGGATATGAAGAGATTTTTAGTCACATTCTGTCGATTTGTCAGAACAAGAAGAATAAATGTCAGATTTGAGCTTCCAGTATTGAAAAAATTTCTGTTATCAAAATCATGAATTTCACCTTGCAGTGCACTGTTTGAGCACAATCCGCATTTAAAGCGACCAAGTTTTACCAATATCTCTCGGCGTTAGTAAAAGTCAGTCTGATATTGCTTGTGGCCAGGGCCGTCCCAAGGGGGTGGCGCAGCACCCCCCCCCTCCCCTATGTTGTGGGCATTCTCTCAAATTTTTGCTGATTGCGAAAAATTCGGTCAAATCGATGTAGTGAATGATTTGTTAACCCCTGGTGTAGTGAAGTATATTCCACCCCAGTTAGCAAAGTAGCACTTTCACTGTTTGTTAGGTATGTGTATCCGGGTGGGTCTGTGGTGTTAGTATATATATGTATATAGGTATTTTCTATAGTAACGGGGGAAAGTGATTCTAGAAAAGGAAACGTTGTTGAAGTTGGAGCGGCAAAAAGAATAAGGCTGTTTTTGAGTTGAGTTTGGAGCGTCATGCTGTTCATACAGCGCTGTAAGTGAAGAGTTTTCATTAAAATTTAAACCCCTCGGAGTTCATGACATATTTAGTGTTCAGAAGTGTGGATGTGAACAAACTTCTTTGAGTGAAGATTGATAGTTTACTCAATGTCAGCCTATAGACAGCTATCGAATCGTGCATCCTTGTACGTGAGGTGGTGAAATGTGTACAACACATTTGGTGGGGCTTCACAGCACATTTGGTGGTGCTTCACAGCACATCTGGCGGTGCTTCATAGCACATTTGGCGGTGCTTCACATCCCATTTGGCGGTGCTTCATAGCACATCTAGCATTGCTTCACAGCACATTTGTTGGTGCTTCATAGCACATTTGGCGGTGCTTCACAGCACATTTGGCGGTGCTTCACAGCACATCTGGCGGTGCTTCACAGCACATTCGGTAGTGCTTCATAGCACATCTGTGAGTACTTCAGAGTTCAAGCCTAAGTTCGGTGGTGCCTATCAACACCGTCGTCTGCTTACAACGAGTCGGCGACACCATTCTTCACCGGAAGGCCCACTGACTGAATGACCAAAGGCTCAAAGGTGGGTGCAAGAGAGCGAGACTTGGTTGAAGTAACAGGTGTCCGAACCCGAAGTTCAAACCGACGAGAAGCAGGAGTGAAGATGGACCAAGAGCAAATGTTGGAGCTGCTCAAACAGACGATGAAGCTGAACTTGGAAGCAATGCAGACGACCATGGCCGCCCAGATGCAGTCGCTCACGGCCCAGTTCACTCCTTTGTCTCAGACCCCCCAGGCAAACCAGGCGGTCGCCAGGCATACCAGGCGGTCGCCAGGCAAACCAGGCGGTCGCAGAGTTTTATTCCATTACGAAATTCGGTTGTAATACCGCCCTCGATCTGTTCCTTATTTTTTTCGTTAGTTTTTCGGTATACTACAAATTCATTTTTTGCTTGAATCCTGTTACGAGTTCGGTAATTCCTGTGGCATTTAGTTAGCTCTCTTTACCATTTACGGTAACTTCGGATGGTTGCTGTTCATTTTTTTACTTCTTAGGATTGCAGTATTTCCTAAACAAGGCCAAAGGTTTCGATGGGATCCCACACATTTAATATTTACAGACAATCGGGTCTTGTAGCGATCCAGTGGTAATCATTGGAGAATATGAAGTTCATATATGGATTCAGCATGTGAGTTTTCCCCTATAGCCTGCGTCATGTCTACTTTCACGAAAGTTCCTGCCTTACTTCTGCCAAATTTCTGGTTTCAGCCGGATTTCGGACGAACTACTTGTATTGCAAAAAATTGAAGTTCAAAAACAGATTCCGCGTATTTCCATACAATCCATATCTCCATAATCAACTTAACATAAAACTTCCACTTTTAACAAGTTTTCCGATTTCAGCAGGATTCGTGGTGAAATGTGTCAAGGTATAAAATGTCATACTCGAATTCAGCAGGCCTTCGTACCCGTAAATCGAACATCTAATGAAATTCACATAAAACTTTTACTTTTAACAGATTTTCCGGTTATGGCCGGATTCCGGGCGATCTACTTGTCCGGTGACAAAATAATTTTCATTTTCGGATTCAGCATGTTTCACTATCCTTAAATCGAACCTGTAATCAACTTCAGACTAATCTTTTATTTTCGACAAACTTTCCGGTTTTCGCCGGATTCCGGCCGATCTACTTATCCCACGAGAAAATCATTTTCATATTCTGATTCACCATGTCTCCTTGCCCCTAAATCGGATATCTAATCAACTTCAGATATAACTTTTACTTTTAACAAACTTTTCGGTTTTAGCCGGATTCCGGGGGAAGTACTTGTCCGGCAAGAAAACGGTTTTCATATTCGTGTCCAGCATGTCGTCTTACCCCTTAATCAACTATCTCATTAGCTTGTAAAAAACATTTGTTTCACTCCTTAATTTGAAACCCCTCCTCTCCCCTAAATATGCAGCTATCGGGCCCATCTACGAACTCGACCCCTTGACTCGGAGAGTCCTCACACCAGTTTCATCAAAATATCTCATTCCCATCGAGAGTTATCGTGCTCACAGACGGACGGACGGACAACTTTTGCGATGTCATAGGTATCCCTCCACTTACGTTTTGGGATCCCAATAAGCACGTCTCTTGACTTGAAAACTAGCCTGCTTTTTTTTGCTATAAATTCCGAACAAATGTACTCTGTACACTTTACCCTTTATCGCCCCTTTCGTTGCCAGACAACTCTGGGTTGAATAGATAGTCTTGGGATCGCAGAAAGGCACTTTAATCTATCAGTGTTTCCACGCAATTTTGCCTGCGCGCATTTTGCACTCTTCACTAGTTAAACAAAGGTTGCATCATTTAGTTGGCTTTTGATGCTTGGAATTTTGGGGGCCTTGAGCTTGTTAAGCTAGAATTTGAATGGGAAGTAGTTAAATGTTGCCAGAAAAAGGCGGATTTGCCTTGTTCGATTCACAAACCTCACTGTCACCGCCCTCGTTTGGAGAAAGCCAACTTCTGTTCAGTCCGCATCGATTTCACCGAATGCGGTCGGTCCCGTCGTAAATTCGGTGATTTAACGGGTTTATTTGGTCTCATACGTTACCGAATTCGGTAATTCACCGGAATTTTCTCAAGTCCGTATCTGTTCTACGCGTTCGGTCAGTCCGTTTCATAATTCGGTAAATAATCAGATTCATTAGGTTCTGATTCGCTTCTGAATTCGGTAATTTGCTGGATTTTTGTTTAGTCGGTATCTATTACCAGACTTGCCACATTCGATTTTTTAAGGTGGTTTTAACAAGAGTTTTATTCCTTTACGAAATTCGGTTATTATACCGCTCCCGGTCTGTTCCTCATTTTTTAGTTAATTTTTCGGTAGGGTGAACCGGGGTAATTCTGGATGTAGGATAATTCCAGACATCGCAAATATCTCAGTATCCAAGACCCGTTTGGGGTAATTCCGGACGAAGTTATGCGGGTAAATCAGGACAAGGAGGGGTAATTCCGAACTGTACAGTTTTATTTTTCTTTTCGTAATTGTGTGTTTTCTGTCATTTATTTATATCTGTTAACCACACTTTAGGCACCAGTTTACGGAAAAAGGACTTAATACGCCGCTCCACTCCGATGTTTTCCGCCAGTCGGTAAAAAACCGAGTCGGTGCGAAGCGCCGTGGCTTTTCTGGAAACAGTCGATTTGTTTGTGAAATTTGTGGAGAGTGGGACTATAGGGTGGGTACCGGATGTTTTTTTTGAAGTGTTCTAATTGAAGTGATAGTTGACGGGTGGTAAGAAGAGATGCCACAGATTTACCGAACCTCTTCTGGTCACGGGGGAGGGGGGGGGGGGGGGGGTCCGAGGAGGGGTCCAGAAGTTTTATGTGACTCGGGTAACACTTGGACGATGTAAAGGTCATAAATATTGCTCCAGCTCAAGCTGAGTGCGAATCATAGTTGTTAGTGACAAACGGACACGTCAGCTATAGTTCACTTCCCAGCTTGAGCCTGAAGAGGACCCGTGCAAAGAAGGACTGAAAGATCGCTCTAATAAAATTCAGCTGATCCGTGTGTCACTATCAACTACAAAGTTCATATGCCCTAGCAGGGGCGTAACGACTAGGAGGACAACCCCCCCCCCCCCCCCCGAAAGTTTTCGCCCACGGTAAAAATAGCCGAGTCGGCGCGAAGGGCCGCGACTTTTCTTCAAAATAGTCAAATTTTTTATTCTTGGAAACAGTCTATTTTTTTAAAAAACAGTCGGTTTCCTTAAAAATAGTCGACTCTTAGAAATAGTAGTTTTTAGAATCAGCCAATTTTTCGTCGACACAGTCGTTTATTCTCAATAATAGTCGTTTTCATCTGGAAAAAACAGTCGGTAAAAATGACCAGCAAGTCGGTAAATGCCTTGCCTCCACCCCCCCCCCCCCCCCCCCCCCCCCCCCCCCCCCTACCAAATTTTTTGGCTAGTTACGCCTCTGTGCCCTGGGAGTGCTATTTTCACTCCTGGGCTTGATCAGATGTTGGTGGGTCGAGTTGTCGGCGCTGACAGTGATAGGAATTTGAGTAAATCCCAGTTAGTGAGTTACAGGGTAAAGTTGACTATTTTCCGGATTGATTATTTACCACATCGAAAATAAGGATTCCGATGTCTCAGACAAGCCTCTCCCACTGAGTTAAAGCTCAATTCAGAGAACAATAAATCTCTTGAATTCAGGTTGTCTAATTCCAGAATAGGCCTACCTTGATTTTGCAAACCTGAATAGGCCATTCCATTTTATGAGATTAGACAACTCAAGGTTTAGGCTGCTGTAACTGTAGTGTCTGTAGCTCATGAATTTGGCTGTTCGTCTGAGTTATTTTTCTGCGTGTCTCTTTTTCATCATGATTAATTATGTAACAAGATTGATGTTGACGTGCCTTTGTTAGTGCTTCTGGTCAGTAAACATTTTTGTTGTTATCAGTTATTAAGCGAAAATTTTTCTTGGTCATGGTTCTCGAATAAAAATCACTCATTAACTCCTCTATCATTGTGCATTTCAGGTTAGAGATGCTGCTCAGAAATCTATGGAGCCATGTTCGCCTTCTAGCAAATGTTGAGCCATTGATAACCCATGCAAGACAAGGCAGTGGACGACCACAAGGAAGAAACATCTTCAATGTCAAATATATGAAAAAGAATGAAGACAACCTGGAGCCACTGTTCAAAAGTTTGGACCTGAGCTCTGTAAACTTTGAGTCTTTGAAACAGCAGATCACTCAGTTTATGCAGATAAAAAGTGATTCTCATTTTATGAATCTGCTGTTGAGTAGTAAGCAATTTGTTTTAGCCAGAGATTATATGAAAAAGAAGTGTGAGCAAAAAGAAGTTATTAGTTCGTCTGAAATGCTTGTTTACCTCAGGAATGCACCAAAGTTTCGTGAACATGCAGATGCGGAAATTATTGAAAGGTTTGTTGACGCCATCACGAAAACAGGAATGATTAGTGACAGTATTGCTATTGACCTAGCTTTTGGACTCAGTGTTACAAGACGCTGGAAGGAAGCTTTCTCCTTGCTTGATTTGCATGGTGTCGGAGCTACGTCAGGAATTTTGCACGAATTGGCAGTAAGTGCAATCGGGTCTTGGGATTATGCAACATGTTTTGACATCTTTGAAAAAGTTGCCAAAAAGAACCTCCAGATCCAAAACAACGTTCTTGAAATGTTGATGGATAGTAATGTGTTCGAAAGCTTGAACAAGACAGGTCAGTCCAACCTAAGAAAGTTTATAACTCTTTTGGCAGAATATGACCTGTATCCGTCTTTATCTGTGATGCAGAAACTTGAAATTCGTTTGCAGCAAAATGGCTATAAAACTGAGAGGATGATTTTAAAAGGAAGCCCAACCAAGTTCCTAT
Source organism: Branchinecta lynchi (assembly GCA_023053575.1). NCBI lineage: Eukaryota > Metazoa > Arthropoda > Branchiopoda > Anostraca > Branchinectidae > Branchinecta > Branchinecta lynchi. The sequence goes on from JAKZAP010000007.1 coordinate 10,779,142, forward strand.
GTTGCAAGACAGAAATCAAAGACCTGTCACCCTTATCTATGAAAGAACATTCGAGACTAAAAGGAGCTGTAATGAAGAAGGTTTTGATAGGAAGTGATATTTTCCTGCAGTCCATACCTGAAGAAATCAACCGTTTTGAGAAATTCATGGACGTAGCTCCCCGTTTCGATATTGTTATAGATGGGCTGAATGTATTGTACAACACTCTCCATCCGTGCTCAATTCGTGATCGATACCAGTGGCTTTTGGCTGTCGTGAAATATTTCAGTGAAAATAACCGGAAAGTTCTTGTCGTAGGAAGAAACCACATGAGGAGTGCTAGCAGAGGCATAATCGACCAGATAGAAAAAATAAGTACGGTGTTCCTAGTTCAAGACGAATCAACGGATGATCCTTTTATAATATATGCCTGTCTAAAAAGTGGACCGGATTGCTTTGTAGTGACACGAGATTTCTTGCGGGATCATGTCTTCAGCCTCACAGATCCAGAACTGAAGAGTTTTCTTGTGCGTTGGAAGAAGACGCGACAAGTGAAGGAAATATTTGAGAGGAACGGAAGAGTACATGCAGTGTCCCCGGCTAGTTTTTCAAGGGCTGCGCAGTTTACGGACTCTTTGAGAAATATCCATATACCGTATGACGATGGTCGTGAAAGACCAAAGTTTCAAACGCCTGTCACGTGGATGTGTGCAAAGCTTCGCTCGGAGTGACATCTTCTGTTGGAATATAAATTAAATTATAGATTACCTCTAACTGTTCTGTAACCAATCGGTCGACCCCATTTTTCAGTTGTAATTGTAACTGCAACTGTACAATTGTTTTGTATTTTAACTGTAGCCGTACCAGCAGTCCCTGGGTTTGCTTGGATCTGCTGGTCGAAAGATCTCCTCAACGGACATTTTTTCAGTTCCATTCTCCTTTAACTTTATTTTAGGAAAATTGCACTACTAACATAAGCCCAGGAAACCACAATTAGGTGAGCTTTGCTAGGACAGGGAACTTTAAAAAAATGTGAATTAAAAAAAATATAGAATCAACAGATTAACTGAATGTAGAGAAACCCCCTCCAACTCCCCCAAAGAACCCCGATACGATCTGGTTCTGTCAAGAACGTATCTAATGCTTAGGCTATGGTTGTTTTTCCCACCAAATCCCATCCCAATCCCTCGACACTAATCGTTTCACAAAAATACCGGTGCCCCCTCCCCCCCCCCCCCCCAAGTATCGGATCCGGTCCGGACTTGACATGGAACATCTGAGACAATAGCTCTTTCCAGTTGCCAAGTTTCATTCAAATCCCATCGCCCATTCAGAAGTTATAAATACCACTAGATTCCGGATTCCCCCTCCCTCCATCCCCCCCCCCTCCACGATGCTCGCACCGGGGAAGTGACTATTTCCGACTTAATCACTTGGGGTCCCTGCAATGCCTGCCAAGTTTCATCGTCTTAACTTCTGTGGAAGTGCCCAAACTGTCTAAACCCAGACCGACCGACGGACGGACAGCAATTGCGATCGCTATATGGCCCTTGGCCGAAGGGCAAATTGCGGTCGCTATATGGCACTTGGCCGAAGGGCAAGTGCCATCAAAAAACGAAGAGAGGAGAGAAGAAAAAAGTAACCTATGGTTTTACAGAATATAAGGTTTTATATAGATACAAAATCGCTACCGTATTGGAAATCTGGGAGCTCCTGCAAGCATTTTTTTTTTTAACCTAACCGTCATGTAAGAAACGATACGGACCAGCCAACAAATGCCTATGCGGTTCGCATACACCGTCACCTATTATTTTTTTTCATGGGACAGGCCATAAATTTGAATTCCGCAAGTTTTCTTAGCACGCGAACTATTCCAAATGTTGGCGTTGGCGTTCAGAACATACTTGATTACGATACGCCGTTAAAACGCGTAGTTCCAGCTCCGTAGTAGTTTCCGTAGTAGAATACTAACGGTTCTAACAAACGACCAATTTTTATGGCACTTGTCTTCCGTCCTAGTGCCATAAACCGATCGCTTTTCCGTCTGTCTGTCGGTCGGTCGGTCCGGTGATCGCGAGTTAGGGTACTTCCAGATGTGCTAGGACGATGAAATTTCGCAGGCATATTACGGACCCGACCAAACTAACTTCCCAACCAAATTAACTTAGAAATAGTCACTTCCCCAATCCGACCGTCGTGGGGGTGGGGGGGGAGGGAGGGAAATCTGGAATCTTGAAGTATCCGTAACTTTTGAACAGAAGATCGGATCTTCATGAAACCATAAGAAGAAAGAGTAGACGGGTACAACTCAAAGCTAGAACAAATACCTCTAGCTCCACTCAGTTTTGTCTGGGTATCTATAGTTGCTGCATGGAACCAAAGACGGAGGTTCTATCTGATTATTCGTTCTTGATGAAACTTGATATTGGAAGATCTTGTGTCTCAGATGCCCCGTTTGTAATCTGGACCGGACCCGGTTACTTTGGGGGGAGTTGGAGGAGGAACCGGAAACCGTGTAACACGCGCTGATCGCGAGTTAAGGTAGGCTACTTCCAGATGTGCTAGGACGATGAAACTTTGATTTTACGTAAACACAGTCAAGTCTTTTTTTCGGAAACAGTCAAATTTTTTTAAAACATTCGGTTTTTCGAAAGTCGACTTTTCTTAAAAACGGTCGGTTTTTTTCTTAAAATCAATCGTTTTTTCGCAAAGAAAGTCGGTAAACCGGTCATTTTTAAATACCTGTCCCCCCCCCCCCCTTCCCCCTGGATAGTAACGTCTCTGCTAGTATAGAGGCCAAAAATTTACCTCTTGACTAGAATGAGCTATTCCAGCGTCTGCAGAACCCCTCCTGTCTTGGGAAGCGAGTTTCAGGTGTACATTAAAATCTTTCATATCCTTTTCAAGCGTTGTTCCCACCTCAACCTCGCTTTGTATCAACATTTTTCCATCTGTTCTGGGCACACTTGTTTCGCGGGTCTCCTGTCATTTGATTTTTGATGGCCTTTCCATTATGTTCAAAAATTCTATTCCTTATTTTTTTCACTTATTGTCAAAGTTTGACAACAATCCATGCACATAACCTTGTCTCTCACTTTTGGTCGATAATATACCATATCCCAGTGAGACTTCACTTTTACCTTTGACTTTAACAACTAACCTATTGTAATTTTGACAGGCTAGAATCTGAAAGACCTAAGTGAGGCAGATACAAGTCACCAGGGAGCAGAACAGGTAGGCGTATTGCTGCCCCCATGAATCGGGATTGCGAAACCTGATTTAAACGACTCGACTCGTCTTTAGAGACGGGCCTGCGACTGGAGCTCTGCAGAGTCAAAATTAAAATAAAAAAAATTTAAACGACTCGTATTATTTTTGACTAAACTGAATACCCGGGACCTCGGCGAGGCCGAAATAAACGACTGATTTGACTTAGCAAAAGACAGGGGGGGGTGAATCACCCCCCCCCCCCTTCGGGCCACCCCTGCCTGAAGTGCGTATCTTAACTTCAAAGTGAAAAAAAAACTTTTGGCCAAGAAATACATTTCCATGATCTGCAAGGGCTCATGATCATCTACTATTTAAAGTACTCGTTTTAACTGCGAAGTACAAAAAGTATTCTTGAGTAAACGATACATTTGTATGATCCTCAAGGGTTCAGAATAATATTTCTGTATGGGCGGCACATCTCAACTGCAAAGTGCAACAAGACCAAAGGTTTCGATGGGATCCCAAAATTTAATATTTCATCCAGACAATTGGGTCTTATCTTCGCCAGATCCAGTCTACAGATTAGCTTAGGAAATAGCTAGTCATCTGAGACAACCAAGTTCGGATATGCCTCTATAAGCCATATCTATTTTGTCGATACTGATTGATACTTCCTGCTTTACTTCTTCCAAATTTCCGGTTTCGGTCGAATTCTGAGCGAACTACTTGTCCAGCAAAATAACAAAGTTCAGAAACGAATTCAGCGTATTTCCTTATCCCTATAAGGAACATCTAATCGACTTCAAATAAACTTTAACTGCTTATAACAAATTTTTCCGGTTTCAGCCGGATTCTGGACGAATAAAATGACTGGGTAAAAAAAATCACTGTCGTATACGGATTCAGCGTCTCTTCTTACCTCTAAATCTGTCATCAATTCAATATAAAGTAAAACTTTTGCTTTTGACAGATTTTCCGGTTTGCCCGGGTTCCGGGCGAACTACTTGTCCGGCGAGAAAATAGTTTTCATCATCGTGTTCAGCATGCCTATCCCATGATCGACTATCATATTAGCTGTTTATAAATATTTTGTTTGCCCCTTAATTTGAACCCCCCCCCCCACCCCTAAATGTAGCGCTACAGAGCCCATCTACGGGCTCGACTTTACTCTTGACCCAAAGAATCCAAAGAAATTTGGAATTCCCTTCAAAACCTCGATTGCTGAAGAATTCCAAATTTCCTAGAAATGCCGTCCTCGATTACTTGAGATTCCTCCGTTAAACAAATTCTGTTTATAGTACCACAGCAGGTATGGCTTAAATATTCAAGGATTGTATGGCACTTGCAGCCTTCGACCCAAACGCCATGTACCGACTATACTGTCTCGGTCGGTTCGTCTATCCCTAAGGCTAACTTTGCTATTTCCGGCATTTTCATATAAGCTAGGACTATGAAGAACTACAAAGGACCCGACTGATACTGAACGAAACCTTCTTTTACGGATCTGACCATGTGTGGGTGGAGGGAAGGGGAATCTGGTACCGTGTGACCTAGGTGCATCGCGAAAACGGCCGCGGGTCCGAGACAGCCGAGATATGAACCTAGTACCTTTGGCTTTCAAGGCCACTGCTCTACCATTGAGGTACAGAGGGCAGAGGGACTTTTGAACTTAATGGTCACGAAGAAGCAGGCCAAAGGAGCAATGATCCCGCCGAAGACGGGGTGCTCTATCTAAGCACTTCACTTCCAATGTCACGGTATTAGATAGGAATGGAATTTTATACGAGGGACTTGTCCTTTGACAAATAAACCAGCTGATTTGTCACGGTAAAGTCACTCGAGTAGTACTCCATTTGAATAGTATCTGGGCGCATCCGGTCCAGACCTCAGATGGCACATCCGGGTCCATGGCGTGTGTGCCTTCCAAATTTCTTACTCTCTTCTTGTGGTCCCGATGCGCATCAGAAAATTTCCAGAACCTCCCTCAACCACCACCGTGTGGCACATACGTAAATATTGTGTCTAGGTTATTTGCTCCTATCACCCACCGGGTCACTTGAATTGAAACCATTACGGATCTTGGACCCGTTACCTTTCCACAATCCAAGCTTCATCCATCTGGTTCCTACTCATGTAGGATGCGATTCGGACAGGCAAATGTTGCATCTACGGAACTTACTACCGAACAATTCCTTAAATCGGAAAAACATCACTCAACTCCCCCCGACAAGACCGAATCCGACCTCGACCTCAAAATAACATATCTAAGTTCCTTGACCTTTGGACGCTATGTATGTTAAACGATGTCAGGGCCTTCCCCCCCCCACCCCTCCCTGAAGTCGGATGTGATTGAAAAAACTCATGTCGCATCTACAGAAACCAACAAGTTTCTTCCGAATTAAAGTACCCTTCCAGCTCCCCACACATTCGGTTCGGACGTCAAAATCACACGTCTAAGACCCACCATCTTTGCACCGTCCTAGTTTCATCGAAATACCTAAATTCCTTCGCAACGAATGTTCCCAAATTTGTCGATGTTCCAAATATGGAATCCTTATATTCCGACACAGCGTTCCCAAATTCCCGGAGTTCCCCTCGCCCCCTTGGTCGGATGCGATTCGGCCTTAGAAATGGAACCTCGCTTTGCTCCTGTGAATCTTGTTACAAGTTTCCGTATTCTCCCTCCCTCCATCGCCACACGAATGACTGTATGTAGTACGAGAAAACACGGTTTCTTTAATGTAGCGTTTACACGGACAAGAAATCCCGTCGAGTAGAAAGGAATTCCGGGCGACTCCAAAGGATTCCGTTCGTAAAGACGAGTAGAAAAAAAGTCTAGCGGGACGGAAATCCTTTCATGATGAAAGGAATCCCGGTCTACTTGAAAGGAATCTTGTCTGCGGCGCTGGTAAAAAGTACTAAAAAAAAGTCTAGCTAGCTTTTAAGAGCAGTAATCACCAGTACTGATGTCATAAATGATATCAAAACATTATTTTGTTGACAAGGCAATTTATTTTTTCCCTCTGCGTGTAAAGATAATCCTGTCACCAAGATCGGATTCTGTTCAAGTTTTCCTGTACTTGTAAACGCTGCATAAGCATTCATAAGTATGCCAAGTGTCATCGTCTTAGCATACGTGGAGTGGATGTACCCAAAACTGAGACAGATGGATCATCATTACGATCGCTATATGGCACTTCAGCCGAAGATTGCAAGTACCATAATAACGCTGACGATTTGTGGTAGAAAAATTGCAAAAAGTTGCTGGAAAAAAATAACCTCCAAAATGCAAAAATTAGAGCAAACGCCAATAAATCAGCGGCGCGGCTTCGGAGATTTCCTAGCGGTCGAAAAATAGGGAGTGAAAAGTTGCGTCGCTCGAGTGGCTCGACAGCGGACGGTAGCCTCAAAGTACAGCTGAAAGAAACTATCGCTTTTGTCATGTTTGTCTATACCCCTCTCGCAGTCGTTCTAGCAGACATAGTTAGCTCTCGTACACTTCAGTTTACGATGCTTATTTCCTTGATGTGATTCAGGTCGAATTCGTCAATATTCACGGGAGCTTCGTTTACCTTTGACTGAAGCAGGGCACGAATTTTTAATGCAGTTTTTCTCGTTATATATACTTCGCTATCGGTCAGAACTCGACAGCGACAACAGTTCTTCTCATGTCGAGTTGTCAACAGATGGAACAGTCTGGCCAACAAAACTGTATCTGCACCCAACGAAGAAGCTTTCAAAAAGTCGTTAGATGAAGAGTGGAATGGTGTGCCCTCAAAGCGCTATTGGGATGCATCTGGGGATGCACGGGGCGATCGAACAGATCAAGGCTGATGTTACTTAGTTCGCTCCGAAGTGCGAATTAAGATAATAGCTATGCAGTTACTGAGATGCAATAATTCCATTGAACAACATTCGACCATGAGTTCATGGTTCGGGGAAGGATTTGTGATTTGGGTTGCCATCTACCTACGTCCTCCTATTCCTTTAGTCCTGGTCAGAGGTGTTACTAGCCAAAATGTTTGTGGGGGGACGAGGAATTTACCGACTGGCTGTGGCTAGTAATTTTTACCCCGCCCCCCCCCCCCGTCGTGACGCCCCTTTTCCTGGTGCCGCTTTCGGTTTTCGTTCGCTGCCACCACTGGTGCTGTCTTGCAATACTTCAATACTGTGCACTACGATTGATGCTCGTCTAATTTTCTTAGTTTTCAAATTCATTTTCATCGTAGTGGAAGAAAAGAAGATATACTATATCCGGAAACTACAGTTTTAGGAAGGAAGGTGAGTACAACTGGAACTGGTAAATATGACAAACACACTATACTTAATCCAATAGAAGGGTTTACATAAAAAAAAAAATAAGCTGTTCCTCTATATTTCTAGTCGGACGTATTTTTGTTTTCTAACAATTCCTCCTCATTGTTACCCGAGCAGAGCCCCTGAGGTCTGCCTGAGGTAGGGTAGCCACAAAAAGCCCTGCCGGCAGTAGCGCCGTTCGCCGATCTTTTTGTAATGAAAAATGAATTGCTGGGAATTTATCATTATTTTTTTCAAATGTTCTCAGTCCAAAACAGCTGAAACAAATCTTTCAAATATACCACTGTATTCAGGAAAAATCCTAGATTTAATAAGGCTTAAATTTAAAATTAAAATTAAAATTAAGATTTAATAAGATTATGTGCCTACATTATCATTAAATAATTGCATGTAATCTAAGGTATATAAAAAGTACCTGAACTTTTCTAGAAGAATTTATTGATACCTAGGACTGAATATCCATAACCTGCTAAACCAGTTTCGAACTTATGTATCTTATTCCCAGTTTCTCTTATAATCCACCATAATCTGCTCCCACTGAAAAAAACCAACATCCAGTTTCAATAAAAATTACAAGACAAGATGGTGGCCGGCCCAACGTTGCTGTGTGACGTCATCATTCTCAGAATATTTTTAGCACAAAATTACGCGATTTTTAACAGGTGTCGGCATGCGGCTCGGCAAGCTCCCATTGTAATTAATGTTTTTCAAATCTAGAACTGGGATACTTAGCAGCAAGTTATTGAGGTCAAACCAAAGCTGAAGTTCAGGAGAATCATAATCCTATGATCAAAACATCAGAATTTGAAAGTTATTTTTTAGTAGCTACTCTACCTGAGGTGCTATTTGGTGTCTACTAAATTATATCAAGATTCCATACAGTCATGACATGCACGGTGCATGCACGGTGATGTCATAATTACCTTAAATCACAGCTTGGAGTGAAACAAGGACGTTTGATCCTGTTGAATCACTCCATGTGATGACTGTTGCATAGCTCCCATTGTAATTAGTGTTTTTCAAATCTAGAATTGGGATACTTAGCAGCAAGTTATTGAGGTATTATTGAGGTCAAACCAAAGCTAAAGTTCAGGAGAATCATAATCCTGTGATCAAAACATCAGAATTTGAAAGTTATTTTTTTAGTAGCTACCCTACCTGAGGTGCTATTTGGTGTCTACTAAATTATATCAAGATTCCATACAGTCATGACGTGCACGGTGATGTCATAATTACCTTAAATTGCCTTAAATCCCAGCTTGGAGTGAAACAAGGACTTTTGATCCTGTTGAATCACTCCATGTGATGACTGTTGCATCTGGGGTTGGCAGGTGGTTGGTTACAGTCTAGTGGAAGATTCTGGTGCATCCCAGTCAAATCTCCACGGTTTGTCTCTCCACTCAGCATCCACACAGCTCAAATGCTTCTGTCGATTCAGCAGCAACACTGTCCTCCTTGAGGTTGTTCCAGAGGTTCACAACCCCGTTCAAGAAGATGCATCTTGCTCCAGTCCCTGAGTGAAGTTTGCAGATATGTTTTATAATTGAGGATCTAACATAGGATTGGATTCATTTTAGAAATGTAAATGAGACTGGTGCCTTGCTGGCCACTCAGCTTTGCATATATATAGTCGAGTAGGCATTCACCCATAGGAATAAACTACAGTTTTTTGTTTTCCAAGGTAAAATAGATCAAATTGGTGTGATGTCACGCTTGTATGGAATTGCTGTACAACTTAGTTTAGACCTCCTATTCCGAGCTGTAGTCTACAAATTGATGAAAAAGTTAGAGCTACCAAAGTTTAAAACCAGAAAATACCTCTTTTAAAGTAGCTTCAAAATAAAGAAAAGGCTTAGACTCTGAATATTTTGGAGACAAGACTGTTCCCAAAAAAAAAAAATCAGATTTTTCCTTTTGTAGATCAGGATAGCATGAACATTTCATTTTTAACACTTTAGCTGCAACATTTGAAGTTGTAAAAACAAGATCAGGTAGCCCTCCTCTATACTCATGTGAACAGCTACTTAAATGTTGACATTGTAGTTTTGGGCTAAATGGTAGAATGAAGATCTAAATAAATGGTAGAATGAAGATCTAAATAAATGGTAGAATGAAGATCTAAAATACCTAACCACGTGTTTTCAGAGACCCTTAATTACCTACTTTGGTTAACTGGTGGTTACACCAAATAAAAGGGGCGAAGTTCAAATTCAATAAACGTTCAATAATATGCAGGTACAGGATACTTTGCTATAGGTGCTTAGAAGAAAGGCATTTGGCAATGCTGGAACTTCACCCAGCAAAAATGGAATAAAATATTAGGGTAGATATAGCCTACTGAGGTATACAGAATAATTAGAACTTTCAGTGAAGGCCCAATTTCACACATATGTTAAGTGTGGAGTCTGGAAAGAAACCATGGGAACTGCATGCTTATATTTTGCTCACAGGGGGTGGTGCAGATAGCAAGGTAGCCTGTTGTACTTTCTTACTAAGAATCTTAGATTACAATAGGCTATTGGCATTTTAGCTGACTCATTTTGGCTTTAAATAGCATTCAGAGAGCTTGAATAAGTTACTGTTACAGTGAACTGACCAGCAAATCACCACGAACAATGAGGGAGCCTCTATTCTAGTTAATTTGTATTTTTCTTTTAAATGAGAGACAGGAGCTCTTTTCTAGCAGAATTAAATTTTTTCTGGGCAAATTTTACTTTCCAGACCCGTGTCCCAGCCTTATTCTGCAATTTTCACTTCATTGGTGTATTCTAGTACGGTAAGACTGTATTTCAGACAATTTCAGTTGCCGTTAGACTGAAGAGAAAGATGCTAGGGCACCTCTTATTACTAATGTTGACATGCAAGTTGTCTACTTGAGTTGTAAATTCTCTTGAGTCCTTCACCGTATATTCTGCCAAATAGTAATTTTCAGTCAGTTGTCCAACGACAGTTGGCTATAGTCTCCTACTTACAATTAACATCATATTCATAAAAATCCTTCATAGAGACTCTGATTAATTTTCAGCTTCTGAGCTTTTAAACTATTGTGAATCTCCTACCTATTTGTCTTTGGCTTAACGCCTTAATGACCTCACTGACTCGTGAGTACTAATCTTTCTTTTTTAATCTCAATTTCTATCATGAAATGCAGATAGTAATATTTAAGCATACCATGCACATATTGTATTAGTTCGTTGACATAGCAAATTATATTGTTATCATTTCCATAGAGCTTCAGATAATTTGTATGATCAGGTAGATAGCAACTCTCTGGTTCAAGTTTTGATCTTTCAGACAATGGATTATGACTACTACCTTTTATCTTGGGTTTTAGGCCAACATTTCCTCACCCCTGTGTACTTTTACTCTGTTTTATTAATCATAACTTATGTCATGTAATGCAGGTAAATCTCTTTTAAACATACCATGCAAGTATTTGTATTTGTTGACACAAAAATGCCATATTTGTATGTAGGGGTACAGATGAATTGTAAGCTTAGGTAGGGAGCAACTCTAAAAAAAATTCAAATTTTGAGCTCTACTAATATTCAGTTCTCTTTTAGCTGTGGCTCATGGACAAAATACCTCACTCCTATCCTAACTATTTAATTCCTTTTTTAACTTTATGCTGTCATAATTTTGAGCAGGGGACCTGCTGCATTATTGAAAATAATCCCCTGATTAAGGGAATTTGTGTGCCATAGATGATAATAGTTACAAATTGGTCTTTGTAGAAATCAAGCTTATAATAGCTGATTGCTTTTCACCCTCTTTCTACCCCAGCATTCTTAAAGATAATGCGCAGAATTACCAGAAATATGTGAGGAAGTCGGGTTTTGCCAGCCTTCTGTAGTAGGTGTGTTTGCTTGCAAGCAGCCATCATTTCTGGGTATCTCAAACTCCCTGAAATATGTCACCTTCTGTTTACTTTCTTCTTTAATTCCGGCCATGTCTAAGAACTTGACTTTGATCTGTGGTTTCTCCCACAGAGGCAAATACAATTTTAATAATGAGCATGATCAGTAAAATAAACAAGTATTATATTTTCCAAGAAAGATCGGCTGACTTTGCAGGCTTGTTCTGCCAAAATTATTCAAATTATCTAATAACCTGGTCGGAGGCCGTTGTCCTGCCCAGTGAGTTTTTAAAATGGATAATGAGGATGAATAGGAAAAATCCCATCAGAAAGGGAAGCACTTGAATTACTACCTTGAATCATATCTTAAAGTGAAATATTGATTTTCCACCCTGATAAACACTACTTTTAATTTTTGTTTGCATTTTCTTTGCGATCCCATCGAAACCTTCGGTCTTGTTCATGTACGAAAAACAAGACCAAAGGTTTTGATGGGATCCCCAAAATATAATATTTATTGGACTTCTTAATCCAGACAATCGAATCTTGTCAGTTTCCGAGTCTTTGCCAGACTGCTTTAACATTTTGCTATATATGCATAACCCACCCCTTAAATGTGTACAAAGAATAATGTCACCATTTTGGAGTTTCAGGCAACTTACAGCCGAACAACTAGTCAGATGAGAAAAAGTTCAGATATGGATTCATTAAGGATGTTTACCCCATTATCTCATCCTAATCGACTTCAGAAAGGGCCTTTACTTCGACAAAATTCAGAGCAAAAGAGCTAGTGACATTGAGAGGAGAACCTTTCAATCCAAATTTCCTGGTTTGGGAAAATTTAGCCAGCTTATCTGTCAAGGAAATAAAGTTCAAAATTAATTCAGCGTGTCTCCTTACCCCGAATATTGAATCTCTAATCGACTTCAGAAACAACTTTGAGCTTCAAACAAATTTCCAATTTCGGCCGAATTCCGGGTGAATTATTTGTACGGCAAGAAGACTGAGTTCATATATGGATTTAGCGGGCCTCATTACCCCTCACACAACTATCTCATTAGCTTATAAAACATAACTTTTTTTACCCTAAATATCTAAACGACCATCTACAACTTGGCGTGTACTTTGCCAGTCAATCCTCCTTTGAAGTTTGAACAACACATCTCGACCCCGCGGCACAAGTCGACAGACGTCCATCATCCATGACTAAACCCAAAGAAAATGTAACTTACAAGAAACGTGCTCCCTCCGGAACCCATAGATCAGCGTATTGTCCGACGCGCAGAGCTTTCGCCTGTATGGATAAAGGGGTAGGGTAGGGACTAGTGTAGCCACCTACATTACATTACCACCTACCACCTACATTAGCCACCACATTCATTAAATTATTAACCAGATAGTTGTTGGATGCAGTCTGCCTTTTTGACCCAGTAAATGTCGGTTGGGGCTTTGAGGATAATTAAACCGTTTGCATACACTTTTTGTTATCTTTAGTATGTTCGAATGTTGCAACATCATGTCTCCTCACCCTGTCTCAACTATGTCATTGGGTTTTATAATTTCATACTAAACTTCCGGATTCTGGGCGAACCACTTGTCCGGCCAAAAAATAATTTTCATATTCGGATTCAGCATGTCTCCTTAGCCCCTAACTCAACCATCTCATTCCCCCCTAATTTGAAACCTCTCCCCCACCCCTAAAAATACAGCTTTGGGGCCCGTCTACGAACCAGACCTTTCCCTCGACCTAGAGAATCCTCACACCAAGTTTCATCAAAATATCTCATTTTCTTTGAGGGTTATTGTGCTTACAGACGGACGGACGGACAGACGGATAACTTTTGCGATGTCATAGTTATCCGTCCACTTACATTTTGGAATCCCAAAAAGCAAAGGAAAGAAATAGTTTGTAGATCTTAGACTCTTGCATAGTGGTTGCAGAAGCTCTTGTGAGTTTCTAATAAAACCGGAAACATGATTTTATGCATACCCATAGTGAATTTTCCAGTTTTTGGTATCCCAAAATGTGAGTGGAGGGATACCTATGACGTGGCAGAAGTTGTCTGTCTGTCCGTCCGTCCGTCTGTCAGCACGATCACTCCCAGAGGGAATGAGGTATTTTGAAACTTGGTGTCAAGATTTTTTGGGTCAACGGAAAGGTCGAGTTTTCCGATGGGCTCTGTAGCCCTACATTTGGTTGGGGCAAACAAATGATTTTATCGAATAAGGGGTAAGAAGAAATGCTGAACACGATTATGAAAACCATTTTCTCGCTGGACAATTAGTTCGCCCGGAATCCGGCCAGAGCTGGGAAGTTTGTTAAAAGTAAAAGTTTTCTTTTAAGTTGGTTAGATGCTCGATTTAGGCGTAAGACGACATGCTGAACACTTATGTGGAAATCATTCCGGACAAGTAGTTCGCCCGGAATCCGGCCGAAACTGGAAAATTTTTTAACAGAAAAAGTTTTATTTGAAGTTGATTAGATGTCCGATTTAGGGGTAAGAAGAGATGGATGAATCCGTATATAACAATAACGTTTTACCCTAACATGTAGTTTGCCCGGAATCCAGCTGAAAATGTAAATTTGTTATAAGTTAGTTTTATTTGAAGTTGATTAGATGTTCGAAATACGGGTAAGGAGATGAACTGAATTTGTTTTTGAGCTGTATCTTTTGCCGGACAAGCAGTTCGCCCAGCCAAAATTGAAAATTTGGCAGAAGCAAGGCAGGAAGTTTTGATCATTTTCGTCAAAATAGATATGACTTATAGGGGTAAATAGATATTCTGAATCCATATCTGAACTTCTCAGATGATTAGCTATTTGGCCTAAATGTGTTTCTAAATTTTAATATCGGAAATGGTATTCTGTATCACATACTGCATTTTTGGGATCCCAGTGAAACACTTGGTCGTGCTCTCAGAGAAGGGTGGGGGAGAGGGATTATTGAACGTGTGCCAAGAGTATGAAAACTGAATTGCACCCAAAACAAGAGCTGCAAGCTCATATGGCACTTGCAAGGCTGGGTCGGAGGATGAAAGTAGGAATTCTTCAATTCGTGGGTTTGTTGTGATTATTTGTAAGCAAAACCCTTGAGATAATGGGTCCTTGGAAATCACGAGAACGTATCGTTTGGTAATGCATTTGGCTGTGATGATGCGCACTTTATGGGCGCTAGAAATTCATCTGTAATCAAAACTCTTGAAGCAAAAATGATGATGAGCTCATCGGTAGAATGAAATGTCATTTTAATCAAAAGTATCATTTGTTGTAAGCAAAACCCATGAGGCAAAAATATTCAAATCATGTCAAGTCTCTAATGTTCAAGTTTCTTGGTCCTAGCACATCTGGAAGTACTTTAACTGGTGATCACCGGAATTCCGGACCTCCCCTTCTAACTCCCCCCACAGTGCTCGAATCCGATCCAGTTCTTTCACTGGCGAATCTAGGGCTTGTGCTTGTTCTTCCCACCAAGTTTCATCCCAAACGCTCCACTCTTGTCGTGTCACAAGATTTACGGCTACCCCTCTGACTCCCCCCCCCCCCCCACAATAATCGGATCCAGTTCGGACTTCACATGGGACATCCGAGACACGAGGTCTTTCCAAATATCAAGTTTCATTAAGATCTGATCACCCGTTCCAAAGTTATACGTACCTCTAGATTCGGGATTCCCCTTCCCTCCACTCCCCCCACGGTGGTCGGATCGGGGAAGTGACTATTTCCAAGTTAGTTTGGTCGGGTCCCTGGTACGCTTGCCAAGTTTCACTGTCCCAGCCCACCTAGAAGTAACTTAACTCCGTATCACCGGAATTCCACGACAGTGCACGAACCCTGTCCGGTTCTGCAAATGATGTACCTAGGGCTTGTGCTTGTACCTCTCACCAAGTTTCATACCGATCCCTCCACTCTAAGCTTGTCATATGATTTCCGGTCCCCCCCTGCGCCCCCCCCCCGCCCCCATTCATCGGATTCGGTCCAAAATGGAACATCTAAGACATGACATCTCTCCAAATATCAAATTTCCTTAAGATCCGATAACCTGTTCGAAAGTTGTGCATGCCACTAAATTCCGGATTCTGGCTCCCCTCCCTCCCCCCACGATGGTCGGATCGGGCAAGTGACTATTTCTAACTTAGTTTGGTCGGGTCCCTAATGTGCCTGCCAAGTTTCACCGTCTTAGCGTATCTGGAAGTACCCTAACTCGCAAACACCAGACTAACCGACCGACAGACAGACAGACCGACGGAAAAGTGATCGGTATATGGCACTTGGCCGGAAGGCAAGTGCCATAAAAATGTTTTAACTATTACCATATCTTCCCCCCTAAACATCTAGCATCGAAGAGGACGGTATATTGACTTGAAACAGTAGACTCCCTTACTCGCGAGAATTCTCAAGACAGTCACAGTCTAGTGCCCAACTATGAACTATGCAGGATTTGTGCATCTACTTACTTCACTTATCCATTTATCCTTTTTTTTTTATTTCTTTCTACTTTTGGGATCCCAAAACGTAAGTGGAGGAAACCTATGACATCGCAAACGTTGTCCGTCTGAAAGCACGATAATTCTCGAAGGGAATGAGATATTTTGATGAAACTTGGTGTGAGGATTTTGGGTCAAGTTCGTAGATGGGTTCTGTAGCCCTACATCAGGGGTATGGAAGTGGGTTCAAATTAAGGGGCAAACAAAATTTTTTAAACGGATAATGTGATAGGATTATGGTGTAAGAAGACATGATGAAAACCATTTCCTCGCCGGACAAGTAGTTCGTCCGGAATCCGGCAAAGAAAAAGTTTGTTAAAAGTGAAAGTTTTATTTGATGTTGATTAGATGTTCGATTTAGGGGTAAGAAGACATTCTGAAAACTTTATGTGAATATCATTTTCTATCCGGACAAGTAGTTAGTCCAGAATCAGGCCAAAACCGGAAAATTTGTTGAAAGTAAAAGTTTTATTTGTAGTTCATTGGAAATCCGATTTAAGGGTAAGAAGAGATGCTGAATCCATATATGACATTCATTTTTTACCCGGACACATAGTTCGCCCGGAATCCTGCTGGAACCGGAAAATTTGTTACAAGTTAAAATTTTATTTGAAGTTCATTAGATGTTTGATATTGGGGAAAGAAGATACGCTGAGTTCGTTTTTTAGCTTTCTTTTTTCGCCGGACAAGTATTTCCGGAATTCGGCCTAAACCGTAAAATTGGCAGAAACAAGGCAGGAAGTTTTTGTCAAAATAGATATGACTTACTGTCTCCACATGCTGAATCCATATCTGAACTTGGTTTTCTCAGATGATTAGCTATTTGGCCTTGATCTGTTTCTGAATCTTGATATTAAAAATGTTCAAGGAGTCTGGCGAAGACAAGACCCAATTGTCTGGATCAAATATTGAATTTTTAGGATCCCATCGAAACCTTCGGTCTTGTTTTCTTTCAGCTTAGGTTTGACCTGCAGCCTATTTTCTCTCAGTGAAGTCAGTTAGTTTCTCTTTGATCTAATTAATTGGCTGTGGTAACTATATCTGTGAATTAACTTGTTGCCCCCTTAGTTTCTTGTTTTGGAAGGATGAAAGCAGTTTGAAGAAAAAGATAAAAAGAATTTGAGCACCGTTCTGATAAAGTAAAGGCAACAAAAATGCATTTTAGAACAAGAAATATCATTTACTGTAGTTAAAAGTATTAGTTAAAACAGTTAATTGAATGGGAAACGCTTGTCTGTTCATCTACACCAATTTAGCTAGGTTGCTAGATAGAGCTTTGTTCTTTCTAATAGGTTACTAGTGTCTATTTTTTCTCAGAGTTGCTGTTGAAATCCAGCTGTCATTATGTTTGCAAGAAGAATTTGTACGATGCAAAGCTTAGGAAGTGGTGTCAGTATTGTGCAGCAATCCTCAAGGAATTTGTTTGTTTCCAGGACCACAATGGGAGTCACAGTCGAGACAATTTCTCCTGGAGATGGTAAGCATTGATTGACATTTTCTCAGATGCCTTGTAAGTCGCCTATAGTCGCAGTCCTTTCTGGGACTCAAGACCTTGGAACCCAGGAAACTCTACAACCATTGTGATGAATCAAAACAAGCTTTCTGGTAATTTAGGTGTTGGAATGTGAAAAGTTGTTTTGAACTTGTATAAGCCCAAAATATAACAAGTAGCTAGATTGCAGAAAAATACCATGCTCTATGGAAACTTCCTGTATTGTACTTCAAAGCATGCCCCACTGGGTCACTGTAGGCATTTTGCCATCTGATAAAATGCTTGGGGACCCACAGTCTTCTAAAACTTTAACTATTTAGGTTCTACTTACCCAAAGAAAGGACAGCGAGTCGTTGTTCACTACACTGGTACCCTTCAGAATGGGAAGACCTTTGACTCTTCAAGAACAAGAGGACAGCCATTCAAGTTCAAGCTAGGAATGGGAGAGGTAATCAAAGGCTGGGATGAAGGAGTTGCTCAGCTTTCTGTGGGAGAGAGAGCCAAGCTCACCTGCTCTCCAGACTATGCTTATGGAGAAAGAGGACACCCTGGTGTCATCCCTCCTAACGCTACCCTTATTTTCGATGTGGAGCTCCTTCGCTTGGAATAAGCTGCATTTGAGATTCAGTTTGAACTGAAAAGTGTTTTGTTATGATTGTGTACCAGCCTGAAAGGCAATACATTTTTTAAACTTACAAAACTGTAAAGGGAAGCCCAAGACAATGTGATCACAAATAAGACTTGTTAATTGCTTTTTGTTAGAAGCAAACAAAGCTGAAATCCAGTAAAGTTTGCAGACTGACACAAGCCTTACTTTCCTAGCTTTGATTAAATGTCTTGCTGATCACATTGTCTTTGCTTGCACCTGAAGATGCTGGACACAGCATTCTTCACTGGTTGTTATTCACGTTTCCTTTCTTCAGCTCTTCCAAAACGCTATGTACAGTGAGTTTATATCAGTTCAACAAAAAAAGTACAAAATCAGTCATTATGCATCTGTTTCTGGGAAGACCTACCAAGCAAATCTAACTTCTTGCTGGCGGGAGGCGAATCCGAGTCACTATCGGAGGTACCACATTCGCTCTCACTCGAGTCTGTGTATGTCCCTATGCCTGGAAGGACGGCAACACACCTTAGAAGAGGCTGAGCAACATTCACTTCGTTCGAGGGCAAACTTCCGTTTGAGGACTTATTTGCTTTCGCAGCATGCTGAACATCTGCAATTAGAACGGTTGTGTGAGAAATTAAGAATCAGACACGTAAACAATCCTTCGGAGCGAGCGATTTTGGCTAAAAGACCCGTCTTATAGGCTGCCTCACGATACGGCGTACGAACAGTTAATTCATTTCCTGTTTTATCTGAAAAAAAAAAAAAAAAATCCCCCCGCCCCTTGACACTACTCAGCCCACTTACGCTGCCAGGGGACTCACAAACTCATTATAAACTGCCATGTGTTAACAGTCATTGACACAGACGGTGGGTGACCGAGGTTAAGGGTTGAGCCTGGTTTTCACACCCTGTCGATGTAGACGAATATTACGGCGACGGAAGGTGTCCAACTTTTTTGTCAGGTACCGTATTCAAAGTTTGTTATAAAATAACCGAAAAAACTATGACCTCAACTCGCACCGCCCTAACTTGCGCCCCTGGGCACCGTAACTACTCTCATATCCATCTTGAAGATTTGTATGGGGAAAGCAGAACGGAACTACGTGGTGCTCCCACTGCAAGTTCCGATACTATGGCCTGGAGTTTTGCCAGAATTACTGTTTGGACGAGGAGCCGATAGAGAGAAACATTCAGGATGTCTTCTCTCCACCATATCTTCAACAGCACGGCCCGACTGTTGAAAGCATCAGTGCCAGAATCTACGTCTATTCATTCTTCGTCACCCACTGCCGTGTACAAAGTTCGCATTTCCACAGTTATTTCTTTTCTACTCGGAATCGCAGACCGTAACATGTAAGTAGTGTCAATAATTTTCCTTTAGCTTGAATTGGCTTTCGTTCCGACTTCACTGTCAATGCCGTTCTGCTCTTCTCTTCCTCTTACGGCGAATGCTAGGCAGCTCGTGACTTTAATCACTCAGCCATGCAGTAGCTCCTCTCGTTTCTTCACAGGCAGGAACTCTGATTCGTTGGGGGAACGGTGGTAATTTAGAATCTAAGTGACCAAAGATTTTTGAAAATTCCGCCACACTTTTCTGAGCTATTGAAGCCCTCCAAGTGGCTAACTAGATAACCGCTTTCGTATGGATTATGATGTGAGGAAAGGACGAGTATAAATTAGCCAAGAAAAAAACTGCTACGAGGTCATATGGCACTTGTTACGAGTAGGTGGTACAAGAAAGTATTTGAGAACGTGCCAAAACACCCGCTGTAAAAATTCGCGGTTCGGACCTGGAAGTAGAATATTTAGGTATCTGCTCGTACAACCCATCAAAATCCATTCGAGCCTGAGCATTCCGGAAAATTTATAACACCGCCTCGGATCGTCTAGGGCAGGTGACTTTTCTACCTTCCAAGTTTCAACCCGATGCATCCGCACCTTTGATTACGACGTGCCCCACACCCATGAAGTTTCACTCGAATCTGAACATTTCTGGTACCCCCCCCCCCCCTCCCCGCCACCACCACCAGGGCCAAACCCGGCGGGAACGGCAGAACGGGCTATCTAGGATATATGGCCTTTGTATCTTCGAAGGTTCATACTGATAACCCTTCACCCGACCCCACCCCCCCCCCGGTCAAATACGCCCGGGACCCCTAAATGGATCATCTAGTCTATAAGACCTTTGTCATCCCAATCATTCCACTCGTTTGATCCATAGACACGCCACAAAATATCCGGAATTTGCCCTCGCCACCGTGCTTCATTCTGATTCGAACATATAAAAAAGCCATCCAGGGTATCGTCTCTTCCCACCCATCAAGTTTGATTAAAATTTGAAGAAAAAATTCGGGCAATTCCAATGTGCCCCGTCACCATGATCGGAAACGGCCCGGACCCTAAACTATGTAATCCAGGGCATCTGATCTCTCCAATTCGAAGTTTCATTCAAAGCGCTCCACTCGTTTGACCCATGTGCGAGCTACAAGATTATCGCGACTCCTTCCAGAACTCCCCCCACTGGGACAGATGAATGTCACATTTCTAAAGTTTCCTCCCCCCCTGATCAAGTTTGACTCCAATCGGAGCATATTTGCAAATTTCCGGCTCCCGTTCAACCCTCTTCCGTGGCCGGATCCAGTTCGGACGCCAAATAACAAATCTAGGCCACATAAACTCTGTACTGTCCAACTTGCATCCCATTCGGTCAGACCCTTTGGCTTTTGTGCATGTCACAAAGTTTCCGGAAACTCCCTCCAACTCCCCCGTCCGTGGCTGCATGTGGATCAGGCACATAATTTCATATCTAGGTCATCACTTAGCGGAGTATCACCCATAAAGTTTTACTCGAATCAGACCACTCTTTCGCAACTTACGGAAGTCAGTAATTTCCGAATTCCCCTTCCCTCAAATATCCCAAAATGGTCAGATCCCGGAACGGAAGTTTAACTAGGGCATTGTTTCGGGACCTTAAGTCACTTTGGTCGGGTTACTGATCCGCCTGCCAAGTTTCATCGTCCTTGTGCAGCTGAAAGTATCCTAACTCGCCATCGCCCGAGTTCCCGGAAACCCCCTCCAACTCCCCCGCAGAGCCCAAATTAGATCTGGTTTTGTCAACGACGTTTCTAGCTCATTTTGTTCTTCCTGCCAAGTGCACGAGTGAACCGGAACATTTCCGATGCTCCGCTCCACATCTATCGGATCTGGTCCCGACTTGAAACGGAACATCTGAGAAACTTGGCAAGTGAAAAGCCACTTGCCAAATTTCATTCACATCCGATCACCCGTTCAAACGTACTCATGCCACTAGATTCCGGATTCCGCATCCTTCCACTCCCCCACGATGGTCGGGTTGGAGAAATTACTATTATCAAGTCAGTCTGCTCGGGTCCCTGATACGCCTGCCAGGTTTCATTATCCCTGCTCATCAGGAAGTACAACTCCCACACAGTGCCCGGATCCGATCCGGTCCTATAAACGATGTATCTAGGATTCTTCTTTCCACCAAGTTTCATCCCGATCCCTCCGCTTTAAGGGTGTCCCAAGATTTCTGACTCTCCCTCCCCACCTCCTACAAAAGTCATCGATCCGGTCCGGATATGAACTGGGTAGTCTGAAATATGAGGTCTTTCCAAATGTCAGAGCCTCGTTTCTGTTGCATGCTGCAGGTCCACTTCTCGGCCGATTCCGGACTGATTCTTTCTAAATCCGTTTTTGCACTGCAGCGCTTCCGAGGAAGACGACAGCGCTTCTCGAGAATCACGGACTTGCTCCCCGACCAAGTCCGTGCTTCCCTGCAAGATGCTGCAGCGCTGCCGCTTCAACCAAGAAGAAAGTGAATCCAAAAACGCATATTATGCAAAAGCAAAGAAGTGCTGCAGCAGCGATACCATAAGTTTCAGGGATTCCTCCTCCCTCCACTCCCCCAGATGGTCGGATCGGGGAAGTGACTGTTTCTAAGTTAATCTTGTCGGGTCCTTTGTATGTGTGCCAAGTTTTGTCGTCCTAGCTTAGGTGGAAGCACTCGAACTAGCAAAACCCGGACGGATAGAAACTGCGATCGTTATATTATATGGCACTTGGCCGAATGGCAAGTCCCATAAATGGCAATCATTGATGCTTTAGACTTCACCGAACCTTTTTAGGCCGAAGCAAAGGGAACGGCGAGAATAGATGGAGTCACTCCACGCGGACTCCGCGGACAGAAACAGCGAGAACACGGGGAATGCTTCCAGCATGGATTTTGTTCGAAAAATAGATAATGCAGTTGACGAAATTAGTCTGGAGCCACTTTATTTTTGGTTTTGTTTATTCTGATTATTTTTAATTAATTTTACATTGCACCAACACCAGCAAAAATTGATTTCCCTCCGAATCTGAAAAGGAGTCGTTTTTGATGATGGTGATGATAATCAGAGCATTCCCCGTCCGTGGGGACTCGCGAGAATACGGGGAGTGAGTCCCCGGGACAAACAAAAACGCGGGACTCCTCAAGTGGAGTCCGCGGGGAACGGCGAGAGTACGCCTCTAGAGAACTTAGAAACTACGTAAACACTCAAGTCTTCGTACACTGAATTCGTTGCTTGAAAGAACTTGATTAAGAAGTTTTTCGGACCGCATATTCCAAAGATCTTGATTGAGAAGTTTTTGTTACTAAACCTCAGATAAAACACCTATTTTTGTTTTGTTCGTAATGGAATAAGAAGCATATCCCTACTTAACATATTCTTTCCATTATGTCAATTTAGCCCCTACCAAATTTTCTTTGTCTCCTGATACGACCTGAATCTTTTTTCTCACCTGTTCTGGCCGAATCATCTACCAGATAAAAAAACAAGAATTAGATATCAACGTTTACCTTCGAATCAGATTCACTGGCTGTTAAGGGCACGTTTTCTCGTGGATGGCGCTAGTCCCGTCGACCTCCCGTCGAGCTCGACGGACATTTTCTCATGGATGGTGTCGATCTGCTGTAATTTTCTCGTGTACGGCTGAACAGATGAACCGGCCATCCAACTCGACGGACGCCTCCCGTTCAAAAACGCTCCGAGGGCAGCATTGAGCTGAACGGGGATGTTGTGTGGACCTTCCAACTCAAATGCTCCCATTCAGCTGAATGGGCGTTTTTACTTGGTCGGAACCCATCTTCCTGAGCCTTCCAAGGCCCGATCAATTTTCTCGTTTTCGCGTGAACGGGATCACCCGTTCAGCTCTACAGCCATCCACGCGAAAACGTCCCCTAACTTTCGTCACCTTGGATTCCGGCCGAACTATCCATCCGATCTAGAACTAATAGCATTCCCTAATTCACCGTGTCATTCTTGCCTCATTTCAACCTCCCCAATCAACTTGATAACAGAACCTCCAACCCTAAATTACGAGGCCCCTATCTCCTAACCTCACATCTCAAGTGTTTTCCAGAAACTATCTCGATCCGGAGTTGTAGAGGTCGCACAAGATGGGACGGACAGATCGTATGTCCCACCTTTGGTTCGGATCCAGAAGAAATAGCAAGTTAGAAGATACCTGGTTTGGTGGCTGTAACATCAGCATCTTTGACTTCAGGCTTCTTGCGGACAATTCCCAACAAGGTAGACTTTTGCTGGTTGTTTCGTAAAGAGGCTAAAGTTGGCCTCTTGACATCTTCTTTGACCCTTTCTTCCAAAGCCTAAAAATATAATGGAAGATAGGTGGTAGAACAAGCAGAGATGGGCAAATTCGAATCCGGGTTCGAATCCAGGATTCATCCTTTTAGACGGATTCCAATCTTCCGCTTGTCAGGCTGGATTCGGATTACGAAACCTCAGTCTTACGAATCCGCTCAAAACTCATAGTCTACATTCTTCCAGCTTCCGTTTCCCAATTCTTGCACAGTGGGCTTAGGCAATCCAACATTTTGATCTCCCACCACCAACCATCCTCAGTAATCTATCACGTTATCTGATTTCCCGAGATATCAGTTCTTTTTGTCACCTCTGAATTTTAAACTGTAACCTATGTATATCGAATTCAGATCCGGATTCGAATCCTCAGCATGAAATGTTGGATTCGGATTCATACCTAGCCCTGGATTCGGATTCGAATCCTTTCATGATCAGATTCGCCCATCTCTAAGAACATGTCACCTCACTATTAGGCCCTTTCAGGAACCCTAGCGCTGGATCTGAGCTTGCAAAATATTTGTACCTTCTCTTTAAGTGATGAAACTGCTGTTCTGAACTCATTTAGTAGTTCTTTTTCCTCTTTCATCCTGGATTTCTCTTCCCTGATTTTCACATTGTCAACATAGTCCAGAAAGCCAATTTCTTCCACATCCAGCCCTCGTACTTGATTTTCTGTAAGAAATCAGTAGTAGTGTCCTGGACTGATTAAAATTAAAGAAGTATGTATGCTTAAACAGCGAGTAAAATCGATACAGAGATAATGGAGGATAATCTAATTAAAAGCCAACAACTAACTGAGTTTGTGGGCCTCCTCCCATTCAAGCTCCTTTTTGTCCTTTTGTTCCTGAAGACGTTCAAACAGAGATCTGTGATCCACTGGCTCATCTGGTGCCTCTAGAAATAAAAAGTGTAATCACAAGTCTGTTTTCAGCAGGTATAAAGAACTAGACTTTAGTCTGAATAGAGTCTGGATCAATCAGGTTAAGCGTTAAAATCTGGAAAGATATTTACAGTATGTTCTTTTTCCTCTTTGATCATTTCAAGGACAGCTTAGCCTTTTTTTTTTTTTTTGCCATCTATGATGGTTGAAACAGCAGAATGTTGGCCGCTTTCGGTATCTCTCCCAACTTGTCACGCAAGTAAAAGCTATCTGGCATGGAAGGGATGCCCCTCTGCTTTTGTTTTTGAATACAGATTAACCACCTTGAAACAGTCTAGTACACTGCTAAAATGCTGTGGCATGCTGGCAGGGGTGAACAAGGTACTCATTCATATGTGTAGAATAGAATTACTTGTAAATTATCTGTTTCTAGTTGTATGGCTACGAAGAGGTTTTCTAGTCGGTAAGTTTTGAGCTTGTGAGATTCACAGTTGTGTGTGCAAATCGATTAACAAACTCGAAGCATTCTCCAATACGATAGGCATCCCAATCTCAACACTGAAAACAAAGGCAATCTTGTTTCACAGAACGAAATCTACACCCCAGTCCAATCTGAAGAGGGCAGGTACAGACATTCACCAATGGCCCTGATGAAAAATTTATCTCAAAATAGTACTATGAAGTAGTACAAAAAAGTTGCATGCAGTACTAACGATGCTACTACATGCTTCTACTTAAAGCCTACCGTGTTACTGCATACTACCATATGCTACTATTAGCAAGACTGGATGCTACTATGGCAAGACAGTATGCTACTGGATACTACTACATAAGATTGGACCAGTCTGAGGCACATTAAATGATGGTATTCTTTGTTATTACATAGTATTACATGCACCGTTTTCATACTACTACCATACTACTACGCAGGCTACAAATTTTTCATCGGGGCAGAACACCAACGTCAAACACTTGTTTGTTTTGCTTTTAGTTGGTAACAAACATACCCCAGTTGTCTGAACAGTTGTATCTCCTCAGACATTGATGAAAAAGGTGTCCTAAGTAAATCTTTTAAAATAAATATTGAAACAAAAGTAATGTCCCAATGTTCTGGAATCACTGGGACATTCAGACCTAGTTTTCGTCCAATTCTTCCAACTCAAATATGTCAGCCCTGTCAACCAGAAACCCATGATTTTTGAAAACCTTATGCTGATCGCTGGATACCTGTTGGTACCCTAACCCTGACCTACCACACTAAAGATGACTTCGGATTGGTTGATGTTTTATCTTCGCTCAAGTCATCAATAATTTATTGCGTCCAGCATTTGGTAGGGTATCCGCCCTCTTCAACAGATATACCAGCCTTTTCCAGCATTTTTGTATCTTTACATATCCATTTCAAAACAATATACAGGCTTAATAATTATTCAGTGATGCTGATGATTCATTGCACTACTGGGGAGGAGTTCCGGCATTACTAGCCTCTTGAAGCTACAGAAAAAGCAAATATTTGCACTTTCATTCTTCCAACTACAGGCACTACAGGACCCTTGCCCAGCCCTTGCCAAGAACAGAAGAAAGACAGGCTGAAAGAGAGAGGAGAACATCTAAACTGTACAAAGACTAGCCTATTTAGTAAATCTTACAACAAATAAAGTTAGCGTAGCTTACCCAGAGGCTGCTCAGGAAGTCTCACTTTCTCCCATTCTTCTTGTCTTTTTTTCCTTTCTTCCTGGATCTCTTTTTCAGAAATGAAGCCTGCACTCATGGTGAGAAATTTACAGTCTTACTTATCAATATTGAAACAGTTATAAGGGCTAGGTTTAGACCACTGCAACTGGTCCATCTATTAGGTCAGCCACTTTCTTGCCGTCTGTGAACAGTAGTGGTATGCTTATGTGAACACCTCTCTAAATTTGTCTGTTCTTGTCCATGTTTCTTGCTTCTAATACAGTCAAACAGAAAGGAAATAACAAACTTGATACCAGTGAACAGCTAACTGTTTCAGCAATTCTTTTGACACTAAAGAACAACTAAAACTATTTTTTTTTTTTTAAATAGAATTTCCCATTTACAAACTTCTCTTCTTCCTTTTGCTGGATTGGACTCATCAACAGCGAAGTAAATAGCTTCGGACAGAGACATCTGTTGGTTCAGACTCACTCCTCTTGTAGTGAAATTACATGCCGCCATCTGAACCAGATGTCTTGCAAATCGCCATCGCTCATGGTTATTTTGTTGGTGTTTCTGTGTGTGATTAATTAGTTTTACCTAACTGTATTGAATTAACATATTTAGCTTTGTCAGTTGAGGCAGAGCAGGGGTCAAGGTACTGACCAGTTTCGTATTTGCTGTGACAAACTGCTTGAATATGAGCATATTTGCAGTCTGTTCTTACTGGACCTCTGAGAGAAAAAAATTCTTGAGAATGGATTCACACTATCGCAAATGTTGGGGGACGTTTTCGCGTGGCAGTCTCTAGTCCAGTGGAGCTCGACAGACATTTTTGGGTGCTAGACGGGGTGCTAGACGTTTAAGCACTGTACCTTGGATTTCATGTATGGTGCATGGATTTCAGTATAGCATACATCAAAAACCCAGTTTCTGTCATAACAACTGAGCACCAGCTCGGACAGGGCTGAAATTACTACCATGAATTAGAGAAATCAAAGAGAATCCTTTATATATTTTTCACAACAAAAAGAAAAGGGCTCGGCTGACGACAGATCTGAAAAAGCTCATTTCCTTTTCTACATAGTCAAGGGTTTTGCATGCAAAGTGTCCTGTGCCTCAGCTTTTTCTACCTAGCAGCCAACCAGAATATTGGCTCTTGGGGAATAGATAGGGAAAATACATGGAAAATAGATAGGGTGCTGTTAGGTTTTTCATCTCCATCATCATTAGAGCCCTTTTGTATTTGTTGTGAAAAATATATAAAGGACTGTCTTTGATTTCTATAATTCATAGTAGTAATTTCAGCCCTGTCCGAGCCGGTGCTCAGTTGTGATGACAAAAACTGTGCTTTCTCTGTATGCACTGTATACTGAAACCCATGCACCATACATGAAATCCAAGGTACAGTGCTTGAACGTCTAGCACCCAGGCATGGTGGCACCGTGCCTGAAATGGGGCTAGTGTACTAGACTGGTTTATACGGTTCTGACGGCAGCATTGGGTTGAACAGTGATATTGTGTGGACGTTCCACTCATATGCTCCCATCCAGCTGGATGGGCATTTTTGTGTGGACGGAAACCATCTTCCTCAGCCCTTCAAGGCAAGATCCATTGTCTCTTTTTTGCGTGCACGACATCACCGGTTCTGCACTACAGCCATCCACTTGAAAACGTCCCCTTGCTAAATTGTCCATTTTTAGTTGTTTTTTGTTGTCAGCTCATTTTTTAGCTCTCTCGTCCGGTCTGCTTGTGGATCTAGCCACCTGTTGACAAAAATGTGCTTAATCTCGTTGCTCTAGGTGTAAGCAGATTGCAGGCAGCTTGTAAGCTGTTTGTAAGAAGAATCAGAGGAAAACAAAGCCCAAAAGATTCAAACTTGTGATGATATCTGGGTAACGTTTTTGGATTAGATTGAACAAAGATGTGAATATAAAGCCCAAAAAGTTGCCTGGTATGATTTAATTGTTTTCTTCGGCAAGTCTGATGTCAACAAATGTTCACATAAGCATACCTCTACTGTAGTCATGAAAATAATTTAACGGGCTTGTTGTTTGATCGTTCAGCCCAAACACGCTCGTGCTATTGAATTTATAAAGATAAATATCCTTCGATACTCTGAAACCAATATATTGGTTTCCTTCCTTCCTTTTATTTACTTTACGTTTAGTAGTAGTAGGTTCCAAGAATACGCCTAACGGGCCCAGTGCCCACGCAGGCTTCTTCCTCGTCAATGGATTCTAGGTGTTGCTAGCGCCGCTGTTGCGCGCTGTTGGCTTCTTAGACCTTTTCGATCAGGTCACACGCTCGCAGGATCGCAAATAGGTGCTGGAAAATCTTGATTTCGTCTGACTGGTGTTGTTCCTGTTTGGTGATATCTGCACATGTGGGGTTAATCTTCAGCCTTGTCAGTAGGGATTTGAGTCTACCTCGTTCCTGGTTTGCTCGTGCATTCAGCGATTTGCACATGAACAGGATGTGGTCCATTGTCTCATCGCCGTTTCGGCAAATCCGACATGTTGGGGATGTGGGGGGGTCTTCGTTGGGGCGGCTGATCTTGTAGTGGTATGCGTTTCAAAGCAATTCTGATGTTCAACTTCTTCTTCTTCATAGAATAGGCTAATACGCACTAGATGCAGTGTTTACACTTCGTGAAGACAGGTTTTCCGTTCTGGTAGTCCCCAAAAATCGTAAAACTAGTCAGAAATCCGTTCTAGAAAATCCTACATAAGCCGTAATACAAGGAAGTTGTTAAGCGCATAATACCATGCTCTATATATAGGTTCCTACCATGCTCTATATATAGTTTCACTAAGCAGGGAATAAACCTTGTTTGATATCCTTGCTATCAGAAAAGAGTCAAGCAAACAAAATAAGTAAATAAATCCGTGAGTATGGAGGGAGGGGACCAAATAAAAACACACGACTGGTTAACCCCTTCCGTCACCAATTATTTTTAGCCGGGGAAAAAATTATTTGTTCACGAAAATCTACTAGTTAAGGCATAAGTAAGCTAGTGTTGAAGGGATTTGCTTTGAATCGTTTATTAAGTGGAAGCAAACGGATGTCCGATACTCTATATGACTAAGTCCAAAACACCTTAAATTACCTTAAATTGCACTTAGGAGCAATCTAAGATATAATCCTGAAGCGATGCTCCTACAGGTGGTGGTTCTGGTAATTGGTTCATCTAGTTCTTGGTGATTCATATGCTTCTAGCAGGTTTGTCCCAACTGATTTTCCGCTTCTGAAACCATGTTGGCTCTTATGAAGGAGGTTATTTGTCCTAGAATGCTTGACAATAGCTGCATTCAGAAAGCCCTCCATGATTTTGAACACGACAGAGGTAATGCTGATGGGTTTATAATTCTCTGCCAAGTCTCGCTTTCCTCCTTTGTGGACTGGGGTAATGTGGGCCATTTTCCAGTCCTCTGGAACCGACGTCGATTCAAGGGACAAGATTAACAGTTCAGTTAGTGGGGCAGAAATTACAGCAGCAGTTTCTTTTAGTAATCGCGGATGCAGTCCATCCGAGCCTTTTGATTTGTTGGGATCTAGCTGCGTAAGGTGTTTGAACACGCAAGTTATTCTCAGGAAGAAGGAGTAAATGTTTCCGTAACAACTCAAATTCAACGACTCAAATCCCGAGTCAGCGCAGCTGTGACACCGTTACTTCCGCAGGTACCCGGAGATTCTGCATCGGCAGGGAGAGATAGTCATCAAGAGTATTAACTGGATAACGTGATCAGCTTAACATACGAACATAGAATTTCAATCACTTGAGCTGACACGAGAATGTTTGGAACAGGCTCGTTGACCCCTGAAACACGTCTCAACTTCGTATTTTTCACAAACTGTTGCGGCTTTGAGCTTGCAAACCCTCATCTTGCATCTCTCTCAAAGCTTTTCGCCCGTTTTCACTGGCCAATGGTGATAGCCATGGCTACCTACCAGGCTACCTATCACGAGACAAGTTTTCACGAGACAAATATTTCTAGACAAATGTTCGCGAGACAAGTAAGTCATTTGGCAATTTTTCACAAGACAAATTACCAGGAGACAAATTATCACGAGGTAAACCTTGCTCAAGACAAATTTCCGTGAGACAAATCCAGCATAAAGACGTTCTATAAATTTCAGCGACTGAATTTTATTTGATCTATACACACACACAAAACTAAACTAAAACACAAAGTAGGAAATTAAAATGTAAACAGATCAAATACCGGAGAACCGGGATCGAACTTTGTCATTGCCAGTCGCTGTAGGGTTACATATGTGCCGTGGAAGTTAAAGTAAACTTGCCATTGCATTCTTTCCCTTGTACTGGACAGCCTTTGTAAGAGCCTCTGTAGTAGCTGATTTCTGAAGATATTGAAAAGAGAACGAACTTGTAGCCACTAGTATGGACTGCAGTCCCTCCTCTTGAAGTTTTCACCATTTTTTAACTGGCTTTGGGTTGACATTCTGTTTCCAAAATCGAAACTGACTACTATCCTAACATATACCCTCGACTGTATATACGGTAGCTCACTCTAAGCTGATTGTCTTCATCCTACTTTTCTTAATCTCGGTTGTCTCGAGGAAGGGTATTCTAATGAATAATTGCCTCTCGAAGATTTGTCTAATGCTCTGATTGCCTCGTGCGGATTTGCCTAGTGACACTTGTCAAAAGCCGACTGCCTAGTGAAATTTTTTCTCGTGATATACTCCCATAGCCATCGTATCGTACGTCAGTACGTACTTGGGGCTATTTTTGGGAAGTGGAGTGGAGTGATACCTATGACATCGCAAAAGTTGTCCGTCTGTCCGTCCGTCCGTCCGTCTGTCCGTCTGTAAGCACGATAACTGTCGAAGGGAATGAGATATTTTGATGAAACTTGGTGTGAGGATTTGTTCCGTTGTCGGACCAGTCAAGTTCGTAAATGGGCTTTGTAGCCCTACATTTAGGGGTGGGGAGGGGGTTCAAATTAAGGGGCAAACAAAATATTTTGAAACAGCTAATTTGATAGTCGAGTATGGGGTAAGAAGACATGATGAACACGATGGTCAAAACCATTTTGTCATCGGACAAGTAGTTCTCCCGGAATCCGGCCAAAACCGGAAAGTGTGTTAAAAGTAAAAGTTTTATTTGAAGTTGATTAAATGTTCGATTTAGGGCAAGAAGACATGCTGAACACTTATGTGAAAAAATTTTCTACCTGAACATTTAGTTCCCCCCGAATCCGGCCAAAATCGGAAAATTGTTAGAAGCTTAAGTTTTATTTCTAGTTGATTAGATAGCCGATTTAAGGGTAAGAAGAAATGCTGAATCCGTGTTTGAAATCATATTTTACCCGGAAATTTAGTTCGACCGGAATCCGGCTGGAGTCGGAAAATTTGTTATACGGTGAATTTTTATTTGAAGTTAATTAGACGTTCATTATTGGGGAAAGAAGATACCCTGAGTTCGTTTTTTAACTTTCTTTTTTCGCCGGACAAGCAGTTCTGGAGTTCGGCCGAAACCAGGAAATTGGCAGAAGTGGCAGGAAGTTTTCGTCAAAACAGATATGACTTATAGGGGTAAACACACATGCGGAATCCATATCTGAACTTGGTTTTCTCAGATGAATAGCTATTTGGCCTTAATCTGTTTCTGAATTTTAATTGTAAAAATGTTCAAGGACTCTGGCGATGACTGGATCTGGCTAAGACAAGACCCAGTTGTCTGGATCAGATACTGAATTTTTGGGATCCCATCGAAACCTTTGGTCTTGTTTTATTCCTGGCGTCAGTTGATCCTTCAAACTCCATGCCTCCATATGGTCGACTCCCTAGGTTGACGTGCTAATCGTGGGGTAGACGATTTAGTTTGGTAAAAGGCAGTGGCAGTCTCCTTTCGACATGCAACGAGATCCAGTTTATCTTTCCTGGCCAGTGATAGAAGTTACAGTGTGTGATACAGCAAGATCAACCGTGCAAAAAAATGAATCACAGTTGCCACTTGCGAAACCGGATCGATATACTGTACATCCTCATAAGCTGTGAGATTGTATCAACTCCACACATGTTGACATTCATCTTCTGATGACCTCAGGCAGAGCCGTTACTCGCCAAAATGTTTGGGGGGGGGGGGGGGACGAGGCATTAACCGACTGGCTGGTAATTTTTACCGACTTTTTCTGCAGAAAAAACGACTGTTTTCAGCAACAAAAATTACATTTTTGAAAAAATGACCAATTTTCAGAAAAATCCACTAGTTTTCAAAAAAACTACTATTTTGACGAAAAATCAACCAATTTTCAGAAAAACCGACAGTTTTCATGAAAAAAATACGCTGTTTTGACGAAAAATCTCGGCACTTCGCGCCGACTTGGTTATTTTTTACGACTGGGGGGGGGTCCCCCCCCCCCGGTCGTGACGCCCCTGACCCCAGGTTGTCAAATTTGAATGTAGCTGTAGACAACCTTCGAGCGTTCACAATACACAGAAACACCCGAAGACACAGAAACTGTGTTTTTGTAATGCTAACCGAAGACAACTAGCTTCTCTACACCGAACAGAAGCCTTTCCAATGCTTCTCGTCCGTGTTTCTTCATCTTTTTTTAAGACTTGACAGGGGTCCAAGCTATGCGCTTGGCACGGACGGTGCCAGTTCCATTCCACGCCTTCTGTCTCAGAGTTAAAGTGAAGAAATCCCCCTCCTTTGGGATATTTCTATCTGTTATAAGCTTCAAGACAACACCACATCCAAGTCCCAAAGACTCCTGTTCGACAGTTGATGGCCTTCCATCAGGATTGGGGAGGATATAAAGATTGAAGCCCCATGGACAGCTTTTCTCTTTGTATTGCTTTCTGTCTAGTGACGGGCGCATTTGCTCGTCTGTCGAAACGTTGTCGAGAACGTTGTTACTCGTCTGTCAAAACGTTGTCCAGAACGTTGTTACTCGTCTGTCGAAACGTTGTCTGGAACATTTTAGAAAAGTGTGGATTTCCGGATGAAAGAGCGCGTGTCACGTTGTCCACTTAACTGGACTGTAAACAAGGAGGGCATGCACCAGTGACATCTGTTAGAATATTCTGAGAAAAACAACGTTCTTCAAGACTTTAGATGGCGTCAAACCTTAGAAGAAATTTAGCAATCCTTCATTTATTTATTATATCTGAACCTATTCCCGTAGTCCAGTTAATAATAATAATAATAATAAATTTATTTCCCATCATGATGCACGAACGTACAAAAAGACGGAGTAATTAAAAGAAGAAGAAGAAAAAATCAAGAAAGAAAGAAATGAAAGAAAAGAACATTACTGTCAACCGATATTGTGGAAAGAACACACGAAACTTAAAAAGAAAACCACACACACTGACAAAATTTACACTGAGTAAAGCATCTGGTGAGCTGCATTGAGGGCTGCGCTTGAAGCGGTCTCGCCTTTCCCGAA
The DNA here is from genome assembly GCA_023053575.1 of Branchinecta lynchi. NCBI lineage: Eukaryota > Metazoa > Arthropoda > Branchiopoda > Anostraca > Branchinectidae > Branchinecta > Branchinecta lynchi. The sequence continues at coordinate 10,812,732 of JAKZAP010000007.1, forward strand.
CAACAGAAAGAGGTCTTGCTACGCCATACTTTGAAGACAATCTGCTATTACTTGTCCAAGGTGGAACCCTCAGCTGATACTTTACATATTTGTAAAAAGTACGTCAGAGACTCCTTGGGTTGCACGGGCTGGCCACCAATGTCCCCTTCTACCACATCAGAAAGACGTCAATTAAAAATCATAACTTCAGTCTTAGATTGGTTAAATGATAGACCTATTTTCTGTATTCCACATCAAGTATCCGAAAATTTGATTCAACTCCAATCACTGTGCGACTAATATTTAAAATGTCATCTGCATAATTTGTCAGTGACACATCCAGGCCTAGGAAAATACAAGTCATAATCGCTTTTTCTTGTGCATCCAAAACACTGTTATTGAAAAGAGGAGGTGACGTAATAGCTCCTTGTCGTATACCTTTTCGAACTGGGATAGGTGGCGTAACAATTGTAGATCCCCCCCCCCCCCCTTTGAACTTTAACTTGCACATTTAATTTTCTGTACATAGAACGCATTGCAAGTATAATCCAATAATTAACTCTTCTGTGATAAGCAATTGACAGGATTTGTGCATGAATTCCTGACTCTCCTTACGTCAAGGCCCGCAAAAACAAGAGTCTCACTATTTTCATTAGCACTCGACATTAAATTTGCAATCAGATAATGTACATGTTCGCGACCTATCCCTTTCTTGAACCCAAACTGGTTTGGGGGGGGGGGGGGGGATGTAACACTTACTATTAATTTCATCTACAACCAACAACTCAAATATTTTACACAATACAGGCGCAACCGTAATCGGCCTGTAAGAAGTACAACAATCCGCAGGCTTCCCTTTCTTTAGGATAGGGGTAACAATGCCCGAACAAAACATATCGGGAACAAGACCTGAAGAAAAAATCATCTGGAATAGTAATGTCAGATGCTCTTTAAGGAGAGGAGAACCCATCTCAAGGTAAATTCCACAAATCTGATCAATTCCTCTAGATAATTTCTTTTTCAATTTTGAAATACATGTAGAAACCATCGACATAAATACAACAAAACACAATTCCTCTAACTGGACAACATTTCAGAACAGAAAAAACCACATACCCAAAGGGATTTTGGCATAGAAAAAAATACCTATCTATTCTCAATGATTCATATTTCGACGCTATAATTTTTTCAACCGCCGTTTCTCTTTCAAAAGTTAGGCATTTCCTCCGAATCAGTATTCTTCAACATAGTCGATGTTCAAGGTCTCCTAACATGAAAATTAGTCGTGCAATGTGATATCTGAAGCCTCTGTGTTGTAGCCCGTAACAGAAGAACACATCAATTCATTTCAGATTCACGAAGTTTCTCATAGGTAGGGAGAACAAGACCAAAGGTTTCGATGGGATCCCAAAAATTCAATATCTGATCCAGACAACTGGGTCTTGTCTTAGCCAGATCCAGTCTTCGCCAGACTCCTTGAACATTTTTACAATTAAATTTCAGAAACAGATTAAGGCCAAATAGCTAATCACCTGAGAAAACCAAGTTCAGACTTGGATTCAGCATGCGTGTTTACCCCTATAAGTCATATCTGTTTTGACAAAAACTTCCTGCCACTTCTGCCAATTTCCTGGTTCCGGCCGAACTCCAGAACTACTTGTCCGGCGAAAAAAGAAAGCTCAAAGACGAAATCAGGGTATCTTCTTTTCCCAGTAATGAACATCTAAACAACTTCAGATAGAAATTTAGCTTATAACAAATTTTCCGATTCCAGCCGGATTCCGGTCGAACTATATGTCCGGGTAAAATATGATTGTCATACAGGGACTCAGCATCTCTTTTTACCCCTAAATCGCTTATCTAATCAACTAGAAATAAAACTTTGACTTCCAACAGATTTCCGGTTTTGGCCGGATTCCAGACGAACTACATGTCCGGGTAGAAAATTGTTTTCACATAAGTGTTCAGCATGTCTTCTTGCCCTAAATCGAACATCTAATCAACTCCAAATAAAACTTTTTATTTTGACAAACTTTCCGGTTTGGGCCGGATTCCGGGCGAAATACTTGTCCGTCGAGAAAATAGTTTTCACCATCGTCTTCAGCATGTCTTTCTACCCCTAAATCGAACATCTAATCAACTTCAAATAAAACTTTTACTTTCAACAAACTTTCCGGTTTTGGCCGGATTCCGGGCGAACTACTTGTCCGATGACAAAATAGTTTTCACCATCGTGTTCAGCATGTCTTCTTGCCCCATAATCGACTATCACATTAGCTGTTTTAAAATATTTTGTTTGTCCCTTAATTTGAATCCCCTCCCCCACCCCTAAATGTAGAGCTACAAAGCCCATCTACGAACTTGACTGGTCCGACGACCCAACGAACCCTCACACCAAGTTTCATCAAAATATCTCGTTCCCTTCGAGAGTTATCGTGCTTACAGACGGACGGACAGACGGACGGACGGACGGACAGACGGACAACTTTTGCGATGTCATAGGTATCCCTCCACTTACGTTTTGGGATCCCAAAAAGGGTGTTTTTAATTTGGTCTAACGAACTGGTCACGGTGACGGAAGGGGTTAATGACCCTTTAAAGACCGGCAAAGCTAAAGAATTATAGATCGGTTAGTAAGAATACAGAGGAAACGCCACATAACAGGCGAATTATTTTTTTCAAGACCTATGAAAACTGATTTTTACAAGGTTAGGCAAAAAGGTCGTTCGTAATACTAGGTATTGCAAGGCCTTCTTTTGCTGAAGAGAGCGAAGCCCCGATAGCAGCTTCTAAGGACTGTACCTATAACAAATTTAAACTGAGCGCCGTAGGCAAAATTTTCTAAATCCACCTTATTTTTGGCAAAATTCAACTACTTTCCTTTCGAAGTCTTGTCTTTGATTCGGCTCGAACCCAACTCGAACCCACAATCCATGCCTATAAACGCCCTTCCATTCAGTAGAGAACAGGCTACTGCGAAAGGCGCCGCAGCCAAATTTTACGTACATTTGTTATCAGATGGTCTTTCTGGAATTCCACATCAAAGTAAGGGATACTTTTTAAATTATAGTTCTGTCTATCTGGCGGTAACCACGATAACTCCTCAAAAGAGTGAGGTATTTTGCCAGCACATAGCAATGCTTTACTTGACCATTTCCGAAAGATCTATTCCATTTGTTCTTATTTATTAGTGGAATAAAAAACGGTAGTTCAGAATGAAGTAGATTTTTGTGATTTTACAGTAAGATAATGAAAAAAAAAATGGTGGTGTGATCTAAATTAATTCATCAAAGATTAATAGTTAGTTATAAACTGTTTAAGAAATTCCCTCTTCCTCAAATGATGAGAAATTCAGAATACTACAGAACTTGAGATTTTACGCAAGATCTTCAGAAATCTGGAAATCCTACCAGAATCCGACGGATCAAATTCTCATCCGTCAAAGACCCAAGAAATCAGTTTTGGACGGATAGTTCCCTGATAGTTCCGTCAAAGTGGAAACGCTGAGTGGACCATGCAACTTTTCCGTGAGCTGGCAACGCCGCTGCTTTCACACTTGGCAGCGTACACGGTGTACTTTCAAAAAAATTGGCGGAAATTCTTTAGGCACTTGATTTACATGAAATGACCACAGCATCTCGAAAGCGCGTGTGTTACTATTACGACAGTAAGTAGTATTTTATTGTAAACTACAGACGCTTTCCATTTAGCTATTTAGGCCCATTGCAGGAGGGGTATCCAACCTTGAATTTATATAACCTCGAACTTGGCCTGAAAAGTACAAGGAAACTTCTGTGGAGTCCAAACAGGTCCTAGGCCGTTCAGTTTCCTGGTTGAAAGTTAGCACCTTGTTAGGACTGTACTGAAATCTCCTTTCTTTCCTACACAAAAATCTATCTGGCTTTAAACAGAACCAACAAATAAGACTATGTACTAGATTAAATCTAATTGAATGGTTTACATTTGGATACATAAATATTACTTCAGTATTTATATTACCGATATTATAAATATTCCTTCAGCCCAAGCTGACTGCGAATCATATTCGACGGAGCAAAATAGATAAGTCAGCTACATTTTATTGGAGCTATATTTCGACCCTTCTTGGCAAGGGTCCTTTTAAGGCTCAAGCTGGAAAATGAACTTGTGGAAAAACAATCAAAGGTTCTTCATTAAATATCTGATTTTTGTGAATTTCTTCTCTGAAACTTGGTTGGAGTTAAAGCTGGTGTTGTGATTTCATTCTGGACACGGCTGCTGTTTTTGCTGTTCGATTGGCTCGTCAAAAGGGTAGAGATTCTTCTGCATTTTGATTTTTTGGAATCAGCTGTCTCTTCTTCTTTCCAGCTTAGATGGATACTTGTCGGTAGCATGTTTGGGCTATTTGAAGTTCTGTACTTTGGTGACAAATATTCCTTATTTATATTATTATTTTGGTGATAAATATTCGCTATTAAATATTCTCTACCCTTTCTACGACCCAATCGAACAAAACAGCAAGTTGATCCAATGGTGAATTCTTGATTCTCCTCTCTCCGTTCTCCCTGATTGGTCAACAGAATGCGGGTGTTTAATGTTCATTAACACATATAGCAGGTTGTGGACGAGCTTCCAAATTAGGATTTTTGTCAGAAGCGAGAATGGAGGAGCAAAAATGGTGTTTAGTACGAGAATTGAGCATTCAGAACGTAGAATTCAGACTAAAAATGAAACAAATGTATCAGAAAATGTTTGTTCTACATTTTTAATGAAGTTCAGTACAACACTATTCAGAATTAGGTGCATCTTCTATTTCTTTTTAATATAGCAACCCTGAATAGCTTCCATTTCTGGGTTCTAGTGTGAACAGTTTGGTGCCAAATTCTGCACACATAAAAAACAGTGTGACCAAGCTCTTAGATGATGATGTCTCTTTGGTCTCATACCAATGGTGCCGGTCGTACCTGGTTTTGAGATGTCTAACAATCATACAGTAATTTGCAACCTTTGGTCACAATTCATGGACTCTGTCAGTGCTCCAATGTCAGGGTATACCCCAGTACATGAAGACAGTGCCATGGAGCAAGGAACATAGTGCTGTGGAGCAAGGGGACACTATTCCCAGGGACAGTACCCATTTACAGACTTGTTAAGAGTACTGTGTTTAGATAGCTTACTGAAAATGTCCTAGATATGGAGGTTACTGCTTTACATGGAGTCACACTTGTTAAAAGGTTTTGAGAATTGAGTGTGCAAGAAGCCTTTCGCAAGAAGTGGGCTCAGTTGATTAGTGGAGGAAAGACAGTGCTCATATCAGAGATAAAAACCTTTACTCCCATACCCTTCTGTAGCAGAGTGTAAAGCTTGAGAATAAGTTGCATGTAGGCTATCGTTTTGTGACTAATTTAAAAGTGACAATACTAAACAATAGTTTTTTTTTCGTGTCTAGGTGATGTCGGAAATTATTACTATGGCCAGGGACACCCAATGAAGCCACACAGGATACGCATGACTCATAATCTTCTGTTAAATTATGGATTGTACAGGAAAATGGAAATATATGTGAGTAGTTGGTCCTTAGTTTGATTTCTTTTTTATTTATGTCAAAATCTAGCCAACTGGGGCTTCTACAAATATCTAGGTTTGTAGCCGACAAACTATACCAGTTTGCCTTGATGCCAGAAATTTTGTCACATTATGCATCTCCAGAAATCCTTATTTTTGTCAGTAGGTATAACTGCTAAGTAATCCCTCATAGGGTTTTCTATTAGTAAGCTACATAGTTGGTGCTGATCCCTTTTTAATCTTCTGTATGTTTTAGCGTCCCCATAAAGCAACTGCAGATGAAATGACAAAATTCCACAGTGATGATTATATCCGTTTCCTAAGAAGCATCCGACCTGACAACATGGGTGAATACAACAAGCAGATGCAAAGATGTAAGTAGCCTAACCTTCTGGTCTTATATCAGGTCCTGTATCCTGATTAACCCATTGTTGTCTCACTAACCTATGTCAGCCTTCGCCTTTAGTGTTTTGAATGCTTCTTCAAAATACCTTTTTGCCAAATTATCTATTGACTGTAAGCCGTTTTCTTGAGAAACTTTGTTGCTCCATTAATTTTCAAACAAAACTTGAGGGCTTTAAGCTTTAAGCTTTTTTGGTAAAACTTTCCAATTTACTTGAACCTCTTTGATATTTTCTGTATTATATATAACAAAATTAGATTAAGAATTTTTGTTAAAATGGATAAGATCCAGATACGATTAAACCTACCAGCTAGCCTATTATTGTTGAGGGACACACCTAAGCTGGCCAAAACTATGCCCATTGTCTCATTCCCCTAAACTACCATTGAGGGCGAACCATCAAGCTATACCCAATTGACGACCAGCTAGGAAAATCGGACTGAGGTTTACCCCCTCCCGAAAGTACTTGTATAAGTTTTTTTTTTCTGTTATTGAGTCTAGTTTCCCTGCAATGGTCCAGTCTACACTGAATATAATAAAAAACTGTGATAAAAGATAGGAAGAGAATAGCTAATCTGGAGTTGAACTGCTGAATCTTCGTCAACCACATTGTCTTTTTTCCTGCTATTTGTAGGCACTTGGTATCGTAACGTGTTAACTCTGCGCGCATTTACTTTCCGGTTAGGTCCTTGAAGTTTTAAAGCAGATCTGAATGCCTAAAGTAAATTAAATTTACTTAAAATATCGTTATTTTGTCTATTGTTGTCTATTAGTTGCGTCTATTAGATACTCTTAGGTTTTTTGTCGGTGTGTTGGAACGCACCCATAGTGGGGCTACTTGTGATCTATGGCAATTCATATTCACCAGTTGCGCTTGTGATCTGAGCGCGCTTGTGATCTGAGCTACAAATGACGGTTTTGATCTTCTCAATTCCGCTTGTAACAAAAATACTGTTTTAGCCAGCCGTTAATACCTTTTAATACAGATTGGTCATCAGGAGAATCGCGGAGGAGGATGTGACGGAATCACGAAGGCAGCTGCTGTTTTCATGTGTACAAGCATGTTATGAAATAGTGCACCTAATCTTCTATTTTCTTTTTCAGTCAACGTGGGTGAAGATTGTCCAGTTTTTGATGGGTTATACGAATTCTGCCAGCTCTCTGCGGGTGGCTCTGTAGCTGGTGCTGTTAAATTGAATAAGCAGTCCACAGACATTGCAGTTAATTGGGCTGGTGGACTTCATCATGCCAAAAAATCAGAGGCCTCTGGTTTCTGTTATGTGAATGATATTGTGTTGGCAATCCTTGAACTTCTAAAATATCACCAGAGGGTGTTGTACATAGACATTGATATTCATCATGGGGATGGTGTGGAAGAGGCTTTCTATACAACAGACAGAGTGATGACTGTGTCCTTTCACAAATATGGAGAGTACTTCCCTGGCACAGGCGACCTAAGGGTAAGATTTTACTTGTTGTTATATATCTGTAGTCCCAATGTTAAAGCTTGGCAGTGAAATCACCAGTCTCCTTAGTAGCTTGAGTGACTTGCTGTAGGAGGGTGAAATTCTATTGAGCGTTTCCTTTGAATCGCCTTTGCTCTTTCGGTCAAATATTTTTCCTGTCTCTGCAAGGGTCCAGTCAGATATGGAATGCCGCACATACCTGCAGAAATAAAATATTGTTGAAAAAGGATAGAAGAGAAGAGGTGATCTAAGAGTTAAAGTTTCAGCAACCATATTGGTGTTTTTCTGCTATTTTTAGGCGGTATCCCAGCTTCTTTACCGCGCACGTATTTGCTTCGAGATTTGTTCGAACCAATTAGGTTGTTAAAAGTCTTCAAGCACTTCTGAAGGCATAAATTCAATTAAACACATCACTGCTTTGTTTTCAGTGTTTGTCTAAGATATATTTTGCGGTCCCACAAAGAGATGAGGCTCACTTTTAGCAGTTTTAGTTTGGCAAACAAAATTGTTTCCATTACCAACGAAGTTGTTGTGGCTGGCACTGTCTCAAATCTGACAAAAAAAAATTAGAACTTGTTCTTTTTTATTTTGGGGCTTGAAATTTGGTGGCAAACGTATATCATTTAGTTTCACCACTAAAAAGAAGAAGAATATCTTGAAGCAGATTGACTGAACACTGAGGGTGCTTGTAGCTTACTATGGAATAAACTTTTTCCTGAGGCACGACGCTCGTCGGCTTGCGTTAAGAAATACCGACGGAAAAAGGCTTTGTGTGGTGTTTTTGCGCGGCGTTGAAGCCCTGTGGTGCAAATCGTTGGCACTCGAGTCTGTGCAGACTGAAGCCCTTCTCTTGAAGGCGGAAGCATGTTAGACATTTCCGGCCTTAAATAAACATGAATCTTTGGTGCCTACATAGCCTACTAAAGGTTTCCAGCACCCTCGAATCTGAGGTGCAAATCCCATCTTCATACCAAGTTCATTGAAATTAAAGACAGACGGACTAATCTACGGTGTCAGAGGTATTCCTCACTTTTGTTTAGGATCTTAAAGGACCCCTCTTGCTTATTCTGCCTTTTATAATATACCTAGCTTCCTTATTGAATTATAAGCTTTTGAAATCCCTATCTTTCTCCATGGTTTCTTTTTGTGCCTACGAATTTCTAGTGCCTTTTCGGCCTTGCCGAGTTTTGCCCGTTACGCAACGCAAAGTTTGCCAGAATCGTTAACGTCCGCTGACAACTCTTTCACACACAAGGATATGAGAATCTTCTATTTTTGACTAAGTTTATTTGCAGAGTTTTCGTACTTTTTATCCACGGCTCGTTCAGTTTTCAAATGTTTTGCGCCGAGCCGCCGCGTGGGAGAGCAGGAAGGCTGTGCAGAGTCGTCAAGCGCTAACAAGAAAATCACTAAATTCAGATGGAAAGTAATGGTATTTTCGAGAAAGTTTTTTTCTGATCCCTTTCACAGTGGAAAGATCATTTCTAGTAGGAGTTGTGCTTTAAAAGTTACCTTAATCCAGTGGAAATTTACGCAAAAAAATGCCGAAGTATAGAGACAAATTATGGTAGCATTCCAACCTTAATATTTCGGTGGCGCAACGTCTAGAATCGGCGCACCATCGCTTATCAAAATTTGTGCCACATCCGTCATAATAATTTTCTGCACGATTTAGTTGAACTAGGCGTCACTGCAACTGGCAACTATTTAGACGCGGGCATTTTAAAAATAATATTTAAAAAGCTGTTTCTCGGGCTGCAGTCTTTACTAGGTCTCCCAAGTAGTCGTTACCAGGTCGGCCTACTTGCAAATATTGCAGAATAAAAGACATAAAACAGTGTTTCCGCGCGGCACGGTTAGAAATGTGTGTGAAACAAATATGCCGCGAATAGATTAACCATAAAAGACATTTTCTAGGAAATTTAATTATTGTGAATGAATGTGTGATCCGTCTCGACCAAAACTTGATGAGTGGTACGAGCATATGCCCTAAATGTTCGATTATATGCCAGAGCATCCGTCTGCGGTGGGGTGGGGGGAGGGGTCAGGAAATTCTTTGACGAGCTCAGTCACTTTCTTGTACAGGCTTCAGGTAACAAGTTCCATTATTATGAGCTTGTAGCTCTCTTTGGAAGTCCTTTCGTTCAACCTTTAAAGGCCTTTTATATTATCATCCCTTATGGAATATTAATCTTCTGAAATCCCCACCTTTCGCCATTGTAACTTTTTGAACCTAACACTTTCTAGCGCTTCTTTTGCCGAGCCAACTTTTGTCAGTCACGCAAGGCAAACTTTGCCCAAAGCTTCAGAGCTTGGACACCCTGTGCTCAAAAAGTCGCCTATTCCAAAAACAATTGAAAATCTCTAGGGGACGTGAGATTTGATGGCCTTTGTGGCATCTTGGGGATAATGTGCAGACTGCGATTACGAGTCAATTAGGGATCCTGTAACATAATTGTACAAGACGTTTTGCTCTAATTGATCTCCTGAATTTAAAACGACAACATTCAGAATTAGTTGTATCTTGTTCTTTTTCATTTTTCTACTTTAGCAACCCATAAAGCCAGGAACTGAGCCAAGTGTGACCTTTCATGTATTGAACATGAGAATCTTCGAAGTGTTCATTTTGGAAGACATGGTCATCGCATCGGGTCTATCTTCTTTTGGGTTATTTTGTTTTACTTGAAATTTCTCACTTTTTCCAGAATTCAGAAATTGTAGAGCCACTGGGTCCAACCAATTCTTGGTCCAACTTTGTCGTCGGTCCCTTTCGGCCTTTCTTTTGGGTAGTGCCGATTACCACTGTAATCGACTGTAGTGGTAGATTTTCTTCTCCAGGATGACGTTGACTAGGGCTTTGTAGATTTGGTACTCGGTCTTCTTCGGGAATATAGTTGAGGTGATTGTGCTGATGGAGCTGAGGATTTTGAGTTCGTTGCATAAGAACTAGAACATAGAAGAACCATAGCGCGTTCAGTTTTCAAATATTTCGCGTCCAGCCGCCTCGTCGGAGAACGGGAAGGCGAGAAGGGTTTACAAGCGCTAACAAGAAAATGGCTAATTCCACTTGGAATGTAATGGTATTTTCGAGAGAGGATATTTCTGAGAAAAATAATATTTCTGAGCCTCTTCATCGTGGAAAGATCAGTTGTGTTTTAAAATCTTACTCTTCGAGTGTTCTTTGTGATTTACGGCTATTTCTAGATCCCAATACTTATTGCGGTAATTGTGAAGTTCGAGCGGAAGCTTTTTGAGTGCCCGGGATGGCTCTTTTTGTTGTAGGCACTACGGTTGGATCCGTAGCCTATAGGCGTATTCTCGCCGTTCCCCGAGGACTCCTCGGGGAATCGAAGGGAACGACGAGAATAGAGGGAGTCACTCCACGCGGACTCCGCGTAAAGAAACAGCGAGAACACGGGGAATGCTTCCAAAATGGATTTTGTTAGAAAATAAAATATGCAGTTGACGAAAGTAGTCTGGATCCACTTCATTTTAGGTTTTGCTTATTCTGACTGTTCTTATTTAATTTTGGATTGCATCAACACCAGCAAAAATTGATTCCCGTCCGAATCTGAAAGGGAGTCCTCTTTGATGATGGTGATGATAATCGGAGCATTCCCCGCCCGTGGGGACTCGCGAGAATGGTCAGTGGAGTTATACGAGGAATACGGGGAGTCAGTGGAATACGTGGAGTCAGTGGAGTCCTCGGGGAACGGCGAGAATACGCCTTATACTAAAGTTTTCTGTTTTAGGATATTGGTGCCGGCAAAGGCAAATACTACGCCGTGAATTTCCCCTTACGAGATGGTATCGATGATGATAGCTACGAACAGATCTTTGTCCCCATCATGAGCAAAGTGATGGAAACCTACCAGCCAAGCGCGGTCGTTTTACAGTGTGGCGCCGACAGCCTAAGTGGAGACAGACTAGGATGCTTCAATCTCACTCTCAAAGGTATTCTTTGCTTAATGCTCATCTATGCAGCAGGATTTTGTGAAATAATTCTTCGGCAGAGGATTACTACGCTGCTGTTTTCTCTTATGTGACTACTATCGGATTCCAAATCGTTGAGTGATCACCTGTAACTTCGTGATGTTTGTATGTCTGTCTAATGTCGAACGTTTGAGGGCTTGAGTCGTATCTTAAACTTGGTGTTAGATCCTCTGGGTCACGATAAAGATCAGAGTCGTAGATCGGCCTCAGCCCCATATGTAGGGGTGGGGGAGGGGTTTACAAGTAAAGGCGTACAAAATATAATTGGTCGTAAAATACTACTTTTAAGCTAATCGAATTATTGCTTCAGATAATGAGGTAGGCTGAATCAGTGCTGAATCCCCCTATCTGCTCCGCTTTCCTACCAGATGGATAATTGGACCAGAATCTTGCTAGTTTGAAATAAATGAACAAAATTGGATCCAGAGAAAACCAAAGAGGATTAAGAAATCCAGTAATCTTTCCTATTATTGGAGGATAACGGTCTAATCCAGTCTGGCTTTTCAGGTCACGGTAAATGTGTCGAGTTTTTCAAGAAGTTCAACCTCCCCCTTTTGCTTCTTGGAGGGGGTGGGTACACCATCCGTAACGTTGCCAGGTGCTGGACGTATGAAACAGCAGTAGCACTAAATTGCGATGTTGCGAATGAACTGCCATACAACGACTATTTTGAATACTTCGGCCCCGACTTTAAATTGCATATCAGTCCGTCAAATATGGCAAATCAGAACACAACTGAGTACCTGGATAAAATCAAGTAAGAGTTTTGTTTCTTCCTTTCGTACTGAAAGCTACGTTCATAGCTATTTTTCAATATCCTTAGCACAAACGACTAGGCTCCCAGGCTGCTCTCTCTATAGGCGTATTCTCGCCGTTCCCCGAGGACTCCTCGGGGAATCGAAGGGAACGACGAGAATAGAGGGAGTCACTCCACGCGGACTCCGCGTACAGAAACAGCGAGAACACGGGGAATGCTTCCAAAATGGATTTTGTTAGAAAATAAAATATGCAGTTGACGAAAGTAGTCTGGATCCACTTCATTTTAGGTTTTGCTTATCCATCAACACCAGCAAAAATTGATTCCCGTCCGAATCTGAAAGGGAGTCCTTTTTGATGATGGTGATGATAATCGGAGCATTCCCCGCCCGTGGAGACTGGCGAGAATACGGGGAGTCAGCCCCTGGGACAAACAAAAACACGGGGACTCGTCAAGTGGAGTCCTCGGGGAACGGCGAGAATACGCCTTATCTATAGAAGAGGGTAATTCTACCTCGCTTTTCGGCGCCCCTCACAGATGGGGCGTCCGCTCCAGCCTGCCCCTCCCTATGGAACTGCCATTTACTTCTCTAAGGGTTGCCATACACTCAGACTTCCTGGTTTGTCTCTGAAGAGGCAGTGAAAGCTCGCTAAAGAGCCTACTGGACCAGTAACGGTTAAGAAGCCTGTGTATTAAAGGTTAACTTCCGACATCGAGGCTGATGTCGGAAGAACACTGAGACGGCCATTGAAAATAACCTATCTTGAGCCAAAGGCGAGGTTGATATTGTAAATGGCCGTCGAGGTTGTTTTTCCGATGTGAATCAGACCGTGGTATGTTAACTATTATAACTTTTCCAAACAGAATGTTTTTTATAGTTTCGACTTACTCTTCTTTTGTTGTGCATTTTTGCAACTGGGGTAGGGAAATTATCTTGGTGAAGTAGCAACCCAAGTCTACTGTAGACCCACTGACTACTGTTGTGACCCTGGCACTTTTACATTTTTGGCGATGCTCACGCCTCTAGCGGTGGTCGGTTAGAACCAGTTCAAACCAGCTTTGCCACTGGTAGACAACTTCTTCTATTTGTCATAGATGATTGCGTCTCCAACAAAGTGAGCCGGAACTGTGCGACCGTCTCCTTACCACTCTTACCAGTAAATACAGTAATGAAGAAAAAAGTTGAGGCTTGTAATTATGAACATGATAAAGCGAGATTTCTCGGTACTAAGTGGTAAAAAGTACCCAGATTGGTAGGCGCCAGAATATCGCTGTTTTTTGCTGCCGTGTTAGTCACAGGTTGCGTCAGAGAAAAGTGGCAACACTTAACAAATCCACGTGTTGGCTCTTGAGAATTTGAGAAAAAAAGACGGTGATCGATGTTGAATAACTAGCTTTTGGAAGGGAAGAGATAGTAAGATGTTGTTTCAGTTGACAAGTTGTATTTTCTAGTGGAAATTGGAGTGTGGCAAGGTATGTTCCAGGTCGATTGCCCAAGAAAGTGAGACTTTCTTTCATTTATCTTTTTCCCATAACGTTTCTTGAATTTTTTTGTACTGACATAGCCTTTTTTTTATTTGTTGGAGGTCAGCTTCTACTATTCGGTATTTGCGGAAAAGTGCTCGGTGAACATCTGCGGAGGTATGGTAGGGCTTCGTATCAACCTCCACAAAAGTATTTGTCATAATGTAACATCCTGTGGGTACCGGATTATTTTCATTGTATTTGCCTTAGGTTTTCGTGCTTGTCGCTAATGAAGAATGTTTGGCTACCTTAATATAATCATAATGTTACAATGTCTAACCCATTGTCTTCTACAGGACAAGGTTGTTCGAGAACCTGAGAATGCTTCCCTGCGCACCTGGAGTTCAAATGCAAGGTAAGGCTTTCGTCCTGTCTGGTAGAAGAAGTAGGATACGTAGGTTAAATTCCAGGTTGTTGGATGGTCTGATGCAGAATGACCAAGGATTGATCAGCCTCTTGTATGCTAGCCAAGATTATAATCTTTCGCCAGACTGGCTACTGGCGCGTCCTCGCTCAGGAGGGATGTAGCTAGTCAATATGGAATTTCTTTTTCCGGATCAAAGAGTATGTATGTATGTATTATGTTTTCCTGTAGAACACGCTAGGTTTTTATCCTTGGTACTGCTCTGAATCAAAATCTGATTTTACGCTGCTTAAGCATTGCCTTCGCGACTCGGTGGGTTTGTAATGAAGTCTGGATGTCTGACGCGGTACGAAAAAGAACATACGACTCCTGTGTCGAAGATCATCCCAGTCTTCCTTATCTCAGTGCATCCTTGCTCCGACTAAGTGAATCTGAACCCGAATTCGCGCCATCACTGCGCCCGAAACCTCAGATTCTCGTATCTCTGCAATTTCCAGTACACAAACAACTGTGTGCAAAGAAGATAGTATTGTCTCGGGTATAGGCACCCAACTCAGTATTGACGACGATCGCGGGTTTTCCGCTCAGCGGAGTGTCCGAGAGTCAGTAGCTCTCATTGCCATGGTATCCCTTCCTGGTAGCATGTACCCTGGTGTTCCTGGTGGCCTAACCGACGCAGTTCGTTTAAACATACAAAAAATGAACAAAACAGATAGCAACCCTATAAACTCCGTGGCCCGTTACATAGGGATGAATACCAAAAAAAAAAAAAATAAACATGCCTCGAACATAAAAAAATACCAAGTGAAAAAATTTGAAACCAAGTGAATAAATTTTCAGGCTCATTGTGAAACATGAATATATGGAATTTTTTGAATTGGTTTATAGTCGTCACAAGCCTGCTTTCCGCTTATACGTGTGAACTTCAAGGTCCGTAACTAATTTACCTTCCCCCTTAGCCATCCCTGAAGACGCAGTCAACGATCAGTCTGACGACGAAGACAAGCAGAATCCAGACGAAAGGATATCCATCCGAGCGTCGGACAAGCGAGTTCAACCAGAAAACGAATTTTCAGATTCCGAAGATGAAGGAGAAGGTGGCAGGAAAGACCAAAGGTATGAGTCCTTCCTTTAACATTTAAGGTTGGCTGCTACGGATAGCTGTGCCTCAAGAAGGAAGGCCACTAGATTTAAGCTTCTTGATATCGGGTCAAGTTGGGTGGGTTCTCCGTCCGTATTGTCGGGATCTTTTCCCAGGTGGTTATTTTGGTTGTATATTCCAGGACTTGAACCCGCGGGTTTCAGACCAGTGGTGCCGGTGAGGCCAGTCTTGAGGGATTAACTTATAAAAACCCATGCAAGTTCCACATCGTTTCACGCGGTGACACAGCGGCGACCGGAATGACCGCTGCGTAGGGTGATTAGAACTTGAAAAAGAAAACTAATGGCTTTTAGAAAACAAGAAAAAAAAAATCGTGCAATCACTTATATGCAGGGAAAGAGAGCTTGATTAAAATCTCATCCGGTCTCGATGGCTGTGCCGGGCGTCTCTCCTCTCCAGCGCGTGAACGTTCTGCCTGCACTGCTCTCCGTTCTGAGCCGGTCTAAGAAGATGAAAGAGACGATGCTCGGAAAAGTTGCATTCCCTTGGGTTCTTACTATAACAAGACCAAAGGTTTCGATGGGATCCCAAAAATTCAACATTTGATCCAGACAATTGGGTCTTGTCTTCGCCAGATCCAGTCTTCGCCAGACTCCTTGAACATTTTTACTATTAAATTTTAAAAACAGGTTAATTATCTGAGAAAAACAAGTTCAGGTATTGAATCAGCATGTGTGTTTACCCCTATAAGCCATCTCTGTTTTGACGAAAACTTCCTGCCACTTCTGCCAATTTCCCGGTTTCGGCCGAATTCCGGAACTACTTTTCCGGCGAAAAAAGGAAGTGAACTCAGCGTATCTCCTTTCCCCAATATTGAACAGCTAATCAACTTCAAATAAAAATTCAACTTATAACAAATTTTCCGTCTCCAGCCGGATTCCCGTCGAACTATATGTTCGGTTAAAAAATGATTGTCATAAACGGATTCACCATCTCTTTACCCCTAATTGAATATCTAATCAACTACCAATAAAACTCTAACTTTTAACAATTTTCGGTTTTGGCCGGATTCTGGGCGAACTACTTGTCTGGGTAGAAGATTGTTTTCACATAAGTGTTCAGCATGTCTTCTTACCCCCAAATCGAACATCTAATCAACTCCAAATAAAACTTTTACTTTTAACAAATATTCCGGTTTTGGCCGGAATCCAATTTACCCCTTAATCTAAAACCCCTCCACCACCCCTAAATGTAGGGCTAAATAGCCCATCTACGAACTTGACCCAAATGCCAAATGAACCAAAATTGGTTCAATTGAACCAATTGACCCTTGAACCAAAGAAACCTCACACCAAGTTTCATCAAAATATCTCATTCCCTTCGAGAGTTACAGTGCGCACAGACGGACGGACGGATAGACGGACAACTTTTGCGATGTCATAGGTATCCCTTCACTTACGTTTTGGGATCCCAAAAACCACCTTCACGGACCTGCTCTCATTTTGTTTTTCAGCTCCACTGTTAAAGCACACCTCGCACTATTTACTGTTTACGTTCCGGTATCCAGAAGTAGTTAAATACTGTAAAACTAGGCTCAGCTTTTAACAAACTATGCAACAAATTATGTTTTAAGCTTTTTGCCAGGCCCATTGACTTCTAGAAAGAACACAGACAAATTCAGATAACCGGTTTTACGCATCATGATGCCCGAACGCTCGTTGAGAGCATGATGGCCGATACGCGTGGAAAATAGTGAAACACGGCACGTGAGAAAATCAGTGAGGTGTCATTGGGGGGTAAGAATGTAACAGATGAAATTCCTGTCTCCGGGTTATGAATTAATGAATGTAACTATGGAGCTAGGCTACGTTGGCATTGTTGGTACGACGGGTAAGTGCAGCGAATAGTGTAGGTAGTGAAAGGTAAATCGTTGTGGTTCCCTAGTATACGTTGAACTAGAAGGTCAACTTTGTTGGTTGATGTAAGGCAGTCAAGGGTAACTTTCTCCAGGAGATATGTTAAATGATAATCCCGAATCCGGGGGGTTTGAACCTGTCACATGCCCATTCAAAATGGTATTTTCTTTAGATCTCACAAGAAGAAGAAAAACAAGGCAGAGATGCTCGACACCGAAGAAGCTCCTGTGAATAATAAGACTAACGACATGGAAGTCAAAATGGACACGTCAGAGGATCCCCCTAAAGTGTAGTTTATTGAAGTGCTCGTATTTGTCGTCGCGCTACTGTGGCAGTCGAGGCGTTTGTTCATTTCACAGGGCAGATGATTTTTTTTACGATCGTTGGGGGAGGGTTTATTGGGAAATCTCTGAATGTTAAATGGAAGAATTAGCTTGGCATGGGGACAACTGCGAGACTCGTAGAGTAATTAGTATATTTGGAATACAAGAGTACTTGTAGGAAGAAACTTCCCAAAGACAGTATACCCTCGAGGGAGGCTCAGTCCGCTGCTTTGGATACTGGTGTCTTTTTTCTTCTCGTGAACTTTTACAGAATTTTCGCCATTTTTTTTTCTGGAAACGATTCTCGGCCGAACCGTCACCGTTACCTAAATTTGCTGGTGTTTTATTTGTACTTGAATTTTTGTACTCAAAAAGAGATAATACATTTCATAGAAAATCCAACTTGGCGTAAGCCTGCGTCGCCTTGCCGGGATCATCTTTTCCTCTGTGTGGCGGTATATGTGTTCAGATGCTCAAGTCGTTCGAGTTTGGGGTAGAAGTTCACGAATTCGTCGTCCGTATGCTTAGCCAGGACTTGGAGAGTAGCAGACCAGCAAATCAAGAGTAGCGTGTGAGCGTGTTCCACCCTTCTACAAATAGTAACTATTAGTTACTATTTCCGTTCCAACCTCTCCAAAAGTTACTACGCTGACCGTTCCAACCTTCTCGAAATAGTAACTATGCTTACCACGCCCGGGATCGTAGTAACTACGGATCTCTGTAACGTGATTGAATTAGCCCGTGGAATGATATTCTGCTGGAAAATAGAAAAATCGTTCCAGCCTTGACGGCAAAAAGCCAGAATTCGTGACGTCATGCGTAGTAACTACGGTAATTAGGATGGAACACGCTCTATATATACATACCCCATCTTGACGTTCATGCACATACAGTCCCATTTTCGCAGGCGGATGTGAACTTCCTTCTTTGCTTTGAAATTTTGACGCATCGCTTGCAGAACGCGAATGTCGCATGTGTATTTTCGGATACGAAATCTTATCGCACTGTGTGCATGTACCTTTATGACCAAGTCTAATAGAAGTTTCTGTACCCGGGCAGGTCGTCAAGGAGAAGTGCCGGTAGCCTTTACCCTCTAGAGTATTTTTTTTATTAACTTATATTGATTAAAATATAAAATTGAGTGAAAGTTTGACTTCTAGAATAAGGTACAATGTGGAATTGCTGCCAGACGCTCTAGAGAAAGAACGTATCACCCGTTAGATCTTGGTATAAGTTATCTGAAGGGGGAGTAAGCGATTAGGCTTTCGGTCCATACCGAGTTGTGGATTAGCCACGTGGATAAGTCAGTGAGCACTGAAGTCGGAAGCCAGATCTTGATGAAGTTTAAGTAGAGCACACATAGAGGAAGAGGCATTTTAAACAGTTTTAAATACGGCCAAGCATAAGAGACAAACATAAAAGAAATTGAAAGTAGCCAAACAAACCTGGTAGAACGACGTACACTAAGAAGTAACGTGTCGTTATTTACTTTTCACTAGCGCATCTAGCGGCAAAAACCTAAGCCAGAAAGAATTTTATGAAGGGCGTATACTCTATAGCCGCGTTTTTTTGTAAACAACCCGTTCTCTATCCCATTCTCCTATAAGCGGTTTTTTAGCAGAACGGAGAACGAGTTGTACCTCATTCTGTATTCCGTTCTGCTGGATGATCAACGGAATACCGTTCTGCTATATATCGGGAACAGGTCCTTCAGCAAAATGGATAAAAGCATTTTTTTACGAAATTAATGAAGAAGAAAAACGGTGTCATGGAATGGACCTTCTTATTTTCAATGACGCAGGAAAAAAAAAAAAATCCAAAATGTGTGAGCAATGCTAACAACGGAGTGAACTTGTGAAACCTTCGACATGAGTGAACAGGACATGTAGTCTTGAAGAGTACATACTACAATGTTAGAATAGAGATGGTGGCATCTAGGAAAGAAAGAGGGGAGATAGGGGGAAGAAAAGGGAGATGCTTGTAGAAAAGCAACAGTCGAAAATATAAAACAGAAGAGGAAAGTGGGAAAGAAGGATGAAATATACATTAAAATAAGAATAAAAATCCGTCCTCTTCTACAGGTTTACGAATCAGAATAGCCTTTGCTGCAACCCACATTATAAGGTTTGAAGACAAGCTGACCATTCATTACGAACGAAAATCACGGTTTTCTAACCCACATTAAACATAGATCTAACACAAATTCCTACCGTTTTACAAGATAAACAAACTGTGGGTGAATGGGAAAGGCACTGCGTGTTTGCCGACCCTTAGGCCCCTAAGGGGGCCCTGAGCCTGAGCTATCCAGGAAAACTCGACGCCATGCTACAATTTAGTATAGTGAAGCAACGCAAATCAGCTGTCAGCTATGATGTTGTCTAAATAAACCTATCTCTCTCTAAGATCACGTCTCTCCCCAGGTTCACACGAGACGAATGACCCCAGGCTCATCATACGCTCCTTGAAGATATTCAATACTCGAACAAGCCCCTCAGTTTAAAATTGGTGCAATAGGCGTTTTTTGTAACAATCTCAACGGAGAACGAGTTTGAAACTCATACAAGAGAGTAGAAGAGAAACTTCACAAAACAGCCCGCCATCCAAAAATGCGGTTCGGACCTAGAATTAGGATTTCCCTAGAGCCAGAAAATTTCCGACATCACCTCCAAGCCATCACCAGCCTTCCAACTTTCAACCCAAGAAATCCACTCGCTATGGGCGAGACGTGCCCAAGATTTCCGGAACTCCCCTTCTAACTCCGCCCACCGTGGCTGAATACGACTCAAAAGCATAAATGTCGCAACTCTGACTTATCCTCTCCCTGTCCGTCAAGTTTGACTGGAATCGGAGCAGAGCCTATCTGCAAATATTCGAGTTCCGCTCCCCCTCCCTCACCTTTTCCGGATCCTGTCCGGACGCCAAATAACAAATCAAGGTCGCATTAACTCAGCACTGTTCAACTTGCACGTTATTTTGTCCATCCGTTTGGTTTTTGTGCATGTCAAAAGCTTTTCACAACCCCCATAATGGTCGGATAGAGCAAACCCATATTTTCAAGTCAGTCTGTTCGGGTCCTTGATACGTCTTCTAAGTTTCGTCCTAGAACGTCAGGAAGCTCCGAACTTACGGGATCGCCAGAATTAAGTCCCCCAACTCTCCAATCGTGTCTGAATCTGGTCCGGTTTTGTCGACGATGTATCTAGGAGTTGCGCTTGTTCTTCCACCAAGTTTCATTCCGATCCCTCCACTCTAAGTGTTTCCCAAGATTTCCGGTTCTCCCCTCAGGCTCCCGCCAAAGTCACCGGATCCGATCTGGATTTGAATTGGGTCGTCTGAGACTTGGCGTCTTTCGAAATATCAAGTTTCATTAACATCTCATCACCCGTTGGAAAGTTATAAATACCTCAAGATTTCGGATTCCCCCTTCCACATTCCTCCCCGGACCTGACATGGAACACCTGAGACGATAGCTCCTTTCCACTTGCCAAGTTTCATTCAAATCCGAGCACCCGTTCAAAAACTAGATTGCGTATTCCCAATTCTTCCACTCCTCCCACGATGGTCGGATCGAGGAATCGACTATTCTCAAGTCAATCTATTCGGGGCCCTGACACGCCTACCAAGTTTCATCATCCTAGCACATTAGGTAGAAAGCGTTTCCAAAGATTTCCGGTTCTCCCCTCGGACTCCTCCCAATGTCACCGGATTCGGTCCGGATTTAAAATGCCTCTGAGGCACCAGGTCTTTCTAAATATCAAGTTTCATTTGAATCCGATCACCCGTTCAATAGCTGAGCTTGCCACTAGATTCCGCATTCCCCATCCCTACAATCCCCCACGACGGTCAGATCGGGGAAACGACATTCTCAAGTCAACCTGTTCGGGCACCTGACAAGCCTGCCAAGTTTCATCGTCCTAGCAAATTAGGAAGTACCGAGCTCGTGGGATCACTAGAAACTCGGATCCCCCCATCCAACTCCCCCACAGTGACCGGATCCGTTCCGGTTAAGTCATTCACGTATGTACGACTTGTGCTTGTTCTTCCTACCAAGTTTCATCTCGACCCCTCCACTTTAAGGGTTTCCCAAGATTTCCGGTTCCCCCCTCCGACACCCCCAATATCACCGGATCCGGTCTGGATTTAAAATGGTCTTTCTATATAATAAGTTTTATTAAGATCAGATCACCTGTTCGCAAGTTAAAAATACCTCACTTTCCGGACCCCCCCCCCCCCAGATGGTCGGATCGGGGAAACGAATATTCTCAAGTCAACCTGTTCGGGTCCCTTACGCGCCTGCCAAGATTCGTCGTCCTAGCACACCAGGAACTACCGAACTCGCGGGATCACTTGAAATTCGGCCCTCCCTCCAACTCTCCAACAGTGAACGGATCCGGTCCGGTTATGTCAATCACGAATCTAGGGCTTGTGCTTGTTCTTTCCACCAAGTTTCATCCCGATCTCTCCACTCTAAGCGTTTCCAAAGATTTCCGGTCCCCCCCCAATGTCACCGGATCCGGTCCGGATTTAAACTGGGATGTCTGAGACACGAGGTCTTTCTATAAATCAAGTTTCATTAAGATCCGATCACCCGTTCGTAAGTTAAAAATACCTTATTTTTCCGGATTCTCCCTCCCTCTAGACCCCCTCTCAGATGGTCGGATCGGGGAAACGACTATTCTCAAGTCAATCTGACTATTCTCAAGTCAATTTTCATCGTCCTAGTACATCAGGAAGCACCAAACTCGCGGGATCCCTAGAAACACAGACCCCCCCCCCCCAACATCCCCAAAGTGAGCGGATTCGTTCCGGTTAAGTCAATCATGAAGCTAGGACTTTTGCTTGTTCTTTCCACCAAGTTTCATCCCGATCTATCCACTCTAAGTGTTTTTCAAGATTTCCGGTTTCCCCCTCCAACTCCCCCCAATGTCACCGGATACGGTCTGGATTTAGAATGGGAAGTCTCAGACAGGAGGTCCTTCCATATAACAAGTTTCATTAAGATCCGATCACCTGTTCGTCAGTTAAAATAACTCATTTTGTGACTATTTCTAATTTAATCTGGTCCGGTCACAGGTATACCTGCCAAGTTTCATCGTCCTAGCTTATCTGGAAGTGCCCGAACTAGCAAAACCGGGACAGACAGGCCGACAGACCGACAGAAATTGCGATCGCGATATGGCACTTGGCCGAAGGGCAAGTTCCATAAAAACGGGCTTATAGGCAGAATGGAGAACGGCGTAAGGAAAACGGAGTTTTACAAAAGCCGCGGCTTATATGACTTAATTCCGAAACAGGCAAGCGAACCTCCGGCAGAACAAGAAACGCCACACAACCAACCCTTAAAATTGATTCAGATTCTGTGCAAACCAATCAACAACGTCTGTTTTCGTGCCGTTTCTGGCTCTTCGCTGGGAACGCGGCGATTCTGTGTCGGCACGAAGAGTTCGTCATCAAGAGTATTACCACAGTCTAATCGATTATTTCGTAGCAGATGTTAATTCGTTTTACGGGGAGAACGCTGAAGAGATCTGTCACGAAAGCCTCTGCAAGTTCTTCGTTCTAGCGTAGCCTTATTGTGCTAATGCCATGGGCTTGCTCTTTCACATTCTCTGACAGACATTCTTCCTATATCGGACACAAGTATTTACATCACAGATTTTGGGGCATGGACGTACGGAAAAAAAAAACTGGACGGATACAGTTGCTAAAAGTACGAACAGGTTGCATATGGACTCGCTTTAGTCTACGAAATAAAATGACAGGCTGAAAAGAAGCTTTGAAAAGCTTGCACATTGTATGTTTCCAGTGCGACAGTTTTTACGTGCCGGCACGCTTCAGTTCACGGAGATTTGAGGGGAAAGGTCTTCCGATAAGCAGGCCATTAGTTGCGTTTGTAGATACCATGGGATCTGATACTACAGTCTAAAGCTGTTTTCACAGTTACCGTGGTATATGATAACAAGGTCAAAAGGTGTTTTGCAGTTACCTTGGTAACTGACAAGGCACTCGATCGTGGTATCTGAAAAATTCATTATCACTAACACAAGGAGTCAAGTTTTTTGTCAAATTGGTGGGTAAGAAGTTATGTCACTAGATGTCAGTGGATTTCAGTATTTATTTTTGGATGATTTCTAAAAGCGCAAATTGTCGTTTTTGCAGAGCAACCGTAGCATTAAATACCACTGCAACAGATCCAGTTACCGTGGTAACAGAAACTATCGTATCTTAAAAAACGCAACTACTGTGCATGCAGTCACTAAGACGAAAGGGTACGCTCTTCGCAATGTTATCATCTACAGAGAACATTGTTTCTGGAATTTCTCTTAGCACCTGAATTTATTTTCCAGACAGAAGTGAGGAAAGATCGAACTTGTCAAATTAAGCGTATACTGTCAGGGCAGGACACCTTTTCCAAAATGTGTAGCCTAAATTCAAATTTTACGAGTGGCTAATCTAGGTAATTTGCCTTACAAGGGCGCTGACTATCGTAGCTATTCGATTAATACGGGAGTTGAAAACATCCATGGCCTGAGGGACTTCTCGAACCTTGTACAAAGTCTGGTTCAATGAAAAGCTTATCCGCCATTTCTTCGGCGGGCGCAAAAATTTGTCGCCCTTTTATCTTGAAATTGAAAAAGAGAAATACGGTCCCGTCTCCTTGGTAAAACCAGCGAGACATCCTAGTCTGCGAGCAGAGCCCGGGATCAGAAAAAGAAAGGGAAGCTCGAACCCAACCCAGAAATCAGGAGAGGCTTTCGAATGCACCGCCTACACAGGAATGGCGAGTGTTGACACCAAGTATTTTACTCATCACGGTCGTTCCGGTTAACAGTGGTGCTAAAAAGAATAATTCTTCTGGCCCTGGACAGTCCGAAAGACAAGTTCCTACGTTGACGCACATCAATATAGTTGGGATTGGTACGCCGTACGATGTTTCCGTTTGATGAACTGATGACTGAATTAAGCTACAGAGCGAATGCACAAGAATAACGGTGACAAAATCCTAGACTCGGTGGTGGCGCTGGTTAGGCTACCGAAAAAATTTACCAATGGAATAGTCCATGTTAAAAAGAACAAATTTATTTTCACCAGAAACAAGAAATTTCTACACTGACTAGAAAACTGTGACTACTCATCAATCGACATCATAGATTCCTGAGACACTGGACGGATATTTTTCATTCTAGGACCTCCTAAGTAACTAATGGGGTTGGTGAAAGTACGACAGTCATCGCTTAGATGAATTGGGTGTATGTCTACGGCAGAAGTGGGTACGGAATGTTGACGTCGGACAACCTTGGGAATCTTCGTTAGAAGCTCGGACGTTTGGTCATCGACGTTCATAGGGTAGGCTGTCTCTCCTGCGAATCAAGATTTGTCTGACTGATACAGTATTATGAGTCTAAAGGAAGGATTCAATGTATGATGCTGCTTAAACCGTTTTTCTATACTGACGCGGGATATGGAGGATGTGACACAAATGCTTCAGAATCGAATATAAAATATCTATAGCCATAGTCCGTTTGGCTTTGCAAATAATCCTAATAGTAGGCTACTGAATTCGATCGAACGCGGGCGCTTAACCAACCATATAAGTGTTGAATATCTATCTGTTGCTATTCCTTTGACGGAAAACTCAATATATAGGCTGGTCCGTCGGCCGTTTAAAAAATAAATGAACCTCGTATCACGCATGCACAGCAGCACGAACGCTAGACGCGTCGAGTGCTTGCGCTAAAAAGTTGGAAACTGCATTGCCGCTGCACAGAGACAACGAGAAGAGGTCAGCTAGTATTAAATAGGGATTGGTTATGAATGTAGCCAAGGGGAAGTCCTGTCTTTTCCGAATTTTACTGCACAAGCTGGGAGAAGCGTCGTTGGAAACCTGACGATTAGAGACGAAAAACGTTAACACTGGGCGCTTACATCAACATATCCCAATCCATTTGGGAGTTATTGAGGTCACACACACACGGACGGCCAAATTTACGATATCTTAGGCATCCATCGCTTTCACCTGCGATCCCAAAACTGAGAGATGCTGGCTAAAGTTTAAAAATTGAACCCTTTTATTTGCAAAAGTACCAAGTACTTTCCAAGAAAATTTGATTCTATAGAAACTGGGTGCATCAAGCTGAATCAAAATATAAGTCAATCTTGTTCAAATACTTAATACTTTCCATTACTGTTTCATTATCCATCTAAGTCTTTGTACTGAGCTAAAACCCGAAAGTTGTATCAAGAACGGATAAAGAGAAAGTATTACTTATTCTTGGTTGTGTCGATTCTGACAGCCGACACCTGGGTGCGGGGCCTGATACCTATTTGGAAAAAGCTGGCGACCATCACCAAACACAAATAGCAACAACTACGAGTCTCGAGCGTCAGACGCGTTAAGCGTTGCAATATTAGTGCAAGAAGCCTGCCAGACACCCACATTAGACAGCGGCACCAAGTGGACAAAAACGCCTGAAAATTCGACCTTCATTTAGTGATGACTGTGATGCATGGGCGCTAGAATTGTCGGGTGTCTGGCATTCGTCATGTTCAACTTGTACTAGTGTCCTAAAATCGTCTTCGTCCTCTTCCAAAATGGGAGGAAACCACTGATGGCCTTCTATGCTAAGGGAGTCGGGTTCCCCATCGAAGTCAGCCTACCAAAAGGTTCTATTAAGCTAATATACACGAGCAGGGGCGTCGCTATGGAGGGGTGGTAACCCCACCGTCCCTCGAAGAAAGGAAAAAGTTAAACTGGGCGCTCGTAGAGCACCCAGTCAAAATAAATAAGTTAAACTGGGCGCTCGCAGAGCGATCTGTCAAAATAAATGAGCTAAGCTGAGCGATCGCAGAACGTCAAACCACAAAAGTTGAGCTAAACAGGGCGCTCACTCTGGAAACTTAAATGGGAGGCTGGCCGTGCGCCCGATAAAATCAGTAAGGCTAGTTCAGGGTCACCATGGAAACTGGGTGGAAATCGGCGGTTCGGGGGCCTCGGGCGTTTGAGACTTAAAGAGTGCATTCTCAGTCACTGTTTCGAGCTTGCAAGGTTGACATAAGGAGGAAGGCTCTAGTCGTTTGGATAAGAACATATGTTTTAGTCATATTTTGTCCATTTCCAGAATAAGAAGAATGATTGTCGGATTTGAGCTTCCAAGATTGACGAAAGGCAGTTCAGATCATGAAGTTCATCCGGCAGCGCGCAGTTTCAACCCAAGTTTTAACACGATCTGCTGTGTACCAATATCTCTTGATTTTAGTAAAATCAGGCTGATTTTGCTTGTGTCCCACATTTCCAAGTATTATCTAGTTGTATGCAAAGATTATTTCTATTTGAGCAGTAAATAATTTGATGATCATCAAGGATTTTCATCCAGAGCGAGGTTCTAAGGAATATCTAATGTCGTGCACTGCAAACACTTCATCTGTTGTCGTCTTTTTCTTAAAAATTCTGAACAAGTGTACTCCGTTTCAAGTTTTTTGTCTTCCGGCAAAGTGCAATATATCGATCACTTTTCCTTCGGTTGGTCTGTCTGTCGGTCGGTCAGTCCGATGATCGCGATACTACGGTAGGGGAGCTCGGGGTTGGATCGGACACGGGGTTGGTCTGGACACCCGCGAAAAAATATTACAAACTGTCGCTAAAATCTGAAAAAAATACATAACATCCACCTTCTGGTAACTAACTTTGTACCAAAGTTTCATGGTAAATGCTTTTCTGGTTTTGATAAAAAGCTGAAAAAATTGGTTTTCTTGAGGTAAAAGTTTTTAGCTCATGGTAGGTTAAAAAGATGTACCGAGAAGATTAGTGGTAACTGGAAGGCGATTAAACGGTAAGATATAGCTTAGTGATCAGGGTTCATAGCCTGCTTAGTGTTTTCGAGATAGATCAGTTAATTTTCCTCTGGTACGCCATTTTGTTATTTTAATCAGGGTGGGGTTGGTTCGGACAGTTTTGAAGGGGTTGGTTCGGCCAGTCTTTGCCTACTGATACCCCATAAAAACCCAAAACTAAGTTGGAAAAAATACAAAAGATATGATCAGAATCCTTATCGTGTTATTTGTTAACAGAATTAATTATCAAAACCGAGAGAAATGCACGCTAAAAAGGGTAAGCCACAACCAAAGAAAATCAGTAAGTAGAATTGTCTACAATAAAGTAAAAGATAAAAAAAAGTTTGTGTGTAATGAATTTAATATTTACGATATTTTCAAAATAATCGCAAATTCGTCCTTGTAAAGTTCAATTTGGAAAAAGGACAAACCAATGTGTTTCTTATGTGGAGAAGGGAGGTTCGTTGAAAAAATCTACGTTGAGGGGCTTGAATATTTCTTTCTGCGCCAGAGTGGGACTAAAATCATCTTTCTGTAGAATCTTTACTGAGAAATTTGGAGTTACCTGCCCCTGGAATTGCTATAAGGTTAACTGAAAGTACGAATGAAGGATTTTCATTTTAATGCAACTTCGGCTACTGAAGCATGTTTTTCTCTAGTTTTGCGTTTACTTTTCAGGTATAATATTATCATTTCCACGTTTTAATATGTTAAAATAAAGTCGATTAAAAATAGTAAATTAACAATAATGTCCGAACCAACCCGGGGCCTGTCTGAATCAACCCCATGGGTACGGGGTTGGTTCGGACAAATTGAAAAACAGAAAAAAAATATTTACTTAAAAACCTGATGTAGAAAAAGATCTGAAAAAATTACCAGCTATTCTCCCAGACATTCTATACGTTTGACAACAAAAACTATGTAATTCCGCCAAGAAATGGCGGCCTTGCAAGAAAAGGAAAATTACTGTCCGGGTCAACCCCGAGCTCCCCTACTTCCAGATGTGCTAGGACGATGAAATTTGGCAGGCGTGTTAGGGACCCAACCAAACTAACTTGGAACCCGATCCAACCACCGTGGGGGAGTGGAGGAAGGCGAAATCTGGAATATTGATGTATGTATAACTTTTGGGCGAGGAATCAGATCCCAATAAAACTTTGATATTTGGAAATACCTCGTGTCTCAGATGTCACACTTCAACTCCGCAACTGATCCGGTGACTTTGGGGGAGTTGGAGGGTGGGGGACAGGAAAACGTGTGACATGGGCGGAGGGGACGGATCGAAATGAAACTTGTGTGCTAGGACGATGAAAGGCATATCAGAGACTCGACCATTTTAACTTAAGAACAGTCGTTTCTCCGATTTGATCATCTTGGGGGAAGCGGAGGGAGGGGAATACGGAATCTTGAGGGATGTCCAACTTTTGACGGGGGATCGCCGATCGGATCTTAATGAGACTTGATATTTCCCATTTCAAGTACGGATCGGATCGGATCAATGTAGGGAGAGGGGGGGGGGGCGAAATTTTGTGACACACTTAGAGTGGAGTGACTGGGATGAAACTTGATGGGAAGAACAAGCATAAGCCCTAGATAGTCAGAACCGGACGAGATTCGGGCACTGTGGGGGGAGTTGCAGGGGGGGGGGGGGTCTCGAATTCCGGTGATAGCTATTTAAGGTACTTCCAGATGTGCTAGGACGATCGAACTTGGCTTGAACGTTAGAAACTTGGCACGACTGGCTTAGAAATTTCAATTCCCAGATCCGAGCATCCTTTAAAGGGCTTAAAGTATCATCTTAACTGCAAAGTACAAAAATACTTTAGCAAAATATACATTTTCATGATCCATGAGCCTATGCTCACTTTGCCTCAAGGGGTTTGCTTAGAAAATAATCTACGAAGTGCAAATCTCAAACGCCAAGTGAAAATAAGACTTGACCAAGCGATACATTTCATGATCCCTGAGGGCCCATATGATCTTTGTGCCACAAACATTTTGCTTAAAAATGAATATCTAGCACCCGTAAAGATGCGCAATCTTAACTGAAAAGTAAAGAAAAAAATACTTTTGACCAAACCATGTATGTCCATGATCCTAAAGGGCCCAAGGCAATTATTGCCTCAACAGTTTTGATTACAGATGAATTTCTAGCGCCAACCCCACAACAAACAATGATCACAACAAACCCACGCAAATTCCTACTTGCATCCCCTACCCAGCCTTGCAAGTTATGAGCTTCTAGCTCTTATTTTTTTTATGAGATCAGTATTTTTTAGGTAAGGGTCGAACTGAAGAACATCCAGCAAAATGTCTCACACTGCTTGTCGTGAACAAGTCATAAGGGATTGCACAAAATTTCGCCTGCGGCGCCTTTCGTAGTACGCTCTATTTACTGGAAGGGCGAGTAATTTCATTCCAGATATTAGGCCAGGAATTTGAGGATTGGGCCGCATTAAAAGCTAGATTCGTTGGGGGGGGGGGAAGTAGTTAATTCGAAATCATTTCAAAAATTTCGCCCGTGGCGATCATTTTCATTCTGTACGCTATACAGTCGTTAGAAACTGCTGCAGCGGCCTGCAGCAGAAGCGAATTCCTTTTTTTATGACCTTAACCTTACAAATACTAGCTTTAATGTTTCTTTAAGTTCGTACAATTTCACGTTTGTTTCTAACTGGTATGACTCTTGAGCGTTGCCGGACATCCGCCACAAAATATAAAACTAAAACATATACGACAAAATACGAGTAGATACCCAAACCCTTCAAACCGCCCCTGAGCTCGGAGATACGACTACTTCAACGCTTGCAATCGTCACGAATATTAAGAAAACCTGAAATGAACGGCAGAATGCTGGCAGGCCAGGCACCCCCCCCCCCCCCCACCTTCGAGTTTTTGGCTAGCGACGCCCCTGTACACGAGGGCGCTATTAAGGTCGTCGCCAGAAAAACAATCTTCGCATTTCGTTTCGGGATTCCACATCTTTTCTAGTGTAGTATAGATAGCAGCAACTGCTTAGGATGTAATTTGTAAACGAGGAGGTAATCTGTACCATATCAGAATTGGCTCATATTTTATTTTCCTGTAGACCTAGAAATGTTCAATTTCCCCTAAAACTAAGGGCGGGAGATTGGTAGGTGGGTAGGTGGGCGGGGGTTACCTCCTCGTTTACAAATTAACGTGAGTTAATTCCCTTGACTGAAAATCGAGTACGCCTAATGTCAAACGGATCAACTTGATGTGTGGTTTTGAGGGCAAACGCGTCGCTCGAGATGGTCACAAAGAAAGCCTCTAACAGTGTACACGGATAACGACTATATTGGCGAGTTTCTCTAAATTCTGTGACGATTTCAGTTTTCTTTCTATAATATATGGTTCATCCCAACCCGCCGCTTTACTTATCATTCCTGATGTGTTCATCCCTTTCAAAATGTGCCGTGCTTAGAAGGCTGGTTAATAATGTTAGTCGTAGAGCAGTGCAACATTTTGGTTTTCGACGATTCCTGTTCCGCACCTTCAGTCTTCCAGCAAGAACATCTCGCTTATCCTGGCTAAAGGAGCACGCAAAGCATGTCGCCTTACCAGTGAAGCAGCGCCATCAAGTTCTGGGTAAGCTGTTGAAAGTTCCTGCTCGATCGTGGGTTGCGGGGAGTCCTGATCAATGCCCGAGTCGGCAGTGAACGATTCGGTCATGGCGTTGCCCTAAAATTGGGAAGTAAGGAGGCTATCAAACTGGCACGTCGAGTTAGCCATAAAGCCTACACCCACACCCAACACACAGAGAATGCTCTCGACTATGCACCACCCACGACCGTACGGCTTTTCTTTAGTGACCAAACCTAATATCTAGTTTAATATCTCACTGCAGGGGCTTAGGAGGCATATCCCAAATGTTTAGTAGCATGCTGTGTCTGTCGCCCAAAACTTCCACCCACAGCTCCGCTTCTTCTTTTGTTCTCGTCACCAGTTCTTCTAGGCGAAGGTCAAACGTCTATTGAGGTGGTACACAGGACACGATAAAGCGGCCTTTTCGATTTACTCGCCACCGGACAAGGACACTCCTACAAACAACTGAGCGGACGATTCCGAGAAACAAGATAACAAAACAGTTTGTTTTTCAGGTCTGCTATAGAAGTTGTTTTGTTCCCATGATTCCGCCCATTCGTATTTTTCTTCAGATTTCTCTTCTCTTAGTTCTCGAGTCACAAGAAGCGATTTGAATATTCTTGAATATCTTCTGGTGTGTCCGGGTCTCCATGAACACGAGCTGTAAACAAAAAATGCAAATGCCCTTACCCCTTCAAGATACTCCGACTGGTCTTCCGGGTCCTCAACGAGACTCTCTGTCGATACATGCATTTCTTCAACCTCAGCAGTAATAGCCGGGTCGACGTTGGGAATCAGTTCAGAATCCTGTCCCTCCGGCTCCAGGCGAGCTTAAATTTGAAAATATCTTAAAAAATATCGTAATACGTACAACGGAACGACGATGCAGCTTTTTAGTAACTACTTGTGAAAGCTGCGAACACATTCGCAACTATTAAATATCGACTTTCCGAGGAGGTGTCCACTAACCTTCTGCAAACAAATTTCAGAAAAACTATAACGGTTCCCAACGCGCTAAATAAACCGCTGTAACAACTTGGCGTAGCGACGCGAATACCAAGAGAAAGCATTTTCGTCGATTTCCAGCCTGCACAAATCATCGTCTATTGCTCTCACGCAAACTTGATTTTAAAGGACGCCCAACCATGTTAACCACTTTCCTGTGAATTTTTCAATTCAGAATAAAAAAAAAGAAAACGATGAAGGAGATTTCTTAATGTTCCCTCTGCGCCTCTTCACTTACAGCAGAGCTGACCTGCTGCAAAACACAGTGTCTTTAACTCACAGCGCACCTGCAGCCCACATAATGTTCCCTATCGTCTACGCGAAAATACAGCCTTAATAGCACGAGCTTCATCGCAACAAAATTCCAGTTTCCATTTGTGGGAGCCTGGGCACTCCGATGCCTAAGTGTGAAAAATACGCCAATAGAACCTCAAAGCTGTTTATGAATCCAGGTTTGTAAAAACGAAAGGAAAACCGTTTTTCTGCTCGGCAGCAAGCATCAATTCGTCTGATATACTGGTCTTGAGTAAACCCGGACCCAGACAAGAACCGCCGTGGTGGTGATCTTCTTCCTCGATAGCTTTGTCTGGCTGTTCCGCCACTACATAAGAGATTCAGAGTCAAGCAGAGACGTACCTTGTTTCAGAAGAAGTTCAGGAACGACATTTTGGTTTTGAGCTACAGGCTCATCCACTGCCAAGATTAAGAGGTTATCCACGTCGCTGATAGGCTTGTCGATTAGTTGGATAAGATCTTCGACGGGTTTACTCGCGCTCGCCCGGCGCGGAGGGGACGGCAGACGGGCGGTCACGCCACTGTCCTGCAATTAGATGGAATATTAATAACAGGGGTGTTGAGAAGGTGGTCAAAGTAAGCTACAACGTAACAGTAGAATTCAAATATTTTTTCCAGTTATCTAAAAGCACTCCAGTCTTTGTGAAAAGTATGGAATTCGTGAGCTCTTTTATGAAACTGAGGCTCAACTCAACTTTTTACGAAACAGACGTCAATCCAAAGTACTAACCACCCTTGCAATTCTGTGTTTTTCTTATTTAGTTTTGTAACTGTCTATAAGTTTCTATGAGTTTTTGTTTTACTTTCCTTGTTTTCTTTTCTTTGTACTATCATATGTTCTTTTGAAACCTGATACGTAATAACGCTTAGTAACTTCTTTACTAGACTGTCTCCCAGTGTTCGAAGATGTTTGCCTGATTTTTCGATTCTTTCTTTCAGTTCTTCTTTCCGATTTTTCAAGATACCGCCACATCCATTGCAGCGGGCACCATCTCTGAGGACAGTAGTGTTGCTCCTCCATTGACCTGCACTCAGTTACCAGGAGGGCCCTCCTTCTGTCTCCAGACCATCGCGATATCCTACCGCTTTTTTACACCCCTGAACCAACCGTCGACACGCGGCAAGCAAGAAAAGTAGCGAAGAAACAACTCCTTAGCGAACCCGATTTCAAGTCTTCTCAGCGTTTTTTAGAATCCTTTGTACCATATTTCGTATCTAATTATAACAAAGCAGTGTTTGACACTTAGTTTATTTTACTTTGCATTAACCGTTGTCTTCTTTATTTTTCAAACGATTTTGTTTTGATGTACAAGGTTAACTCAATACAATGGAACCCAAAGTAACCCAATGTAACCAAAAGTAACCCTGAGTAACCCAAAGTATCCTGAAGTAATGAAGTAACTCGTACACCCTGGTTCATTCAAACAATGTTTACAACGGATACGTCAGCTATGATTTTTCATCAGCGATATTTCGGCCCTTCTTGGCAAGGGTCCTAGTCAGGCTGTCAATCTTCTTGCTCAACTTCGGGGAAGGAAACAAACCTGTAATCAAAAACAAGGAAACAAACCTGTTTCCTTCCCCGAAGTTGAACAAGAAGATTGACAGCCTGACTAGGACCCTTGCCAAGAAGGGCCGAAATATCGCTGATGAAAAATCATAGCTGACGTATCCGTTGTAAACATTGTTTGAATAAATGTTTCAAAGTCAGCTTGGGCTCAAAGAATATTTACACCCTGGTTCTTGGTGACCAACCCTGGGCGTCTGTGTCAATTGGCATAAAATCAAAGTTACCTTTGTCTGTGGAGGTGACCGTATCGCCGGCTTTGGTATCCTTGCGGCTTCCAGTCTCGGAGGTGGAATGAGAGGCGAATAATCCTTCTCTAGCTTCCTGCGCTTATGGTTCCTTTCCGCTCTCCACATATAGAGACCAAGGAAGACGATGAACAACAAACAGATAACACCGAAACCAACCAAGAATCCTGAAAAGAAACAGATTGTTCAATTCTACTCTCCACCCCTTTTTTCGATCCCAAAACTTCAGTGACGGGATACCTATGACTTTGTGAAGCTTTTCAATCAATCAATCAAACAAGTTTAATCCGAATAGCTAAAAGCTAGAAGAGGAATAGAAATTCACAAA
This sequence comes from Branchinecta lynchi, assembly GCA_023053575.1. Lineage (NCBI taxonomy): Eukaryota > Metazoa > Arthropoda > Branchiopoda > Anostraca > Branchinectidae > Branchinecta > Branchinecta lynchi. The sequence goes on from JAKZAP010000007.1 coordinate 10,846,982, forward strand.
ATACACAGACACACAAGAAACAAATTAACTAATACACCTACCAAAATTAAATTATGGGATGAACCTACGTAAAAACTGGGTAGACGAATTAGCAGGATATGGGGAAAACTGATTGCCAGTATTCCTCTCGGACCGGCGCACGGAAGACGGGAGGGGGGAATAGATGGACCATCTGGGGACAACACGTTATCTTAGCTCCAAATTTGTTTGAAAGAACAAATTTCCGTCCGTCTGTGTTTTTTTCACCTCTTCTGGCTTTAAGCTATTTGGAATTGTATTTAATTGTTTCATTGATTATCTGTCTGTCTCACAATTGCTCAAGAGGTTCACATATTTTGATCAAACTTGATATGAGGATTCTTTGGGTTAAAGTACAGGCCAAGTTCGTGGATTGGCTCTGTACCTCTATATTTAGAGGTGGGGGAGGGGGTTTCATATTAAGGGGATTTTTTTATTAAGCTAGTGAGATAGTAGGGGTATGTACTCATGCTGCATCCGAATATGAAATTTGTTTTCTCGCCGGATAAGTAGGTCAGAACCGGAAAATATGTTAAAAGTAAAAGTTTTGTCTGAAGTTGATTAGATGTACGATTTAGGGGTAATACGACATGCTGAATTTGTTTTTGAACTGTATTTTCTTGCCGGACAAGTACTTTACACGGAATCCGGTCAAACCTGAAATTTGGTAAAAACAAAAGTTCATTCTCAATTCGATTAGAGGTTCGTACCGTAGGTAACAACACTCGATGAAGGCCCCTCGATGAATCCAAAGTTCAACTGTATTTTCTCGTTGTACAAGTTATTCTGCCAAAATTGGCTAGAACCTGGAAATTTGGATTGAAAGGTTCCTGTTTCGCCTCCCAATGTCACCAGCTCTTTTGCTTTGCATACAGTTCGCCCGGAATACAGCCCAAAAAAGGAATGTGGTCGAAGTAAAAGGCTATTCTAAAGTCGATTAGAGATGAGATACAGGAGTAAACATGCATGCTGAATCCATACCGGAACTTGGTTTTCTCATCTGATTAGTTGTTCGGCCGTAGTTTGTGAAGAAAAAAAACACCAAAACGCGCGGTATCATTTTATTTCAAATTTTCAAGCGGTTCATTTTAGATAAAAGGAAGACCGGAAATCTACAAGAGTCCGGAAACAAGAAGTCCATTGAATATTCAATTTTGGGGATTCCGTCGAAATCTTTGGTCTTGTTTTTTATGCATTCTTTTCAATAAAAAAAAACAAAAAAACACTTAATCAACATCGAATTTCAAACGAATCGTATCAAACGGATCAAACATCGTATCAAACGGAACATTAACATCACCATTAACATCAACATTACTATCAGCTAATCAATACTAAACATTAGGATTTGGAGATGACCACTGTCTATTGAAGTTATAAACCGAGGTTCCAGGGGCGGTAATATTTAAAATAGATAAACTGTATTCTTTCCAGGTCTGTTCCTTCATTAAAGGTAGCACGACAGTTCTGAGTCTCATATAAATACAATGCTCAAACATGGCTTAAGCCTCTTACGTAAATTCAAAGATGGCAGCAATGTTGTTTTATTGGTAACGCCAAGCCGGTCAGTGCGAGCCATTGCCGTTTTGCCTACCGACACCGTCATCTAGTCAAATTCAGTTTAATTTTGTGTTTGAACACAAACACATGTCTACACTGACAATAACCACACCCTAAGAAAGCACTATGCCCGTAATGGGTGGCAGTCTTCATAAATGTAAAACAATTACGAAAGAAGAAAAGAAAAAAGAAAACACAAATATGCAGAGTAAAAGAACTACTGATAGAAGAAGTCAGAGTCGACTTCCACATTGTCAACTAGGATTTCTTTTCGCTTATCTTCATACGTCATTACGCTGCAGTTAGCGGTTTTCATGTTATTGAGTAGAAAATTCCAAGTTTTTAGTTCGGATTAAGAGGCATCTGTAAGAGGAACAAGACCAAAGGTGTCGACGGGATCCCAAAAATCTAATATTTGATTCAGACAATCGGGTCTTGTCTTCGCCAGATCCAGTCTTTGCCAGGCTAATGATCAGAGAAAACCAAGTTCAGATATACCTCAATAGGCCATATCTATTTTGACGATACTGACCGAGACTTCCTGCTTTACGTCTGCGAAGTTTCCGGTTTCGCCCGAAAGTCCAGCAAAAAAAGGAAATTCAGAAACAAATCCAGCGTATCCACTTATCCCTATAAAGAACATCTAATCAACTTTGAATAAAAGTTTGACTTAAAAAAAAATCCGGTTACAACCGGATTCCGGACTAATTATATGTCCGGGTAAAAAATGATTGTCATATACAGACTCAGCCTCTCTTCTTACCCCTTAATCTGTCATCTAATCGAACTTTTGCTTTTAAAGTTTAACCGAAAAGGGCTAGGATACTACAGTCTAGTTACCCATCACTTGTTCGCTTAAGTAATCTTGAAAACCCGATGAAAAAGCGTTAGTTTGTTTTTCTGATATTTCCAAATAATCGATTATCCCATTGTGCTTGCCGCTCTCCCCGTTTGTGTGATATCTCTATGGTGCCTGGAACATTTGGCAACAATACCAGCAGCAAACGCAGTCTGCAGTGCCAAAACTAGAGCTAGATAGCGATGTGTCTTGTGTAGTGGTAGTGCAGTGATTTTCGCGGGCGAATTGTGGACGGATTCACCATGGGAAAGCGTCCACATTCCCAACGTCCCTACTGGAGACTACTGTGGACAGAATGAAAATCCCCAATAGGTGTTGTAATAATTCAATGTATTTGAATCTAAGATGTAAAAATAAGTTGCCTTTTCAGTTAAACTTTAACAAATTTTCCGGTTTTGGCCGGATTCCGGTCGAACTAGTTGTCCAGCGAGAAAGTTGTCCGGCTCACCATCGTGTTCAGCATGCCTTTTCACCCCTCAATCGAACATTTAATCAACTTCAAATGAAACTTTTACTTTTAACCAACTTTCCGGTTTTCACCGGATTCCGGACGAACTACTTGTTCGGCGAGAAAATGGTTTTCACCACCGTGTTCAGAATGTCTTCTTACCTCTAAACAGACCACTTAATCAACTTCAAATAAATCTTTTACTTTTAACCGTTTTTCCGTTTTTTGCCAGATTCCGGACGAACTACTTGTCCGGCGAGAAAACGGTTTTCACTATCGTGCTCAGCATGCCTTCTTACCCCATAGTCGAATATCATATTAGCTGTTTAAAAATATTTTGTTTGTCCCTTAATTTGCCCCCCCCCCTCCCCTAAATGCAAAGCTACATAGCCTATCTACGAATTTGACCTTACCCTTGATCCAATGAATCCTCACACCAAGTTTCATCAAAATATCTCATTCCCTTCGAGAGTTATCGTGCTCACAGACAGACGGACATTTTTGCGATGTCCGTCCATCGCTTACGTTTTGGGATCCCAAAAAGACAAACTTACTATTCATTCCAGCAGTGTTGAAGACTGGTTCCACGATAGTTTGAGCATGGTATGAGCTGATCTTAGGAGGCTTGGGGCTCCAATCGACAACGTAAGTCTACAAAAGAAAATACCAGTCAGACCTATGAATTCAGCGGTATTAACTTATATGAGTAGAGTAGAGTTTTATTCATAAAAGGTATCTTTCGTTGCGCTTTCGCCGAAATTGACCTTTACGTCAAACATAATCAGACTAAAATATAAGTATATGCACAATCAATCAATTTGTCATTTCAATAATAAACATAGCACAATGCATACAATATGCCATAGGTCTCTTCAAAACTAGTCTGGCCCGATGTCAGGCCTGGCTAAGTAGGTCTTAGGTTCAACAAGAGCTGGAAGCTCTTATGGCACTTGCAAGGCTTGGTAAAAGGATGAAAGTAGGAATTTGCCAATTCGTGGGTTTGTTGTGATCATTTGTAAGCAAAACTTCTGAGATGAGAATAATGATGGACCCTTGGAAATCACGAGAATGTATCGTTTGGTAAAAAGTATTTTTTTTTTTTTTAACTTGGCTGTGATGATGGCTATCTGTACGAATCTCTTCGGTATAATGATCAGGATTTGGTATAATTGCCAGTATTCGGTAGTTATCACGAATTTGGTGAGAGAATTTAATGAAATCATTTGGTAATTTTTCGATGCCGGAACTATTCGTATATATATGGAGATTCCGTAGTTACACAGAATCCCGAATAAGCTATTGGTTCAAAATTATTCGGTATCATCATTGGGATTCCGTAATTTATTCAGCATAATTTCCAGGATTAGGAAGTTAACCACGAATCCTGACTTTGTTCCAGTTTCGACGAAAGTATACCGAATATGAATATTGTTCGGTAGTCTTTCGATACCAAACCAATTCGGTATAATAAAAGAGATACGGTAGTTATACAGAATCCCGAACATGCTATCGGTCTAAACTTATTCGGTATATATAACTGGGATTCGGTAATTTATTCGTTATAATTGCCAGGATTCGGAAGTTACCACGAACCTCGAAACTCAGAAGAGGTCGAGTGAAGCACTGGTCGCAGACAAAAGGGATGATCTATGATATCATCGATAGTCCTTACTTTTATTTTGGAACCCAAAACGAACATCTAATCATAAATAATTAAAAAATTCCGCCTGCAGCACTTTTCATAATATTCTCTATTTTGTGGAAGGCCGCGTCATTTTACGGGGGTTTTAAGCCAGTTCTAGGATTGAGATTTCGAAACATTAAAAGCTAGAATTTGGATGGAAATTAAATTTGGCAGGAAAAAGCAAAAAGAAATTTCGCCTGCGGCGCTCACTTTATGTGATTATAGGTAGTATATTGACTAGACTACAGTTGCTGCTGCTGCCGGAGCGTCGCTCCATCCGGTTTCTGGAACAACTTTGAGTCTCGGTATTTAATCAACGGTAAAGGATAGAATTTGTAAGAGAAGCAGTTGAATTTTAGCCTATAGAAGAAATTAAAGGATTTCGAAAATTTTCGCCTGCGGCGCTCATTTTAATTTTCTATGGGCTATAATAGATAGACTTTGTTACTGCAATAATGCCCGGCAGTATATTCTCCATGTGGGCTTATAGTTGGCTTATAGTCGTTCATGCCGCCCTTTATTATTACTCTTCCTACGTAATCGTTTCTGTTCCATAATTTAAAGCTCGAATTCTTAGTTCTAGGATTCGGTAAAATATTTGAAAGATTCGGTAAAATTTTGGCTCTGCACCCACCCCACCCCCACACACACACGCCGAAAATGCGCTTGCGACGCCCCAGATGATGGGCACTGGGGTGCCAGAAAATTCATCTGTAATTCCTTGAGGCAAAAATGATCCTGGGCCCTTTAGGACCATGAATATATATGGTTTGGTCAAAAGTATTTTTTTTACTCTCCGGTTAAGATGTGCACTTTAAGGGTGCTATAGAAAGTAATTCAAGCCAGGTCTAATGTTCACGGTCTAATGTTCAAGCCAAGTTTCGTCGTCCTAGCACATCTGGAAGTACCTTAAATCGCGGCGGAAATCTGGACCACCCTCCGACTCCCCCCCAGAGTGCCCGAATTCGGTCTGGGTCTGTTACTGGGGTGTCAAGGGCTTACTTTTGTTCTTCCCACAAAGTGTAATCCTAATCGCTACACTTTAAGCGTGTCACAGACTTTCCTGACCCCCCCTCCCCCCCCCCCCAGACTCCCCCACATTGCTCGGATCCTTTCTGCGCTTGAAATGGGAATTTGAGACATGCTCTTTCCGAATATCAAGTTTCATTAAGATCCGATCACCCGTTCAAAAGTTGGACATTTCTCAAGATTCCGGATTCCCCCTCACTCCACTCCCCCCACGCTCGTCAAATCGGAGAAATTATTGTTCTTGAAGTTGAAACTGTCGATTCGCTGAGATGCCTGCCAAGTTTGATCGTTCTAGCACATGTGTAAGCATCTTAACTCGGGATCACCGGAATCTGGACTTGAAGTGTGACATCTGAGACAGGAGGTCTTTCCAAATATCAAGTTTCATTAAGATCAAATTCCCCGTTCAAAAGTAAACAACACCAAAGGTTTCGATGGGATCCCAAAAATTCAATATTTGATCCAGAAAATTGGGTCTTGTCTTCGCCAGACTCCTTGAACGTTTTTACTATTAAAATTCCGAAAACAGATTAAGGCCACATAGGTAATCATCTGAGCAATCGAAGTTCAGATATGGATTCACCATGCGTGTTTACCCCTACAAGTCATACCTGTTTTGACGAAAACTTCCTGCCACTTCTGCCAATTTCACGGTTTCAGCCGAATCCGGAACTACTTGTCCGGCGAAAAAAGAAAGCTAAAAAACTATGTCAGCGTATCTACTTTCCCCAATATTGAACATCTAATTAACTTCAAATAGAAATTTAACGTATAACAAATTTTCGGGCTCCAGCCGGATTCCGGTCAAACTATATGTCCGGGTAAAAAATTATTTTCATACAGGGATTCAGCCTCTCTTCTTACCCCTAAATCGGATATTTAATCAACTACAAAATAAAACTTTAACTTTTTCCGGTTTTGGCCGGATTCTGGGAGAACTGCTTGCCCGGGTACAAAATGTTTTCACAAAAGTCTTCAGCATGTCTTCTTACCCCTAAATCGAACATCTAATCAACTCCAAATAAAACTTTTACTTTTAACAGACTTTCTCTCTCTGGCGAACTACTTGTCCGGCGAGAAAATGGTTTTCACCATCAAGTTCAGCTTGTCCTCCTACCCCTTAAATCGAACATCTAATCAACTTCAAATATAACTTTTACTTTTAACAGACTTTCCGGTTTAGGCCGGATTCCGGGATTCTGATTTAAACCCCCTCCCCCACCCCTAAATATAGGGCTACAGAGCCCATCTACGAACTCGACATTACCCTTGACCCAAAGAATCCTCACACCAAGTTTCATCAAAATATCTCAATTCCCTTCGAGAGTTACAGTGCGCACAGACGGACAGACGGACAGACAACTTTTGCGATGTCATAGGTATCCCGCCACTTACGTTTTGGGATCCGAAAAATACGTCAATATTCTGGATTCCCCCTCCCTCCACTCCCCCCACGGTGGTCGAATCGGGGAAGTGACTATTCCCAAGTTAGTTTGGTAGGGTGCCTAATACGCCTGCCAAGTTTCATCGTCCTAGCACAACTGGAAGTACCCTAACATAAGATGAGTGGCCTGACAGACAGACCGAAAAGTGATCGGTATATGGCACTTGAGCGGAGCTGCAAGTGCCATAAAAAGGTGTATTTGTTCCCGGTCGGTTATCTTCATAAAAAAAAGATATATTTCCAAACTCATAAATACGGATCCGAAAGGATACTGGAGGATTTGGCCTTATATTATTCTATCATCTCACTTTCATGTCGGCCTACAGATTTCAGTGTTGCTTTGCTAGAAAGACGACCCCGATCGTAACGAACGGGATAGCCTATACACCTATTTATTCCCATATGACTGCTAACAAGAGGGTAGATTTGAACCATTTTCAACCATCTGCCAAAATCTCTATTAGTTTGTCTGTTGTTCTAGTTTAGAAAAAAAAAAAAAAAAATCTGTAAAACGTTTTTACTCAAGCAAGTTCAACGATCAGTGCAGTATCAATTTATGACACCAAAACGCTACCATAAAGGCATTACCTGGCGTCGTTACTGCTACGCGCTGAGCAGTAAAAGTAATGCTTGTTTACCTCATTTCTAGAATCAGAAGTCTTGCGTTCCATAACACCCGGTGGAGTGATCGAAAACGCGGCGCACCTGGACTCCTCTTCGATTCCTTCCGGATCGTGAGAGGTCACAGCGTCGTGCCCCTTCTCGTATCCCAAGTACATCAACAGAGGCTGCATCACTTGGCCGTCAAGCTCGATGTTCACATCTAAAACAGAGTTGGAGCGTGTATGACATGCTTTGGAGACCATCTGAATTTCTGTTAAAACGAAAGGCGACCACGACATTCATTCAATACTCTTGATGACTATCTCACCTTGCCGATGTAAAATCTCCGGCCTCTCCGGGTAGCTAGCGGAAGAAAGGCAGAAGTGGTGTCAAAGCTGCGCCCAAAGACCGCCGTGATTGATTGCTATCACTATCATTCGGGATACGACTAAACCCAGAACACATACGGACCAGTTTCCAACAATGAGGTGTTGTTAATTAATTAAGAACGGTGAACTTACGGCAGTGTCCGAAGCTAAATAAAGTCCAGAGAAGCATACATATAGAGCGTGTTCCACCCTACTTACCGCAGTTACTACGCTTGACGTCACGGATTCTCGCTTCTTGGCATCAAGGTACAACACATTTTTCTATTTTCTCTAGAATATCGTGCCACGGGCTAATCGAGAGAATCATGTTCCCAATCACGCACGCCTTCCAGAACGGCGTGGAGACAATGCAACGGCAACCTTATCTGAAGACATTGTTTCGCTTTTTTCGTCTCAAGATAGCCAAGGTGACCTTCCTTGCCCCATGCCCACATTTGTATTAACTGCTACCGATCCGATTCCAAACATAGACAACGAAATTCAAGCAAACTTGTCGCGCGCCCTAAATACGTGGGACCGGCACCTGAATTTACTGGATGAAAAACTTGATCGCATAACAACCAAGGTGTTGGCAACTCCCGACCTGATAAAACAATCAATCAAAGGCGAGATTGAGGAGCATGTGAAGAAAGTTGGGAGTAGTGGAGATAGTGATGTTTGGCCAAGATTAATAAGAAAAGAAGAGGTAGTGACTGTTTGTGTAAAGAAGCCCCCCACGGATGCAGATAACCCCGAAAAACGGAAACAAGTTTTAAGCAGTCTTGGAGTCGCGGCTGGTCATATACGAAATGTTCGCGTTACTACAAATGGTGAATGGATTCTTAGTACCAAGAAAAATGGTGCTGAAGTCCTGAGAAGCTGCTTAGAATCTAAGCTTAGGTGTGATGCTCACATAAAGCAACCCGAGATAGCCGGCCTCGTTCATAAGTTTTACCGTGATCTGGATCAGGATGAGTTCCGTGTTAGAAATCCTGGTGTGACCGGGGTCAAGTGGCTAGGAAGTTCTGGATCAGCCAAGATTTTGTTCGAATCAAATGATGCGCTTGCGTATTACCGTCGGCATGGAGTTTTTGCTGGATATGAGCATTTCACGGTATTCGAGTGCAGGAAGTTACCTCGAATGTGCTACGAATGCCAATCTCTGGATCATGTTGCTTCTGCGTGTACAAGTAGCAGAAGTCGGTGCTCCCGCTGTAGTGATTTTGATCACAGGAATTCCCGTGAAAATCCTTGCCAGAACCCTGTTAAGTGTTGCCATTGTGGTGAGGCCAACCATACGAGTTACAGCTTTCGTTGCAAAATTATTCGGGCCAAGCTATCTGATTCGACTACGGCGGTTCGGCCATGAGTGCTGTTGTGAACCCATTGCAAACTCTGAAAGTGGTGTCGTTTAACACAAATGGAGTTTCTGGAAAGCTAAACGTAATTTGAATTTTTAAATTCGTATGATGTTGTTTGCTTACAAGAACACCATCTTCTTCCCCATAGTTTTCCTGTGCTGTCAACTTTATCTCATGATCATAAGGTTTTTATTTCACCGGCATTATGTGGCACATGTGTCTTTGCACGCGTTAGTTTAACCCCGTCTTTTATTTCGATTTCCGAGCATTTTACTGCAGTTCGCGTCGGAGATGTTGCTTTTATTTCATGTTACCTGCCGACTAATTATCGAACGGAGGGTTGCTTGTTGAAATTTCAAGATGCGTGTGAGAGTTTACGTTTGTGCATTTCTTCACTGCCCAGTAATTTAATCTGGTGCATAGTTGGTGACCTCAACTGCCAAATTTCTGATCCATCGGACGTCAGAGGGTCTTTACTTTTGTCTTTTTTACCTAAGTATTTTATTCTCCCGAAGGATTCACGGTCTACTTATGTTCACAATTCAGGATCGACGTCGGATATTGACCATGTTGTAATGCCTACTTCTGATCGTATTTTGGGCCTGGTGCGTGTAGGTCAGGATTACCCTATTAGCGACCATTTGTACCTAGCATTTGAAGTAGTGGCTTCTCGGGAGACAAGAGATATTCGTAGGCCTCGTTGTAAACCCCAGGTCCAGAAAGTGAAATGGGATTGGTCGAAAATCGATTCTTACCATGCAGAGTCAGAGCAACTTTTACAGAAGATTATGGCCCCATCTACTAGTATTGATCAAGTTGGCATTGATATATTTTATAATGAGCTAGTGCATTCTTTACGGATTGGTGCGGAAAGAAGTTTTAGGTATATTAATAAGAAAAGTGGGACGCGTAGGTATGCTTGGCACCTTAACCCGCTTTTAGTAGATGCAAATAAGAGAGCTAAATTTGCGTTTTCACAATGGAGAAGTGCAGGAAGTCCTCGTTTTGGGCCGTTTTATGAGGATATGAAAATGGCGAAGGCAGAGTTTCGGAAAGAATTGCGAGTGCATGATGAGTTTGTACGGGATACAATATCTGGACAAATTTGCGATTCTGCTGAAAATTTTTGGAATTTTGTTAAAACGCGACGTTCGCCGGATGATATGGATAATAGTAGTCTTTCACATTCAGATTGGATTGCTCATTTTAATGCTGTTTTTGATCATGATGATTTTACTTTAAATGATGATTTTGAAAGGCAGTTGGAAAGTGAACTTCTTTGTCATATACCAGATGAAAATATTTCAGTTTCTGCTGATTCAGTAAAAGATGCTATTCACCGTCTTACTAGCACTAAGTCGTATGACCATGACCAAATCCATGCTTCTCATCTTAAGTTTGCTCCTGCTTCTGCTATTCTTTTGATTTCTACACTTTTTACGATTATTTTAAGGAGTGGACTTGTACCCGGAAGTTTCACAAAAGGAACTACATCCCCTATTTTGAAAAGAGGTGGTGATCCCAGTATGTGTGGTTCGTACCGACCAATTACTACTTGTTGCCAATTAAGTAAGGTTTTTGAGCTTTGTATTTTAGATTATTTTAAGAATTGTGATCATGGTTTGAATCAGGTTGGGTTCCAGCGTGGGTTGGGTTGTGATATAGCTCATTTTATTATGTCAAAGCTTTTATAGTGTTCGAATCATTTTAATAAGGTTTATATTTTCGCTTTAGATATTGCAAAAGCTTACGATTGTGTTATACATGCTTGGGCGCTTTTAGCTCTTTTGAAAGAGCCACAAATTGTCCGAGTTCTACAAAATTGGTACCGTCGGTGCTTGTTGAAAGTTCGGTGGCGCGGTTCTGACAGCGATTTTAAAATAATAGTCAAAAGAGGACTGAGACAAGGGAGTGTTCTGTCACCGATTATTTTCAATGTTACATTGGCACTTTGCCTGAAGAAACTTAAGACTACCCTTGTTTTCGGTAAAGGGATTTTTCTTTCTTGGTTGGCTTATGCGGACGATGTACTCTTGCTTAGCAGAACTTTATCATCGTTGCAAAAAAATATAACACTTTTTTCAGATCTGCTGAAATCGCATGGGCTTTCTTTGAACCCTGCGAAATGTAAACTGATGGTATTTGATAAGAATGGTGACAGAAGTAGTATACAAGTTTCTCTTATGAGTAAAGTAATAACTTGCTGTAATGTTTTTACTTATCTTGGTTTGCCGTATTGCTCTACTTTGAGTCAGACCCGTGCATCAGTGGTAAAAGAAGTTGAGAGAAGGGTGGCTGCTAGTTTTGGATCGATTGTTGGATTACGTGAGCTTCTGAACCGGCGAAGGCTTGCACATGTTTTTAACGTAACAGCTTTGCCGCAGTGTCTCCTAGTTTCTTCGTTCCTCCCAGTTTTTCGGCTTGCCGACACGTCGCATATTAAAACCCGATACTTTATTTTTTCAAAATGGTTGTGTCGTTTTAGCAGGTATGAGTCCAATACCAATATGATGGAGACTTATGGTATAAAAAACCCTCTTGAAATTATGATGAAAAAGCATGAAAAGTTTAGACGTAAGTTGCAAGGGCTCAAGCATAATTTATCATCTTTCCTCCATGAGCGGTAAATTATTTTTATGATTTTTTTTTTTTTGTTTTGTTTTGTTTTAAATTTAGAATTTTTTTTTTTTTTTTTTTTGAATTTTAATGTTTTTAAAGTGTTTTTAAAGTTTTTGTCATTGTTTGTGGTGTTTAATCTGCCTTCGCCATTTTCATGCGTTGTTGTTTATTTTAGTCGTTCCAGTTCGGTCTAATGTTTGTTTGATTTGTGTATTTATATAGTTATTTATCTTATTATCATCAACTTTGGTGGATCAATAAATCATCATCATCATCATCATGTCACAGAGATTAATTCCGTAATTGGTGTTGCAATAAAATTGAACTGAATTGCCTTGAAAAGCCGGTCCGTAATTGTTGTTGCGAAGAAACTGAACTGAACTGAACTCGATTAGTTACCACGCTCACTATCCCGAGTGTAGTAAGCAAATAGTTACTGTTCCGAGAAGGTTGGAACGGACAGCGTAGTAACTTTTCACGAGGTTGAAACGAAAATATTACTGTTGTTTAGAAGGGTGGAACACACTCATAATGTATCAAACACACCTATCACTAAACGCTTAAAAATTACGAAATGCCTGAGGCCCTTGAGGTAGTTACAAGCATCCTTCATTCGGTTTACAGCTTCATGCGGGATATATGGAGCGGGAGGGGGGGGGGGGGGCTGATATAGCGGTTTAGCGCTTACTTGAGAGGCAACCGTCGAAATGATCAAAATCAATGAACCTCGGATCGTCAGAATCCTTTATCCCACCGACATGGATTGCTCTCTGGTCGGTCACTTGGTCTAACAGGTCAATGTGAATGGACGTCGACAGCGGACGAATTGGGACTTCACTACGATCCACCTACGCGAAAGGGAAGTAAATGAAACAATCAGCGATAAAACATAAAGTACTGGATTTCACTACAATTTATTGTGAAACAACCGCTGATGCAAGGGACGGGGAATTCAGCGGGTCAAGAAGAAACAAAAGTGTCACGTCTAGAATCGTCATGTGTTCTATCAACTGTGTTCACAAGCCCCTGGATAGCTCAATCGGTAGAGCGGTCACCTTGTAAGCGAAGGGTCCTGGTTTTGTCTTTCAGTCACAAGACCAAAGGTTTCGATGGGATCGCAAAAAATTAATATCTGATCCACACAATTTTGTCTTGTAGATATCCGGTCTTCGCGAGACTCCTTGAATATCTATAATATTAAAATTTAGAAACAGAAGAAGGTCAATGGCTAATCATCTGAGAAAGCCAAGTTCAGATATGGTTACCCCTAGGCTATACGTCATATTTACTTCAGCGAAACTGATTAAATCTTCCTGCCTTACTTCTGCCAAATCACCGGTTTCGACCGGATTCCGGGCGAACTACTTGTCCGGCAAAAACTAAAGCTCAAAAACGAATTCAGCGTATCACCTTACCCCTATATCGAACATCTGATCAACTTCAGATAAAACTTCAACTTTAAAAAAATTTCCGGTTTCAGACATATTCTGGGCGAACCATATGTCCGGGTAGAATGAATGATTCAGCATGTCTTCTTACCCCTAAATCGAACATATAATTAACTTCAGATAAAACTTTTACTTTTAAAAAATTTTCCGGCTTCCGGGCGAACTACTTGTCCGACAAGAAAATAATTTTCATATAAATGTTCAGCATGCCTTCTTACCCCTAAATCGAACGTCTGAACAACTTTACATAAAACATTTACCTTTAAAAAACTTTCCGGTTTTGGCCAGATTCCGGGCGAACTACTTGCGAGAAGAGCATGTATCCTTACCCCTAAGCCGACTATCTCATTAGCTGTTTAAGAAAAAGATTTTTGGCCCCTCAATCTGAAACCCCTCCCCCATCCCTAAATGTTCTACAAACTCGACCTCTCCCTTGACCCAAAGAGTCCTCACACCATGTTACATCAGAATATCTCATTATCTTCGAGAGTTACCGTAGACGGACAGACAGACGAACAGACGGACAAATTTTGCGTTGTCATAGGTATCCCTCCACTTACGTTTTGGGATCCCAAAAAGCATACTGTATTATGTGTGGTACACGGCGGGGTAGTTAGGCCCCTGATAAAACGAACACGAACGTAAGCCTACCCTAACATTGCCCTGTTCTACCGCTAACCAACCGTAAGGCTTTAAATAAAATGGTCAAAACACGGTCTTACCATCAAATGTGACACATCCCTCTTGCGTTTGTAAAAGATGGAATGCCGAGCGCCGTTCAGGAAATTGATGTTCTTAATTTCTGCCCCAAAGACGAGTCCGAAGCCCCTGTCCTCTTCTATCCTCAAATAACCAAGATGTGTGAGGGTTATTAACAGGTACTTCGTTTTCCTAGAAGTTACAATAGGTTTTCTTGAAACTGATGGCAGGACGAGATGAAGAGCTCACAGGTCCGTTGTAAGTTACCGATGGGGATGTCCCTCCCGTTCCTACATTTAAAGCATCCATGCCATTCACTTTGCCCATTCATTCTTCGCCTTCACTCTTGTTCTTTACTTAAAGTAAAATGTTTTGGTCCTGGGCAGGATCGAACGCTCATCTGGCAGCCGGCGACGTCAAAAGTGACGTCAAAATTCGGATAAGTTTGCTGTAAAAGCCATCCGCGTAAACAGACAATTTGATTATATTGCTTTTCGGCCATTATAACGAAGAGGAAAGAAGTGCAAAATATTCCAACGATTTTTGTCGCTGCCATCACAAACTTAATCAACAAAAATTTAGCCACGTAAACAGAAACGGATAATTTTTTGGTCAGCACACATCGAGCAATGAGTAGTGCAATGCAAATGTCTACCACCCTGAAAAAGAAAGCATGATGGGAACTGGGATTTTCTTTTCTTCGACAAAGCGAGCCAGAATTCTGCTACCGGTTCCTTGCCAGTAGGTACACAAATTAAGGACAAAATTTGAGGCATATAATTATGAAAACGATAAGCGAGCTTTCTCGTTAACAGGGTAACAGAGTAGAAAAAAAAAACTAGTCCTGAGATTTTACTTTTGACAAGGCCACTGTTTTTTGCTGCACGACTGGGACGATGAAAGGAAAGTTTTTTTTTCTGTATTTTGATTAACCTCGGTTTTGTTATTGATACGGGACGGAAAGCTTAAATTGTGTTCCATTAATAACCTCGTTCCATGTTTCTGGTTGTTTCCCTACCATTTTTGTCCCTTCTACCGATATTCTGTTGTTGTTTTTTCAACGCTGAGGAATAGCCTTTGATCATGTAATTACTGATCGTGTTCTTCTTGGAACATACCATTCTGAAAGCTTCGATGGGTTGACAACTTCAGCATTTAGCTGATAGCAAAGAAACAAAACCAAAGTGTTGCTCTCGCAATACTTTAGTCGGCGAACCCGAAAAAAGGTCGCCACAACCCTTCGCGTTGCCCGGGCAACGCAGATCTAGTTCTTGCTCGCTTTGTCGAAGAAATCAAAATGTATCACAAATCATAGAACTATGCGACCAGTGGCAACACCGATTTAAGCTTGGTAATTCTATCTCCCTAAAAGCCCGCCGCTAGACAGCATCTGCTTCGCCACATATGTAAAAGCTGGCTAAAGGTTGTATTTTTATAAACAGAAATGCCTGGATCGCAACAGTAGTCATTTCCACATGTTTACAGTAGGCTAAAGTTGCCACACTAAATAAAAATTCCCTACAGAAGTAGCAAAAGTACTACCAAAGTAGATTGAGTAGGCCTAACTGAAAACTCTGTTTGAAAAAGTTACAATAGTTACCATCCCACCATCTCAGTTGAGATCTGAATGACAAGCTCGAAGGGCATTTTAAAATATCAGCCTGGCCGCGCTCGGCAGCTGGCTCGCCTTCAGCTCGGACAGGTTCTGTTCAATGGCTGTCTCGTTGTTATAATCCGATACCAACCATCAACCTCGAGTCGGAAGTTCACATTTATTAAAAAAGATTCAATTTCGTGGGTGCCAGAACGTCATAGATTTTGCGGCCAAAAGTCACAGGTTCCGTCAGAGAAAATTGGGCAGCAATGGCAAAATAGAGGCAGAATGACGAAGTCGGAACGAAGAAGAAAGGCAGATAGGGACTTACACATTTTCCGTTTGTACAAGAAGCAGTGCTTGGGCCAGATTTCTAACTGCAGTAGTAGAAAAGGCGAGTTGTACCCGAATGCTGCTCAAATCAACTGCTGTGTGCTCGGAGAAGATGTATGAATCACCGCCGAAATGTGCTGCCTTTTCTAAAAAACAGAGAATTAAACCTAATATTCAAAAGGGATTTAAAAGTCGAACAGACTTCCTTATAAAGCTACTGCGCTAAACAGGATCCCTGAACCAACATCTATATTTATTCAACTATTTAATCTCTTAATTTATTCTAAGGATAACCGACCGAGCCCGCAGAGTATTTTCGAACTGCAATTCTGGAAAGTTTAACCAGGTGAAACTACTCAACACTACGCATGAGGCTGTAGAAACCTTCTCTGCATAATCAGTTTTCCAAGTAGGAAAAAGTTGTGAGTCGGGAATGCAGCTGCATCCCTGTGAGGAGAGCCCCCTCAGGGACATGTGCTCGTAGTTTGACTTTTGTGCTTTCCCTGTGTATTTAGGCCATTAATGGCAACATTGGGCAAACCCATACCGATTTACCAGGTGCAGTTGTTAGTAATGCGATTAACTCCAAGTTGGAAAACACTCTGTGGAATAAATTGTCACATAGATTTCCGAGATTTTGAAGAAAAGGAAGAGAAAATTCATACTGTACAGAACGCTTTTCATAGCACTATTACTACTGCCTTATTGCATGATCAAGGCTGTAGAAGGGTTCGAGCAAACCAAGAAACCGTTTCCGCCGATCTAAAATAACAACCGCATGTCATGGTGCCTTGTATTTATGAACAGGAACCATTTCTTGTTACTGCGAAACGCTTTCTCTCACTCAGAGTGGCGGTGTGAGCAGAGCATCGCTGCACAACATCCATGGCGATCAAATCCAGGAGGCTTGCTACACCACTCCACGTTCAGTTTCAGTTGTCGGTTTTGCTCTGACAAAACTCATTATTGGCAAATCTTACGTAAGACCCCTGATCAGTACCAACCTTGCCGACAGCCTTACCGAAGATGCAGTTAATGCTAACAGCCTTACCGTAGATGCGGTTAATGCTAACACCCTACCAAAGATTCGTTTAATGCTGAATCGAGCAATAGTGCCTTGTTGATAGGATTTTCAACTCTGATCAGTTCGACTACTCAAAATTCCTTAGAGTTATTTAGAAGCGGCAGCCTTTTCTCGTACTTTGTATTATTATTATTACTAGAACCGCATTGTCAAGCAAAGTAGGCACTTGTCTATGAGCCCACCCCTTTTAGAGACGCCGAGGCTAGGCAACGGAACAGAATAACACGGAACTGATTATGAAAGAAAATCACAATCAAGCTTTCTTAAGTTGTTCGTTACATGCGTGTAATGTTCAGTAATGAATGATGGCCATTCCCCTCTAGTGGGCGACATGCGCACTACTTAGTTTAATATCATTCCTCTAGAACGCGCCAAAAAGACCTCCAGAAACGAAGATTTCCGGGAGTTGGTGCATCCAAACTGTTGGATGAGGGGCCCGAAATTTCGTTACGGGACTAGACATAGTCTAATCCCGCACTGTCCGTCCCTGATCTCCAAGTATAGCAGTAATACTGACATCATGACTTCAAGACCTAGCGGTTTCTAAAGCTCACGTCAAATCATAGCTGCTAGGTCCTCGGTACTCTAACTCCCTCCCCCAACAAAAACGCTGTCGCTCGGCAGATAATGAGCATCAGTTAGGAATGGGAAGAATAAAACAACAATTTGGGATTACCTTCGGTACATGATTCGCCAAAATAGGACGTCAGCTCGCAGTCACATGTGAAAGAGTTGGTGACAAAATCTTCGTGGCAGATTCCTGCATTACGGCAAGGCATCTTGTCGCACAGCATGTGACATCCAGGAGTAACGCCATGCAAAGACACATCTGCGAAAAAGGGAAGGCTTAGAAGGAAGGAATTTGCAAAACGGTTTGTTCTGTAGCGTCTGTAGCAATCGGAAAGACACACTTCCGGATTTCCAGTTACTTTGGGAGCTCTCCTTATACTGTACTTGCTAGTGACAAGTCATGCTGACTTCGCCGGCGCTTATGCGTGGGCCCTACTACGGACACGCATGTTCGTAAATCGTTTCTTAGACATTTTTAAGACCGGTTTTAAGCGGTTCTTAGACATTCCTCCTTCAACCCATTCATGAAATCTGTTGATGGATAAATCCATCTCCCGTTTTTAAATTGTTATGAACAACCAATGAGAGAAGAGCGTCCTAAACGTCTTAAAAACTGGTCTTAAAAACGTCTAATAACCGAATGGTGTGTCCGTAGTGGAGCCCGGGCACCAGTCTAGAAGTAGACCATGGCTGTCTGTAGGTAATTACCATGGTCACTTCTCTCTGGCCTTGGTAGAGTCCTTTCTTGGAAGCATCGGTGGTTTCTACCGTCACTGTCTTCTTAATATAAAATACTCCTTGAGCTTCTGGGAGTGGACTCGAGAGTCGTGACCTGCCAGATGTTTTACTTCTAGCAAGTTCGTCGAAGCAGGTGGAACAGTGTCCGAATCCCCCACCACGCATGAAACTAACAGCACTGGGACTGACTAAAAGCGAACGGATGGCAAGAAAATAAACATGGAGCGTTTTCATGAGGTTTGCGATGTAGTATGAAGCAGAAATTGAAGAGTTTGCGAAGCACAAGAGCGCTATACGTGTTGACATTTGCGACCACTCGACGCAACATTTCTTATTCCTAGCCGTAGGTCTCTACAGTAGCGTACTTAACGTATGATCACACAAGCTTAACACGCATTCTAACCAAAACATTATTCCTAGTCTAAAGCCTATCCTGAGGAACCTTCCAAGTGATTTAACAGATCTAAATTCCTTTCTTCCTTCAACCCACTCAGTCTTCAAGCCACTCAGGCCCACACTCTCGAAAAAAATTCCTCCCGCTAATCATTCAGCTCCTTCCATTCTGCCAAACATCTGGCTCAAACTTTCATTAGTGAGGACCAGTCTGTACTTTTAAATAACCTAATTACTTTCTTCTGTTTCCCTAAAGCTATTATTATTTTAGCAAAAGATACTCCCTGCTAAATTATTACCTTTAGCCAAATTGTCAGAATGAGACTGCATAAGGTCAATGACCATGGAGCCTAGCTTGAGACCTCGTAGACAGCCAACTAAGCCCGGTATTGTCGTTTCCATGTACTCAACATCAACTCCTCCCAGGAAAACTTGGTAGAACTCCTCCGGTTTTCTAACTGGTCGTGGTGGTTTGATGCTTTCTGGAAAGCAAAACTTATTCTCAGTACATGCCGTCGGTTCATGTCAGCGATTATGCACTGAGAGCACTACTGCCGACGCACAAGAGAGTATAAGCGCGTTCTACCGTTCTTACACTAGTAGCCTACCTTTTAGTTACTATTTTCGTTCCAACATAGTGAAAAGTTACTCCGCTGACCGTTTCAACTTTCTCAAAATAGTAACTAACAGTAACTATTTGTTACCCCCGTATAGCCTCGAGAGGATAGTAAGCGTGATAACCACGATAGCCTTGGTGCAATTAGCGCGTGGCGCGATATTTTGCCGAAAGTAGAAAAATGCGTTCCAGCCTTGACGAAATAAGAGGCCAGAAGCGGTGACGTCATGCGTAGCTACTAAGGTAATTAGGGTGGAGCAAGACCTATATCGTTGTCAAGAATATCACAAAACCTGCTTCAGAGAGATTTGTCGCAAGTGTCATTTGAGAGATATTAGGCAAGTTCGTCGAACTTCTAGCAGTTTTTAATTTGTACTCACCATCGTATGGTGTTCCCTGTTCAGAGAGGGCCTCAAAATACCGCCGTTTCCGCTTGAAACTGAATCCGCTTTATTTTCTTGATAATTTTGCAATTTCTGTCCGTACGTCAGTTTGTCGGTCGGTCCGCGTTTTGTTAGTTCGGGCAATTCCAAATAAGCTAGGACGATGAAACTTGGCAGGCATATCAGGGAGCCCAGAAGATTAAGTTGAAAATAGTTACTACCCCCACCCGAGCATCGTGGGGGGAGTGAAAGGAGAGGGAGTCCGGAATCTTGTGGTAATTATAACTTTTGAACGGGTAATCGGATCTTAACGAAACTTCACATTTGGAAAGACCCCGTGTCTCAGAAGACCCAGTTCAAATCCGGAAGGGATCTGGTGACTTTTAGGGGAGCTGGAGGGGGGAACCGAAAATCTTGGGAAACACTTATAGTGGAGGGATCGGGATATATCTGACCGGATTCAGGCACCGTGGGGCAGTTGGGAGGGGAGTGGAATTCTGATGATCCCGCGAGTTCGGTACTTCGTGATGCGCTAAGACGATGAAACTTGGCTTGAGAATAGCCGTTTCCCCGATCTGACCATCAGGGGAGGAGTCGGAGGGATGGGGAGCCCGGCGTCTAGTGACATGTATAACTTTTGAACGAGGGATCGGAATTAATGAAACAGGTGGAAAGAGCTATCCCCTCAGATGTTCCATGTCAAATCCTGACTGGATCCGATACTTGTGTGGGGGGATTGGAGGGAGGCACCAGAAATCTCGTGAAACGCTTAGATTCGAGGGATTAGGATGGAGTTTGGTGTGAGAACAAGTATTAGCCCTAGATACGTGATTGACAGAACTAGATCGTTTCTGGGCTCTGTGGGGGGAGTTGGAGGGTGTTTCCCGGAATTCCTGTGATCGCCAGTTAGGATAGTTCAAGATATTCTAAGGACGATGAAATTTTGCAGGCGCATTAGTGACTTAAGGACCAGACATAATGCCCTAGGGAAACTTGTGTTCGTGGATCCGAGCATCTTCGGAGAGTTGAGAGAAGGGGAATCCGGAAATCATTGGCTTCCGTAAGTTGCGACCGGGTGGTCCGATTCGAATGAAGCTTTATTGGTGATAAGAACTGACAACCTATACAAGCGAAACACACTTCCAGACCGCGTGCGGCCACGGTTGGGAAGGTTGGAGGAGGGGGGGGGGAGGGTCTGGAAACTTTTTGACAAGCACAAAAACCGAACGGATGGACAGAATGGGATGCAAGTTGGACAGTACCAAATTTATGCGACCTTGATTCGTTATTTGGCGTCTGGATTGGATCCGGCCAAGGTAGGGCGGGTGAAGCGGGAACCGTAAATTTGCAGATAGGCTATGCTCCGATTCCAGTCAAACTTGCTGGATGGGAATAGGAGATGTAAGACTTGCGATGTTCATGTTTCCAACAGTGGGAGGAATTGGAAGGGGAGTCTCGGAAATGTTGTGGCTCGCATATGGGTCAAACATGTGGAGCGATTTGCATGAAACTTGGAATGTAGAGAGATCACATGCCCTAGATGTTATATTTTAGTGTTCGAACCGGATCTGACCACGGTAGGGGAGGAGAGGGGAGAGTTACCGGAAGTTAAAAATAAACCACTCAGATTTTAGTGAAACTTAAAAGGTCTAAGAGAAAATGCTTTAGATGATCCATTTAGGAGTCCGAACCAGATTCAGCCGCGGTGGGGGGAAATGGAAGGGGTTACCGGAAATCGCGTGGCACATCTAGGGACCAAACGAGTGGATCTTTTGGGTTGAAACTTAGAGGGTAGACAAGTTTTTTGTCCTCAATGATCCGAGGCGATGCCGTAAATGCTCAGACTTGAGTGAAACTAGATATCCTATTTCTAGGTCCGAACCGCATCTTTGGATGGCGGGGTATTTTGTGACGTTCTCATCTAATTTCTTGTACCACCTACTCGTAGCAAGTGCCATATGAACCCTTAGCTCTTGTTCTTCCACATAGAGTCATAAATAATGAAAAATCCTTCCGTTGTTAATTGCAAAGTCTCTAAGCAGTCTCTAAGCAGTCCCTAACTTCTTTGCTCATCTCCGGGCTCTCTATCCTGCAATTCCGCCAAGCTGGGATTCCCAATTCTCGTCAATGAACGTAATGAACCATGACTGGGCAGCTAGTAATTGCAAGTTCGCGTCTTTTGTTTACCAACCCGTAAATACTTCACCCTTACCAATATTAATAATGTCTTTCTTATTTTTAGTGTGTTTTTCGCTCGAAAGTAACTGCTATTTAGGATGGGCACCGCAACCGATGGTGGGCTTATTACAGCAAAAGCTCAACGCCGTATTAGCTTTCCTGACAAGAACAAATAAGCAGTAGAACCTCCGTCTTCCTTCTCTGTAATATGACCATTCGGAGTCGAATAGATTCCCGATGCCCTGCCCTGTGCAAACGAGCGGAGGGTAGGAGTCACGCGGAACATCACAATTCATTACTTCTATAAACAGCTCATCGCAGTTGAGCCCCGGATTAGAAAAGTCGAGAGTAAGCAGACTATTGGTTGTTTGACATTGTAACATTACGCGTGTCGGTCTGCTACGAGGGAAGTAGATTTGTTCAACAGTTGTTTTTGAGCAGGATACTCGTCTCCGACCAAAAAGGGACTGATTTGCGATGTTCTGAGCATGCGTGAAATGTCATATTGCCAGGAGCTCAATGATTTAAGGTTGGAGCTGCTCCAGAGACAGACAGGAGATGAGGAGTGGCTAAATGGTCTGATGGGTGGTCGATCATTTACTACTATTAAAAACCTGGCAGTGTTTGTTCAGGTGGGGCTGAGACACAGGTCTTTGTTCTTTTAAAGTGTTTAACTGTGTAGTTAGTTTTCTTTGTTTTGTCTTCAGAAAGTGTGTTGAATCTGTAGTTAGTATTTGATTTGCATAATATTTTTGTAACATGGCCCGTTGGGCTTTCCATGTACAATACATACATACATACATACCCGTATGATGAATTTTGGAAATTTCGTCAATTACAAGTATCCGCCATAATTCTTGTTTCGACCAGAAAAAAAGTACTTCTCGAAGACAGATCAGAAATCAGCAACCCTGAAAGCCCTAGCTTCCAAATCTTTCGGCTCTCAAAGAAACAAATCTAAAAGCTAGTGTAGGGGGAAATTTTTTTTTAAATAGTCCACACCACTGCACTAATAGCCTTTCGGCAAAAAATTATGTTAGAAAAAAATCAGCATCTAGTCTTGAGACCCTATGTTAAACTGTTTACAGATTTTACGTTGCCTCATAAACTCAACTAACGGCTATTTGCATTTCCTTTTTTTTTTTTATTTATCTGCATGTTTATTGTACTTAATGAAATAAAAATGAAGTGAGGGGGGGGGGGGGGCTTACAGGTGAGGGATAGTATCATATTGTGTCGACAAAGCAATTAGCAGTTTTATTCGGCTATATTTCAGCCTTTTTTCGGTACGGGTCCTCTTCAAGCCATTATTTTCAAAAGTTAAGTGACGTAAATAGTTAAAAGTGGGTAGAAATAGATTAAAATTAACGTTACTGAGGGAAGGAGGAGTAGCCAAAAAAGTACGAAATGTGATTTTCCCTTTTTTTAGGTAATATAAAAATAAGTTGAGTTATGGCTACGGGTAAAAAAAAAAAAAAAAAAAAAGAAAGCCATAGCTAAAAGTAAAAACTACCATAAGGGGTGATTACACTGCAACGCTGAATGGCACAGAAACCAAGGGGGGGGGGGAGGGGGTACCGCCAAAAAACATACCAAGTTCTGGGTTGGTCCAGGGCGTTCTCTTATAAGTGGTAATCAACTTCAGAGGAGCAGCGACGGAGTTCGTGACGCCGTTGACAGACATAATGGTGACGTCGGGTTCGCGATCGATCAAAACCTGGATGGAACTTCCCGTATTCATGCCTACAGATGAGAATAAACGGTTAGGCTATGGAAAAAACGTATTATGTTAAGGGAACAGAGTGTCAACAAAATTTGTTTCCTCCAACTTTTTTCTCGTGGAAACGTCCCGGACGAGGCTGAGACGGATCATTGTGTTTGTGGGAATTAATATTCACGTTCATCCATATTGGAAGTATCAATGTAGTCGTGAATGGACCACCTTGAAGACTCTCGGAGAATCAAGGAAAAAACGTTGCGAGCTGGTAAGCAAACTGTGGTAAGCTCGTTCCGGAACCGAAGCCACTTTCGAAGATCGGGCAAAAATAACCAAGTAAGGTGAAAAACACGACATGTTCGGATGTTAGCTAGACAACTGCAGCAAAATGACCGGCAGCTTTACGCAGCAGCGCAAAACCAAAGTAAAATGAATCCAGCTTCGCTTTCCAGCTAGACAAAAAAAAACTCAAAGCAAACCGGCAAAGCTGCTAATGAAGACCGCAAGGGGCGTTGGTTGATAGGAATACAGTTTCCTAAATCTTCAACTGAGTTTATTTTAAAATTCGGATGGGAATATTTAAAGTCGCGGGAAAATGGAAAGTGATTAGTCAAGCCCTCGGTGGTGAAATGAAAGTTACCAAAATGACACTTGTAAGTGTAACTAAAGGAGGTTTTCTCGAGTTTTTCGCGCTGCTTCGGAGAGTTGCTAAACTTTCCGCAGCGGTTTTCGCGCTTAGGAAATCGAAGCAGCTTTCTCGGAAAATCATTCCAAAAAGTTAGTGGAAAACTCAGCGGAAAGTTGAAATACTTCGGCGGCAGCTTTGAAAATGTGTTAAAAACACAGCAAGGGTTTAAAGCACAACTCTTACTAGAAATGATCTTTTCACTATAAAATCGATCAGAAAAAACTTTTCGAATACCATTACTTTCCACCTTAAACTAGCGATTCTCCTGTTAGCGCTTGTCGATTATGTCCTGCCATCCTGCTCTCCGACGTTGCGGCTGGGCGCAAAAGATTTGAAAACTGAACGTGTCTTGGTTAAAAAGTGGGAAAACTAAGCAAATAAAAGAAGTAATAAACAGAAGATTATCACATCCTTATGTGCGAAAGATTTGTCAGCGGACAATGAAGATTCCGCCAAACTTTTCGTTCGGTGACGGGAAAACTCGGCAAGGCTGAAAAAGCGCAAAAAAATCGTAGTTACGAAACGAAACAATGGAAAAAGGTGGGGATTTTAAAAGCTTATTATTCCATATGGGAGCTAAGTATATTATAAAAGGCAGAATAAGCAAGAGGGATCCTTTAAGGATAACGTCGTTGGAACATATGGGAATAGAAGGAAAGCCCAGTGAACCATGCTGAAACCATGTTTATTAAAAAAAAATCGGAATTAAAGATTCTCCTTCCGATTTCAGCTTTCCAAGTGTTTTCGCGATCAATCAAACGGGAAGGTGGAAACCAATTCCAGGACTCGGATTCCAACAATTTTCGCGATGTTCGTAGCTCACTAGAACTTGAGCCCGGAATCTCGCAAAAGCCCTCGTTAAGACGCAAAACAAGTGGAAACGAAGAAGAAGAAAATAGTGAACTTACCTTCTAAACTAACGCTGACTTGGTGAATGACATACTCCGAATTGAATGTAAATATCATCCTATTGCCTCGTTCAATTTCGAGCTGTACAAAGTTGTTCATGAAGTCATAGGCATAAAACACTAGTGACTTCGCGTCGAACGTTCGAATGTTCAGCAAAATGTCCTCGGTGAAAAAACGAAGGATTCCGAAGTCCTGAGCTTCCGCCTTTGCGGCAGAGCTTGCTTCGACGAAGGAACCATGAGAACGGAAAGTCAGCGCATTCGCGTTGATATCTAAGAAAGAGAAGAACTGAGTCAACAGAATACAAGAGGATTGTACCAAGAAGAACAATGATAAGAGCTTCAGTCTCTCAGCCACCGCATCGATAAATTAAGTTCCATTATTTCTGAGCGGGTGCTTAGCTTATATTGGATAGTTTCTAGCCCATCTCTATTCGCCGAGGGGTTACCCACTCCCCGACACGCGCTGTACAACTTTTCCAGCCGCCACCGACCGAAATTAGCGGTGCCGGTCGTAAACTAGGCGATTTCATCTTTTAAACGCTTCAAAACATGCTTATTGTAATGTTCTAGCACCCCCAACACCTGCTGTACACCTTTTCCAGCACCAGCCGGCACCGACCGAAATGAGCGGTGTCGGTCGTAAATTAGGCGATTCATCTTTTAAACGTTTCTAAACATGCTTATTTTAATGTCCTAGCACGTGGCAGCTGGTGCCGGCTCGGGTCAGCAGGTGCCGCCACCGGCGGGGCAACGCGGCACCGGGCACTTGCTGTACACCAAAATCGAGAGTGGACACACCTCGCTATTCACCTTGTCCATTTCAGCGCTCCAAGCGGACTAGTTTCTGAAAGTCTCCTAATATCTCCTTATCTATGTACACCCGCACCCAGCCCAAAAGTTAATCAGATAATTATCGCTAAGGCAGCAAATGTAATATTGGTCGTGCGGTGCAAAAATAAAGCTCGCGTACCGAGTTTTTTTATTCCCCTAAATAAAAAAGTTCCAAATCGCGAACATTTGCTGCATAAACAGTTTCATGGTTAACTTGATCTAAATGTAGTCAGTCTACTCGCTTCATCATATAAACTCAACTGCTTCACAATTGGGACAAAAACAACTCGAGAATTCTTCAAAGCAAACAAGTGCGCGCCCTTCAGAACGAACCGAAACATGTGAGCGAAACATTTTCATTTAAAATCCCGACACCTCAGTAGAAATTTCGCTGCATTGCTGCTATATAACGTATGGCTTACTGTTAATATCATTACCTTTTATTATATTTATGTTAGCATTATTTATTTTAATACATTTTACTAACTTATGTCTTATTGTTAAAGATACTCACTTGTTTCGCAGTTGTGACCAAAATGAGCCAGAGAATTTTGACAAACACATTTGTACGATCCCCAAAACTCAACACAGGTGGCTCCATTCTGACAAGGGTTTGGGTCACAAGAGGGCAGGCAGTGCTTCTGGATCATGTCAGGGAAGCGGGCGTTCATGTAAGCGTAGAGATTGACCACTTCGTTATTCATGACAAGGCCTCTGTAGCAACCGATCAAGCCTTCACTGTGGTTCGATGCTTGGAGCATCTCTCTGAAAAAAAAGTAATCCGAATTTTGGATGTCTGCCACCTGCCCCTACAAGTTTCAGAAATGAAATAAGAGTTCTGTTACCCGAAAGTTAAGGCTGGAATTTATCCCAGGTCTAGAATTTAGCTGCGATCCACCTTGAAGTGGATCGTTATTTTGGAGGACCGCAGTTTCACTCCAAAGATATCCAATATCGAATTTAGAGAGAGCTTCGGCTTAACGTCTTTTTTCTATTAACAAATACATAAATATCATACGGTATCGGATATCTTGGTTTTCCAAAATATCCCGCTGACAGCATTATAATGACGTTTGCACACGTGTTTAAATCTTTTAGAAGTTATCTTAGGCGGTTATCTTTTCACCGAACAAATGTCAGAAAACTGACCCGTTTTGAAAAAGCAAACATGGAACCTTAATGGAAACTATTGTTTCCATTAAGGTTACTATAGTATTACTATGGTAATATTTAGCAGAAAAAGGTTTGTTTTCCGAAATTGCTCCCATACGCGTCGTATGAGGTACGCTAGACGCAAAGCCAGACGAGAAATAACACTATTTTTGGGGTGCAATTGCTCACGGCCGTATCAGGAAGCAACATAACACGAAGACGAATCATCCTTGTGAATGTCACCGCTGTGGACAATGCGATGACAAGCTTCCCCCCCCCCCTTCTTCAGAAATAAATTCAACAGGGAAAGACGCAAAAAAAAATTGGACGATCCTACGGAAATTAATACCTTGTCTGATGAAAATCACTAAAGTTAACTACTATCCAAAGACGCTGACCATTTCTGCAGCTTAATCGCTTATCAGAGGCGTCACTATAAGGGGGGGGGGGGGTCTCCCCAAAACGTCTTGAAAAAGTATTTTCGTGGGACGAATATCTTGTATCAAGATAATTAGTTATAAATATTCAGTTTGTAAATAAGGTTGCCGGTATATTCAAGTTTAATGAGGGTTGTAGGTTCAAGTTCAGTAAGGGTCAATGTAAATATTAAGTAGTTTCGGGAATATGTGAAAGGACCTGTCTCACCTAGAATACTAATGCAACCTACTTCCATAATCACTCCAGATATTTCTAAACTTAGAGACCCCAATTTCGCACGGTACATTCTAACCCCTCTAACAAAACCAGGCTCATTTTCTCACTTGCGGTGTTTTGCTACCTTCGATGTGTATCACGCTGCGACGGTTGTCTGCGAAAAGTTTTTTCATCAGAAAAACCGGCTATGTAAATTGTTTCCCTGTTTTCGCTACAAGTCAAAGGGGTCAAGGAAAAGGCTTAAAACAGCCAAAACCGCGGGTTATTTTATTAGTTGAAAGCACAGCATAGTTTTAAAGGACCCCTCTTGCTTATTCTGCCTTTTATAATAAATTTAGCTCCCATATGGAATTATAAGCTTCTAAATTACCCACCTTCCGCCATTGTTTCGTTTCGTAACTACGAATTTTCAGGCTTTTTCATTCCTGCCGAGTTTTCCCGTCACCCAACGAAAATTTTGCCGGAATCTTCATTGTTTGCTGACAACTCTTTCACACATAAGGATGTGATAATCATCTATTTATTACTTCTTTTAATTGCTTAGTTTTCCCACTTTTTAACCAAGGCACGTTCAGTTTTCAAATCTTTTGCGCCCAGTCGCCGCGTCGTAGAGCAGGAAGGCTGGATACAATCCACAAGCGCTAACAACAGAATCGGCTAATTTTAGGTGGAAAGTAATGGTATTTTCGAAAACGTTTTTTCTGCTCCATTTTGAAGGGAAAAGATCATTTCTAGTAAGAGTTGTGCTTTAAAGTATTCAAATATTTTAAAATACTGTAAGTTGAGGAGTAAATATTGCGAGGGATCCTTTAAATATGTAAAATGTAAATAAGTGCCAGTGCTTTAGTGTAACTTGTGATTTCGAGTAGAGTTAGTATCCAGACTTAGTAGCAAATAGTGAAAGTAAAGTAGTGTTAGTCTGTCAAGTTTCCATGACAGAAATAATAGTTTTGCCGGCGCCGATCGCCGGCGAACACAGAAAAAATACAATTTTGTACGCTTTCGTCGGGCGTCGGTCAAGAAACAAATTCTGAAAACATATGTCGGGCAAAACACAGAAGAGATCGAATCCTATATCCTTTCGTCGAGCCTCGGCCGTTCTCGTCGGCACATCGGGTTCTTTTACTCGTAAGAAATCAAATTCTGTAAATGCTTATCGGGCGGACACCGAAAGTTTAAGTTTCGTCGGGCGTCGGTATTCTTGTCGGCACATCGGGATCTTTTTATACATAAGAAATTAAATTCTGCAAACATTGCCGGGCGCATCCAGAAAGTTGGGCAGATCGGGATCTTATTTCACGTTATGAATCAAATTCCGTAAAAATTTTGTTGGGCCAATCCCCAAAGTTTATGTCTCGTCGGCAAGTCGAGATTTTTTCTACTCACAAGAAATCAAATGACTGCAAAGTTTTGTCGGACGAAGACCGAACGTTTAGCTTTGTCGGTCCATCGCGCGCGGGTTCTGGTTTTACACATAACAAACCAAATTCTGCAGACTATAGTTTAAGTCTCGTCTGCGAATCCGAATCTTTTTTACACATAAGAAATCAAATCAGATTCTGTGAAATTCTGTCAGGCGAAGACCAAAGGTTTAAGTCTCGTCGTTAAACCATTGGCAAACACATGACATGACGTGTTCATCCAATTACCCACTTCATCACTTACATTCCCCTCTCGCTTATCCTCTTTCGTGACACTCTTTAATTCCCACGACTAAAATGAATCTGTTTTGTTCCATTTGCATTTATATAATCTGGTTGTCTTTAAATTGTATATGTATATATTGACATCTGAAATCTGCTGTAAATGTCCATTGACAACGTTTTCATTTATGATATGTTGACGAGAAAAGCAAATTCGGCATGATTGCTGTGAAAGTCATTTTCAAATTAAATTCTACTCTACTCTACTCACCCTCTTCTACACACATCAGTTCTACACATCGACAACAGAACCCAACCAGCGCACGACCTTCTACACTGCTTCCTGGCCGACGATTGAAATTAAGTGTCTTTTTGTGTATGTTTATGTGTTTTATTTATTTTCTTCATTTACTCCGCTTTCTGAAAACGGCGGGTTATAAATAAATTACTTACTATTACTTACTTACTTACACATCAGTTCACAAAGCTACAACCGATACTTACTCAGGGGCACCTCCAATATACAACGTAGCTTCAAAAGGTCCAAACTCTTCTCCGTCTTTCAAGTCCATTAAGATAGACTCCTGGTTGACAGTGAATCTAACGTGGTACTCGTTATAGTCAATCCAGACCTGCTGCCATTCGCCGCTGTTGAGGTCACGTGTGGACTTTACAGTGACTCTTCTTGGTTCTCCGTTGATTGAGAATTCAAGGGTCAACTCGTGGTCTGCAAAAACATTAAATAGCATGAATTGGCTTTAATTACTTTTACTTATGTGACTAAGAAAAAGACTTAGTAATAGTCTGAAATAAAAATAAATAAAAGTTTGACATGAGTCACAGTCGTGTTCAGGGGTGTTTCGTTATATTCTTATTATATCCAGTAGTCAGGTCTATTGGGTTGGCGATTTGCGTATTAAATTTCACAGTGGAGGTGTGGATAGTATTTAGCTTAAGGCCCATTCACAACGGGTTTTAGCTAATACTCGTTACCAGCCAGTTCCGGAAATCGCTCTGAGACCGAGAATTAGTTGGGTTTCTGCCGTTCGCAATTCATACTGGTGCCAGTTTCGGGTACCGGCTAGTCTCGGACCCAAGTTGAAATCAGTTCAACTTTTGTGGGTACTAGCCAATCAGATTACTTAGGGGAATATTTAGGAATATTCCGATTGGCTAATGCTGAACCACGTCAGACGGAAGAACAGTGACCTAAATTTACTTTCGTTTTCAAAACACCAAGGAGTGGATGTGATTGTGATTGGATGGTGCAACTTCGGACAACTTTAATAGATCTGGGTGGTTGCCGATGAGACTAATTTTGGTCGGAGCGGGGGTGAGGGTGGTGTAATAGGGATTTCACATTCTATTCACTGTCACACTACGTGTCTATGGGTTAAGATTTTGTCTGTGTAAGCTACTACATTGTGTTTATATACTGTTTTCTTTATATTAATATTTATACAGTTTTGGAGTTAACGCAGGGAGAACGTATGGCTCTTTAGTTGCGCTAGCAGTCCGCGTTGTGAAAGGGATTCGTGGGTCCTTCCGCACTGTCCCGTCGGCACGAAAGTAAAATGGTCTTAACATATATGTTATTGATATAACATTCATGGGGATTAGGTATATCTATAGATTGATATTCTATTTAAATACTAATTAATTATATTTATATTATATTTATATTATCCATTGTTTTATTTATATTAATGCCTGGATAGTTTTGGATCCTCATGTGGTTCTAACGCAAATTCTAGTAAGCTTTTTTAGATCCGATTAGTCAACTTCCTTTTTTCTATTCTGTTATTTTTCTATCTAGTTCTCAATTCTCGTTTAAATTAGCATTTTGCTATTCTGACTTCTCGCTTTTGACGTTAAATTCTTCCCGTTAAAGGCCTGTTTATACGGTTTGAACACCCACCCTTTTGTTAGCCAATCAGGAAGAAGAACGGAGAACAAGAATCGAGAACTGACTATCGAAACAACTTCTCGATTCTGCAGAATTGCAAAGCTGTCTCGGTTCTTGATTCTGACAAAAACGCAAGAAAAGAAGAATTGGCTTCATCGCAATAGTAAAAAAAAAAAAAAAAAAAAAAAAATAAATAAATAAGAGAACTGAGATAAAAAAAAAAAACGCAACTAACGTGAGAGCAGCATCTAGGTTCGAGAATAGGCTTCGGGAAAAAGCAATAGATGGCGTCTATTAGGGATGAGATATAAAACAACTTACCATTTACTAAGATGACTCTGAAATAAGGATGCTTCGGATGGAGCATTGGCTGATACAAAAGAATGCCTTGTTCGCTGGAAGTTCGGAAGCTGAAGGCCAAGTCTCCCGTTCTCCAGCCTGGTACCTCCATGTACGAATCAGCTGACTTAAAGGTGACAACATACTGCTGCGTGTCTATAAGAAAATGGTAGTTCATGTTCATTTTTTAGTTTTCTTCAATAATTCACGACATACCTTTAATAATTTTGGGCCGTGAACACGTACTAAAAGGCCCAAAAAAAATATTAAACAAACTGCACCCTTTCACCGTAACCTTAAAGCAGAACTGAAACCTGATACTATTCCATCATCTGAATATAAATAACAAGCGCGTTCACCAGTCCACCTATTTTCGATTTCACAGTTTCCTTTTCGCAGTTTTCATTATAGTGCTTGCCATCAAAATCTCGTCTTCCCATGGACAGTCTTTTTCATAATTAGGCCCCACCTCTCTCTTAGTTTATGGGTGCTTCAGTCGTAGACTTCAGACGAAGTGTATTGGCCATGCAGTCAACATTGCGCGGAATGGGTAGTGTGCTTTCGCAGTGCAGAAACTTTAGGAGAGTTAATGCAGCTGATCTGTTTTATTTTTCCAAGGGAGTGGACTGGAATGCAGGAACTGCATGTCCATAGTGGGAAATGGTACCGATAGGCTCTTCAATAAACCTTTAAGATCCTCTTGAAGTAGTTCATTAAGTCTATGTGTCTAGGTTAAAGTCCGTATAAAACCAGAGAGTATTAATCGTACTCGAGTACGAAGCAGAATCTAAGGAATAGATCCATTCCTTAGATTCTGCTTGATACGCTACAAGCCGACCCTCTGTTGTGGGTCACCATAAATACCAGCCAAGATTCCAAGAAAGAACAGCAAAACAAACGAAAGGAGACGTCCAAAATACCTATAAGGATTTCAAAATTCTCAGATTATGACACTGCTAATTATTCACTGATGATCGATTATGGGCACGGAAAGAATTGTAATCCCGTGGTCGCCGACTGTATTCAAGGGGCCAGCAAAGGGGTTAGAAACTTGCAAGGAAAAGGTTGAAAGTATCACGAACTATAAAGAGGAGTTCGTTTTAAGCAGCAAACGCTAATTTTGAAGTTCTAATTTTGAAGTCTATTTTCAATATGTCCAGGATTACTGATTCTCATTTTGTATACTCTCCAGCTTTGTATCGGATACAACTGAAAGGGGAAATGGGACGAAACATAGTTTTCTTCTGACTAACTTGTACTGACAAGACCTTGCTCACGTCTGCAAACAGAGGATGCGAAAGAAAGGTAAAGTGCAATTTTCTTAAGACTGGAAATATCTCAGTAGCATACGAGCGTAAGATATGTCAGTGGCTTAACAAATGAAGCTTTGTTAATTATTACTTGGTCATTATCAACAACTGACACATACAACTAACAAAACCCTAGCCTAAGGCATTACAGTTAGAGCCAAAGAAAAATTAGAAAAGCTGCTTAGTTTCACATACTTGCTTCAACGCATTCTAGAGGCCCCAGTTGGATTCTGCCATCTGCCGCCGGATTAAGCTTCTTTGGTTGAAGCGCGAAGATCTGGGTAATGCCAAGTTCTTCAGGGCGAACGAGGTATCCTTCGTCGGACATCCACTTGTCTTCGGTCGCGTCGCAGTTGCAGAACAGGCCACTGTGAGCGCACCTGCTACCCTCTAAAAAGATAACAGCCAATGAGCCGAAACCAAAGCAATCGAGACCAGGAAATATTTTTTGACCAGCGTAGCATCTTTTCTTCTTTATTTTCATACTTCTTAACGGTTAGACTACAACTCCTCCTATTGATGAATATTTGCAAACTTTTAGAAAAAGATTTCATCCTATTTCAATTAGTTTCTTCAACATAGAATACAAACTCAACACTATTTTTTAATCATTATCATACTCCTTGAGCCCAAGGAGACTTGGAAACATATATTCAAATAATGTATAAAACGGATACGCGAGCTACGATGCTTTGGAAGCGATATTCGACCCTTCTTGACAAGGGTCTTCGGTAGAAGTTTGATTTATTTTATTTCAGGTTTGTTTCTTCCCCAGCACAGACCCTGAAGTTGGACAGCCGACCCAATTGCCCTTTCCAATGGTTACGTCCAAATTACAACTTCAAATCGGCAGTGGCACAAAACGTTTTCGAAACCTATCCCATGTAGTATATTTAACGTGCATCGGACTTTACCAAACTATAAGAGAAGTCGTTGGAATTAAGTAAAACCGTTCAGGGATCAACCGAGACACAGGCAAATACTCACTACCAGAAACATAGAACGGTATCGTCAGCGAAAGGAAATTCAGACCCCAAGCTCTTCTCTACAACAAAACCAAAGTCAACCCAAATGCAGAAAAATCCCACTCGATCAACGATTCAACTGAGCAGCAAAAATAACACCCGTGTCCGAAAGGAAATCACACCAACCTTTTTAACTCAAGAACACACAAGAATTCACGAAGTCAGATATTTAACGCTAAGCTAGAATATCTAGTTTTCTTTTTCCACAAGTTCGTTCGTTTTTCGTTTTTCCAAAAATTGCTACACTAGCAAAAGCTAAATAATAGGCAACACAAAGAAATTAAATAAACAAACGTTAAAAGCTAACAACATCTAAATATATTTCTAATTTCTAAATAAACTTGAGCGGCTTTGAGCCTGAAGAGAACCCTTGCCAAGAACGGCCGAAATATAGCTCTAATAAAATTCAGCTGAGTATTCGTTTTGCACTGTCAAATATCTTCCTATGTCCCACAGGTAGTAATAATGACAATGAGTTTTTATTGAGATGATACGATATCGTATCAGCCTCCAGAGAGGATGATGCGAAACCGTATCAACCTGCGCAAAAGTTCATCCAGCAGCTTTCCTCAACTACTGAAAAGTAGAACCTCGCCTCCCAAACAAATAAACGACATCACTTTCGAAAGAAAAAGAATAAAACAAAAAAAAACAATACAGAAAAACAGTTGAAAAATATTATAGAAGTTTTGTTTCACAAAGTCTTCCCTTTCTTTTTTTCTTGTTACAAGCACATTTCGACTGAAATACAAACTTGTCAACTGGACCAGCGTTACTTTCAACTTATTTTCCTCTACTTTCCAAAAGGTAGGATAGCTATTGAGCAATATCAGTGTCTTTTCTCATGGTTTTACTCTAATTTTTCAATAGTCCGCGTGTTTTCTGTGTTGCCAATTTTTCTAATGGAACCTGTGACTTTTGGCCGGAAAAAACAGTAACATTCTGGCGCCTATGAAACTAGGTCCTTTTTACCAAATCTCGCATTGTCATCTTCATAGTTATACGCCTCAGCTTTTATGCTTCAGGTTTCTATTTACTGGTGAGAAACTGGTCGCAGAAAGATACGAAAATGTATTTCAAATCGCAAAATTCTGCGACCCGTTGCAACACCGGTTTATGGTGATTCATTAGATTTCTCTAAAACCCCACCCCCGCCACTACATACCACCTGCTTCGCCACAAATGTAAAAAATGGGT
Source organism: Branchinecta lynchi (assembly GCA_023053575.1). Lineage (NCBI taxonomy): Eukaryota > Metazoa > Arthropoda > Branchiopoda > Anostraca > Branchinectidae > Branchinecta > Branchinecta lynchi. The sequence goes on from JAKZAP010000007.1 coordinate 10,882,384, forward strand.
GTTGGATAAAGATTCGCGTTGTTGTAAACAGAAGTGCCCGGGACACAAAAGTAGTAATTTTCACATATCTCCAGTATGCTAGGGTTACCTAAACAGAATTCCCTACAAAAGTAGCTAATAAGTACTACAATTAAAGATTAAGTAGGCTACTACCTAAACAAAATGGTGTTTAAAGAAATTATAATAGTTAAGATACCTCCATCTTAGTTGATTTCGGAATAACACGCTCGAATGCCATTTAAAAATATCAGCTTCGGTGTGCTCGGCAGATATTTTTCAAATTAATAATGCGCTCAATGTAGCGGAACAAGACTGTGAGCAGACCCCCCCCCCCCTCCCTCACTCTAATTTCCGAGAGAAGCTACTTCCTTATAGAGACGAAGGCCTGTTTACTAGCATTTAAGTTTTCTATCACTCTACTATTTTTAAATATTCCTCCAGCCCAAGCTGACTGCGAATCATATTTGATAATGCAAAACGGTTACGCCAGCTGAATTTTATTGGAGCTGTATTTTTTCTTTTTTCCAACTTGGGCAGTTTTGAGCCTGAAGAGGACCCTTGCCAAGAAGGGCCGAAATGTAGCTCCAATAGAACCCAGCTGACGTATCCGTTTTGCACAATCAAATATGTACTATTTTTCTTAAGTTTCCAAAGATCAGTTTGCTTGGTGTCGGTTCGCTTCACCGAAGAAACCTGCACGATAGCCAAAGGCAGTGGCGTCACAACTAGGGGGGAGGGGGACGCCCCCCTCCCAAATGTTGTCTGCCAGTCGGTGAAAAATAGCCGAGTCGGCGCGAGCTGCCGCGATTTTTCTTGGAAACAGTCGATTTTTTCCTTGTAAACAGTCGTAAAACAGGTTTCTCGAGAAATAGTAGATTTTTTCTTAACAATAGTAGTTTTTATCGGCCTAAGAGCGATCGCAATTCCTGTCCGTCAGTCGGTCTGTCGGTCCCGGTTTTGCTAATTTGGGCACTTCCAGATAAGCTAGGACGGTGAAGCTTGGCGGCGTATCAGGGACCAGACCAGATTAAACTAGAAATAATCGCTTCCCCGATCCGACCATCTGCAAGGGAGTGGAGGGAGGGGGAATCCAGAAAAATTAGGTAAAATGAGATATTTTTAGTTTACGAACGGGTGATCGGATCTTAATGGAACTTAGTATATGGAAGTACCTCGTGCCTAAGACATTCCATTTTAAATCCGGACCGGACCCGGTGACATGGGGGGGAGTTGGAGGGGGGAAAATGGAAATCTTGGAAAACGCTTTGAGAGGAGAGATCCGGGTGAAACTTGGTGGAAAGAACAAGCACAAGTCCTAGATACGTGACTGACATAACTGGAACGGATCCGCTCACTTTGGGGGAGTTTGGGGGGGGGGGCGAATTTCTAGTGATCCGTCGAGTTCGGTGCTTCCTAATGTGCTAGGACGACGAATATTGGCAGGCATGTCAGGGACCCAACCAGATTAAATAGGAAAGAGTCACTTCCCCGATCCGACTATCTGGGGAGGGGGGGGAGCACAAAATTTAGGTATTTTTAACTTGCGAACGGGTGATCGGATCTTGTTGAAAGTTGATATTTGGGATGATCTCGTGTCTGAGACGTCGCACTTTAAATCCGGGCCGGATCCGATGACACTGGGGGGAGTTGGAGGAGGGAACCGGAAATCTTGAGAAACACTTAGAGTTGAGGGATCGGGATGCAACTTGGTGGGAAGAACAAGCACAAGTCCTAGATACGTCATTGACATAACCGGACCGCATCCTGACACTGTGGGGAGTTGAGGGGCGAGGTCCGGATTTCTAGCGATACCGCGAGTTCGGCATACTTCCTGATGTGCTATGACGATGAAACTTGGCAGATATGTCAGGGATCCGAACAGATTGACTTGAGAATAGTCGTTTCCCCGATCCGACCATCGTGGGGGGAGTGGAAGGATGGGGAGTCCGGAATCTAGTTGCATGCATAACTTTCGAACGGGTGATCGGATTTGAATGAAACTTGTAGGGTGGAAAGAGCTATCGCCTCAGATGTTCAGTGTGAAGTCCGGGCCGGAGACGATACCTGTGGGGGGATGGGGGGGGATGGGAAAACTCAAGAAACGCTTAAAGCAGAGGGATGGAACGGAACTTAATGGAGAGAACAAGCATTAGGCCTAGATACGAAATTGACGGAGTCAATGGTTTCGGGACTCTGTGGGGGGAGCTGGAGGGGGTTTCCTGGAATTCTGGTAGTCGCGGGTTAGAATAGTTCCAGATGTACTAAGACAACGAAGCTTTGCAGGCATATTACTAACCCGATTTAGTTGACTTAAGAACCTGACACAACATACCCCCGGAAACTGCCGTTCCTAGATCCGAGCGTTTTTGGTGGAGCAAGGGAAGGGAAATATGGAAATTGACTTCTGCAAATTGCGAACGAGTGGTCTGATTCGAGTGAAACTTAATGGGTGATAGGAATCGAGGACCTAGACATGTAAAACATGCGTTCAAACTATATGCGACCACGGTTGGGGGAATTGGGGGGGGGGAACTTTTGACATGCACAAAAACCAAACGGATGGAGCGAATGAGATGCAAGTTCGACAGTTCCGAGTTTATCTGGCCTAGATTTGTTAATTGGTGTCCGGGCCGGATTCGGCCAAGGTGGGGGGGATGAGGTACCGGAATTTTCCAAAAATGCTCAGATTCGAGTGAAACTTGATAGATGGTATCAAAGAAGATGCTTTAGATGATCCGTTTTTTGGTCCGAACCAGATTCGTCCACGGTAGAGGGGGATGGAGGGAGAATCGGAAATCGTGGAGCACTTTTAGGGATCAAACGAGTGGATTTATTGGCCTGAAACTTTGAAGTTTGAACAGTCACGTGCATTTGCTACAGATAATCCGAGACGATGCCGGAACTGCTCAAAACTTGTTTAAACTAAATATCCTATTTGTATTTCTGAACCGCATTTTTGGATGGCGGGTGTATTTTGTGACGTTCTCATCTACTTTCTTGTACCGCCTACTCGTAACAGGTGCCATTTGAGCTCGTAGCTCTTGTTCTCAAAATCAGCCGATTTTTTCTCAATAACAGTCGTTTTTATCTGCAAAAACAGTCGGTAAAAATGACCACCCAGTCGGTAAATACCTTGCCCCCCCCTCAAAAAAAAAAGAAAAAAAAACATTTTGGCTAGTAACGCCTGTGGCCAAAGGGACCAGAAGATACTACTGCCTTTGATAACATTCTACTAAAATTGAACATCGTGTTCTACTAGTCAACGCACTCTACAGGAGTTCCGAATTTTCAGATGTTTTGCCTTGACATTGCAAGATAAAGATAGCGGGTTCAAACCCCGCTTGAGGAACACTTTTACTTTACAGTTCATGACTTCCAAAGCCTAGAAGACCTTACCTGCGCAAGGGCACCGTCCTGGTTTTGACGAACCGAGATAATCGAGGATACTTCCAGACGAACTGCGGAACCAAGTATAGGAATGGAGTTCCAACGGTGCTTTATAACAGTCATATCGAATATGTTGTCGACATTGGAGGGACTGAGAGATCAAGGACTGGAGCATGTCTGGGGTGAACTCTCGATAGGTCAGGTCTATCAGAACGTTACCAACACGGCGGCTCCGGATTTCCTAGAGGACAAAACCGTGGTCAGCACTGTTGCCAATGGTTTTTATTTCTGTATTCCGGATTGTGTTGAAGATTTCTGAATAAATAGTTAAGTATAAAGCATCAACATAGGGGCAACTGGTCAAGTATTCATGTCCTACCATCAGAGCGATTTCTTCGATAGCGTATCGCAGATGGTTGAGTCCAGGGGGCACAAGTATGAAATCTACTGATATCTAGCCTAAAATCAGTCAACTTTCAAGAGAAGGACCCCCACCCCACCCCCGACCATAGGGTACAAAGTCTGTTTTTGGGTTGGGACCCCCCACCCCTGGAAAAAATCCACAATTTTAGTTCCAGACCACCCACCCCACCACCCCCAGACTAAAAAAAAAAAAAAAGAAAAAAAAAAAAGATGTCAAATGGTCTAGACTGATGATCTGGATAAGTTTATGTACAATATCATGTCGATATTTCGATAATTGCGACGTTACATGGAAATTTATATGAGTCCAAAACAGGTCCTGGGTCACACAGGGTCTCCTTCTTGACAGTTAGGATCTTTTTAGGACTGGATTGAAATTACCTTCCATCTTTTTTAGTAGTCGCAGAGTTTTGGTGCTTCCAGATGGGCTAGGATGATGATACTAGTCGGCGACCAGATTAACTTGGGATAGTCATCTCCTCGATCCCAAAATCTTGGGGGGAGTGGAGGGAAAGGAAATTAAAAATCTTGTGTCATGCGCAACTTTCGAGCGGGTGACTGGATCCGAATAAAACTTGATAACTGAAAGGAGAACATGTCACAAGTCTTCTATATGATGATACAGACTAAATGCGAGAACTGTCGGGGGGGGGGGGGGTAGCTGGCGGGGCCGGAAATATCGTAATACGTTTAGGGTGGAGGGATCGGAGTGAACCAGTGGGAATAACAAGCCTTTGCTCTAGATACAGCATATCGGACTAGATCCGGCCACTGTGGGGGAGTTAGAGGTGAGTCTCAGAATTCTGGTGATCGCGAGTTAACTTTCAGTTGTGCTACGACGATGAAACTTGACAGACACATTAGGGACCCGACAAGACTGACTTGGAAACCCTCACTTCCGTTCCGACCATTCTGGGGCATTTGAGGGAGGAAAAAGCTGGAAGCTTTCGACATGCATAACTTTCGAACGGGTGATCATAACTGAATGCAACTTGATAACCGGCAAGAGCTGTGTTCGTTGCACTCCGGACTGTCTCTGCTGTTTTTCGTCGGTGTCCGGTTCTTCCCTTGTAACGCGTTTTTCGGTTCACCGCTGGGTAGTCACCGATGAGTGCAAAAACTGCCTAAATTCTGGGTTTTGCGCGGAACCGCGTCAATTGAGGAAAAGTTGCTAACTTCTCGATAAAGCCAGGCTCCCGAGCAGGTTAAGGTTAGTCTGCACCGGTAAGATAAGAACCGGACACGGGTTAGTTCAAAAACGGGTTATAAGACTAGTGAGTAGTCACCGGTGGAAGCAAAAACGCCTTATAAGAATAACCGGAGACCACCGGTCTGACCCGTGACAAAGAACGCAGCTAAGAGTACATGCCACCGATATCCAGTTTAACGCCGGACGGGATGCGGCAACTATGTGGGGTCGAGTACCAGAAATCGCCTATTATGGGAAGCTCGGTACCGGACTTTGCGGGAAGGAAAAACCTAACTTCTAGACATTCATTTATAGCACTATAGCACTATATCTGGGCATTACCGGATGAGTTAGGAGGGGAGGGATGCCTGTTAATTTTGTGACATTCAAAACTCTGGTACGACGGCATGACAGAACTTGAAGACCCCTTAAAGTGCGCATGTTAACGTCAATGTGCTGTAATCGTTTTGACCAAACGATACCTACACTTTCATGGTCCGCAAAGGCCCATGATCATTTGCACCTCGAGGGTTTAGATTAAAAATGAATCCTGACCACCTTAAGGTGTCGATCTTGTCGATCTGTTTTGCATGCCTACAGGGAAAGTTGCATGGAATGTTGGGGGGAAAACCACAGTCATACACTGTTCCTGAAGTTTTCCAGTAGATCAGGGTCTCAAAGGCTTAAAAGAATGACATGATACAAACTGAACAAGCAGATCAGACAAGAATTGACGAGTTGGAAGGTGGTCACCGGAAATCTCGTGGCCCGCTTAGAGTTAGGTTTCGGGATGAGACTTCGCAAGACGAACAAGCATAAGCCCTTTACATCATTTTTAGAACCGGTCCGGTTCCAGGCACTGTTGGGAGAGCTGAGGAATCCCGGAGTAATCCCGAGGAAATCCCGGAAATCTTGTGACATGCTTAGTTCTGGAACTTGACAAATGACACGAGCACACGTCTTGGATGTTCCATTTAGGGCTGTATTAGGGACCTGACTCGATTGCATAACTTTCAAACGAGTTATCCAGTTTGGATGTAGTTAATAAATCACGATGGCACCAAAATCCTTCTATTCTGAAACAGTCGTTGACGAATGATGCAACCTTTACAAATTCACTATGTCATTCCGTCTTAGGATGAAAGTGGTCCACTTTCTCAAATTTTTAACGAAATAACGGTATCTGGTGATTATCCCGCAGTCTGGAAGACCGGATATGTTACACCTATTCCGAAAAAGGATTCCCCTAATGATTTTACGGGGGTACGCCCCATAACTATGACCCCTATTTTCAGTAAAGTTTATGAGAAGTTCCTTTCATCCTGGTTGAAAGAAAACATCCTTAAACATGTTGACCCTAAGCAGTTTGGTAACCTGCCAAAAACGTCAACAGCACATTATCTAGTTAGTTTATTAGATCGGATATTAAAGAATTTGGATAACCCTAGTACTTGGATAAATTTAATAGCGATAGATCTAAAGAAAGCATTTGACCTAATTAACCATAGCAAGCTCATTGACAAACTTTTAATTAAATTCAAAATTCAACCGTTCCTAGTTCGACTGGTTGCTCAGTTTCTGTCTAATCGAACACAAAAAACTAAGTATAAAACAGTTTTCTCTGATAGTTTACCAATTTTTTGTGGGGTTCCGCAAGGTACCCTGTTGGGACCGCTCCTTTTTTTAGTTATGGTCAACGAGCTTGCTCTGTCTTTCACAGATAGATGGAAATACGTGGATGATCTGTCGCTCCTGGAAGTTTGCCGAAAGAACATTAAGAGCAGTGCAAAGGTCATCATTGACGACATCTGTGAGGAGGCTGTTGTGGATGACATGGTAGTCAACATGGACAAATCTGTAGTCCTAACTATAAATTTTTTAAAAACTGAACCACAGTTTTTCCCATCCCTTCCTAAGTCCCAACAGGTTGATGATATCAAGCTGCTTGGAATACACATCACCCATGATCTAAAATGGAATAAGCAAGTTGACAGCATGCTTAAAAAAGGTAATATGGCAATCCGGTCACTTAAACTCCTGGCCCGTTATGGAGTACCCACTGACCATCTGTTGGTAATTTTTGTGACTTTTGTTCGTCCAACCCTGGAATATTGTTGCCAGGTTTGGCATTTCGGGTTGACCCGGGATCAGGCGGATATACTCGAACGGGTGCAGTATAGAGCCCTCCTTGTGGCCTCGAAGTCCCCTAAAGTCCCATATTTCGAATTGTTGAAAAGATTTAATTTAGAATTGTTAGCACAGCGCCGAAAAAAGTTGTGTTTCAGTTTTGGTCTAAAAACGTTGGAGAGCCCTGGCCTACGAGAAATTCTTCCCCCTGCATATCTATCTATTAGGCCAAGACCGGCACGAGCTGCTGCCCAGCCTGTTCCAAAGTTGCAGCCAGTACCCTGTTCCCATGACCGATACAGAAAAAGTTTTGTTCCTTCGTTCACTGACCTTTTTAACCGGCATTCCGAACCACCTCCATAATTTAATCGTATTTTTGTGTGTGTTGTTATTGAATTGTAAATATAATAATTTTTGATATTATCTAGTTTTTAGTTTGGGTGAATTTGACCGAATTATGAGTTTTGTCTATAGATGTTTTGATAAGTTGACATGTTACGTATGATTGAAGGTTTTACTTAGAGTTTTATTGTGAGATACATGTATATTGACCAAATGAATAACATTAGTTATAGTTGTTTTAACATTAGTTAATTGTTAAGTTATACATGACGGAAGAAATTCAATGTTCGGCTTCGTCCGTGAGCGAATTTTTGAAAATAAATTGAATTGAATTGAATTGAATTGGATGAAAGGTATCTCGGGGAAGAGCGCAAACCATATCTGATGCGTACATGCTAAGTACCTGTACATCGTCCCTCATTGTGAATTTTAATGATACCAACCACGTGGCGGGGGGGGGGGGGCGAGGGGTCCCTATATAACACATCGACCAATTTGTAGTGGCCAGATCTCAAACAAACTTGGTGGACAGATATAACTAGGGTCCTAGATATTCCTTCCGAGCGGACTACAAGGAATTCGATCTAACCATGTAGGGGGAGGTTGAAGAAGAGAAAATATGCTTTTTCGACCCCTGTCATCGGAGCCTTAAGTTCTTGTCAACCGCCGCAGAAAGAGTTGCCGGATATGAATCAAACTTGTTCGGACGTTAGAGCTTCCTAAAAGTGCATTTTGAAGGACCAAATCACATCATCTTAATTTTGTCTGCAAACCACACCGCCACCAAGTGATCTGCTGCCAGAGTTCATGTGGTGGTCCGATTGAGTCTGAACCATCAACGCAGAACTACAGCCCTACCTCTAACTTCCCAAGTTTGGTGAGATCCGGCAACTCAATCTGGTCCTGGTTCAACCTGCTGTTCAGACAAATTTGACCCCCTCCAGACAGTGTTTGGATCATGAAAAGACATAATCAGGAACAACTTTTTTACTCTCTTACACTATTTTTTCCACAAAGAAAAAGGGTAATTTTTTCGGAAATTATGGGTCTACTTCCGTTGCCCGTATTTTGGATTTATGTCTATCGTTTACAAGGGGTCCTCCTTGGTTAGCCAGATCGGTCCCATTTTTGTTTATCGTGGGGGGTCCTGTTTTCATTTGTCAGAAGGGTCCGGTGGTAAGGGTTCTTGGGTCCCGTTTTCAGAGGACCGGTCACAATGGTTCCGAAAACTGAATTGGGCTTGTCCTTAAACTATACGCGAAGAAGGGAGAAATAAAATAAAATTAGTAAGTCTAGTGCGGTATTAATTCCTGGGGCCCCATATTCGAGTATGCCGGAAGATAAACTTTTTTTTTGGGGGGGGGGACAGATATAAGCTGAAAGGCAGTCACTTAAACATAAGCACCGGAAAATTTTCATAAGCACCGGACAAATTTTCACAGCGCATCGGAATCCTAGATCTGCAGTAGTAGTCCTTCCAGAAAATGAACTTATTCATTCGTATTCATTCGCTTCATCGTCATATTTTGAGCAAGGACAAGATACTGAATTCCAACAGCAGAAAATAGTTGCTCTATGTCTCCGGGTGAAAGTGAGGACTACAGACTAAAAGTAACAGGACTAGTCATCAAGAACAATCGTCCCGTTTCCCAAAGGAAACGTCGATTTTCGGAAACACGGTTGCTGGATTCTAGAACAGTTTTGCCAAATACGCCTTTATTCCCGAATCGAGCAGTAGCTTCAAGCGCATGGTAGAAAGGATTTTCTTTCTGCTTGGTATACTTAAGTTGCGTTTCATTGGATTCACTTTTGTTTCGTCAAAGTTTGTAGTTTGGCTTGTTTTGTCTTACTTGCGTTTTATTGAGTTCTTGTTTCCGAAAAGTCAAACTACACCGAACTACGTCGGCGAGGTTGTTTGTAGTTTGAGCTCCGTAGTTTCAGGTTCGAAACTACAGCAAATGGAATGGACAAATAAAACGGCTTCTAAGCGAAACTACGCCGAAACTACATCCAATAAACGCAACTTTATTCTCAGTTTTCATGACAGATTATTATACTTGCCATATCTGTGGGCAGATTGTGGTCCACGACCGTCTTCCTTGCACCGTTTTCTTCGAACTCGCACCTGACATGGGCAGGAGGGTGGGGCCCATTCCCGTCAATATCAATTTCGTACACTCCACTCTTCTGGTATCCAAGCAGAGCCAACTCTTCGCATGTCCTCTTATACAAAGCTACAAAATAAAATGCTGAGCCTGCATGGTGAACACCATAATCTCTCTTGTGGGCTACAAATCGGCAAGGCGAAAACGTTCTACGATCGATAAAATGGTCTGCAACGAATATGAATATTGCACACCCTTCACGTCTATGGATTTTCACATTCCGTTGTCAGTTCAACGAGCAAAAATACAGCGCATGCTTTGGCAACACGCCAATTTAATTGAGTCTCAAAGCTTTATCTGCCTAAGCGACATCATGCCGAAAACAAACTCTTTTAAGCCTGCCTTCCCTCCATCAATTATGATTTTGTAGTGGAGACTTGATTGAGACATTTAAAATAACCAACGAAAGTTACGACAATTTTGTGAACGATCTAATAAAATTCAGCATTAACTGTCATCATAGCAAGAATAAATAAGGGGACCGTAGGGAGCACGAGTTCAATCATGCAAACTCACGATTTCACAAGGACGTGTATATGTGGCGTTTTAGTAACAGAACTGTTCGTCCTTGCAACAAAGATACGGTTATACTGAATCAACCAGTACTTTCAAGTGTACAACAGACATGATGTTTAGTTCTGCTCAGTATGACTATTCCCAATTTAGAGGGGAAAGCCTTTCTGTTGCATTAAATTTTTAATTAAGCGACAACTGTTATTCTTCAGAAACACTTTCCAGTATTTAACGCAAAAACACTAGAGTTATATATTTCATGCCACCGAGTCCATGCCCCCTTTTCACCCAAGTGTTGGCTGCGAGCACATGTTCTGTGGGTATATACCTATTTCCGGGGAGGGACGAGGCTATCATAATTTCAGGTAACCGACCGGGAGATTTTCCGAAAATAAAAAACATTTCCTGTGTGGTCTGGTTAGATCTTTATTTTCGGAACTAGTGGCCTTCGCGAAAAAAAAATCCCGCACATTCCAATGACTTCACGATAAGTTCAGATTATAAGGCATATTACTCCAATGTTTCCCCCTACAATAATGGTTGATAATTTTAATGCACAGATGGTGTCACTATGAACTCCGAAAAAACACAATCCAAGAAGCCACCCTCCGATACAATAGGCTATAACGTAAAAAATGAAAAGCACACTTACCAAAGTGACAGTTCTTCCCAGTATACCCCGTCTTCGTACAGTCGCAGACAACCCTTCCGTCATCAACCATGCAGCGCCCTCCATGCTCACATGCATTCGGCCTCTTACAGGGGTCAACAAGCTGGCAGTTGTCCAAAGAAACCTCTCGAACAAGGCCTGTGACCAAGACACGTGGATCCTGCTCCACGCCATTCAAGAAGATCTTCTGCATACATCCGACAATACCTAAGAATATGTAGTGAACGAGTGTGTGTTCCAACATCATGCAAATAGTTTCTAAGAACTACCATCTTCATTCCAAAATGCACGATAGGATAAGGTGACTTGAGCAAAGATATTAGGATGCGTTCCTATTCCCTACCGCTGGCTACTAACAGTTATGATATGGTCGACCTCGGTAGACTATCCGTTCCGTTAGAAATTAGAGAAGAATCCCTTATTCCAACATTTGTAGCGAGTACTTTTCCCGTTCACGACTTCCCATCCGCCACTCTTCAGCGCAGTAGACGTATGCTTCTTCGAACGTCAGTTAATTTTGAACAGTGCGGTTTTGGGCTAAATGGTAAAATGAAACCCTATGGTAAAATGAAAACTATTGTTCTTAATCACGAACAAATAAGCCAATTGAACCTCCGTCTTTGGTCCCACGCAGCGAATATAGACACCTCCGCAAAACTGAGCTTTGAGCGCTGCGCATATCAGCTGCGCATATCAGAGGAAAAAGTACAGCAGACGTGCTGACCCGCTCTGCAGCGCGTCATATGTGACGTTGCAATGCTCGACGACCAATCGGCTTTTAATTTCGTAATAGAAAGCGATACGTTATCAAGCGCTGTTTCACTAGCTGCGTAGAGGTCTGTGGATAAACATTATTGGAGGCTTATTACGGGTCTTTATTTCAGTCTCTTTATTTTTAAATAAGGCGCGAATTCAAACAGGCACTCGGTATTAGCGGCGTATCATTTAATGGTGTGATACAGAAACACTGTTATGGGCAAGGTCAAATCAGATGTTAACAAAAAATAAGACGAAAAGATTATCATACTTGCATGGTATATGGGTAAAAAGTAAAAAAAGATGCAGTCAAATATTTGGCATTTCTATTTCTTTCAATAACTTGTTTTGAGGTCTATACCATATATAGGCTTAAAAATCAGCACATTTTCCCCCTGAGCTAGTCCTAGCCACTGAGATAGTCTAACTTAATAAAGAACGAGCGGGTGGAATTGATTTAATAGTGTCGATTCCGTATCACTCGGTTGGGAATAATATTGGCTGCTAAAGTAGAAAGTAGTAGTTAAGTACAAAGAAAAGATACAGTAGCGTTAACTCAGTGATATATATTTCCTGGTCTGGTTTCTCCCCCATGTTGGCCACATCCATTAACTCATTTAAAGTTGGTTTTAGATTTTGTTCGAGTAGAAAGAATGCTTACCTAAATGGGGGTCCGCGAGGCTAGTGCCGATGATCACAGTCGTCGAAATCTCCATAGTCCTATCATTCTGAGCTTTCTGTTTGAACACAGAATCAACCTGTAGCTCTGTTTCGCCGTCGGCATAGCTAACCTTCAGCTAGAAATAAATAGCAGGTTCCTTAAGCCGCTTTCTCACTAACACGTTGAGGATTTCACACTGAGCTGCGCAACCTCTGCGTCGCACTTGCGGTGTAGCAACGCAGAGCTTACGCAGATAAATAAAAGGCAACGCAAGAACAGAACCAAGTTCTATTCTTGCGTTTGGTGCGACGATGAAGAAAAACTTGGTAGCCTAATGATGAAAGAAACGAGGATTCAGCATAAGAAACCCAGAAAAGAAAACGTAAATACACATCCAGGGTGAATGCTTTCCACAGGTGCGAAAGATACGCAACCTGTACGCAGCGCAAGACAACGCATACGCAGAGAATCGCAACAACGCGTCAATGTGGAAGCGGCTTTATTCATTCTAAAACTGGGAGCTAGAGAGAGCAATCTTCAAATGATAACAGTTCTAGAAATACCCACGAAGCCTAGCATGCTCAGCCTTTTGTTTGAAAACCTAGTCGTTCTGGAGCATGCTTTTACCATTATCATGACTAAACCTCAGCGACAAACAAAGAAGAAGTTCAACATCCATTTCAAAATAGGGACCAAAGAGATACTTGGGATGGAGGAAGACAGACAGCTCTGAATGACCAATCCACTTCAATCCGACCTACACACTGTTAGAATTTTATACAGATAACACAAGGATGCGCAGACAGACAAAACTTGGGATGTAAGATGTAAGATGTAATCTGTTGTGATATTTATACCTTTATGCATGAAATGTTACGCATACTAAGAATTGCCAAAGAGACGACAAATGTCGAAAAAGCATCTGCTGACTTTTTTGTTTGTCGCAAATTCTTTTTTGGCGGTTTTTCGGATCTTCCTCATAGCAATGCGTGATATGCATAATTTTTCTTGCATAACTTTTCGAAACACAACGGATTACATCCCAGATGTTCTGTTGACTTTAGGCTGTTGAAACTGCACATGCTTGTGTCATCTGTTCTGAAACTTTGACGCTGCAGACATCAGCGGTTCCAATTAAATGTGCTTCTGTGCGGGGTAGGTTGGCTTTCGCTCCATAGCCCACCAGAAAAAATAAAGAGCACGAAATATGGCTTACCTGGTGCCATCTATCGTCGGAAAGTTTTCGCCCAGCTCGTGCAAGTACATAGAAGTTGGTTTCGTTCGTGGCTTCAGGAATCACGAGGAACTGCAGCTCGCCCCGGACCACTCGAACCTACAATTAGTTTTAAATACATATCTACCACAGCCAGGAAGCTTATTTTTGGGATCCCAAAACGTAAGTGGAGGGATACCTATGACATTGCAAAAGTTGTCCGTCTGTCTGTCCGTCTGTCCGCACGATAACTCTCGAGGAGATTGAGATATTTTGATGAAACTTGGTGGGAGGATCCTTTGAGTCAAAGTACAGGTCAAGTCTCTGTAGCCCTATATTTGAAGGTATGGGAGGGGTTTCAAATTAAGGGGCAACCAAATTTTTGTTAAAGCTATTGAGATAGTTGATTTCGGGGTAAGAAGCCATGCTGAACTCGAATATGAGATTTATTTTCTCGCCGGACAAGTAGTTAACCCGGAATTCGGCGACAGTCGGAAAATTTGTGAAAAGTAAAAGTTTAATATGAAGTTGATTAGAGGTTCGACTTAGGGGCAAGGAGATGTGCTGAGTCCGAATATGAAAATTATTTTCTCGCCGGACAATTAGTTCGGCCGGAATCCGGCCAAAGCCGGGGAATGTGTTAAAAGTAAAAGTTTAATTTAAATTTGATACGATATTCGATTTGCAGGTAAGAAGACATGCTGAATTCGTATATGATAATCATTTACTGACCGGACGTATAGATCTCTCGGAATCCGGCTGAAACCGGAAAATTTGTTAAAAGTAAAAGTTTAATCTGAAGATGATTAGAGGTTGGATGTAGGGGTAAGGAGACTTGCTGAATTCATTTTTGAGCTTTAGTTTTTTGCCGGAAAAGTAGTTTGTCCGGAATCCGGCCGAAACTGGAAGTTCGGCAGAAGTATGGAAGGAAGGAGATACGACGTAAGCTAGAGGGTAAACCATATGCTGAGTCCACATCTGAATATTTGACGGCGCGAAACGGATATCTGAATATATCTGAACTTGGTGAAATTCAGCTGCCGTATCCGTTTTGCACTGTCAAATACGAATTTGGTCTTCACCGATTATTACCATTGGCCTTAATCTTTTTGCAAATTTAGAAGTAAACATGTTGAAGTGTCTGTTGAAGACCGAATATCTACAAGATCTAATTGTCGGGAGCAAATATTAAAATTTTGGGATCCCATCGAAACCTTTGGTCTTGTTCTCTTTGAACATGAGATATTCTTAAAATATTTTTATTTTATGAAAACAGTGAAGGCATCTAAGAAATATAAGATTTGAGTAAGGACCAGATTTTTTGTTATGAGAGAACGAGAGATACGCCAAATGTAGACAGACTTTTCTGCCCGTTGCGGATTCGCCCAGCAGCCGTTATCTCAGGGGACGAGTATCAATCCCGTTCCCAAAAAAAGTGTGTCGGTGTTGTTTCGGCAACTTAGTTTTTAGACCGTTCTGGCTAGAACAGCCTTGCTGCTCTTAATAATGTACCGATTAACAGCTTTAAGTACATAGTAGATAACATTTCAAGCTCTGCTCAGGATCTAATGTAAGTGTTATTAAGCTATTTCTAGGATTGTCATTTTTTGTTTTTGTTGTTTTGTTTGTTTTATTGTAAGTGATTTTTTGTGGTAGTTGCTATGGCCAGTTGGCTTTTTGCAATAAATATCATATCATATCATATCATATATAATTTCAAGCTCTGCTCAGTATATAGTAGTATTATTTTACACTAAAGCTTTGGCGGCCACAGTATAAATTTCAAATCATGAACAATACAAAGTTTACGTATTACAAAAAAAAAAAACGAAACCCAGACCCGGACAAAGTGATCCCGGAGCGAAACGGCGACCCGATGCAAAAAGATTTTTCTTCCAACCTCCGTAAATTTTTCTTCTTAAATCTTTTTTCTTTTTCTTAAAACTTTTACCCTCCTTAAATCTTTCTTCGCAAACATTTATAAAATGCTTATGATTACTTCCGATTCTTCATAATATGTAAATACAAAAGCCTTTTTATGACGCCATTTGTTAGTATTGTTATCCGCAACATTTAAAGGACCTCTCGCCCTATTTACTCTTCAACGCACAGTATTTAAAAATTTGAATACTTTAAAACTAGGCTGTGCTTTCAACAAATAACCCACAGTTTTGGTGATTTAAGCCTTTTCCGAGACCCGTTGACTTGTAGCGAAACCAGGGAAACGATTTACATAACCGGTTTTTTTTTTATGGAACCGTCGACAGCGTGATACACACCGAAGGTAGCAAAACACGGCAAGTGAGAAAATCAGCATGGTTTTGTTAGAGGGGTTAGAGTGTACCGTACGAAACTGGGGTCTCCGGGTTTAGAAATATATGGAGTGATTATGGAAGTAGGTTACGTAAGTATTATAGGTATGACAGGTCCTTTAAGTGGCTGCTCGGTCTAGAACGGTGCAGAAGAGCAAACTTCACGGAAAATTACTCAGCCCATTCATGCAAGAAAGACCCGCACAATAGACCAGAAAATACGGGACAGTAACTTACCTCCCAGAATCCCTTGCTTCCGCTGTCCATCGTGACCTCCCCGTGCGCGATGACTGCTACGGTCTGACTCGTTTTAAACTCCAGCCTTAAATCAATCTTGTTCTCAACTGCGGCATCCGGAATCTCGATTTCCGACTCCGCGAACGGAAAAGTGATCGGAATGAGTCGGATGTCCTCACAAACTTGAAGTTCTGGCTTCAGTATACCATGGTAGATAGCCTGAGGATGTCCGCTTCGCAGACCATAGAGTATGTTGACGTGGTTTACGTAGACGTGAGTGAGACACCCCACAAAGCTGTTAGTTGACAGCAGTCCTAAAAGAGAAACAAAGTCAAGAAGTCATCTTGTTCAAAAGGAGGGATGTATCATTCATGCCGGTACTACCTTGAAGAGTTGTGGCTCCGATACTTTGTTCCGGCAACCGTTTTCGTGGCCCACATGACTGTTTCTGCAACCAACAAGGTCTATGTGGCTCGCACCGCGGCTGCTCAATGAAAACTCTCGGTGTGATTTTCGATTTTGTCACTCGAATTATGGCGGGACGTTCCAACTTAGCGGCAAATTTAAGTCATAGAATGAGCTATTTTGTTAAGCAGATAGACAGGAAACTGATTTACTTTCCCTAAGCTAACTTTTCTTTAGACGACCTATGAAATAAATCACTTCAACAACGGTTATCAAGTAGGCTAAGAAGTTGGAACAGCCATCGAACCTTCCTTCCTCAGATTTTCGATTTCGAGGGGGGGGGGGACTAATTCATGGACGTACCTGGTCCGATCGGTTTCCTATCACCTCCCACGTAGATATGGGGGTCGAAACGCAGGTGATACTTATCTCCCGTAACGGTTATAGATCCGCTACGTCTTCCATTCAAGAAGAAGTCAACAGCTGGTCCTTGATGAACGACTGTTAGGTTATGCCATGCACCATTCGTGACCCGTTCGGCAAGAACGATTCCCTACATTGAAAGAAAAAATAAGAACATACACGTCAAAGATTTTTTTTTATTTTTTTATATTGCTGAGGTTTCTGAGATCAGCCGTTTTCAAAATACATTGTTAAATAAACCGGATCCCCTCTTATCTTAACTGGAGATTTCTTGTCAGATTCTCCGGGAAAATCTTAAATCTAATGCCTAACAAAGCATTGCTCAAGGATCCGAGAGTGAACGCCCACAGGCGGTAGACAATAAGGTGTAACGGATGACATTTCAATTTTCAGCCCTGTAAGGGTTTGCATAGGTCAGCTAGGACGGCTACACGATGATATCGCATGACAAGAGGTCAATAGTACTTTATTTTTATCTTCCTGGTAGTGCGACGCTAGAACTTATCTGCGATCGCCTACAAGACAAGGCATGACACGAAGTAGACAAACCTCTGTATTGAGAACCCGTCTCTAGAATTTCTTGCCAGTTCCCTTACGAGAATCAGTCACTATGCCAGTTTTTTGGGATCGACTAAAAAGAGGCACGGCACGGCACGGCATTACACAGGACGCACTAGTAATTAAAAGAGATTAGCCAGTAGTAGAAGTAGAAAAGTAAGTTAGAGTTTGCAACTCCAGAGCCTAAAAGAAGGCACATTAGTACACCCCTCACTCTGAAGCCTAAAAGGGCCCTTTTAATTTTCGTGCCTCTTTTTAGTACTCGTGCCTCCTACACTATGTCGTGCCGTGCTGGGCCTCTTTTTAGTCTGTCCCCAGTTTTTCCGACAGTTCATCCACCCGTCAGTCAGCAGGGCGATAAATCCGACAGTTCGCCAATACGTCAGCACGTCCACACCAGAAGGCAATCTACTGAAAACAGGCATGGTGAACCGGAGGCATGAATGAATGAATTTATAACGCACTGCCCAAGGGCTTAAGTGCAGTAAAAAAGGATAAAGAAATATAAAATAATCGCAAAACACTCAACAAATATTTTCCATAAAGGTTCACTAATTTAGAATCACGTTGATGGGATCGTGGACAGGTAATTTTCCAATCGGAGAACACAAATTAGAGGAGAGCGCTTCAAGCGTCAACAATGGGTCGGAAATTAACAAACGGCGGATCAGGTCGCGGTTCCGTGTGCGCCGGGGTAGGTATGGTCTCAGTAGGTAATGGAATGGTCTCAGAGACTCAGAAAACTGAGATACTATTCAAGAAAATACTGTTCCCGTTTCACAGAAATGGGTATATCCTACCTGTGGGTTGTTCCCAAAGTCGATTTCAATATAAAGCGATCCGTTCTTCAATAGTGTTACGGCGATGTGATTGGTTTCAGGAAACGTTCCACCGGCATAGAATAAGATCGAGTCACCAATATACGACTGAAAGAAAGATTAATTAATACACTATGCTGGACTAACCACACTGATTTCCACAAGTTCGTTTTATAACTTGAGCGGCTTTGAGCCGGAAGAGGACCCTTGCAAAGAAGGGCCGAAATATAGCTCTAATAAAATCCAGCTGACGTATCAGTTTTGCACTATCAAATACTGATTTACTATATAAGCAACACTAATTTGTCACATACATATCACCCAAAGTCCCTTACATATCCCTCCTCCAAGATTTAAAACCAATCAGCCCTGAAAAAGACACAGTTCGATCTTCGCAGTCGGACGCGAAATTTCTCCTTCGCTCCGGAATTTTGACGCATCGCATGCAGGTATTTCGCATGCCTATTTACGATGAAAAATCTTAGTTTGTACGCGCAGAAAATTAGGTCGACAAGTTTCAGTTTAACGTCCCAAGTGCAGGAATTGACGTAGCCATTGCAGCTGAGTAGAGACTAAGAGAGCAAAATACGCTAATTCAATGTTTTACAAGTAGAAGAAAACTTGAACAGAATCCGTTCTTGGTGACAAGATTAAGTTTACACACAGAGGGGAAAAAAAATTTGGAGGCCTACTGATGACTACTGCTCTCAAAAGCTAGCTTTTTTTGTATTTTCACCAGCGCCGCCTTTTGTATTTTCACCAGCGCCGCTTTTCATCTTGAAAGGAATTCTCGCCCCGCTAGACTTTTGTCTAATCTAGTCTTCACGAACGGAATTTTTTCAAATCGACCAGAATTTCTTTGTACTCGACGGGATTTCTTGTCCGTGTAAACGCTAGGTACCACGTACGTACCTACGTACTACGTAAAAAGAGAAAAATAATGCCTTCCTATAATATTAGCCTGAGCACAGCTGGGAACAGAAATTTGTAAGTCCCTCAAACAATGTTTTGCAGACCAGGGAACTTCTTCGTGAAAATTTACTGTCCTGATTTGGGCAGAGGTTACAATAAGCACTAAGTGTCAGTAAAGATTTACGGTTTTGCACTCTACCTTGAAGTTCATGCTGATCCGGTTCGATTGTGAGTGCACTCTATCTTTCCAGTCGTAGATACGATATGACAAGTATGAGTAGCCTCGAAGGGTTAAGACAGTCGGTACTAAAATACATAAACAAATATAGCAATGTCCAAACTATTTTACCGTCTGTAAACCGTCTCAGGTTGAGACGAAGAAATCCACCTGTTAATTTAGCCCCAACGCTGGGACCAAAATATGGGCTGAAAGGATGGGGAATCGAATCCTTTTCTCCCAATTTAACCTCAGAAAAAAAAACCCATAATCATTTCAGTCGTATTTTCAACATTACGATTTCGTTACTCCCACTGGGATAGCCGAGAGAATCCGGTTTTCTCATTTTACGGTTCTTTCGTTATGTATACTACCGAAGCCAATAGCTCTAAAAAAGAGCGATCGTGGTAAAAGAAACCACTAAAAAAGTGTCATTCTCAAAGGTCAGTTATAAAACAGAGGAGGTTCGGGGAAAGAATGGATCGAATTGATACGAAAGAAATAGTGGTATTAATACTACATGGACTAACTGCCATTTACAGGGATGACACTGGAAGCAGCTCCATCGACAAAACTGGATTAAAGCTCACTTACCATCATGGTCACACATATCTCCTTCATAATTCGTGGCAAAGCAGTCACAGACAGTTCGATCATACAAGTTGATACACCTTCCCCCGTTCCTGCACTGGTTCTGCCCAGCCAGACATCCGTTGATACACCCCTCAGTTATATCCCTGAAAAATCCGGAAGTGAACGGGCTGACGTGGGAGAGGTCTTCGCCACCACGAAGGTTAATGTTTCGAAGGCAGCCGACGAAGTGTTCGAAGAGGTAGCTGGATTCCATCCCGTCTTGCACGATGTCCATACCTGAGGAGAGAAAAAAACAGAACAAATAAAATTTATTTTATATTACCAAATACCATGAATGGCCTAGTACTACCAACAGAGGGAGGTATCATCGGGCCGTATACGCACTTCGCAGGGAAACCTACGACAGTCTGCTTGGAGGCGAACGTTTTGTTCTCAGATCAAACAACCTCATGGGCAAGGAGTGTAAACTTGGATCACAGCATTTCAAGCAAGACGTCGGTGGGTCGCGAATCGGAACAGAAGCATGGGACCGACTTCAGCCACAGGTGCTTGTCTGTCCAACAGTCGACGCTGTCAAAAAGGCTACATATCACTTGACAAGTTTGAACTTGATAAGTTTTTCAAGCTGTTCATTCGCATCAGCATATCATTCAGATCATAAGCCGTACTCTCCGGTACGGCTTATGCGCGCCTATCCCCTCACCACCGTCTTAACCGTTTGTTTCGTTGATTTTGTGTATATTTCGTTTTCTTTTTTTGTGTTTTTTTTACTTATTCCTACTCCACCATATTTACTTCATGTATCGTGTGGGTGATAATTAAATTAAATTAAATTAAATAGACAAACAAATTAAAATCCCGAAAACCCCGGAATTAAAGTCGTTGACATCAGTTACGGGGTAAGAAATGTAGTTATGTTCCTTTGTCATCCTAAAGCTTTTTCATATTCCTTACCTCGTGCAGAACAAGCTGCATACTACATTTGTAGAACGTAATAATTATTTAGAAGACGTTATTGCAAGACGTTATTGTCAAGAAGGAAATAAAATCTCAAAAGTTCGATTAATTACCAAATTCGATAAAGAATGGGAACCAATAAACACGTTAAATCGCCTAGTTTGGAAATGTGGGTACAAAAGATTTTGTCCTTGTCGAACAGTCGACGTCGTCAAAAGGCTACATATCACTTGACAAGTTGGAATATATATGTTTTTCAAGCTGATAATTTGCATCAGCATGTCATTCAGATCAATAGACAAACAAATTAAAATCCCGAAAACCCCGGAATTAAAGTCATTTACATCAGTTGCAGGGTGAGAAATGTATATAGTTATGTTCCTCTGTCATCCTGAAGCTTTTTCATATTCCTTACCTCGTGCAGAACAAGCTGGCATAGCCTACTATATTTGTAGAACATAATAATTTAGAAGACTTTATTGTCAAGACGTTAGAAAGACGTTATAGTCAAAAAAATTAAATAAAATCTCTTAATATAGATGGCCAAATACAGGCTCTCACAGAATAGTGCTCGATAGACCTGCCACTTCATAAACTCGCATAGGAGGCATTCCTTGCTTTGCTCAAATCAATATTTATTCACCTACGACATTATGGAGAGTAACCACCTGCCACCTGCTACCACCTACTTCCGAATTTAATCACATTGATATTTGTCTAATCTTGTAAAGCTGCCTTGTCTTTGGTAGCATTGTCTAAAACGCGCTTGTCCCGCAGGGACTTGCCGTCCACTAAATTACCCTTTGCCGGATTGTTCGTCTGCGAAATGCCGAAATCGACTTGCCGACTGACGTGCTCCTCTTTATTTTTTGCGATCAATACTAAGGCTTGGGAAATGCTACTGTCACAGATGGTAGCATAGGAGTGTAGACCAAAATGTTAAGACCGTCGAAAATAATTCGGGTGTAAATTTTATGTCATCCTAGACAAATTCGTCTGTAGTGAAGATTTAGTTTAGGTGGGTGCTTGAACCAATTCAAAATGGCTCGAGCCCGTATTGCTCTAATCCCCAAATTCTGCTTGTCAGTACCTAGTCAGTGTCACATCTTGCCACATTCTCGTCCATATGTGTAGCCTACGTACAGTTTTGCAACAAGTTACTACGTACGGTAAGGTAAGTCAAGGTACAGAAGGCACCACGGGCATTCGGAGGGCCCGATGGCAAATTTATCCCAAAATAGTACTATGAAGTAGTACGAAAAAGTAGCATACAGTACTAACGATGCTACTACATGCTTCTACTTCAAGGCTACCGTGTTACTACATACTACTATATGCTACTATTAGCAAGACCGGATGCTACTATGGCAAGACAGGGTGCTACTGGATACTACTACATAAGATTGGACCAGTCTGAGGCACATTAAATGATAGTATTATTTGCTATTACACAGTATTCCATGCAACGTTTTCGTACTACTACCATACTACTACGCAGGCTACAAATTTTTCATCGGGGGGGGGGGGGGAAGGCTGAAGTGGCATGCAACGTGATATCAAGATACAAAATAAGCGCCGTGACAACAGGCATCCTTCCCCACTTACCCAGTCGCCGCGTCCCCCCACAAGCTGGAAGGCAAAAGACATACCTCCAATAAACATGATGGAATCGACATTCTCAGAGATAGAATAAGATGGGTCTTTCTTTAAGCTGTCAAGGATGGTCGATGTTACGGAATCATCAACTTGAGCTTCAAGGACGGCAGAGGAAGGGTCGATCTTTATGCGAACTGAGTGCCAAATGTCCCTGTTCAAGGCTGAAAGAAGGTAACATTATCAGAGCTGCAGAGAGTTCCCTAGTTCCTGCATCATCCCTGCATATAAGAGGTCCCTGTTACTTGGCTTAAGACTGCTTATTTTTACAAAAGGTGAGTTCGGACCTTTGTTCTCCAAAGAACGATGTTCGTGACGTATTAAAGCCGTCCACTTTTATGTGACACTTTATTCGTCAATAAGCTTTTCTGCCTCAGATTGGTTTCAACCCTGACCAGTCTTTACTTCGCACAAGAGGTGAGATATTACATTGCGCATCTGGGCATACCACACCCATTTGTTCAGCTTTTCAAACTGTGATCATGGTTCTGCAGGAAGAAAGGAAGAAAGATTTTTTTTTAAGTTTCTCGAAAGAACAGATTCACTCAAAACTACATTTCCACTCACTACTTGTATTTATTTCTGTTTAATATAGTCAGAAAAATTAAACAAAAATTTTTGTTTTCTCCGTATGTTTATATAGGCTACACTATTCAAACAATGTTTACAACGGATACGTCAGCTATGATTCTTCATCAGCGATATTTCGGCCCATCTTGGCAAGGGTCCTCGTCAGTCTGTCACCTCTGGTTCAACTTCGGGGAAGGAAACAAACCTGTAATCAGGTTTTCTGATTACAGGTTTGTTTCCTTCCCCGAAGTTGAACCAGGTAATCAGATTACAGGTTTGTTTCCTTCCCCGAAGTTGAACCAGAGGATCGACAGCCTGACGAGGACCCTTGCCAAGAAGGGCCGAAATATCGCTGATGAAGAATCATAGCTGACGTATCCGTTGTAAACATTGTTTGAATAAATGTTTCAAAGTCAGCTTGGGCTCAACGAATATTTATAGGCTACACTGCCTTGTCCTTGTCCTATAATTCTCGTGCTGAAATTTTTTTATCCGTGTTTATTTGGGTCTGTTTGTTTTCCGTTCAGTTGTTAATGGCCTTAGGTAAGATTCTATTATCCAGCGATGTAAAACAGATTATTAACTAAGTGCCATTCTTTTATACCGTTTGCATCTTTGGCACTCTTATTGACCCTATTACTGTTTTCATTTTAATAAAACTCTACCTTAATACCCTACCTTACAACTCTTCTCCCTTTACTTCTTCAATCACTCTTTGCTCCAAAGCTTTAAATTTCTTACAATGGCGTTTGAATGATTTCCGAAACATGATTCGCAGTCAGCATGGGCTGAAGGAATACCATTTTTTCTGTTTCCACGACGCGCATGAAATCTACTGCTGAAAAACCATGATTTTTGTTTGTTCCTGACTGAGAGTTCGTAATAAAGGACGTGAATATGTTAGACTACTGCACTGTCAAACATTTGATAACAGATAACACATGTTTGCGCATCCTTGTGTTAATGTTATGGGAACACATATGTTATGGTCCTTATATATGTTATATTTTCGCGGAACATTACACTTAAAATGGTCAGAACAAATAAAATTCTCATGAAACTTAACACAAGGATGCACAAAGATGTGTTATCTGTGATCGAGCTTGGGACAGTGTGGGGAAGAAACGTGACCTAGCTCTACGTTTCCTTTAAGTGAATAAAGAATTTCACCTTTTCCGATGGAAAGAGTTGTCTCATCTGCTCCGAAAACATGGATGATCTTTACTTCGCCTCCTTCAAGAATAACGTAAAGCTCGTACTTCACTTCATCGTTCGGTCGGTACTTCAGAGTATGAAACAAGATAAGCCCCTTCGCATCGGAAGATCTGAACTCAAAAGAGATCTCACGAACGTTTCTGGAAAAAAAAGACTAAGAAATCTTATGAACCAGACACACCAGCATTTGATGTGCTCTCGGCGGAGGCTGAACCCTGACTGATTAAAAAGTTAGAAAAAAGCCGTTGCTATAGTGCCCACGAGCCCAATGGCTTCAACGACCGTTAGACTATTGTGCTGCCCGTAAATATGGACTTTTCCTCTGGGTTTTGGTTAGGAAGATTCTCTTCCTGTTAAGTTGAACAAACACACACAAAATCTCAACAACTTCGCCTTTCGTCCGTCAGCCGAAAATTATAATGGGCAAGGCCGAGAACGCCATCTAGTTGACTACATGGTAACGGGTTATCGGACATAATATTTCAGCAAAGAAATTCGTACGATGGCGACGCAATAATACTGGAAATCCACCCTGGGAATTGACATCTTTATGCGTCCTGGTAAGGAAAATTACCAAATCGAATCCGCAAACAAGAGAGCCCAGGCTTCCACCCTGCTCCGTCTTCGACGTCAGTTCTGAGATAAAGTTTCCGAATTACGGGAGTTTTAACCATCGACTGAGCTCAAATTCCGCCTCAAATTCGCTTTCTTTTTCGTTCTTTTATTTGCCAGCGTGTGTCTAAACGAAATCTTAACTGAGAATCAGACGAGAACAACGAAACACTTACCGAAGCTGGAATTCTTTCAATGTTTCCGGAACCAGTTCAATAAGTGGGTTACCCTTTGAAAACGTAAATGACGTTTCCCCAGAACCATTTGAAAGTCTAAGGTTTTCGGGACCAAGCAGGGAAAGATCCTGTTTATCACTTTGTTGAGATACGGAATGTTGCTGAACTAAAAAATAAAAAATAAAAATCACAATTGTGACACATAACCATTGCTCTTCCTTCTTTTCGTATACAAACATTTCAAACAAAACATTTCCTGAAATAAATGTAAGCGCAGAGTATAGTATTGTTAATGTTTATGTATTATATAAAGTAAGAATAAAAAAACCTTGAATCTTGAACCTTGACTTTAACACGCTAGGAAGTGATGCAAAAAGCGTTTAATTAGTGTTTTTGCGACTCCGGCAATCCTTGCCCGGTGACGTTTCTTCGACGATTCAAGCAAACTTCGATCTTGCTAGCTCACGAAGTTCGACGGTCAGAGTTTCAAGGACGAAGAAAAGAAACTGTGACCGGCGACCAAAAACAGTAACTAAACAAAGACCTTTGAGGTTGAAGGTAACTTCAAACTTCGATAAAAAATGCAACTTCTGTCTCGGTTTACGCCGTCCTTTTCAACTGCTTCTCGTATCGGTGGCCAAGTTGAACTAGAACAATCTCAGTTGACCAAAGACTAATTACAACTAATGTTGGTGTACATATTATTTGCAGTTGACCTTAAAATTACATTAAATCGCACTTGCAGCGACAAGGCATTTATGTTTAGACTTTCATATTTAGAGTCATCATAAGTGTTGTCAAATCCAATCCATTCGCTTAGGAACCAATCCATTCAAATTTACATTATTAGACATGTGCAATGCTAGACAACATCCCGTTCTCACACGCGAAAATGTATGGGAAACGTTTTACATCAGCCATAAAAAAAGGTAGCAGCCCGTCTTGATACCTCCGACTTCCGCAATTCACTCGGTAGGCAAAAACGTGATAAGAATCAAACACTTCCTAGCAAAGATGTGGCTGCAAGGAGATTGAGAATCAAAGCATAGCCAAACATACACCATGATTTATTTCTAGACACTGAAGGCTGAACTTGTAATATCTAAGTAGCCGAGGTAGAGACTTGACATCAAGTTGAGAAGTAAATTAAAACCGTACTTATTTCCACTGATCAAGATTTGCAAGCTTTATGAAAGCACCATTTAGTTTCTCAAAGGCTTTCTCTTAGCTCACGCACAGACCATGTGAGCTAGCTGCACGAATTAGGCGGCCCCCTATGATAGACAAAACAGACCGTGTGAGCTAGCTGCACGAATTACGCAGCCCCCTATGATAGACAAAACAGACCATGTGAGCTGGCTGCAAGAATTACGAGGCCCTCTATATTCCGTATTCTATCCTGCACCTTACTACAACCGGGCAGCTTAATAAGATAGGGTATGTGAGCTAACCGGCCGAGAATTCTCCCGGTGGGCTATCACAAAAAAAAAGTCTTTCATTTTTATTTATTTTTCAAATGTCCAAAATCCCATAATCAAACCCAAAACGGTACTCTCGCCAAACTTCCTGTCCTCCCAAACCAGAATAATGAGAAACAACTGGTTTGAACTGCCTGCCTCCGCAAGCGCGCAAGGATAGACAAAATATATCAGGTTTCCGGTATACTGCCTAAAAGGCAAGCTCGTATGAAAAAAATCATAAACGTTTACCCAGCACGGTAAACAACACTGGAGTACTGGATACCTTAAAGCAGTGGTTCCCAACCGGGGGTACGCGTACCCCAGGGGTTACGCGAGACCCTTGCAAGGGGTACGCGAAGGAACCAACATTTATTTAGTCTGTAGCTTCAAAATCTCGCCTCACTCATTTCTGATTGCAGAAAGCCTAAATTACCAGCAGAGGCATCGCCAGCAAAAATTTATTACGAAAAATCACGGCCCTTCTGTTTAATCGTCTGACCGACCTGTTTTTTTTTTTTTTTGGGGGGGGGGGGAATGGGTATTGTTAACCTGTGCGTGACTCCCCTAATGAAAGTTAGTGAACAAGTGTTGATTTAAAAACAGCTCGCCTACAGGCTACTGCCGTAAAATCTGTTCCTGTGTTAAACAATATTGTTTCAAGAAGAATCGAAGACATTGCAAGTGATATTGTCATTCAGGTTGCGAATTAAGCTAAAGAAAAAGTTTGCTATGCAGCTTGATGAAATCACGGAGAAGATCAAAACCGAACACAGAAACAGGCTGACTGTAAAATATATTCCGCTAACGACTTCGAGCCGATATTTGACAAAATTTTTGCCACAAAGCAGCCCTCATTGATTTTATAAATATTTTACACATGTATGCCTTATCATTTATGATAGGAACTATCGTCTTTTTCACGTTCTGAAAAAAGGGGTACGCAATATTTTTGAACCTTGATTAGGGGTACGCGGTGCTGAAAAGGTTGGGAACCACTGCCTTAAATCACAACTTTTACTAGAAGTGATCTTTTCCCTATAAGATGGATCAGAAAAAACGTTTTCGAAAATACCATTAATTTCCACCTTAAACTAGCGATTCTCTTGTTAGCGCTTGTCTATTATATCCAGCCTTCCCGCTCTCCGACGCGGCGGCTGGGCGCAAAAGATTTGAAAACAGAACGTGCCTTGGTTTGAAAAGTGGGAAAACTAAACAAATAAAAGAAGTACTAAACAGAAGATTATCACATCCTTATGTGTGAAAGAGTTGTTAGCGGGCAATGAAGATTCCGGCAAGGCCGAAAAAGCGCTAAAAATCCATAGTTACGAAACGAAAAAATGGAGAAAGGTGGGGATTTCAGAAGCTTATGAAGGATGTATACTATAAAAGGCAGAATAAACAAGAGGGGTCCTTTAAGGGAGTAATAAGGGACAAAAAAAGCACACAGGTACCCAAGAAGCTGCCTAGGGGCCCCACCTCGGGCCCCCTTATGGAGACATCCCATAGCCCTTTGCTCTGCAATAGTCCTCCTAGTTTATTTTCTCCCTCTATCACCTACCTTTTCTACATCTCTCTTCGGTTTTCATCACCATGATTTTCCCGGCATCGTGACATAGGTCACTCGGTCTTTATCCCACAGCTCCAGTTCGCTGCTGTGGTAACCAAAGGTCAGGCTCTGATAAATTTCATTCTAAGTGTTTTGGCTACGGAATGAGTCCGTAGTCAGCCAGTTCTGTTCACCTTCGGCTCAATAACACCGGCGAGGGCCGAATTGGTCGTTACAAAGTGTAAAAAAGTGTTATTTGGTACTTGCCTATTTCATTTTTAAGTCTGTTTGTCTATTTTCTAAAATCATAGTACGTTAGATAAATAAAAGCGTTATTTGCTAAATTACCAAAAAGTGGGCTACGTAACTACCTAGAGACCCTGGAACTCTGTTTCTAGGACCATGTCTGCAGCTACAGTGAAGAAACCTTACGATCTAGATCGAACCCATGAAAATCATAGTACGTTGAATAAATAAAAGCGTTATTTGCTAAATTACCCTAAAGGTAATTTACCTAAATTACCATCTGGAGTATTTTAACTACCTAGGGGCCCTGGATCTCTTTTTCTGGGCCTGTGTCTGAGAGGATAGTGAAGAAACCTCAAGATCTAGATCTATATGCTGAAGAAGGAATCGACGCTTCACAATGTTTATGTGTTTTATTTACTTTCTTCTTTTACTCCGCTTTCTGAAAACGGCGGGTTATAAATAAATTACTTACTTACTTACTTAAATAGACTGAAGCTGGATATGAACTGAATGAATAACAAAAAGTCCGAAGGGCCATGGTGGGAAAAAAATCACAAAAAAACCTAATATAAACACCAAATGGAGAAAATACTCTAGAAATCGATCCCGATGCTACATAGCCTGCTCGAGGAACCACCCAAGGTCAGCAATTGTTCTTCTCCGTAATCATAATGTCTACGAGTTAAAGTGAAAAATCACAAATAAACATAGTGGGAGGCCGGGCGAAGGGGAAGAGGCGGAAAATAATGTTTCCTTACCTTGTTTAACGGCAATGTGGCAAATTTTGTTGCATTCAGCTTCTGATCTGAAACGATTTGAATTGCCTTCACATCCACCATATATGAACTGGCGACAAGCTTGATCTGCAATGCTGTAGTAGTAATATAACAACTGCAACTTGCAGGGTCCGGGATCCGGGGAAAGGATACACGGATCAGCACCTGAAAAAAAAAATATGGATAAACTAGGACTTCCAGGGGAGGATGACTCGTTATTTTTTTGTTTTAATATGCATTGCGACCTGTACAGGTTCCTTGCCATGCAGGGATATTATCAAGAAGTTCTTTGCTTCGGGACTGTTGTTCGGTTGACATCTTCACCTTATCTGTGTAGATCAAACCCAATTACTATGCCAAATTTGTTTTGCAGGGAGCAGCCAGGGGCCGGTGCTGCAGAAACGACAAATCTCTGATCACGGACCCAATGAGCGGATTTGCACGAGGTCAATCGTCAAAAAGTAACAGGATTGGGAGAAGTCTGGGGGGAGGATGGAACCGGATCAAATGATCTCTTTTCAAAACCACTGTACTAAAACAGCATAAAAAAATGCACAAATGATGGAGTTTTGTTTCTCTGTTTTCTTCTTTTTTGCACCTTGGCTTGTTCTCAAAAATGGTGACTAAATGGTAAATAAATATACACCGAAGAAATAATTGTTAATTAACAAGCTTTTCAGTCGCAAAAGCCACACAAATGCTATTGCTTAAGTTTAAATGCATTTACATTAAATTAATTGACCGGCGCATTTACATTACAGCTCTACAGCTCCATAGGTGGAGGGGACGCAGAATTGTGGAGTTCGGCCTAAAGCATAGAAATATTTAAATGTTTTGCTTCCCGGGATCCCGCGAAAAAACTTTTCTAGTTACCTTCAGCCGGTTTTTCAGTTACCGATTCTTCCACTTCAGGTACAGCTACTTCCGTAGTTTCATCATCTCCTTTTACGCTTGCTAGTGCGGCCAAAATTAGAACACAGATCACGAACTTCATTCTCAATCCTAGAATTAAAACTCAAGAATACATTACACTCTAGAAATATGTGATTTCGTCACTGATTACGAATTCAATGAGAATAAAACTTCAAGATGTCGCGAGAATCGGGAATCTTGGATATAGGTTACTATTCTCACAGCCGAAAGCATGGTGTTGTAGAGTACAAGATCGTAATACAAACGAATGAAACGAACGAAGACAAAACAAGACCAAAGGTTTCATTGGGATCCCAAAAATCTCACATTTATTGAAGTTCTTGATCGAGACAATCGGGTCTTGTAGATATCAGGTCTTCGTCAGACTCCTTGACCATTTTTACTGTTAAAATTAAGCACTAATCAGCAGCTTGAAAACAAACATAAGTGATACCGTGGTGTTTCTTTTATTGACAGATTAAGGGCAATGACTCGTCAATCATCGGAGTTTTTCTCATCTTCAGATGAGAAAAATGAGAAACATCCCAAAGATGATGAAACAGCTAAGTTCAACTAGTTTAGGGTCGATCTAAAAGTGGGCTAGTGGCAAATTATTGCAATGCTGATTGGACGTATCCGCAAGTTTCAGCCTATTTTCGGAAGTCAAAGTTTCCGTGATGCAAATCCGGAAATTTATGGCGGGACACGGGTATCGTGATAAGATTTTAATTCGGTTGGTCAAACCCGGTAAAAATTTTCATAAGCTAGAGCATGCATGCATTGTCTTAATTAGTCACATCATATGAATTCGACAGAGCTCTCCGGTGACGCAAAGGCAGCAATTCGCTAGGAAATATTATTCTCGAACGAGAACAAAAATTATGTGGAACAAGAGCTGAATAGAAATTAGTACGAAAATTTCTTTGAAATGGAAGGCTTTGCCGTTGTCTACTAAGGATAACAAGAACTCATGGACACATAACATTTTCTGAAACAGCAGTGAATTTATGTTACACTAAATGTGTTATTTGTAGTACTAGTGGTACTACTGGATGCTATTTGTGGGGTGAGGAGTCTGGACTGAGATAGGGGAAGGGGGGGGGGGGGTGGTATAATCAAAATTGTGGTGGTATAATTAAATCTCGGGAGCTTTTGTTTGATATCGTAACAGGTTGCGACGGGCTTGATAAGCAACAAGATAGCCAGTCGCGAGACACAATTTGTCTAAGCAAAAGAGGCGCCCTGCGGCGTTTTACCGGCGGTGGGCGCACTGGCGAATCAATAAGGCTGCTCTCGATTGGGCGCTAGGTTGTGACAGGAGCGTCATATGTATGAAATGAGCTGAAATTTGGCGTCCAGACCAAAAATTTTCGAGCTGATTTTCGCAAATTTGCTAGATTTGTAAGTAAGTAATTTATGTATGAACCAATAAACACGACAAACACACGAAAAGAACTCTGGTTACGAAAAGAACTCTTTTCGACGAATACTGTCACCACAAGATACATATTTCAATTGGTTCTAGTGCGGCAACCCTCCAATCCCCCCCCCCCAACCCCGGACCCACCATTGACTGGACGGATGTGTTGGAGGGAGGAAGGTAGCTCTATTAAGAGATAAGTAGTGGACATCACTTGTGAATAGCTAAGTTATAATCAATATATTAAATAGGTCCTCGTTTGTGTGGCACTTGCCCTTAGGCCAAGTGCCATATAGCGATCGCAATTTCTGTCGGTCCGTCGGTCCGGGTTTTGCTAGTTCGGGCACTTCCACGTAAGCTAGGACACTGAAACTTGGCAGGCATATCAAGGACCCGAAAAGATTAACTTGCAAATAGTCGTTTCCCCGATCCGACCATCGTGGGGGCGAGCTACGAGCTCAGGGGCGGTTTGAAAGGCTAGGGCGTGGGAGGTGACTACCTTAAAATATACGGTTTAAGTCCGGCAAGGCTCAAGAATCATACCAGTTAAAGACTTACGGCGAATGTCATTTGTAACAACAGGAATTCGCTTAGCCAATGGCCCGCCCCACAGCAGTTCGTAATGGCTGTATGTCAGATTAGCGCCGTATGCGAAATTTTGTAAGTATGCTATGACTTTTTTCGGGCAAAACACTACTCCCCTCCCCAACAAAGTCTTGATTTTAATGTGATCCAAGCACCGAAATTCCAAGCCTAAAACACGAATGAAATGACGCGAGCTTCCAGTAAATAGAGTCTACTACAAAAGGCGCTGCCGGCAAAAATTTTTGAAATCCCAAACGAAATTAACGGTCACTTGGCATGGATCTGCCCGTCTGTCTCTGCTCACGACAAGTCCTGAAAATGTGAGACATCTAGCTGGAAGTTACTAATGTGCTTCAGTTTGACCCTTCCCGAAAAGAAGTAGCTTACTGATCATTCAGAAAAAAAAATTGAAACACAGCAGACGTGTTCTGAGCTTCCAGTTAACGAAACAAAATACAAATCAAACGACTATTGCAATAATCAGGCCCGTCATTACAGCGTCGCACTGGAAGAAAATACTTATCATCAAATTATATTCTGTTATAATTTGACGTTCCTTACGTTGCATACGCAGATGATATCCTCCTTATCAGTAGATGCAAATCTTCTCTCTCTTGTACAGTTCTAAGGACTAAAAAAGGTTTTCTTGACATTGGACTTACTTTGAACCTTGATAAATGCGAGTATATATGTTTCAACGGTATCTACCAAATTCTCCTCTTAAAATCAAAAATACATCCATTCCCTCTGTTGAAAAGTTTCGGTGGCTTGGCTTAACAGTTTGTAAAAATACTTCGTCCTTTCGCCAGTCTGCAGTATCTGAACCTTGTAAAAATATTAAATTTTGATATTCTAAGATTGTGTCAAACCGGTCTAAGTATAACCGTAAGGCTTTGGTTTCTTTGTATTCAGTTTTTTGCGATAGCTCTATACTCTATCTTTCTGGGAATTTTATTTTATTGAAAAAGAGTGACATACGGAAACTACGTACATGTTACTACAAATACTGTAAATACTTGCTTTATTTGCCTATATCGTATTGAAATCGTGGAATAATCCGAAAATACAAAGCCAGATACAAAGATATAATGGCAAAACTCCAGGAGCTGCATACAAATTTATCTGGACAAGAGTATGAACGGCTTACTCCATATCACGGGCTCATCCGTTTGTTCTGTTGATTTTGTTGCATTAGTGTTTCTTCAGTTGTTTATTTGTTTCTTTCCTCTTTCTTTACTCCACTATTTTCACATTGTTTTTGTGCAGTGGGTTACAAATAAATTATTATTATTATTATTATTATTGTTAAGAAATGAACAAATTGTGAAAATTTTACGCCACGAGAAAATTCAGCTTGATTTTGACTTGAAATGAGAAATATTGGTACATAACAGACCGTGACAAAATTGTCAATATGGCAAGCTCAAAACATGCGACTGAGATTCCAGTTCCCGAAGTCTCGAACGCTCGAGATCCCAGAACGGCATAGGTCCAAGGTGGACCTCAACTCAGTTTCTTGGTAAACCTGAACTGGCCTTACTGACTTTTTCGGGCTTTCCTGGGTGAGCGCCCGTATAGCTTGAACTTTTGTGGTCAGGTGCTCTGGGAGCGCCCAGGTTAGCTTTTTTCTTTCTTTGAGGGGTGGTGGTACCACCCACCCACTATGAGCTCGTAGCTCTTGTTATGCTCAGGCGTTCGTTTGCTCCCATTTACAAAATTTCGAATTCACTACAGGTAGGTTACAGACGACAGCTAAGGAATCCAACAATGAGCTCTGTCAGCTTTAAGCTTTCATATTTGTACATAATTCTTAATTCAGAAATATAAAGAATTTATGAACCAATATATAATCAGTCAGCAAATAATCTCTTTAAGTAATCCCTCCATCAGAGGACCACCAGCCAAATTAGCGCAACGAAAATATTCACGTAAAGCACTAGAAAGTCTATATCCTTTTGGATGTTTCTTCGTCGCTATAGAGAATCATTGACAATAAAGCCAAACCCGCGCACGACCTTCTCCACCGCTTTCTGGCCGACTATTGAAAATAGGTGTCTTTTTCTGTGTCTTTATGCGTTTTATTTATTTTCTTTCATTTACATTTCTTTCATATTTTCATTTTCTTTTTTTCTTTTTTGAAATGGCGGGTTACAAATAAGTTACTTACTTATTTGTAATTTGCCCCGGTCCCACAGTAATTCTAAGATTATTAAATCTTACGGAGCTACTGACATTGTGTCACGGCTGCAAGATTTGCATTCTGATTTCCGTCAGAAGTCTTGTCTACGTCTGTTGCCGCATCAGCGACTGATTAGACTTGTTGGGTGATAGTTGATGCGTATTGTCTGTTTGTATGTTATTTTGTTGTTGTCTTTTGTTCTTTTCTTTTTATTTCAATTTATCTCTTCTACTCCACACTCTTATGTTGTAAAACATTTTGTGGGTTATAAATACACTTACTTACTTACTTATAGTGGTTTTTCCTCCCCTTGCCTGTCCAAAAATTTACCACGATTACGATTACCAAATTTACCCGACGGTATGAAAAAATTTAATATTTATTGGACTTTTTAATCCAGACAATCGAATCTTGTAGATTCCCGAGTCTTCGCCAGGCCCCTTTAACATTTCGCTATTCATCCATAATCCACCGCTTGAATATGTACAAGAAAAAATGTTAGCGTTGTGAAGTTGGTTTATAACTTTGTTACGGCCAAAGTAAGGGCCAAGGCCAAAGTTCAGATATGGATTCGGCAAGGATGTTTACTCCAATCTCTAATCTCTTATCTACTTCAGAAAGAAAGGTCCTTTACTTTTACAGAATTCTTCGTACTTTAGCAGCAGTTCGGGCGAACCGCATTCAGAGCAAAACAATTAGTGACATTGAGAGGAGAACCATTCGATCCAAATTTCTGGGTACTAGCAAATTTTTCCAGCTCATCTGCCAAGGAAATAATGTTCAGAATAAGATTCTGCATGTGTCCTTACACCGATACTGAATCTTTAATCGACTTCAGAAACAACTTTGTGCTTCAACCAAATTTCAAGTTTCGACAGAATTTTTGGTGAATCATTTGTCCAGCAAGAAAGCAAAGTTCAGATATGGATTCAGCGGGCTTACGGGCCCCTTACACCGGCTTGATTCGAAACCCCTCCTCTGCATCTAAATATAAGGATACAGGAAGGAACCATCTAGGAACTTGGCCTGTATACTTTGCCACTGAATCCTCATACGAAGTTTGAACAACATATCTCAAACCCTTCGACCCCCCCCCCTCAACACGGCCGACTGCCATGACTAAACCCAAAGAACACGTAAGCTAGGTGCACATGTGTACACGCGACCGGAGTCAATATCCCTCCGGCGTCCACATTAAACAGTGAGTATCGTAACCCGATGCGCGACGAGCTTTTGCCTGTATGAATAAACGGGTAGGGTAAGAACCGGTATCACAACGTGTTTTTTGACCCAATAAATGCCGTTTGGGACTTTGAAGATAATTAAGCTGATCGCATACATTGTTTGTTTATCTTAGTATGTTCTAAAGTTGCAACATCATGTATCCTCACCCTATATCAACTATATCATTGAGTTTTAAAATTTCAAGCTAAATTTCCGGATTGGGTCGAACTACTTGTCCGGCGAAAAAGTTATTTTCATATTCGGATTCAGCATGTCCTCTTACCCCAGATCAGATTATCTCATAAGCTTTAAATTACTTTCGCCCCTTAATTTGAAACCCCTCCCCCACACCAAAATATACAGCAATACAGCTTTGGGGCCCATATATGAATTTGAACTGTCCGTTGACTCTAAGAGTCCTCACACCAAAGTTGCGTTTTTGATCGAAGTTTTGTTCGCCGTTCGCTTAGCCGGTTTCTTAATTTCCGTTTTCGAACGCCGTCGAATTTCACCGTTTGCTTAATTAGTGTTTTAACGACTCCGGCGATCCTTGCCCGGTTGACGTTTCTCCGACGATTAACTTTGAACTTGCTAGCTCACGAAGTTCGACGGTCACAGTTTGAAGGACAGAGAAACTGTGACCGGCGACCTAAAACGGTATTTAAATAGAGACCTTTAGTTTGAAGGTAACTTCAAACTTCGATCAAAACTCAAGTTTCATCAAAATATCTCATTCCCTTCGAGAGTTATCGTGCTCACAGACAGACAACTTTTACGAAGTCATAGGTATACCTCCACTTACGTTTTGGGATCCCAAAAAGATTAGAATATCTCAGAAGTTGCTTCTTTAACAACTGACAGTACCTAATGTAGGCCTACCTCACAAATCCTTCCGTAACATTAAACTGGTGGAAACAAAATCTTAGAAGTTGCTTTTTAAGTACTGCAAGTATTATACGCATATCCCCAAATCCTTCCGCAATCGTAAAATAGCATCAGATTTCAAAGTTCAAGACAACATCTTTACACTTATTCGGACTTATTTCAAATCTTCTCAATCCACCACCAACATCCTGTCCTGACAGTTCACGATATACCTTAATCAGTTTACTTAATGACACAATCCAAACTGTTACTGCAAGATGAGCGGAAAAGAAGCCGCAAACGATGTGGCAAACATGTTCATCGAAAGATCCCAGTGATCATGAACAAGAAGGGAAGGTCGTGGAATCAACCATACGTTTATTTGTGTATACTGATTGTAACGAAAATAGAAATTATAATGGTACGAAAGTTTTCGTTTAAATCCCTCCTCTCTGTCAATAAGCATGTTCGCTTATAATGTTCTGTTTTCTGAGTTTATTCG
The DNA here is from genome assembly GCA_023053575.1 of Branchinecta lynchi. Lineage (NCBI taxonomy): Eukaryota > Metazoa > Arthropoda > Branchiopoda > Anostraca > Branchinectidae > Branchinecta > Branchinecta lynchi. The sequence goes on from JAKZAP010000007.1 coordinate 10,919,206, forward strand.
TGCTTTTTCTATATCTCCGCTGTACCTGATAAGCGGGTAATAAATAAATTACTAATATCAATCCGCGTATCGAGAACCCTTACCAAACAAAGCTAAAGTCTAAAGAACTTCTATTTAAATACCTCAGAAGATGGCAACCATAATCCTCCAGTCAATCTCACTCTTCCCCAAACCCCGGCATTCGAAAAACTGTGGAAGCGTCGCACGAATACCGGACAAGTTTTGGCAAAGTTAGTCAAAAGTTTTCACGCTTCTCGAAGGAAATGCGGATCAATCCAGATGACTCTTAAGGTGATATAAATGCAGCGCGACATCAAGACGGATGGGAATAAAACGGGAAGGTTTCTACGCGGAAAAATCTCTAGACTAAGGAATCATATTTGACGGTGCAAAACGAAGACAACTACATTTTATTAGAGCTACATTTCGGCCATTCTTGGCAAGGGTCCTCTTCAGGCTCAAGCTAGAAAATGAACTTCCTAATGACTAAGGAATCTTAAAAAAAAAAAAAAAAATCGTGTACGGACACGAAAGAAATTACTAATGAAAATAAGAATTACAAGTGGACTTGATTAAAAAAAAAAGTTTAAACAGTTGAAACGGAGATAACATTTACGAAGTTTGCACACTTATTTGTTTTGGAAAGAGTGACTGACGCTGAGAGAGCTTACGGAAATATTAGCGTCACCGAGTGAGGAGGGGGGGGGGGTGACAAAGTTTAGAAAAGTTGCTGCGTTGGTATAATACAAAGCGGAAGGGGGGGACGTGGATACGGTAGCTGAATAAGAAACCTCTGGCAAGACGCGAGGACATCCCGAAAGGTCGAAGAATCCCAGAATCTTTCGGCAAAATCCCAGAGCGTTGCGATTTCTTTACGAACCGAGTTGTTCCTATGTCGAATTCCTTTAGCGAGGAAAAGATGATGGCAGAAGTGGCAGCTGCTTTCAAAAGAAGAGCAACAGATAATGTAGGGAGGGACGTTACCTGGAAAACTAGTTACAAAGATCCAGTGTCACTACCAGAGCGTGAGCATTAGCGACGTCAATAGACAAGTACTAAGAAAACACCGCGCTGTGGCTAGCAAGTGCGATTGAAGGTACTAGTTGCATTTTTGCAGATAGCATGGTCAAAAGTAGTTTTCACATTTACCGTGGTATCTGATACCACGGTCAAAAGACGTTTTTGCAGTAGCCCAGGTATCTGGCAAGGTGCCGTGGTATGTGATATACAGATACCACGATAACTGCAAAAACGACTAGCTGCAGATTCAGTTACCGTGGTAACAAATGCCATGGTATCTGCGAAAACGCAACTACCGTAAGGAAATGAAAAGTTTCTAAGCAAAGGCGACTACTCGATCCGTACCCATGTCGGTACACGCTCAAGACAATACTATTTCTTTTCCAGTCGTCAATCTGATAACGGAAAAGTAACAATGCCGACGGATTTCCCGTATTTTTCTAATCCCCTCAGATACATTCGGCAATGACAGCGCTACAATAGGGGTATGCTTGTTTGAGCAGTTACTCGAGAACTTTGACACTAAATTCGAGGGGCTGCTCACCGACAGTTTTGGTGTACACCAAGAGTCAGAAAGGCATGGAACCTGTACACCTTGCGACAGAAGTGACCAGCACCAGTCTACCACAAACCCCTGAGTTTTGGATACCCTATGCCAAACGCTGCAGTAACACACTAAAATATTGATTTGAAGATCAGAAACCAACCAATCAGAATTCTTTTATAGTAGAGTAAGTCAGGGTTAGGGTACCATAGGTGTCCAGCGTTTGACATACAGTGTCCAGTGTTAGGCATAGGGTATCCAAAATGAGGGGGTATCTTTGGTACATTGAGCAGCCCCTCGATTAACTTTTTTTTGTAAACGAAAACTGCGTTTAAATTGTATGTAAGAATACGGAAAGTAATAATATGTCCTTGAATATCAGTGCATCCCCATGCTATTTTTCTTAACGCAGAAATTCTTGAAAAATAATGCTAACTGAACTGAAAAAAGTAGTTTTTTTTGTTTGTTTTACCAATAAGTGATAAAAATGCAATACGCGCAATCACAAGTTTCAGAGAGAACTTCCAGAGCTGATGTGACTGACGAGTATTTTACTTTTAACGCAGCAAGAGCTAAACGGTAAATAACTGTTAAAAGAAGGGTATCTCTACTGTACTCGCATTGCCTTGGCACTAACGATAGATTTTTTCTAAAGTGTCCACTACTTATTCGCAAAAGTACCAAAAAAGCACAATAAGGAAAAAACTACTTATTTTAGTGCCCACCGAAAGATAAGCTAGTTTATCACTTTCTCCAATACTATTTGTAGTCCTACCGCTGGAAGAACTTGAGTAGATACACAAAAGCGACTGGATTTGCAGAATGAAGCCAGACAATAAACAGCTTCTACCTGCCAGTGTTTCCGTCCATCCTAAGATGGGTCTTTCTACCCAGATGAATTTTGCGCAATGGGCAACAAACAGTAATTCACTAGGAAAGTGTTCGCCCATCTCAGACTATCTGTCCGCTTGAACTTCTACAACAAGGCCTCAAAATAAAAAGGTTTTCCCCCGCCAGGGTTTTCGTTCCTCCAAAGACCTCCTTTCGTTCCTCCTTCTATCCATTTGAAAAAGTACACCAAATGCCCAAATAGCGCAAACACTGTTAGCTGGGCAACGATTGAAAACTTCAGACGAGTCGAAGCGGTGCCCTGCGATTTTCTAAAAGACGGCACCGCTTCGCGAACACGAACCCTCAGTCTGTAGACAACACTGGTTTTGTTCTATAACGATCAATGTTCATTTTAAAGGACGACAGTCAATCACAACAGGGTGTCAATTATGCACTCAAGTCTCTTCAACACATCTACGTCTTCCTTCACGTCTACCTTCTCGTTGCTACTCACGTCTCCCTTCTTGTTCCTCCTGCATCACTTTTCGCGCTTATTCGTCATTCACGTCCATTCTGACTCGTTCTAACAGCTCCATTCTTAGTTGTCCGTTTTTCTCTATCATATCTGCTTCAAGGTCTTCGTCCATCTCTCGATTCCATTTCTCGCGTTCTCCACAATCCATCACAGAAAAAAGTCCCTGAATTCTAGTTTTGTCTGCTTCTTCTTCTTGTGTCCCATTTACCATTTCAATGGATAGGTTCACAGCCTGTGGACAAACGACAACAAGATATACAACAGGCTTTTTCGAGCGAACAAATAAGGCGTATTCTCGCCGTTCCTCGAGGTCTCCTCGGAGAATCGAAGGGAATGGCGAGAATAGAGGGAGTCACTTCACGCGGACGAAAAACATCGAAAACACGGGGAATGCTTCCAAGGTGGATTTTGTTCTAAAAGTAAATGTACAGATGATGAAATTAGTCTGGATCCACTTTATTTTTGGTTTTGTTTCTCCTGATTGTTTTTAATTAGTTTACATTGCACCAACACCAGCAAAAACTGATTCCACTCTGAATCTGAACAAGACTCCTTTTTGATGATGGTGATGATAATTAGAGCATTTCCCGTCCATAAGGATAACGCGGCACTCTGAATCTGAACAAGACTCCTTTTTGATGATGGTGATGATAATTAGAGCATTTCCCGTCCATAAGGATAACGCGGGAACCCCTCAAGTCGAGTCCTCGGGGAACGACGAGAATACGCCTATAATCGAGTCTGTGAACAATACTGGGGTACCATACAGAAAATGTCTCAGGCTTCTCGACATGAGAAAACTCCGTCTCTTGCGTTTCGTTTTCGGCGTCTCGGTCCCACAGGATCATCTTGCCAGTCTACATAACGCGCCCTTAAGACCCTGGGACGCGAGACAAGGGTGATTAGAAACCCAAACTTCTCTTTCCGCCACCAGTATCGTCGGTGGTGATTATTTCCGTATATTATTAATTTCTCTGAATCGTTTCACGTTCTTTGCTCGTTCAAGGTGTTCCAAAATATTTGCCCATGTTCGGCCAGTGCTATTACGGTTGCAATTAAACCGATAAGATGCACTGAATCACTCACAGTACCCTAACCCGAAAGTGTGACAAAATGCCCTCAATTTTCAAGTTTCCAGCGCCCTCCACTCCCCTGCATATGGTCGGATCGGGAAACTGATTATTTCCAGGTTAGTTTGGTCGGGTCCCTGATACGCCTGCCAAGTTTCATTGTCCTAGCACATCTGGAAGTACCCTAACTCGAAAAAGTGTGACAAAAAACTCGACAGACGGAATTGTGATCGGTATATGGCACTTGAGCCAGGGGCTGCAAATGCCATACAAACAATCAGAATAAACAACAAAAAATAAAGTGGATCAAGAGTAATTCTGTCGACTAAACAAGAAAATCTATTTTGAAAGCATTCCTCGTGTTCGTTGTTTTCCGTACGCAGAGTCCGCGTGAAGTGACTACCTCTATTCGCACCTTTCCCCTTCATTCCCCGAGGACTCCTTGGGGAACGGCGAGAAGACGCCTCTAGTGAAAAGTCAACATATCAAGAAGTTGCACTTGGCGCGTAAGGGTATTATCTACCCACATCTCTGAACACCAATTCCATCAAAAAGATGGAATCTCCTCTGACATCTCTGTCAGAGGACTTAAAGTACTGCCAGCATTTCCAGATACATCATAATTCCGTATGGAAAACTTGAGATATTTTATAAGTATCGTGAACTGAATGACAAAAATGCTCCTCAGCCGGAATTTGAACCACGGACCCTCTGCTTCTGGTTTATTGGTCACAGTACGAATCCCTTGTGTAAAGTGCCATCTGTGTATTGTTAAAACTTGAGGTTTTTCTAAGATATGATGAAAGTACACTGAATCCGCGAAAACCCGATCGTACATCCGCGCCATTACAACAGCTCACATACCAGCAAGCTGACATGGTCAATACTGGATTTTCTCCGGGCCTCTCGCCTCCCTTACAAAAGCCACACAAGTTATTTTCTAAAAAAAATACTCCTCCTAGCCCTGAGTAGTTAAATTTGGAAGGTGTTCATTACCTCTGGCAGTATGACGTAGAAAATGAAATCCCTGCGAACAGGGAACGACTGATCTTCCGTCCAAGGCCACTGGTCCATCAGGTACTTGAAGAGATCATAAGACTGCAAATAAATGTACGTAGGCTAATCAACTACGAACACTAAATTTGCCTCGTAATTTATTAGATAAAATCAAAAGTGGGTGGTAGCTTCGCACTGCCGAAGACTTCGTCCAAACCCCCTTCTAGAAGCGGGTCGGATATCATAAGCTTAATCCTGGACATACATTTTGCTCAGCCAGAAACGTATCTGTAATATGACGATGGATACTTTTATCAAAGCTGATTGTTCAGAAAATTTCGAGATTTCGAGGTTGACTACTATCTCGGTATGCTGACTGACGAGAGGTCGGAAAATAATGTCCATGCACGCTTTATATCGAGATTTGACAGTGGAACCACTGAACCATGGAACAACTGAAGTATTAGCTTGCCTTACCGTTTACAGTTGAAAGGAAGACGGAAATAAATTTTGAATTGCAGTTAGAAGTCTAGGAATCAAAAGCCTTTATGCGTTTTAAAACGTTATAATGGAAATCGTGTCTCAAGCGAATTGTGGTTTAAGCCAAATGGGAAAATAATTCACAACAGACAACGCAAAAAAAATACAATATGGAACTCAAACGCCACAAAAGCGGGGGCGTCGCCCCCCCCCCCCCCCCTCCGAAGAAAGAAAAAAGCTAAATTGGGCGCCCGCAGATCGCCCGGCCACAAAAATTGAGCTAAACTGGGCTCTCACCCAGGAAAGCTAAATGGAGGTCTAGCAATGCGCCAGGAAAAGTCAGTAAGGCTAGTTCAGTGTTACCAAGAAGCTGGGTTGACATCCAGCTTGGACATCCGCGGTTCTGGGTTCTCGAGCGTTTGAGAGTTAAGGAATTCAACTCTAAGTCACATGTTTCGAGCTTGCCAGATCGACATAAAGAGGCGAGCTATTTCTAGTCGTTCGGACATGCAGAGGTTTTTAAATCATACTTTGTCAGAACGGGAAGTACTCAAGATCGACAAAAAACAAATGTCAAATCATGAATTTACCCCTGCAGCGCACAGTTACCCAAAAAGTCTGTTGTGTACCAAAATCTTTCGATTCAAGTAAAAATCAGGCTGATTTTGCTTGTGGCGTACATTTGCAAGAATTTGTTAGTTCCATGATAAGAATTTTCCAAAAGTACGACGTTTAAAAATAAACTGGCTTCGTGAGCAATGAGAGATGGAGTAATGAGGGGCCTGATTATTGCAACACGTCATTTCATTTTTATTTCATTTTTTTTTTACTGTAAATACAGAACAAGTCTAATCTGTTTCGAGTTTTTTTCTGGATGACAAGTACTTCTTTCTCGGAAAGGGTTGAATCGTAGCACATACCAACTTCCAGCTAAATCTCTCACATTTTTCTGGATTCGTCGTGAATAAAGACAGACGGGCAGGTCCGTGCTAAGTGGCCAAAAAAATCATTTGGGATCCGAAAAGATCCGAAAATTCATTTGGGATCCGAAAAGACCCACACAGAATTCCAAAAAATTTACCTGCGGCACCTTTCGTTGTTGGCTTTATTTACTCGAAGTTCGTGTCAATTCACTCGAGTTTTAGGATTGAAATTTCGGGGCGTGGGCGACACTAAAAAGTAGATTTTGCTGGGGAGAAGTAGTGTTTTGCCCAAAAACTATAGCTTACTTCAAAAATTCCACCTGAGGTGCTAATTTTCATGCTGTCCGATATACAATCAGTAGAAACTGCAAAGGGTCGGGGTATTACGGACGCAATCACGAATGAGGTTGACCTTGACCTTACTACTAGCTTTAATGTTTCTTTAAATTCGTAGTTTCCCGCATGTGGTGCTGTGTTTCTTGACTATTGTTTCTATCTGGTATGGCTCTTGAGCCTTGACAGACATCTACCAGTCAAATATTTTGAGGTAGTCACCTGTGTCCAAGCCCTTACCGCCCCTGAGCTCATAAATACGATTAGACTTCTTCAGTCTTCAACGCTTGCCGCTATCACGAGTTTTATTTGCATACATGTGACGAAAAGCTGAACTGCCCTTCCCCCTCGAGTTTTGGCTAGCGACGCCCCTGCGCAAAATAAATTATTTTTGCAAAACGCCACCTGATCTGTGGACGCAAAACTTCGTTCTGTTGACACGTAGTTTTCAAGACCTTCCACTGATTAAATTGGATGTTGTATCTGAATCTGTGGCGAAACTAGGGGGCTGCCCCCCACCCACGAAAAATCCTGTCGGTAAATCGGCAGCAGTATTTGTCGGTGCGAAGCACCGGCAAACGCTTTTATCATACCGTTTCTGATACCGACACAACTTCTGTCGGTAAAACAGGAAACTTCCTGTTGGGAAATAGGCAGCGTTGTCGGTACGGCACGCTTTAGCATTCGGTTTCTGGTACCGACAAAAGCTCTGTTGGTAAGCAAGGAAACTTCAGGTTGGCAAATCGGCAGCGTTTCTCGGTGCGGAGACGGTGCGTAGATTCAATTTTCGGTACCGATAAGAGCTCTGACGAACACTTTCCTCATTTCGTTTCTGATACCGACGAAAGCTCTATCGGTAAATCATGAAACTTGTTGGGAAATTGGCAACGTTTGTCGGTGCACGGATTCCGTTTTCAGTCCCGACAAGAGCTCTTTAGGTAAATCAGGAAACTTCTCGTTTGGAAATCGGCCGCGTTTGTCGGTGCGGAGACGGAGCGCGGATTCCGTTTTCAGTACCGGCAAGAGCTCTGATAAAACACATTCCTAATACTGTTTCTGATACCGACAGAAGCTCTGTCGATAATCAGGAAGCTTCTTGTCCAGGAATCAGAATTTTTTTTTCGGTGCGGAGATGATCCCGAAAAAAGCTTGTCGGTAAATCGAGCCGATGATCGGATCGAGACCCTGAAATCTGTTGTTTTTCCTTTTTCGGTACATGACTGGGGAAAGTCTTGTCGGTAAAATGGGAACTCTCTTTTTCGGTCTGTTTACGTCCGGAATGGATACAAATCTTGTCGTTAAATTCAGTATTTGTGAAATATTCGTCAATGCGAGACTTTTTGATGTGGTTACTAGAATATTCTCGTCGGTAAATCCGAAAATGCACTAACCAAACACTTCTTCATTCCTTACTGTTCCTTGACGGTAAACCAACCGCACCGGCAAACCTGTTTCCTCGGATTGTTCTTGAGTGATTTCTCTGTTCCCACCCAATAAACTGCCCTTTTGGGTTGTTTTGGCTGTTCATCAATCCGGGAAATGGTCCACTTTATTCAGTGACTTATGAGTTTCAAATTCCCGTCAGTCCCGTCAACTCGGCCGAAAGAGGTTGGATCAAGCGAGAATATCTGAATAACACAACTAGGTCACATGGGCACAGTACTGCCAAATTTATCTCAATCTCCCAACCGATTTGGTCCCTAAGCGTTTAAAAAAATGTCCAGGACCCACCTAATCCTCCCACAGCACTACCATAATGGCTAGAAGAGGTTCGGACACATAAATGGGCTAATGGGATATCTTGCATCCGCGTCTACAAAGCATCAAGCATCACTGGAGGACCGTTCCGAAAAATTTCCGGTGGGCCTACCGGTCGGGTACCCCTCAGCCCCACCTTTATCCAACGGACGTAAGATCCGGTTTGGGCCTCAAATTACATGTCTAGGTCCCATGAAATTTGTACCTTTCAAGTTTTATCCCAATCACTCTATCCGTTCTGCCCCTACTCGTATTACAATATTTCCGAGACCTCCTTGAAACACTGTTGTCGGACGCGGATAAATTGAACATCTTGGGAAGTTTCAATCGAATCCGAGCACTTTCTAAGGCCCATGCATCTGTTCGGTTTTTGAGGCGTATCACATATTTACGCTGACCCCTACCTTCCACTCCGTTGTCAGATTTCGTTCGGACAAGGAAGCAGCAAATTTAGGGCATCTGCTCCCATCAGCCATCAAGTTTCCATAAAACTGGATTGCCTGTTCACTTCACCTGTACTTTGATCCAGCGTATCCTCATACCAAATTTCAACCAGATATCTCAACCCTTTCGAGATTTATCGTGGTAACAGACGGAACAGACAAACTTTACGAACTCGTCGGTGCTAAGCTTTTGAACCCCCCAAAAGCCACTTAGTTTACAAGCGAAAACACAGCCTCGTAAATCTTCAAGCAGTGAAGTAATCTGTTGCAGTGTCTATCACTACTTTTCTGGTTTGCAATACTATTGACTGCATATTATGTTCCTGGTTGTATGTGATAACCATTGGTACCATGAAGTTAATGGCGAATTCAATCATTTTCATTAGAAAACCATCTCAATTGATATGTTACAACCTATTATTACAACGGTTGTAAGATGAATTCATGGGGAGCGTGCGCCGTTACCGCTGCGGAGCTTTTTGTCGATAAATCATTAAATTGTGTCGGTAAAATCTGGGCTTGCCCCCCCCCCCCCAACGAAAATGGGCTAGTTTCGCCACTGATCTGAATACAGCACGGCAATCAAAGTAGTCACTAATAATGATTATGATGAAAGAAACAGCTACTTACCAGATGACTGTCAAGAGCAAGTGTGCCTAAGGAGGAGAATTCAGGCGTTTTCAGCTTTCTAAACGAAGCGTCGTCTTCACGATCAAGGAACAAACGCAACCGCGTTTCCCTCGGAGTTTGCTCATCTGCAAGATTCACTTTTAAGCCAAGTTTCCTCGAATCAAAGACCCTGACAGAGGAAAAGGCGGTAAACTCTCGTAAGCACTGCGAGTCACAAGAAACAGCTTGAGCTTTCGATAAAATCTTCGCCCTACTAACATTTCAAAAATCGTTCTGCAAAACCATCATCAAACTAGCGTAGAGAATAGACATCGATTCCCAGCATTTCAGGCCATCCCCAAGAATCGTTTTGTCTCTCAAATACTCCTCGTTCTTCACAATCACGTGGTAACACCTCCTTACGCTAGGTAACGGGCCGCTCAAAGGACTACTGATTCTTAATTTTAAAAAATTGTAATAGTTATGTTTGTAATATAAGAATTTGTTTATTAGAGTGTGGATGGTTAGTTGAATGATTGTTTCGTGTGTGGTTGGTTTATGCATTATTTTGGTATACGCATTCTCGTTTGCTAATGTCAAATGGTTTGTCATTTTTGTTTAATTATCGCAAGAGGGTAGTTTTTATTTTTATTTTTTTTTTTTTATCCCGCGTAGCTTCTTTTTCCATTTTTCCTGTTTTAGGTTGAACTAAAACAGTGGCTACGTCTCCACCTCCAACTCAGTGACGTTAATACCAAAAATACCTAACAGTTTACCTTACTTTAACGTCACTTACACTTTCATCATAACAAATAAATTTTATTTTCACATTTTCCAAAATCTAAAAAACAAAATACCTTAAAATTTTCAAACTTTCCCTATTCCTATGAAACATTCTCATATAATCTAAAATACTTTATTATTTACTTTTTTCTCTAAATCCTATACAAACCTTTTCTATCATATCCTACCTAATATTAAAAACTTTTCCATTCAAAACAATCAATTAATCTTAATATTTTAAATACTCAAGCAGCCAAATCTGTAGGTTAAATCCAAAATAAACAACAGAAATAAAAAAACAACACAATACCTTACAATTCCTCTCTTCCTGTTTTGAGATGCCCTTCCTCCATAGGGCATCTCTCTACAGTGGAAAACAACACTTAAATCAAATAATTTAAAATAAAAACTTCCAATAAATTTCTTCATTTCCCTACAGATACTTTACCCCAAAACCAAAAAATAAACAACCCCCTCCCTCCATTTGGAATACCTTCCCTTACAAACAAAATGGAGAAGATATTCCAAATTTCTAACATTCAAACAAATGAAAAACTCATCAAAGTAATGACTGCTCGAGCACAAACCTAACCTCAAAAAAATTTCACAAATTTGTTTCACTTCAAACCAAAAATTTTTCAATCAAATCAACATGATGTCTACTTTTTCCTTTTCTTTCTTTATTCCTTAACTATTTTCTTTTTTCCATCCATATTTCATTCAACCATTTCAAATCCATTTTCTTTTCCCACGCACTCACTCCCTCATTCACACTTGCCAAATTCCTAAACCAACCTTCAAACCTATCTTTTTGGATCCTTTTCCCTTTCTTTCGCATTTTCCAAACATGCACACATAGGGACATAACCACAAAAGACATCGCTCTTTCACGGTTTCTTCCTTTTTCAACTTCAAAATCTAATTTCAAAATTCTCTTTTTCTCCTCCAAACACTCTGCTCGCACTCCCTCTCTCTCAAACAAAACAAACAACCGCTCAAAAACACCCTCGTTTCGCTCACATTCTAAAAACTCATGTGCCATTCCGTCCACTACTTCTACTCCACAGAACTGGCACGCGGGACTTTCCGTCCGAATGAACCTACTTACCCGGTTCCGATATGGCAAGATTCCATGTATCACTGAGAACATTAATTCACGACACTCCACTCCACATGGTACTTCATACAGGATTTTGAAAGCTCGGTCATAATTAACGTGAGGTTCGTTCCGTTTTGCTGCGAAAGTCACTTCTTCTTCTTTCTCTATTAAATTTTTGATCCCAGCCTTTCTTTCCTCCTATTTATTTGGTAGATCGCAGGTCAGTTTACACAGGTCAGATAAATTAAGTTATATCATTGTTGTTAGATTTATAGGATAGGGCACGTAGTTGTTGTTATTATAGTAAAATTTTTAAGAAGCACTGCATGTTCGAAGTTTTGTTCTCCACAGTGCTTGTATAATGTATTTGTATTTTTGTGTAAAATTAAAAAACTTGAACTTGAGCTTGAATTGCCCGATTTCAATACACTTCTAAAGGAGTTTCCTGTCTTCCCCACTGCTGAGGTCCTTGCCATACTTTTCTTTCACACAGAGCCAGTTCAGAGGCTCAAAAACTTTGTATATACTCTTTCCCCGGGAGGGCATATCATTTGCCAGTGACATCTGGGGATCATGTCTTCTACTAACGTTAACTAGAACGAGTGAACAAGTAAGGCGGACTTTTGCTGTCTCCCAGGGACTCGAGAAGTCCCCAGAGGAAAGGCAGTATTACGCCTGTAGAACAACTATTAGCTTGGATTTAAAGGACCTGTCGTACCTGTAATGCCAATGCAACTACCTCAGAAACAGCATTCATTAGCTGTTCCCTAATTTCTTTTGCTACATTCTGAACCTACTAACAACACCTCACTAATATTTCCACTTGCCGCGATTTACTAGTTTCCATCCGCATTACGCTTTCGACGAGTGGAGTGTTCGCGCCTCATGCTCCTGATGCGTAAACTGGTTATCTGAATTTTGTCCAGATTTGCAGGAAGTCAGCGGGCCTGGGAAAAGACTTAAAGCCGCCAAGGCCGTGGATAAATTTTTAAAGCAAAGCCTAGCTATACAGTATTCAGATAGTTTTGAATACTGGAACATATACAGCAAATAGTGCAAGGTGTGCTTTGATCCTCAGTGCCTCTCAAGAAACGGAGTCAGTTACTAATAGGTGCGTTCCTTGCTCTCCTAATAGTTTGCGGTTCATATTGACTACTGTCTGGTATTCCTATGTAAAAAGTTTTTTGGTATCAGCACGTCCCGGTAACTAGGTTTTGGTTAGTCCGCACCAGGGAGGGAAAACGGACGGGTTAATCCAAAAACAGGTTATACCATTAGGGAGCGGTCACCAGTGAATCCAGAAACACCTTACAGGGAAACATAAAGACCACAAGTGAGTACTCTGGCGGTACAGAACGCAGCTATGCTTGCATAGAGAAGTACTGTGGACCTAAAAAGAATATAACTTACCTTCTTCGCGCCTGAATAGGATTCGGTTCTTCAGCATGCAAACAGCTTTCTCAGTGCGAATGTTCCTGCTGATAGCTTCATTAAGCTGCATAACTGCTTCGTATGTCTTGGCGTAATTTTGTTTCAGATGATCAAGGGTAGATACAGCCTGGAACACTCAAATAAGATGAACGAAGCCTTGTTCGCGCGACAAAGACAACCATATGAGCTTCCTTCCTCAATTGCGACAGTATAAGGTTCAACTTTTTCCGTAAAATTCTAAAACTTTTCTCCGGCTTCTTAACTGAATCCCGCCTAATTGTTCCGGGCCCTGGGCCGCCCTTTTCGGACAAAAAAAGAATCATCACTCTGGGTTCTCGTGATGACTTGGTTTAAGTCCCATCCGGCCTTAAATTGGTAGCCGTTTCGGGGCCTCTCTCCTCCAGAGCGCATATATGTGCCCACCTATTTTAATATTTTAAAACTGTAACATATTTGTTATTGCTTATGACTATGTCGACCATGTATGACGATCCACTATTTTTGTTGAAAGATATCATGGAATTAGATGAATTAATTAATTAACCTGCAGCTGCTCTCTGTTTGGGCCATTCTGAAAAGAACCGAGAAATCACAACATCCTGCCCGATGCCCTAGCCGCTTATGGATGTGTCTGTTGTGGGATGCTTTATTTCTGTAAGAATGTAAATTCGTTTATTTCTAACAATGGAAAAGGTCACGGACGCCGTAATACGGCAAAATCTCAACAGTGTCCCAACAATCTTGAACTCGGCCTATTCCAGCATTTTGCCACATCACCCCCTTAAGGTACGCTCACACATAGTCCGCTTTTCGCAGTCGGATGCAAATTTCCTCCTTCGCCCTCTAATTGTGAAGCATCGCCTGCAGGTTTCCCCATAGTGACACGAATTTGGATACTTATTTTCGGACGCGTGATCTTATCGGACTCGATGTGCACGTAGCATTACCCCGCGTTCATTTGTTAGTGTATTTGCATTGTTATTTTTAGTATTTTTTTGTCTTTGTTTATTCTACTAGCTTTGAATTCCTTGGTGTAATTGTGGATAGAAATAACTTATTATTATGACTGTTATAACTATTCCAGAATCTAGGATTTCAATTGCTTTTTTCAAAGTTCCGGGAAGTTTCAATGTGAACTTTTGGAAGAGTTTTTGGTTGAATCCTGGAACAGTCACATCGAAGATGCCGTTAATGCTGGATTGGTCACCAGTTTCAACTGAATCGCAGATAAGATTTTCACTCTGCTCATTAAGACTATTTCCAGTTTCTTTGTCTTACGTCAAAGCCTTTTTTTTATACAATATACTCGCTTTCCGAGTTTTTCCAAAAAATCTGTAAAGCTATTGTTCGGAGCACTTTCCAGACCCGATGCGGGAAAACATACCTCTGGTATTCAGAAAGTATTCTTACAAGCAAAACAAAAGAGTAGAACACGAAAGCTCCTCACCTTACTTTCACATGTATCGGGCTCAGGTGGATCGCAGGTACTTTGTCGATTCCAGACTGGTAAGCTTCTGAGCAATCTCTTAGTTCCCGGATATTTCGTTTTTCGGATTTCGGGAGAGGTAGAGTTCCTGCCCTCTAGACGTTCAGCTTTCAGTTTGCTGAACTCTATTTCGGAAAATTCGAGGAAGGCACCTAAAATGTCATGACTGATTAGCCCTCTAGCTTCAAACCTAGCAGACTAGCATTCGCTCTACTTTCTACTCCTCAAACCAGGTTTCTGGCAACAACTTAATCACCGATCTTGTGAGAATTATACGTGTAAAGAGATGCACTATTGTGTAACCGTAGTTCAACGAACCCGATGAAAACGTCCTCTCAAAACAGTAGTATGAAGTTGTACGAAAAAGTAGCATGCAGTACGAACTGATGTTACTACATGCTTCTACTTCAAGGCTACCGTGTTACTGCATTCTACTGCATGCTACTATTGGCACTGGATGCTACTGGATACTACTGCTCAAGACTGGCCCAGTCTCAGGCACATTAAATGATAGTATCTATTACATATCAATATATGCAACTTTTTCGTTCAACTATCATACAACTACGCAGGCTACAAATTTTTCATCGGGAAATGAGGCAGTTACGAAAAGGAAGGTATACAAAGAGAACCTGCCCTTTATAATGAAGACGGATGTTGATTTTGCGAGACTGTGGGACAACCGATTTTTCCCATACCCCAGCCCAACTCGCAACCCCAACCCCCGTTGGTTACTGAGCCCGAAGTCGTAAGCATCACCACTCCGTAGCCTCCACCTCATTAGGGTTGTGGCCAAAAACAAGGGACAGGGCTTCAAAACATCTATATGCATTGTCTACGCAGGTACGTTAGACACAACGAAGGACGTGTTCCAACCTCCTGCCTATGGTTACTAAAAGCTACCATCGTCCTTTCATCCTGCGATATAGATACTAAAGCCTTCGAGTAAGGCCCTATACAAACTTACCGCTGGTAAACTTTTAACCTATAATGTGCTGGAGCATAGTAGGTAGTAGAGGCTTAAAAGATCTGTGAGGTAAATTTAATTTTTAAAAGCTGAGATTCCTTGAAAACAGTTTAATAAAGCCCAATCCGATTCAACCTAGCCTCGGTCTTGTCAGCCAAATGCCGTTAGTTTAATATCTCTTTAAAGCACAATGGACACTTCTGATGCTTTTCTTTGTATTAAATGGTACATAAATAAGCATTTCCAACTTCCTTTAGAAGGCGCTACGAAAATCGGTCGTTTTCTTGTTATCCCTTGTCTTTACCTCACTGGCATTTCGGCGATCCAAATCTTAGGAGCTGGGATATCGTGGCAGGAAATTCAAAAACTCCCAGCAATGCTTGATAGAAAAGGATATATTTGAGATGTCACCGAAGTCAAGCCGCAGATGCAGTTTACCTGATTGTTCTAGTATTTCGTAAAAAGTTCTATGGCATAAAGTGCCTATTAAAAGTTTTTCTTTGTGGAATAGTGTTGTGAAGCTTGATTAACTTGCTTTATAAAATGTACCAGAATATGCAATAAGCTTATAAAAAATAACATAGCTACAAAAATCATTCAAAAACAAATAACCTATTCAAATCTGAATTATACAAGCTGATTTATACATAAAATAAAGGTCTACTAAGTATTATAAAAAACATCACTTTTATCTTTGTCCAAGCTAGTAAATTGAGCATGTACTGGCCCAAAAAGTTACGCTTTGAAATATCACAGAGAGGAAACTGTCGAAAACGCTGCTGATCTAGGGGGTAAGCATTGTTCCTAGGTTGTTACAGAATGGGATTCGGGTAGTTTGATGTGCCCAATGAACTTTAATGCCGTTTTATTTGTCCTGTCAGCTGAAAGTTGAGGGTCCCGCAAACGGTGACTCGATCTCTCAGGTAGATTTATTGACTGCGTTTTATTTGTGATTCTTGTCCGTGGGGTCATTCACCTGACAAGGCTAAATAAAACTGTTTTAAATCGCGACAGGGCAGTAACAAGAAGACAAGACCAAGAGAAACAATGCTCAAATCGAACGCAGCTTAAATAGAATATCATGACAAATAATAAATGTTGTCAGTTACGCTGTGTAGCAAAACAGGTATTCATTTACTTGGAAGACTGTAACAGAGGAATCAGATTATTTCCGAAAATATCAGATTAGCTTAAATTTCGCGAATAAGTTACCATGGCCAAAAAAAAAAACCTTGTCTACCAACCTTTACTCCTGGTACAAAGCTGGAACAAACCCATATCGCTAGTCGAGCAAGGTAGGAAATAGGGTACATTCCAACCTCCTACCAATCGTCACCAAAAGCTAAAGCCAATCTGTGTAATTTGTTATTTGTTTTAGTGTTGGGTTTTGTACCATGGCTTTTTGGGCTTTTATAGTGCAAAAACAAAGAAGAGCTGTAAGCTCATATGGCACTTGCATGGGTGAGATGTATTGTTTGATCATAAGTAAGTTTCGACTTTGCGGTTAAGATGCGCACTCTAAGGGAGCTAGAACTTCATTTGTAAGCAAAAGCCTTGAGGCAAAAATGATAATGGGCTAATGGGGATCATGAAAATGCATATTTTGCTTAAAAGTATTTTTCTTACTTTGCGGTCATGATTGGTACTTTAAGGAATAATCGGATTTGGGAAGTAGCGATTTCTACAAATCTTGTTGAATATCTAAAATTCCAGCGAAGTTTCATCTTCCTAGCACATCTGGAGGTACCTTAACTCGCGATCACGGGAATCCCGGACCCCCCCCCCCCCCCTCCCCATCCAACTCCACCCACAATACCCGGAGCCAATCCGGATCTGTAATCGATTTATCCGGAGTATCTGTTTCTTATTCCCACAAAGTTCGATCCCGATCACACCAGTCTAAGCGGGTCAAGTATTTTCCATCCCCCCCCCCCTCCCAATAGTTGTTGGATCCAGTCCGGAAATGAAACAGATCACCTCAAAGAAATGTTCTCTGTTCAATTATCAAAAGTTCACTCGAAACCGATCACCCGTTCCAAAGTTACGGACGACTCAATATTCCGGATTCCCCTCCCTCCAATCCCCCCCCCCCTAAGATTATCATATCGAGAATTTGTGTTATTTCCAAGTCACTTTGACCGGTTCCTGATATGCCTGTCAAGTTTCGTCGTGAAATCCCCCAAAAAACGGAATTCCCGGAAACCCCTCACCCCCCCCCAAGTGTCCGGATCCAGTCCACTTTTGTAAAAGATTCCCCTGGAGCAGCTGTTCGTTCTTCCCAGCAAGTTTCACTCCGATCCCTCCATTCTAACCGTTTCTCGAGACTTCCGTCCACAGTGCCCGGAGCCAATCCGGTTCTGTAAATAATTTATCCAGAGCATCTGTTTGTTATTCCCACAAAGTTCCATCCAGATCTCTCCAGTCTAAGCGGGTCACGTATCCCCCCCCCCCCCCTAACAGTTGTCGGATCCGGTCCTAGTATGAAAAAGATCACCAGAGAAATGTCCTCTGTTCAATCATTAAATTTCACTTGAATCCAATCACCCGTTCCAAAGTTACGCATGACTAAGTATTCCGGATTCCCCTCCCTCCACTACCCCCCACGATTATCAGACCGACGAAATTTTTATTTTCAAGTCAGTTTGATCGGGTCCCTGATATGCCTGCCAAGTTTCGTCGTAAAATCCCCAAAACCACCATCATACCGAAATTCCAGGAACCGGTTCGAAAGTTACACACTACTCAATTTCCGAGATTCCCCCGCCCTCCATTCCCCCTCGAGATGCTCGGATCGGAAAACTGATAATTTATAAGTTTGTTTGGTTGGGTCCCTAATATGCCCCCCAAGTTTCATGGTCCTAGCACATCTGGAAGAACCATAACTCGAAAAAGTGTGACAAACTGCCCTCAATTTTCAAGTTTCCACTGCCCTCCATATGGTCGGATCGGGAAAATGATTATTTCCAGGTTAGTTTGGTCGGTGATATACCTGCCAAGTTTCATTGTCATAGCACATCTGGAAGTACCCTAACTCGAAAAAGTGTGACAAAAAACCCGAACCGACGGACGGAATTGTGATCGGTATATGGCACTTGAGCCAGAGGCTGCAAGTGCCATAAAAACATAAATACAAACATACATCCGAAAATGCCACTTTCAACAGTTTTGAACAACGATGGGAACTTTCAGTAAGTTCGGAGGCTGAAGGACACCTATTGAGGCAATAATTAATTCCTTGGCCAGACGATCAGGGTCGGGAGGTTGCGGGTAGGAATACTCTTGATGCAAAATCGCCGTGTACCTAGCGGCACCGCAGCTGTCCCGACGATCGCCTCGATGAAAAATTTGTAGCCTGCGTAGTTGTATGATAGTTCTACGAAAAAGTTGCACGTAAGGATATGTAATTGTAAAGAATACTATCATTTAATGTGCCTCGGGCTGGGCCAATTTTAAGCAGTAGTATCTAGTATCATCCTGTCTTGCTATGGTAGCATCCAGTCTTGCTAATAGTAGCATGTAGTAGAATGCAGTAACACGGTAGCTTTTACATAGAAGCATGTTAGTAGCATCTACTAGCATCAGTTCGTACTGCATGATACTTTTTCGTGCAATTTCATACTGCTGTTTTGAGACAAATTTTTCATCGGGGCCCTGATTGGTTGACAAAGGATTTAAGGTGTTGAGTTTGAGTCGTTCGGGCGACGTTTTCTCATTCTTCCTGAGGATCACTGGCGTGTTTTGGAATTGGTATGCAGAGTATTCCTGTCAAGATTTTCCGCACCATCATCAATTCCATATGAAAACATTTTTGTTTTAACTTGATGATAGTGCAAATAATCCGGCCGGGAAATCCTGATCGTGTGTTTGCATTAAAAAAACACAAAAAAACTGACTTCTGGCGCAGACGTCGAGGTAAGTTTCCGGAGACAGGTCTGTCAAATCCCCTTTCCGATTGACAAAATCCAAGGCTAGATCTAGGGACTTCTTTACGTCGGAATATAACTTGGCATTTTTGCTCCTTTCCTGAAACCAGATAACAAAGTGAGTCACTCTTCTTTGAGCTAGGTGTCTTCAGAACGCTTATTCCCGGTCGTTGGTGAATACTCTTGATCACTAGCTCTACGTACCGATGAAGAAACGCAATGTACCGAGCGGAAGAGTGGGAAGCGTCACCACAGCTGTCCCCTTGAACGCCGTTTGTTAGTTGGCACAGGATTTAAGTAATCATTCGGGCGACGTTTCTCGTTCTTCTCGGGGTTCACTGGCGTGTATTGGACTTAGTTATATAGAGTACTGGACACTACAAGCGGAAAAATCCACTTCGTCAGGTCACAGAATTCGCACCCAGCCCTTTCAACTCCAAGTCGAATCTATTCGTTTCTGGTCTCAACTCGTTAGGCGAAAAAAAAGCGTTCAGTGGGCACGCACCTAACTTTTGAAGTTATTTAACTTTGGACGTTGTCATTTTTGTCCACTTACTGTAACTAATAATAATAATAACTCATTTATTTCCTTAATAGCATTTACAACTGCTAGCTGTGGATCGTCAACATAACAAATTACAAGAGGCTTCCATCGGTAAATTAAAGCAGTTTCCTTAAAGATTAACCAAAAAAGGCCCAGATAGAAAAATCTAGTAACCCATCACTTATTCACTTAAAGAGGCTTGAACACTCGATGAAAATGCGTTACTTCGTTGCACCGTTATTAACGAAGAATCAGTTTTCATGTAGTGGAATTTCCCTGTCGGAATTGTGGTACCTCTGTGTGGTTTTACCTCAGTTGTATGCTTGTAAAAGGGTTACGAAAAACAAGTGTTCACGCGGTAATTTGGTTTCCGGAAGCTGATCACTGGCCACTGAAAAGCCTCGTTTGTATTGAGGTTCAAATTTTCCGCGTCATAGTAGAATTTACGCTTTGGAGACGGCTGTAGATATTCTGAACGTCACTACTAGAGCGGATAATGGGAACGAAAAATACCTTAGCAGAATCCAAATAATTTATTGTTTTCAACTAGATGAAACAAAAAAAAGTTGGCCTTTCAGTTAAACTTGAAAGGAGCCCTCTTCCCTTTCACTGTTTTCGCACCCATAGTGGCAACTTACTTGATCTGATGACCTATGTAATCTGTGTTGAAGGGTTTCTTGTGAGATACTTGTGATTACTTGTGAATCACTGCATTTGAATTTTTCGCAAATTTTTCCTGAGCTGCTTTTCTCTTGAGACGTGAGTGAGTAGGCCTCCCAATCCTAAATTTCGTCGGCCCTCGCGGAGGACGCAATGTGGTTCGATACGATTTCTCAGCAATTAACCACGGCGCGTATTTTTGCGCAAATTCCAACCAGAGTCGGCAAGCGCTAGCAAGAGAATCTCAACGTTGACAAGGCAACTATGAGTATTTCTGGAAAACACCGCTTCCGGACCACCTTATCGTGAAAAGGCTATGTCTGGTAAGAGCTGTGCTTCGATGTCCCCTAGTGGTGAGTTCCTTGGCAATTAACGGCATACCCAAAACTGCACCGTCATAAGGTACACAACGTCAAAAGTACCATGATCTACTGTGCTTTCTGAAAGTCAACGAAGCGAACTTAAGTTGGGGGAGGAAGTCTGTATTCAATATTTTGTATATGTTTAATATTTTTCGGTTTCGATTCTATAGAGCCGATCAGTTCGGTATAGATCCAAAAATGCAAGTGACACGGTTTTCCCATTGACTTCTCAGGACGATCGTGTCCGATCTTTCTGCCACTGTGTGTCATGAAACGACTATTCTGAGTCGCTAGTTGACCGATTTCCTTTTGATGCCTATTAGTTAGCTTTTGCCATTTGTTGCAATTCAAGAAAAGCTAGAATATTTTTTATAAGTTTAATATTTTCGGTTATATAGAGCCGGTCAGTTCGGTATAGATCCAAAAATGCAAGTGACACGGGTTTCCCATTGACTTCTCAGGACAACCGTGTCCGATCTTTCTGCCACTGTGTGGCATGAAATGACAATTCTGATTCGCTAGTTGACCGATTTCCTTTTGATGCCTATTAGTTAGCTTTTGCTATTTGTTGCAATTCAAGAAAAGCTAGCTTCCGGAAGATTTTCGGAGACCTTGGAGTGTTCCCGAATAGAGAAGTTCCTTTTCTTGTTTTTTTTTCTTTAAACTTGAGACAAATGTACGTTAAACAGTTTTCAAGGGCGTTAAATGAAAAGTGATTATAGCTGGGCATCTGGGCACTGAAGGGTTGGCTGATTTTATTCTTTGGTTGGATTAAACCAATTTATTTATCACTGTGTTGCCGACATTCCGGGCCCTTAGGTTCGAGCATACCCCTCCCCCCGTAAAAAAAAACCCTACCCGCATGAACATCACATTTGAAAGTACTTACAAGGCACATCTGGTCCAGCTTGTGCATTCCAAGCGGCTCGAACTTTTTCTTGTTAATTTTCAGGCTGGTGTCCCGATGACGGGGGTGAAAGATGAAGCATCTGTACCTTCCTTTATCAGCTTCACGCTGAATGAATAGCGGCCAATACGCATCGTTCCATTTCCCCCAGGCTACGGCCCCAACAGCGACTTCCGCTGAAAGGTAATACTACATACAGACCAGAGCAAAATAATACTGGGTAGTAGCGTCAAGACCTATGCTTTGCAAACGAGCCATACACACCATACAACAGAACCCGAATTCGCGTTCGCTGGGGCAAATTTGACTTCGCTAACGGAAAAAATTCGCGTAGTCAGGCAAAAATTTCGCGCCGTTTCACCTCCAAGTCGAACTATTTTCGCGTGAAATGTTAGTTCGCGCTGACGAAATTCAGGAAATCAACAATCAATTTGGCCAAAAAGTACTGATGTAGACAGGCAAGGAATTATGAAGCGACTGGAACTTATTTCTGAAATTAAATTCAACAGCTTCTGTTGCAGAATGTGGTTCAGTGGAAGTGTTCTCCTTAAAAAAAAATTCATCACATTTGGTGCAAAGAGAATCTGCTGGAGGCTGGAGCCCAGTTCGATTTTGTTTCGCCAGTTAACTACCAGTCGACCATTAAGTTGACTTTTCAACCTTTATCGTTCTGGTGCTGGCGAATTCGTTCAAGCATTCGCTTTCCAGTGCTGTCTACGAAAAAGAATTCGTCAAGCGGCACGAAATGACAAAATTCGTAGGCGGAAAAGATTCGCGTTCTATGGGCACCTATCTTAATGCAAACTTGCGGGTTTACAAATTTCTAGTAAAGCTAAGATGCGCTATGTACATATCGAGGAAACAGTGGAGGTTTTTATGAATATGAAGTTACTGGCGGTGGTGCAAGATTGATTCACTTTAAGTAGGGACGTTCACTATCGCTAGTGTCGCTGATATTCGAATGTGTGTCACCTTTTCAAGTCTTGGCGCTACAGCCTATATAGTGTTATTTTGCTCTGATAAAGACTAATATTACAGCCAGGCTTCACTTTCGAGTCTTGTGGACTCCAGACACCCGTTTTCTTCGAGATAGATCCAAGAGAGTGAACTTCTGGAGCACTCGAGGTGTTTGACTCCTTAGATTCTGGACGCCTCGAGTGACACAATAAATACGCAAATGTAGGACGAAACGGGACAGCTTGACTGATTTGTGATTGAGAAGCAAAAGAAATTTGAACTCTTACTGGGATATCATGCAATGTTGAATAACAGCACAATTCTGTTACCATTATCATGAAAACCCAGTAGGGTTGGCTTGACTGTACCCCAGAAGTCTGGAAGGTGAAGCCTGACTTTTAATGTAAAGAAAGATCTCCGACTGGACGGTATTTTAAAATAACACACAATGACCATCTAGCGAATGGGAAGGAAGACAAGCAGCTAAGCTTAAACTGAGCGAATGCAGTTCGCTGAAACGGTTGGATCCATTTCATTCAAATAGTTGAACGAAACAAGTCTATCAACTAATCTTCAATCAAGCCTTGGAGTCTTTGATTCAAATATATTTCCCAAGAATATATTGTAGTAAAGCTTCGATTATACTGTTTTTGTTTGCTGAAGCGCAAATTTCGCGCGCACGATTTTGCTCTATTATATTCTTAGAGGATAAATATTCTTTGAGCCCAAGCTGACTTTGAAACATTTATTCAAACAATGTTTACAACGGATACGTCAGTCCCAAGAAGGGCCGAAATATCGCTGATGAAGAATCATAGCTGACGTATCCGTTGTAAACATTGTTTGAATAAAAATTCTTAGAGGAGTTTTCTCGCAAGATTCCGGAATTGTTTTCAATCAAACCTCGAAAACTGGATCAAATTTACTCCGGTATCTGTTCCATTGCATCTATCGCGAAAACCAGTGAAAACTTTATACTCTAGGAATAAAGGTTTACCTTAAATTGCCTTAAATCGTTTTGTCCAGCGACAAAATGAACGTCTGGACTACCAATAAAGTCACTCTTCTCCAAGTTCCCAATGCTTCTTAAGTCAGTTCTGATTTTTGGCCCGAACTCCCTCAAGCCTTCTGAAAAGTCACTGTCTAGGTCAGTGGTTCCCAACCTTTTCCGTACCGCGTACCCCTAATCAAGGTTCGAAAAGATTGCGTACCCCCTTTTTCAGAACGTGAAAAAAACGATCGTTATTATCATAAATGATAAGGCACACACGTGTAAAAATATATACAAAATCAATGAGGCAATCGCTAGAGGCTGCTTTGTAGCAAAAATCTTGTCAAATCTCGGCTCGATCTCATTAGCGGCATATTTTTTCCATTCAGCCTGTTTCTGTGTTTGATTTTGAATTTTCAGTGCTTTCATCAAGCTGCATCGCAAACTTTTTCGTTAGCTCAATCCGCAACCTGAATGAAAATATCACTTGCAATCTTCGTTTTTTTCTTGGAACAATATTGTTTGACACAGGAACAGATTTTACGGCAGTAGGCTAGCTGTTTTTGAATCGACATTCAGAAGCGAGAACGGAGAATTCAGACAAAAAACATTATTTCACAGACTTTCACTAAGTCTTGTAACCAGAGGGGTCACGTACGGGTTGACAACACCCATCCCCCCCCCCCAAAGGGTCGGCCAGACGATATAAAAAAAGAGTCGGCGCGAAACGCCGCGATTTTTCGTAAAAGCTGTTATTTAAAAAAAAATTGTCGGTAAAAATGGCCTGACGGTCAGTAAAAATACCTTGCCCCTTAAGATATGTTTTGGCTAGTGATGCCCCTGCTGGTAATATTAGGCTTTCGGCAATCAAAAATGAGCGAGGCGAAATTTTGAATCTATAGACTAAATAAATTTTGGTTCCTTCGCGTACCCCTTGCAAGGGTCTCGCGTACCCCCTGGGGTACGCGTACCACCGGTTCGGAACCACTGGTCTAGGGAACCGGGAGACGTTTTTTATGTCCTACAGGCTACGGAACCGGTAGTTCTCGTGGATACCAAACCATCTGAGCTGCGATTCCGGGATCTGACGTCTTGACTAACAGAAACTTGTATGTGCTGGCTCCCATTCCCGTAATATGGAAACGTCATCGCACCAGCTTTTCGTCCGGTAGTCTCAAGGAATTATGTACTCAAAAGCTAGGGAGCCGGTAGGTGATACCGGAAACTATAAAACTGTAGCTCGTGTTCCGGTATTGTCTACATGGAATATATAACTCACGGAATAGTTCGGATGAGAGCTAAGATGCCAGGATTTTCACTGACTTCAAGAAAATAAAATGGGAAAAAATCCACTGCTGGAACCCATATATCGACAGCTAAGGTACGGGTAGGAGCAACTATTTGATTGAAAATGACCAGCTCACGGACACAGATGGCTATGGGCTAGGGTCCCAGTACTGCTAAAAAATTAAAAAAATTGAACTCACGGACCCATGTCAGTGCAGACTAGGACACTGGAAGTGAATTTTTAACTCACGGAACCCAAATCCTGCGGGCTAGGGTTCCGGTAGTGCCAATTAAAATTGCAAAGTCACAGACACTTGTCAATATGGACTCCGAGTCCGGTACAACTCACGGAATCCAACTTCCATGGGCTGGGGTTCCAGTAGTGCGTGCATGGGATTTTCCAGTAGTGTGGAAACACACACTCTCCTCTGTGAGATCTTTTTTTTGCACCAAAGGAACCCTAGCCCATGGGAGTTGGGTTCCGTGAGTTAAAAATATTCACTCCCCGACTCCTATTCTGCACTAACATGGGTCTGTGAGTTCAAAATATAATTTTTTGGCAATACCGGAACCCTAGTCCATCGGAGATGGGTTTCGTGAGTTAATAATATTTGCTACCCCAATCCAAGCTCGTATTGACGAAATGTCTGTGAGTTCGTAACTTTCAGTTTTGGCACTACCGGACCATGTTATTTTCTCTAAGTAAGTGAAAATCCCGGCATCCTAGCTCTCATCCGAACTATTCCGTGAGTTCTATATTTCACGCACAAGCTCCAATAATACAGTTTCCGGTATCAACTACCTGCTCCCTAGTACACAATTCCGTGAGACTACCGGACGAAAAGCTGGTGCAATGAAGTTTCGGTGAGCTATTTCCAATTACTACCGGAACCTGTTTCCGCTATTCAATGACGTCAGATCCCGGAATAGCAGCTCGTGTGGTTTAGTTTCCGCGAGAACTACCGGCTCCGTAGCCCGTAGGACATAAAGTGCGGCTCCCGGTTCCCTAGACATTGCCTTCTGAAAAACACTGTCCTCGAAAGCTTCAACGATTTCATGAGCGCCAAAACCGCGTCAGAAAACTCTTCCTGTAGCAGAACGAAAACAACCGAAAGCGGCGCTGTTTTTTTATGGCACTTGCCCTTCGGCCAAGTGCCATATAGCGATTGTAATTTCTCTCCGTCAGTCGGTCTGTCGGTCCCGGTTTTGCTAGTTCGGGCACTTCCAGATAAGCTAGGACGATGAAACTTGGCAGGCGTACCAGGGACTGGGCCAGATTAAATTGGAAATAGTCGCTTCCCCGATCCGACCATCTGTAGGGGAGTAGAGGGAGGGGGAATCCGGAAAAATTAGGAAAAAGGAGATATTTTTAGCTTACGAACGGGTGATTGGATCTTAATGAAACTTGGTATATGTCTCAGACGGTCCATTTTAAATTCAGATCGGATCCGGTGACATGGGGGGAAGTTGGAGGGGGGAATCGGAATCCTTGGAAAACACTTAGAGTGGAGAGATCCGGATGAAACTTAGTGGAAAAGCGCAAGTCCTAGATACGATGACTGACATAACCGGAACGGATCCGATCACTTCGGGGAGTTAGGGGGGGATCCGAATTTCTAGTCATCCTTCTGGTTCGGTGCTTCCTGATGTGCTAGGACGACGAAAATTTGCAGGGATGTCAGGGACCCGACCAGATTAAATATAAAGTAGTCACTTCCCCGATCCAACCATCTGGGGGGTGGGGTGGAGGGAGGGGAAGCCAAAAATTTAGGTATTTTAAACTTGCGAACGGGTGATCGGATCTTGATGAAAGTTGATATTTAGGATGATCTCATGTCTGAGACGTCGCACTTTAAGTCCGGGCAGGATCCGATGACACTAGGGGGAGTTCGAGGAAGGAACCGGAAATCTTGAGAAACGCTTAGAGTGGAGGGATCGGGATGCAACTTGGTGGGAAGAACAATCACAAGTCCTAGATACGTCATTGGTATAACCGGACCGGACCCCGGCACTGTGGGGGAGCTGGGGCCTGGGGGGGAGGGGTAGGTCCGGGTTTCTAGCGATCCCGCGAGTTCGGCATACTTCCTGATGTGCTAGGACGATGAAACTTGGCAGATATGTCAGGGATTCGAACAGATTGACTTGAGAATAGTCGTTTCCTCGATCCAACCATCGTGAGGGATGGAAGGATGGGGGGGTCCGGACTCTAGTGGCATGCATAACTTCGGAACCGGTGATCGAATTTGAATGAAACTTGTAGAGTGGAAAGACCTATCGCCTGAGATGTTCAGTGTTCAATTTTGACATGCACAAAAACCAAACGGATGGACCGAATGAGATGCAATTTCGACAGTGCCGAGTTTATCCGGCCTAGATTTGTTATTTGGCGTCCGGGCCGGATTCGGCCAAGGTGGGGGGGGGGGTCCAGAAATTTACGGATAGTCTATGCTCCAATATCAGTAAGACGAGACGGACGGGAAGAGCGGATTAAGAGATACGACGTTTATGTCCTCTTCCGCCACAGTGGGGGGAGGTGGAGGGAGATTGCCGGAAACTTTGAGGCTCGCATAGAGGTCAAACGAGTGCATCAATTAAAATGAAACTTGGAATGCAGAGCGTATACCCGAGATGCCTTATTTTAGGGTCCGAGCCAGATCCGACAACGGTGGGGGGGGGGACCGGAGTGAAACTTGATAGATGGTATAAAAGAAGATGCTTTAGATGATCCATTTTTGGTCCGAACCAGATTTGGCCACGGTAGGGGGAGAAGGAGGGAGTATCGGACATCATGTAACACATCATGTAAGTTTGAACAGTCATGCGTATTTGCTACAGCTAATCCGAGACGATGTTGGAATTGCTCAGAATTGAGTGAAATTAAATATCCTATTTCTATTTCTGAACCGCATTTTTAGATGGCGGGTGTATTTTGTGACGTTCTCATTTACTTCCTTGTACCGCCTACTCGTAACAAGTGCCATACGAGCTCGTAGCTCTTATTTTGCTTTTTAACTCGTTTTAATCACCCTTGACCCTTATTTTTTTTGTTCCTACTTTCGACGAAAAGCTTCCAGCCGTAAATCCCGATTAGAGCCAGCCAGCTACATCTCGTACTGCCAAGTCAACGTTTCTCTTGATGAATGGCGATTTTGGCAGTCTCAAGGATTCGCTTTCTGAAAAGTGAAGCGAAAATCCGCCACGTGCAAGGACTCACAGAAGGCCGCTCCGGCTATTCAAGGATGGATTTTTCCTGGGATCGTAGATTCGCTTCTTTTTCCGAAACTAGCAGAACGCCAAAACAGATACAGAAAATGAAGCCGGTTTCAGCCGAAGTCGTATTAACAGCAGGCGTAAAAGACCAGCAGATTCGCCCTTGACTTATGACAATCTACCTTGGGGAATGCATTTAGAATCAAGGACTCCAAGGATACTGTTGGACTGACGTATTTGAAAGGGCTAATGTATCTAGTATCTCGTGTCAAGAAAAACAGCAGGGTACTTACGCAGTTCAGGTTCAAGCAAGTCGCTGACATCCAGGTATCCCGAAGAATGCTCGTCATTCTCAGTTGCTACTTTCGCCACTTCATTCGCGTTGCACTCAGGCATATTCACCTTTCGCTGTCTCTTACGTTTCGGCATTATCAAATACAATAACTAGAATCACCTTCACCAGAATTGTCAGCAAAAGTAAGTCACAAAGATACACCGGGACACAAAGCACAAGGAAGAAATTCACAGACAAGCTTTACGGCGCTCGCTTAGTCTCTTGCGAACATCGGTCCTGAAAGAGAGAGGACCGATTAGAAGGCCTTACGAACTTATCTGTCCACCGTGCTTTGTCTGTGAATCACTCTTACTTGTGCCTTACCGCAAACTCAAGGGATAGCGCGAACCAAAGGATCAGCAGCTTATTTTGTTAGACTCCAAAAAATAAACCAGCAGCACCTCTCGATCCCCACTTTCTGGGTTTCATAGAGATTCTTTCCAGTGACAAATCTAATGGTTCCAAAAGGGCATCAGGTCGTGGACTGAAATTCCTGTCAGGACCTTAGACACCACAGTCAGTTCCATGCGGGGAAGTGTGATTTTAAAGTTTATCCTAAAATGCAGAAAATCGGGCACGGAAAGACTTAAATTTATCCATACAACGAAGCTTCTTTCGTAGAAAAAGAACAAAAACCAAAGCGAAGCAGCTTAACGAGCTAGCTCGGTTCTCATATACTTCCTTTGATAGGAGCCAAGTTTTCAGGTGAACATGGGTTGGCATCCTGGTTCATCTTCCTACCGTACAACGATTACGGTCACGTCGTAACTCTGCCTATCACATAACGACTATTGTCACGTCGCAGCAACAGAAGGTACGTGGACATTCCCTACTGTTATACAATCTTGACGTTGCGTTGCAAAGCTGAACCAAGTGCCAATGATATCGACACACCGTCAGAAGTTTCATAACCGATTGCACAAGGATACGAAGCTTCAAGAGCTAACGCTTAATTTGATAACTGCTGTCTTTTCTAGACGTTAAGCATTGAAACATTATGCATGCAAGGAGAGCCGAAACACTGCCGGAATAACACCCGCTGTTTATTGTCATGATATCGGAAAGTCAGGAGATACTTTTTCGGCTCTTCATTGCAATCCTTTTTACGCATATCGTTTAAGTCATAACGTTTGCGCAATCAGAACAGATGACGTACCAAGCGTTATCTGTTGAATCTGCGCGTCCTTATGTTATCTGTTACGAAACTTCTGACAGAGTACTAGCAAGACAAGTAACTAAGAGAATTTAGAACTCGCATAAACTCGTATGTCAGCGTTCTGGATGCTAAAAACTCTCCTTTCGATTTACCGGGGGTGAACCTTCGCTCAAACTGGCCCGTGGCCTCTACCATCTTAAGATACTAGCCCTTGGCTAAATTGAAGAACCACCAGACACCCTATTCAGACCAGGGAGTTTGTTCTAACGGTGCTGATTTCCGCGAGGGTAGGACATGCATCCTAGTTGATCTCCTAAACGAATTCCTGGAATCAAGTTTATCTCTTTATTTTGCATTCCTCACCCTTGATTCACTCGGAGAAGAGCCATTAGAAGAACAGACTAACAATATCTACTCTGTGATCGGGCCCGACTCCATTCCCGGTAAAAAAAAAAAACCCCAGATATTTCTGAATTCAGCATGATGCCAGGCATGCCTGTTCTTACTTTATCCGTTCTTGCTACCAGTGGAGGGTTTTTGCGAGCGGAAAAGTAAACCTAAAACTATTCTCTGTTGGTTCTCTCGCTGCTATGGAAAGTTGACAAGTTTTCCACAGAGGGATACCACTACAATTTTCCCCGGGAAGTGTTCCCAAAAGGTCAGTAGAAAACGATGCAGAAATTTGAAATTTCAGGAGAAAGAAAAATAAAATAAAGTAGGAAACACGACAAATTCCGCGCGACTCTCTAAAAAGAACAGACTAGATAACTGTAAACGTAGACCACCGCGTAACTGTTTATTTGCCGAAAGTAGACTCGGAACTTCCCGTGTGGTTTTCGCAGCAAAAGAAAATGGAAAGCGATTTCCCGAATAGATATCCACAATTTTGTGAGGAACTGGCTCGCTGCAAATAACCAGGAATTCCGTGACAATCCTCCACAGACCGGCGGTGAAACACTGCGCACTATATCGAACTCACTACTGAACTAGCCGTTCATTTATCCTCGCCAGTTGAGAATGCAGGTTCACGTGTTTGGAGGTAGATTTTTAAGGTAACATGTTTCTAGAAAAAATCAGTATTTCTAGAAAGCACCAATTTATTCATTCTCGACCACCTTTTTCTTGATGTAGCTACACATTACAGCACCGTAGGGAGGAACTGAACAAGGCTGCATTTCCCTGCACATTTTTAACAGATGTGAGATAAAACACTATTTGTTGACGTTAAACAATACTTCCGTTGTGACCTTTTAAGTATTAATTTTTCTCTAAAATAACGTTGCAAACAATGTTAAGTATTATGTTTCCAGAAGAAGAATATTCACAAAATAATTTTTCTGTATACCTCATATCTGTTGAAATTGCGCATCCTTTCATAAATGTTTTGAAATTTCTGACAATATGGACGTGGGTTTTTCAAGATTATTTCTTTATTTAATTACTGTGTTTGTTGTCGATATGCTTATGACAGAATCGATATAGACATATCGACAGATATACGCATCTCCCAAGCTGCACTGAAGACTGATATAACCTACTCAAGCTAAGAATTTTAACTTTTAACTGTTATGAACTCATGTATGCGGGATACACTTGTTTTACACTGAATAAAAGTCCAAAGCGTAGACGAATTTGTCGGCTACCGTAGCTAGCAGAATCCTCGTACAGAAAAAATGACCTCGCATACAACACCCGGAGCGCATAATAATATTTTGGACTCACGTCCAGAAAGTTCGCACATTTTCCGAACACGCATCCACCATATACTACACCACGCACTGAAAAACTTGCTAAACCATGAAGAAACCTTAACCTTCTTTCTTCGTATCATCGACGGAAGGTCCACCAAGCCCCAGAACAACATCTCCCGACCTAGCCTGGGCTATCGAATTTGTATCAAGATAATAAGTCTGTTCGCATGCGTCGTGGCTCTCAGCGTACGCCACAAATGTCGCGCCGTTCAGCGACGCCGACTCGGAATCGTCCATAGCTACAAAAACATACGTTTCACCATCGATGTTCGTCGTTCCCTGTCCAACTATTTGCCCGTCTTGTATCATAACAGCTTGGGTAAGGACGAGAGGCGGCGGAGGGACAGCAAGCTCTTGCTGTAGCACGGCAGCACTGGCTCCTTCCTGAGTGGAGGCCAAAGTGGATACCGTCCCGACGGTTGTGGTTTCATTCGCAATAGAAATTCCGGTGAAGTCTGCCGGGACCGGTAGTGTTTTATGAACAGGCTGGAGGTGACTCGTGTCCAGAATGGACTCAGTTGGGCAAGTGGCGGGTTCTGTTTCTGTAGCAGCGATGATTTTCAGCTTCGCTGGTGCCCTTTCAAGTTCGTCAGATGCGTCTTTCAACAGTGCATCGGGAGGGAGTTGTTCTTTTCTGGGCGAGACTTCACCATTAAATTTTTCCTTTTTCTCAACTTTCAGATCGTCAAGGCAAACATCTGGCACTACCGTGCTTTCCAGGAAATTTTCGATCTCATGCTCAAACTCCTTTCTTTCTTTCTCCTTATCTTCATTCTCCTTTACCTTTTCTTCCTCTTTGAGTTCGCCAACTTCACCTTGAACTGTGTCATTTTTCTTAATTTCATTTACTTTCTCCTTTTCTTTACTTGTATTCTCCTCTTCTTCTTGCTTTACGTCAATGCTTTCACATGCGACTTTATCACTTTCTACAGTAGACAAATCTTCTTCGCTCTTTAGAATCTCTTCCCCAGGTTCTTCATTGTCATTTGATTCCAGAAGTAATGACTCTCCTTTTATGGAATCCTCGTCGTCTGAATCTTCCCCTTGATCGAGCGGACGAGCAAGGTCCTCTCCATCATCATCCCAATCTGCTAGAAGCTTCGATTTGATTTCTGCTGATTTTGCCGGGTCTTGCTTAGCCAGCAACGCTCTTTTCGAAGGCGATCCTTTACTCTTACTCAGTTCACCCAGTAAGTTAGTGGATTTGCTTGGAGTAGCCGCTTTTCTTTTTGTTGACGAAGCTAACAACTTTTGCGGCGTTATCGATTGGAAGGTACTACTCGAAGCGTTCGCTTTCTGGGGGGATTCAGCTTTGCGGACCCGTTTTCGCGACGATTCGGCAACGGATACAGTCAGCTTGTTATCAGAAGACGCTCTGACGAGGTTGTCAAAGACCAAGTCGCTTGGGTTCGCAGGGATCAGTGGTAGATTCGAAACTACCAGGGTTCTATCCTTGACCTTTGCCCGATAGGACTTTTTCGGCTTTTCTTCTGGAGTTTCTGGCTTCTTTTCAATTGGAAGTACGCCGTCGGTGTGGGATTTCCGGTGAAGAATAATAAGATTAAGCCGGTTCGTGTTGAAGCTACAGTATTCACAATGAAACCCACCAGAGCCTGTAGAATCAGCAGAAGAACTGGTTATCACCTTCACTACCGGAACAGGGGTCAATTTCTGGGCTTTCGGAGTTGACTTTGCTAGCTTGGCTGGCTGAGTCTTGGGTGTATTCTGGGCAACTTGAGCAAGAGGAGCCTCTTTTCCCGCTCTTGGCGTGTCACTGCGGGGACGCTTTCCTCCTTTCGGCGTTTCACATTGCAACTCCACTTTCCGTTTGGCACCAGCAGGAGAGAAGATATCACCATAAGAATGTCGCGAAGGTTTGGTGGCAGTCATTAGCTGTTCAATCAACTCGGTCGAACCACCAGTCAGCTTTTGTGCCGTTTTCAGATCCTCTGGCAGCTTTTTGAGAAGTGAGGAGCCATCCTTAAGTTTGTTCCGGTATCGAGCTAAATGAAACAGTTTTTTATTTTCAACCTTAGTTACAGAATGCTTTTTTCTCTAGTACGGTATTCAGTCATTTCAGAAGGTGTAGAAGAACTGGTTCCAAAAATTTGTCACTATAGGGCAAATCAAGACAACCTGTTCAGGGTCAAATGAAATGAAGATTTTTTGGGACGCCACCACAAGCTCATTCTAGCTTTCATGCAGTCAGAGGTGCCGACTATATGTGTTAAGAATAATAAGTGTTTTAAAAGGTTTGCTTATGTAGTTTAGTTCACAAAAGATCGTTTATATAATAAAGATTATTATTTATCTATGTCTACACTTCGTCTATTTCCGAAAAACAATTATCTAGTGCAAACACCAGATCTAGTTATCTCCTTCAAAACCTGTCAGCAAGTAGAAAGGACGAAGTAACTTACCCATTCCTTTTTCAATGAAATCTTGCTTTTCTGGGCAATTATATGGAAAGATCTCTTTCTCTTTGTAGATTGGCTCACTAGAAATAAAATCAAACTTATGACTACCACAAAATTTCCCTCAAGAAGCAACAGTAACTTCTTAGTATAGCCTGCTGCTGTCAATTTATGTCATTCAACCTGTTCAATATCTCGTTGTCTTGTGCTAACGACAAATCCACTTGAATAACAAGCATCCATTTCTTAATTTTGCTGAGAGTTGGGAAAATAAGATGGAGCTGAATTCTCATTTACAACTGGAGCTCGAAAACAGGCCACATTTCAGAGCTTGACCTCACCTTTTTTGCAATGTGGCTCCAAGTATTGTTCTCTGCCAGATTGGCTCCTTACAAACTAGTGTGCAGGTGGACTTACGCTATTGCCACAAGGCTCCTCCTACAGATTAGAAGGACAAGTATTTATGGTTCTTTTGTCAATCGGCTTTGACCCTATGTACATAGCCGTTTTGTACAGAAGTTTAGATGAAAACTTTGAACCTTGAATGTCTCGACAAAACAGTGATAAAAAGTAGCCTAACAAATAGCTGTTTAAAAAAAATACAAATATTTCCAACCTTGCCACATCGCAGATCAAGATAGCCACCTTGAGATAGAAAAGCAGAAGTTAAGGGCCATGATGAATAAAGAACTTACTAATAGTCTTCATCAAAGTATTTGACAACAGCAATGCAATCATCTTCAAGGTCCTCTTTCACATCTTCAGGGAGTGAACTGACATCTTGAACTTCACCAGGCCACCAACATCCAGACAGCTTCACAAATACAATATCAGATGGCTTATAAATGTTTTTTTCATCAGACATACCTGTAAGAAAAAACAATAAAAAAATGTAGGCATCCAGGCCATGCTTCATTAGCAAACAAGAATCCTCCTGAAGAGTCATACGTCCTAGAGTGATTAATGTGTTCTGGAGTTTCCACTGGGGTGCATTTAATGTCTAGCAACACAACACTGATAACATCTTCAATAAGGGAGCGATTCAACAGATCAAGAAGGCTCTTAATTTGCTCTGAAGTTTGAATTAAGGTTGGGAGTGTGTAATATTAGTAATTAATGCTGGGACCCAGTTTGTTCACTGAGTAACTAATTAGTATCTAATCACCTATCCACTTTAAGGTTAAGCCCAAAGCTCATGGGACTTCATTAACTGATTTGAGTTTGTATTTAAAGTCAAAGGTAATGTGTTTAATTCGTCAATCATTTGGTGTCTGTTCACCAGTACAGAAGTCTGTAAATAAACTGTACATAGCAACCGAACCTGGTCCTGTCTATATCCATATTATATGAAAGAGTGGTTTAGTCTTCAGTCACACATCTTCTTTTCTTCTTTTTTTGGGGGGGGTGGGGGTGCTCCAGCTTATATAGCTGATATAAAGCTAAGTGGATAAGGCTAGGAAAAACTAAATGATAATACCAACACAGATTAGCCTACCAGGCTCAGGAATAGACCCAAATCGGAGTACACTCCAAAAATCTTATTTGGTGACATGGTGCAAAGCGGAGGTGGAATAAGTTTCACACCAGCTGGAGGCTTCAGCAATTCCAATGAGATGTGGCCCTCATGACTTATTACTAAGTATGTGGATCAAAAATATCTTTCATTGGTAATTGTGATTTAGTTTGATTAGAGTTCCCCTATAGGCCTATCTTGGCCAGTGTAACAAATTTCAAAGTAGGCTGTCAATATTGTAGTACACTAGAGGACTATTTGATTTTTCTTTAATTCATCATTCTCTTTTTACTGTTGGATCCATCTTTCATTTGTTTATTTTTTCCTAAAGGCAGCATACTTTAAGACAACTGCACTCACCTAAGTGCTGTAGCTGGTTCACACTGATTTTTAACTGTTCAACCATGTCAAATATCACATTCTCTCCCTCCCCTCCACACACTCGCTTCAAGGGCAGAAAGGGAACCTACCAAAACAGAAGTCTCTCTAGCCTCCTTGGTATTGCAGCTTATTTATACGCTTAGTTCTTGTTTATAGTTACACCATTTTAACGACTGGATTTTGACTGTGGCTTTGTTGTCAGAAGCCTAACCATATGTGACCCGTTTCTTCAATGTAAGGACAGAAGTTCATTATTGCGATTTCTGTATTGCTTCACCCCACGGTCCTGAGCTATTTTCATTCACAACTAATTCTAAGCATGGATGAAAGAACATTATATTGCAAGGAATGTACTCGGGGAGCATTGAATGGCAGTCGATTTTCAGTTACCATCGAAGCAGCAGAGCGCTGCAGGAATACACTGAGAGGATGCAAATTCATGGGCTGAGCTGAGTATTGTTAATTATGTTATAGTATAGCAAGGCCACACTCCATACTTTTGTTACTACCTCTCTGCCTTAACTTCAAGTAATAAATCTATATTTATTCTTCCAAAATTTAAGAAGCAATTTTCCTTCCCAAGTCGTCATGTAATCTGATTAAGCACAATAACTTCTCTACTAGATACTCTATCATTATTACTTTGTAAGAAGATGACACATACTGTATTTTCCAAACAAAAAAAATACTGTTACAGTTTTTTTCTTCTTTCAGATTTGCTTGGCATAAAAAGTCATTGCCAGATAATTGGGAACCAGTGTGACATTAACTAATTTCACTTTAATGACTTTGATATGTTAACCCTCTTCAACAGAAACATTGGCCTTTTTCCTGCATCTTATCGCTTTATGGAACCATTTTTAAACAATCACAAACTAAAACTTGGCCAACCTTTCACCAGAATTTCCTCTCGTCAAAACTAAGAGGTTACAGCATTACTGGAGCCAATACTATTTCTGTCAGAAGTTAACCTGTCTATTCCATTGGTCAGCTTTGGTCGTCTTTTTCTCACCACAGAGATTTCCAAAAAAAGTCAACAATACATCAAAAGAAAGCGTGCAAGCGTAATAGTGTGCAAGCTGCATTGCCAGTATATAATTTTCTGTGACGACCCACAAATTTTCTGGGGACTTTGTTACTGCTACTGCTGGTCACCAGAATCTTGTTTCTGTCACGTAATCACTGTTTAACCTAGGTGGACTTGGAAAAATATGAAAGCAAACTGTATGATTGTTAGAAAAAATATGAATTCAATATTTGAAAAACATTTAGTGTTTTAAGTGTTTTTTGACTTACAGAAATTGACGTCGACTCTCTTGTACTGTAAAGATCCGGGATGCAGTGATTCTATTTCCGTCACAACAGTGCCTAAATATCTGAATTTAGAAAGATTTATCAGTGAATATGATTTTAAACACACATCTTTCAACAGGTTTAACTATTTTAGACAGGTTGTGGTGCATCTAAGGTACATCTAAGCTAGAAAACTAATTCCGTCGGGTGCTGACGGCTTGCTGACGGAAATAGAAACCGAGGGAAATAGTATAGGCTCCAGTACCAAAAGCTGGCAGCATAAATATACACCTCAAATCACCAAATTTGTAAATGGACAGACTGAATACATTGAAATAGAGGAGACTGCAAAAGTTGAGTGAATGACCAATTCAATAAAGAATGGGAACCAACAAACACATTAAACCACCCAATTTGGAAATGTGCACGAAAGAAGTGCAAAAAAAATAATTATTAATGGACAGAAAAAAAGATTGCTTGTGCAGGTTTGGCTATTCTGTTGTGTCTTTATTTGTGAAAAATAGAATGAAGCGTCTGATTTGAATTGTTTGATCAACATGTTCGAATTTCACTGTTTTACCTTACAAATAAGCATAGACAGCAGCACAGCCTAGCAAATATAATGTAATTACGTAACATAGACTTTGAAATAGACGCTTAGTTGTAAACAGGGGCAGTATAACCTACCAAATGAACAAATGCAGTAAACAACACAAGTAACAAAATGATTATTTTTAACAGATTTACGTTTTCTTCTGGGTGCATTGGTGCAAACTTTTTACATAGAGGTAAATTCTAAACAGAAAGAAACTTCTTTTTCTTTATTTCCCGTCAACTCTATCCTCTGAAGAAACAGAAGAAAATATTTGAATTTGTGTAGGATAATTGGTTAAAAAAAATTGTCTTTTTTGCCATTAAGGAGGTATGCTGGTGCAGGAACCAGTGCAGGTAAGGATACATTGTTTTATTGTACAGGTTAAGATCCTCGGTTGCTTCAAGGGACAGTTTGTTTTCTTCATTTCTGCCAATCCTTTTGAATGGATGTTACTGTCCCCATTATTGACTTTAGTCTACCACCTTCAGTCTAGCCTATGCCAAATGCTGGATATGCCCAAGTTTTGGCAAAGCCTATGCCAAAAGCTGGATACCCTATGCCAAATGCTGGATAGGCTTACCCTCTAAAAATGATTAATAGGCTATTTAATTATAAATTACGGAAAGCTTTGTACTTCAAATTAAGACTGCCAAAATAAGACTTATACAGTTGGGCACCAGACTTTTTTGAGAATTCCCCTCCACAGGGGATCCCCTGCACAGGTGAAAAAGAATCCCGGTGGAGGCTGGGTGGAGTAGATAGTGTTGGGGGAAAAGTGTGAGCAGTTGGGAAAACTGCACCAACACCATCTCCTCCACAGGGATTCTTTTTCACCTGTGCAGGGGATTCCCCTGTGGAGGGGAATTCTCCAAAATGTCTGGTGCCCAACTGTTGTATATCTATTGATCAAAAGCAAAATCTTCTGCAATAAAAGATTCAAATTCAATTCTCTTCGATTCAAATCGAAGAGTTTTAGATTTCAGCAGAGGCTACTCCTTGAGTTTCGTGGAACGCAGTATGCAAGAGCCATATTCAGCACCAAACCAGCTCAAAGACATTACGATGGGCCACACTGTAAACAAAAATCTTGCAGTATTTGCTATTGGGATTAATCTTGTCTTTATTGAGATAAGATTACCCCTAATTCAGATTAATCCTATCACAGTAGAGATAAGACTAATCACACTAACAAATACTACATCCTTATTC
Source organism: Branchinecta lynchi (assembly GCA_023053575.1). Taxonomy (NCBI): domain Eukaryota; kingdom Metazoa; phylum Arthropoda; class Branchiopoda; order Anostraca; family Branchinectidae; genus Branchinecta; species Branchinecta lynchi. The sequence continues at coordinate 10,958,001 of JAKZAP010000007.1, forward strand.
GAAGAATCTTTTTACAGTGCAGCCAATCATGTCAGAGTCACCTATTGGTAATTCTTAAGTGTCAAGTCTTTCAAAGTACTGTCTCAGGTAAAAAAAAAAGGCTTGAATTTATTGGTCATATACAAATCCTCAATTTTGGGGCATCGTGCCCCAACATCTGGGCATGCCCAACTGTATGGACATGGTGCCCATACCCCTGTGAAATTTGGTTAAACTGAGACTGGTTACATACCTAAATAGGGTTTTCTTCCTGTCCTAGATCAAAAGATACCTGATTTTACTTTCTATCAAACCTCATTTTCTAATTTTAAAAATATTAGAGCACTTCCAAGATACATAGAGTTTTTTGGAGGCCAGTTGTCTTCTAGTAGGTATACTCCATCCTCTTTCAGAAAATTGCTTTTAGGTAGCATGGATGAGGCAAGCTTTTCTATTTGTTCACTGGAGCAAATATTTCCTTTGGATTGTTTGCCTTTTATTGGATTTATTTTGAGTGATTTTTTTTTACTATGTTAACAATTGTTATTGAAACTCACTAAACTCAAAATAAATACAATAAAGGCAAACAACCTAAAGGAATCTGGAAGGAAAGGAAATTTTATTCCTAAAGGAAGAAAATTTAAAAGCTTACCGTACCTCATCCACTCTACCTAGCGGTGACTACCTGAGAAGGATAAAAGTAACCTAGCGGTGACAACCTGTAAAAGGATTGAGTAACCTAGTGGCAAATATCTGGAAAAAGATGGAGTAAATCCACTAGGAAAGAAGTGGCCTGCACAAAACTCTTATGTAACTTGGAAGTGCTCGAACATTTTGAAAATTGGAAAATGAGGTTGGATAGAAAATAAAATTAGGTATCTTATGATCTAGGACAGGAAGACAACCCTATTTAGGTATGTAGCCAGTCTCAGTTTAACCAAATTTCCCAGACGTTGGGGACCATGCCTAAAAATTGAGGATTTATGTATGACTGTTCTATGATTATTAACTTTAGTAACTCAATCTTTTTCATAACTTTGCAAGGAATCTGACTTCAGGTAAAAATGAGGTGATACTGTTTGAAAATAAAAATGTGTTTAACTAGATTCGTGGAAGTAAACTTTATTTTCCCAGTATGTAAACCCTTTTTTTCGCTTCAGTCTAGACTATTCATCATATTTTTGGGTTCCTTTATAAGCTAGATAGATTTCACTAAAGAAAGATTTCTCTGGAAATTTGAAATCTTGTCTGAGGTGGGGTACCTCTCCTGTGTATTGAAGAAATATGTGTTTATATGTAGACTAAGGTAAAGCACTGAACTTGTGACACATATTGATGTTCTTTTTCTTCTTAAATAGTTACGAACACATCATTGCCTTTATATGACCTTGAACTTGGCCTGGAAACCTTACAAGGAAATTTCTGTGCAGTCCAAAACAGGTCCTGGGTGACAGTAAGGACCTTTTTAGGACTGGACTGAAATTTCCTTGCAACCATTTCAGGCTAGGTTCCAGGTTGTGTGAATTCGAGGCTGGATACCCCTCCAGTTGGATGAAAGAGCAGAATGTCGCATGTTTTCTTCGCCTGTCCCTGATCTTTTTTTTTGCTGTATAAATAAAAAGTTTCTGGCTCCTCTGTTTTCATATTCGAACATGGAATAACCATCTCGGATAGCTTTTAAACATTTACCAATGGTAAAAAGAATGGTAAAATACTTTGTTCGATATGCTTTTAGTCACAAACAGACGCAATTCAGTTGTTCAAATGGGCTTATGTTGTTAAACATTGATAAATCGTTTTATTTCTTTCATGATACTCCGTATTTTGTGTTTTACACTTAACGGGTAATAAAGTTCATTCATTCATTCATTCAAATACTATGTCCTAGTAAATATATTTTGCACAAGTATTCAAACAAAAGTCATTGCGAGATATTTTGGAACCAGTGTGAGATTTACTAATTTAGTGACTTTGACGTGTTATCCCTCTTCAACAGAAACATTGGCCTTTTCGCTGCAATTTATTGTTTTACAGACCATTTCGAAAAAAAAAAAAAAAAATTTGGCAAACGAACCTTTGATGAAAGTTTTCTCTTTAAAAAGTTAAAGCACTGCAAAAAGTTAGCAGGTAGTTGAGTTTGGGGTTTTTGCAACTTTTTGCTATTCTATTTTTTTTTGCAAGTCCTGTGTTAATATAGATGGCGCTTTACACAAGGGACTTGTACCGTGACCAATACTGTAAACAATTTTTTTCAAATATAATTTAGTAGTAGAGTGACTGCCTTGTAAGCAGAGGGTCCTGGGTTCAAATCCCAGCTGAGGAACATTTTTGTCTATCTGTTCACTACTTACAAATGTCCTGTTTTTTTTTTGAAAAATAAAATAAAGTGTCTGATTTGAATTGTGTGATCAACATGTTTAAATTGCGATGTCTTTGAACTTAAGTGTTTTACCTTAGTTTTAGAGCCAAGCCGTCAGCAAGTTCTTGGACGTATTTACAGTTTATGAACGCTCTAGGGACAATCAGTTAGGTTTGGAACTGTAACAAGATGTGAAGCTTTAAACAACATTATTCCTTCCTACCCTGATCCATAGACTTTTTAGAGGCTAAGAATCAATCTTGACACACCCCTGATTTTGTATACACTGTCATATGCTGGGTATATCAAGCATTAAGCATAGTCTATGTAAAACTGCGGATACATGTTGGTACCCTAATCTTCACCTACTCTCGACATACTACAATGTAAAAGAATCCTGATTCTTAGCTTCATTCAAGTCATCAATATTTGGTTTGGTTGGAGTACTGAGCAATTGGCATGGTGTACCTAGTCCAAGACATAGGGTATGCCCTGGGAATGCCAAAGGCTAAATATACCCAGCATTTGGCAAAAGGTATCCATTTAGTTTTTATTCTTTACTGTTATTTTGTGTAAAATAAAGAATAAAAGAATAACCGAACCTAACTATAAAAAAGGTGTTTGTGGTAGTCTGATAGGAATGGTCTAGGACTTTAGGTTAAACTGCCAAACTCTAGGCTATTATCACTCTTGAGATTCTTTAGGCTAAAATCATTGGACACTTGGAAAGTTTAGCAGGATTTGCTGATAGATAGTGTTCAAATCAACAGACGTCTCTGTTCAAATTTCTTTACCTTGCTACTCATGCATTCAGATTCAGTGATTTAGAGAAACCAGGGTGTTTAATTCAAGGAAATTTTTAAAACAGAATATTTCAAATTACATTTTTGCCAAAGGATGGCTGAAACAGTTATCTTTTAATTGACATCAAGTTTGTTATTTTCCCTTTCCATTTGACTGTTTTACAAGCAAGGAAAACAAAATTAATGTATGGCTTCTTTACTACAAAATGCGGGTTAGTTAGCCATAGGTACCCATCCTTTGGCATTAGTCTAGGCATGAATAGGACATCCCAAAGTAAGGGGCTGCTCTTCAGTCTCAACCTATTTTAGAGGATTGTTAAGCTAATACACGAAGTCCAAAGTATAAAATAATTTATATTTGATAGTGCAAAGTGGCTAAACTATGTTTAGCAAAAAGTCCAAAGTGTAAAGTGATTTATATTTTATACGGCAAAACGTCAGCTGGATTTTTTTAGAGCTACATTTCGCAAATAGTTTGTCTATTGTTTGTAGATTGTCACATACAGACTCCAAAATGTTGTTACACCCCAGGTTTAGCCCTGTAAAACATAAAGAGCAGCACTGTGACAGAAGTCAAGGTGAAAAGTAAACAGTAGATTGTAATAGGACTTCAGATAAAATGAGAACTGAGGAAATACGATAGTGTAGCACATCATTTGTTTTGAACTGATTTCAACCAGACAGCTTGACAGCTAACATGGCTGCAGACGTACTTGAAACAGTGGGTAGAAAAGGTGTCTTTTATCAGACATTCTGACATTAGTCAAGTCTGTTTTTCTTTGCAGGCTACAATCTGGCATGCTCTGAATCATTACAGCTATGCAAGTGCCACATTTCTTGCAGAAAGGCTTCAGTCAGAAGGTACCATTTCCTGTTTGAGTTCTTTTTTATTTCTGGAACAAAATTGTCATATCTAGTTTTTCCATAGCTACTTTTTTTTTATCCACAAAAATTTCTACGTTTGAAAAACGGGTCATTGTTGTTCGTCCGATACTTTCCACCTATATTTACTGTATTGGGGTAGAAATCCACAAGTAGGCCATGTCTGTATTTGCCCTCTGATTTCTAATTACAAACACTCGCACACAGTACAAATGAAACACAAACTAACAAATAATAAGTACGAAATGAACATAAAATCAAGTTCAGTTAAAATGTTCAGTGAAACACGGAATGAACATTGTCGGGAGAAGAAGCTTGGGTTTCGGGTCATTCTTGTTAGGGCCAAGAAATGGTGTAACGAAGTCCGGAAGGATGGTCCTGTGGTGTCGAGAATTGAAAATTCTCGGTGGCCAAAACGCATAAGGACTCTCAGTCGACCCTAAAACTCGTAAGGGACATCCAATGGGACACACCAGACTCGGACATCGCGGACATGAGGAAGTTTCTCCGTGGCACGTTACAGTAGACTTCCAACACGTCCCCAGCCACCAAGGCATCAGCTACAATGAAGTAGCCGACAAGATTGCCAATCCAACAGCGAATAGTCTACGACACCAGCCACCTTCCGAGACCTCCTTCGCCAGCGCCGAATAGGCACGAAACTCAGACCCTTGCTGCCAATCTTCAGAGAAGCAGACGACAACAGTGCCTATGGCACGATTCAGTGGAAGAAGACTGCGGACCCAAGATGCCGGCTTTGTAGCGACGCCGCCGAAACTCTACAGCATCTGGTGCTTGAGTGCCCCTCTAACGTAGAGCTCGCTAGCTGGTGCAGAAGCACACACGGGACAGCCGGGCTGCCGGAGGGCCAGTCTCCATCGGTGAGCTTATCAACTCAGTTCCCCCAGCCCAAGAAGAGCAACGAATCTTCAAGAAAATCATCGAGTTCCTTCGAAGCATCGACGTCCTGTGAGCCATTGTGATCGACCCACGAAGAGCAACCTACCCGAGGCTGAAAGGGTTCCGAAGGGTCGGAGCCCAAGACCCAGAAGTTTTTTAGATTGGATTGGACGAGAAGATTATGTCGTCTTTCAGACAGTTTTTCGATGTCGAGGATTTGAAAGATACTTTCCACTTTTTAGATAAAATTGCCATAAACTAAACTTCCAAGCAAAAAAAGTATAATAAGGATATTCAATTGTTGAATTCGTTTGTGGATGATGATGTCTTACCTCCTTGTCACTGATGACATACTCCAGTCCCTCTACGAGTGACTGAGTGAATATGGTCAGATAGCTGCAAGCTCTTACAAATTGGGGATTTCTGTTTTTTAATAATACAGTTTCAGTTGTATTTTAGAGATCCAGGATTGTAGCCAGTTGCTTCTCTCAGCAAAACCGGTGACAATATCAGTGAATTTTTGCATGACTTTAAACTATAGCACATAGTTCATTCTAAGCTGTTTGACGGACAAAGGAAAAATTGTGATACTCAGTTCTTACTGTTTTCTAATATCTGACATGACTTTTTGTTATTTTCAGTTGAGTCAGAAGAAAGCCTCCTCTTGCTAGCAACATGCTACTTTAGATCTGGGTTGATTCGCAAGTGCTATAGTCTTCTGAAGTCAAGACCGTCGAGGACACCGGATACAAGATTTCTCCTGGCTAAATGCTGTGTGGAGCTAAGAAAGTAAGTCAGTTCATTCGAAAACCGTTGTTGTCTGGCTACAAGGTTGGTGAAAGTAGAGTCAATAGGTTGTGCAAGTTGTTGTTTTGCAAAACTGTACTCCAGGTGTAAAATAAAATTATGGCATTATCGCTAACACAGCTGATATGATCATATTTTAGATTTGCTCTGGGTGTGGTTGTATGCGACATAAAGCACGGCACGATTGCTTTAATTTCTTCTTCTTATAGTACCATCTTACTTGAGAGAGCAGAAGTTGTAAACATACAAAAAATGGCAACTGCAGTAAGTCTCTGATAAAAGGAGCCTAACCTTTGCTTTTTCTGGAAAGTACTGCCTTAAGATAATGAAAGAACAAAGGACAAACTAAAGCAGTAATAAAGTATTAATTTTGTAACACACCAGGACACCCAGACTCTTTCAAACAATGCCTTGGCTAACCATTAAAGAGAGTTGATTGATCAAACTTCTTCCACTGAAAACTTAAGCACATTTTGAAGATAAAGAGCCCATAGGCTCTGTGGTAACGAATGGCTTTTCGGAGAACGCGAGGACGCGGTACTATCGAAACAATAAAAACGCGACGAAAGTCGTTGCTTTGAAGTTTAGTTCTGGGGCTTAGTGTTTGGTAGCGTGATAGCTTCGCTCAAAGCTAAAACTCCTCCGTTTCTATTTTTTGTTTTTTTATGTTTTTGCCCTAATTCACTTTCTGTCTATTCTAGCTGCTATTGGTCCAGGCTTCGAAGGAAGCGATGACGCACCTTCTGACTTAGATACAAAATACAAAAATATCCGGGTTGTCCACTCTGCTTTAAACAGTGCCTGTAGTGGCAGTTGACCTTTAGAGCACAATGGGCACTAACTATGCTTTAGTTTTTACAAAATGCTTCACACATGCACATTTCTGACTTCCACTAGATAGCTCTTCAAAAATATGCCATTTTCTTGTTATCGCTTGCCATTGACTCTTCGGCGTATCGGCGGAGACGATTTCAAAGCATGGTATTGCAAGGCGCGGAAATTAAAAAACTCTCGGCCATTAACGAAAGTCAATCGTTTTGTATAGCTGAGTGATGAGAGTGCCATGGCTGCTAAAAATAAACCGTCTCTATAGCTGGCAGATTCCTCCAGTGTTATCCGATGAAACTTTCTGTTGTTTCTAGTACCGAAGAAAAGTTTGTTTTCTAGATGCAAAGCTACAACATTGCCAAAAAGTACAAATATAACCGACCTACTTGCATCTGGTTCTTAAGCTTACAAGGAATTCTCAGTTAACACTGTCAATATGAATATTTGTCAACAATACAAATAATCCGAAGTATATAGTAACAACGAATGGATAAGAAAAAAGAAACCCCGCTTGTATTTGTAGAAGCTAGTAAATCGGAGTATGGCAGTCAGCAAAAAACGACGTAACTATCTATTAGCGAAAATAAGTTGTCCAGGAGTCTGCTGATTTCTTGTGTAACATTGTATTCTAGGGGGTGGTAATGTGGTATCATGATTGTTTGATCCGCCTATTGAACTTTAAGTGGTGAAATACCAACGCATGTGGAAACGTAGACATAGTCTTCTTTATACGTTGTTGGCTTTTAGATGTTGCCACTTCCGTGATTATCACTTTGAGAAAATGCTACTGTGTTGGCGGGATACGTTAGTAGTTAGTTGACGGACTTCTGTGAACATCTGGATGATTGTTTGGTGTTCTAATTTATAATCAGCCAGAAAATCATCTCCAGTTCAAACCGGATCCGGTCACTGTGGGGGAGCTGGGGGGGGGGGAGCTAGTGATCCCGCGAGTTCGGCACTTCCCGATGTGCTAGGACGATGAAACTTGGCAGGCTTGTCAGGGATCCCAACAGATTGACTTGAGAACAGTCGTTTTCCCGACCCGACCATCTGGGGGAGGGGAATCCGGAAAATTGAGTTACTTTTAACTTTCGTCGAATCTTAATGAAACTTGATATTTAGACCTCGTGTCTCAGACGTCCCACTTCAAGTCCGGACCGGATCCGCCGAAGTGCAGTGTTGGGCTAAATGTTAAAATGAAGTCAATTCGTTCGTGTGTTGTTAAGGGTCCTAAATTAGCTACTCTGTCTAGCTGGCAGGCTACTTTTATTTAGTTACAACATGTGGATCAAAAACGACATTGTTAGATGTTGACTAACGCTCGAAGAAGCATGCCGCTGCTGCGTCTACTGTAGAGTAGTAACAATGACATAACATTTTCATTGTGTTCCAGGATCGTTGAAGCAGATGCTCTCCTTCAGCCTGAGAGGATACCCACAGATTACGGAGATGCGTCAAGTTTTGCCTGGGAACTGCGCGGGGAACTTTGTAGAATCAGTGATGCTTGTGGAGACCCAGGGGAAGGGTATAAGAGAGCCCTGGCCCTAAATCCCTTTCTTTGGCGTTGCTTTGAGTCCTTGTGTGATTTAGGAGAGAAGCCTGAAGCCCCAAAAGTTTTCCAGGTCAGCAATTTGGCTAGATTTTTGTCTTAAAGGATAGGTAGCATTAGATACTGTTCTTTCATAAGATTCATGCCTTAGGCCATGCCAGACGCTTTGTATACCAGACGTTTTGCATTTAAATAACTTAAATAACAATTTATGGTGAATAGAGTTTTAGACGAACTCTGTAGGAGCCAATGGCTTATTTGTTTTGTATTATATTAAGGAACCAAGTTCACTACCAATTTAGAGACAGTTCAACTACAAATTTAGAATAATCTGACTGCTCTCGAGCTCGGAATTTGACAGTGTTACAAAAATAGTACTTAACGAGCATCTTTTAAGCATACGAGTACCAGTGCCTAGGTATTTAAATGCACCCTAACCCTACATTAAAATAAAGCGGGATGAATGAATATAAAAACTTATTCGTACGTTTGTTGTCAAATCGTAAAGTGCCGTTTTAGAAGGCAATTCCTGTTGTGAATTCTTTTTGGATTGATCCTGAGTCTGAAGAAGCTGATTGCGAACGTATGGATGACAATCTTGGTGTCACATCGGTTATGTTTTTGGTGAAAGTTGAATCGGGAAAAATTTGGAAGCGCCATAACGATCAGATTAAGATTAGGCCTCAGTCTGATCAGAGTGGAGAATGTGAGGGGTTCGAATCCTCCACTAGGAAAACTCCGCCGGCGGCCCCGCCTCAACCTCCGCCTGCATCTTCGACGGAGACCGATCTTATACCACCGCGCAGATCGGAACGTAACCGTAGTCCGCCTGATTTTATTCAAGCGGGGGGAAGTGTGTAGCATATTTATCTACACTGCATTGTGTTTGGCTCAGCACCCCTCCGCGTATTGCCTCGGGGTACTGACATAAATGAATGGGATCTGAGTGTCGTAGTTGTTTTACTGAGTTAGTCGTGTATGAGATTCATAAGAGAAAATAAAGAAGTTTTTCTTGCAACCAAGTGTATCTTTGCCAAGGGCAAAGAACTGTGCACATTTTAAGGTGTGGGGGGGGGGGGGAGGGGTTTAGGACATACAGGGAATAAGAAATGAAGACAAATTAATATACCCAGCTTTATCCGCAGGATAATCACTGATTTCTGACCAGGAGTGCCATGATATTTCTCCTGTTTTAGATTAGTTCTCTCAAAGATTTCCATCAGTGCTGTGGACGTAGCAAAGTCTTGTCGCTTATTTCTGGAACGCCACAGAACCCACCTTCCAGTGATTTGATTCTCAAAAGGTAAGTGTGATGACCTTAGTTTCAAAAGTAGAATAGATGTTTTTTCACCAACACACTGAATAGAACTGTATGACAAAACGCTTAATGTCACTTAATACCCACTGAAATAAACGGCGTCATTCACTCCACTCCCTCGCCCTGAGGCGGTGCATAGAGATCAATAACAGAGAGGTGGTATTCGTCACAGTAAGCATAGACAGTGTAAGATTTTCGTGTCTGTACCTTCTGGGCTCCGAGTAGCTCCGTTTTTATTTAGCGTTTGCTTCGTATGTTTACCTTGTAAAGTTACCAGTTTTGTGTCCAGTTTGAATTTGTTGCTGTGTCCTTACGCTCGCTCGTTGCTCTCCTAGTAATTTCTGTTGTTATTTTTATCCCAAAACGTAAGCGGAGGGATACCTATGACTTCGTAAAAGTTGTATGTCTGTCCCTTCATCTGTCAGCGCGAAAACTCTGGAAGGGAATGAGATATTTTGATGAAAACAGGATTCTTTGGGTCAACGGACACGTCGAGTTCATATGGGCGAGCTCAGCGTTTAGAGGTAGTGGTTCAAATTAAGGGAAATACAAATTATTTTTTTAATAGCTAAGGAGATAGTCGATTTAAGGGTAAGAAGACATGCTGAACACGTATATGAGAATCATTTTCTCGTCGGACAAATAGTTCGAAAGAAATTCTATCGCAGGTCCATTTTTGTGATCCCAAAACTTAAGTGGAGGGATACCTATGACTTGATAAAAGTTGTCCGTCTGTCCGTCCGTCTGTCAGCATGATAACTCTGGAAGGGAAACAGATATGTTGATGAAACTTGGTTTGAATGTTCTTTAGATCAAGGGACAGGTCGAGTTCGTAGATGGGCTCTGTAGCCCTACATTTAGGGGTGGAGGAGGAGTTCAGATTAAGGGGCGAACGAAATATTTTGTAGCAGCTAATGAGATAGTTGATTTTGAGGTAAGAAGGCCCGCTGAACACGTGTTCCGTTCGCCCAGAGTCCGGCAAAAACCTGAAAAATTTTTAAAATTAAAAGTTTTATTTGAAGTTGATTAGATGTTCGAATAATGGGTAAGAAGAAAGGCTGAATCCGTGTGACAAATTATTTTCTACCCTGGCATATAGTTAGCCCGGAATCGGGATGAAACCGGAAATTGTGTTATAAGGGGATAATAGGGGACATGCTGAATCCATATATGAAACTTATTTTCTGGCCGTGCAAATAGTTTGCCATGAGTCCGGCCAAAACCGGCAATTTGTGAAAAGTAAAAGTTTTATTTGAAGTTGATTTGATGTTCGATTAATGAGTAAGAAGATATAGCCGTAAAAAAAAAAAAAAAAAAAAGGGTTTTATTTATTTTTGGTAATTTTGGTCACGGTGGAAGGGGTGCCCTATGCTGGAAGAGCACCCTGTGATACCGGCTGAGCCATTATTTTAATGTGAATGTTATAGTTTTGATTGTAGGATACGGCTATTTTGAGTGTAATTGTTTTAACTGCTCAAATAAAATTAAAAGAATGATAATTATTTAAAGTAGGAAATAAATTATAATTAGAATTTAGTGTAAGAGTAAAGTGTAGGTGACGTATAGAGATAAGAGATTTGAGTTGTGATGATAAAGAGAGTTGCGTCACTGAGAGGAGTGGAGGTGGGATTAAAAAAAATAAATAAAAAAAAAACCAGTAAGAAGATATGCTGAATCCGTATATGACACTAATTTTCTACCCGGAGCTATAGTTCGCGAATCGGCTGAAACCGGAAAATGTGTTATAAGCAAAAGTTTTATCTGAAGTTGAATAGAGGTTCGATGTAGGGGTGAGGAGATAAGCTGAGTTCGTTTATCTTAAGATTTTTCCGGACAAGTAATTCCGCCGGGATTCGGCCGAAACCAGAAATTTGGCAGAAGTAAGGAAGGAAGTGTTGATCAATCTCGTCAAAGTAGATATGACGTATAGGGATAAACACACATGCTGGATCCATATCTGAACTTGATTTTCTCAGATGATTAGCCATGGCCTTAATCTGTTTCTAAATTTTAGTAGTAAAAATGTTCAAGGAGTCTTGCGAAGACCGGATATCTAAAAGACCCAATTGTCTGGATCAGATAAATTTTTGGGATCCCAGCGAAATATTTGGTCTTGTTACTCATTAATGACTAGCGTTTTTCTCTGCAAGATTTTTGTTTGTCTTACTAACTCACGGTGACCTCTCATTAGAACCTGCCTCCCGACCATGTTCTCATTACAAGTGAATCCAGAAACGCCTTATAGGAAAAGCAGAGACGCCTAGTGAGTACTCCGGTAAAAAAAAAAAGAAACGCAGCTGTTTTCTCCTTTTGCCATTGAACACCATCCCAAAACGTAGATGCCCCAAGTCTACGATCCCCGACCGTATTTCGTAAGATCGCAGACTTGGCGGTGTTGGGATCCCGGATTTATAAGTTGTATAAAGTAATAAAGTCCGTGTAATCCAAATGAAGGATAAATGTCGTGCCTTCTTGGCTTTAAGCAGAAACCGTTGAAAATAATTCATTCGAAATTAATAAGTGACAAAAAATAAATTAACTATTTGTTTATTTTATAAGTTAGGTGACGGGAATAGTTAAAAGTAGGTAAAAATCGAGGTAAAATATATTTAAATTGACTTCACTGAGTGAAGGAGCCACAACAAAAAAATCTGATCTCTTAGTTGTTTTTGGATCCCAAAACGTAAGTGGAGGGATACTTATGACATCGCAAAAGTTGTATGTCTGTCCGTCCGTCTGTAAGCACGATAACTCTCAAAGGGAACGAGATATTTTGATGAAACTTGGTGTGAGCATTCGTTGGGTCGTCGGACCAGTCGAGTTGTAAATGGGCTTTGTAGCCCTACATTAAGGGGTGGGGGAGGGGGTTCAAATTAAGGGGCAAACAAAATATTTTGAAACAGCTAATGTGATAGTCGATTATGGAGTAAGAAGACATGATGATGGTGAAAACCATTTTGTAATCGGACAAGTAGTTCGCCCGGAATCCGGCCAAAACCGGAAAGTTTGTTAAAAGTAAAAGTTTTATTTGAAGTTGATTAGATGTTCGATTTAGGGGTAGGAAGACATGCTGAAGACGATGGTGAAAACCATTTTCTCGACGGACAAGTAGTTCGCCCGGAATCCGGCCCAAACCGAAAAGTTTGTTAAAATTAAAAGTTTTATTTGGAGTTGATCAGATGTCCGATATAGGGCAAGAAGACATGCTGAACACTTATGTGAAAACAATTTTCTACCCCGACATGTGGTTCGCCCGGAATCCGGCCAAAACCGGAAAATTGTTAGAAGTTGAAGTTTTATTTGTAGTTGATTAGACAACCGATTTAGGGGTAAGAAGAGATGCTGAATCCGTTTTTGACAATCATATTTTACCCGGACATATAGTTCGACCGTAATCCGGCCGGAGTCGGAAAATTTGCTATAAGTTAAATTTGTATTTGAAGTTGATTAGATGTTCATTATTGGGGAAAGAAGATACCCTGAGTTCGTTTTTTAGCTTTCTTTTTTCGACGGACAAGTAGTTCTGGAGTTCGGCCGAAACCGGGAAATTGGCAGAAGTGGCAGGAAGTTTTCGTCAAAACAGATATGACTTATAGGGGTAAACACACATGATGAATCCTTATCTGAACTTGGTTTTCTCAGATGATTAGCTATTTGGCCTTAATCGGTTTCTGAATTTTAATAGTAAAAATGTTCAAGGAGTCTGGCGAAGACTGGATCTGGCTAAGACAAGACCCAGTCGTCTGGATCAGATATTGAATTTTTGGGATCCCATCGAAACCTTTGGTCTTGTTTTTTATTGTAAAAGTAAGTTAAATTACAGAAGTTATTACGGGATTATAAAAACAAAACAAAAAAACTGTCATTTATTGAATCTTACTTTTCCGTGGGTTTGGCGGAATATGAAAATTCATTGTGGGAAGTGATCCGCGGTCAAGATTTTCTTCGATTCCCTTTCTGGAATCTTGCTGAAATCCTCATAAGATCAACCTAAAGTCTCCTCATTCCAGCACCCTCAACCAGTCACAAGATGTCACTGATTCAACTCCACCGATCAAATCGTTTACGACACCGGATTTCCGTCTGCCTCCTCCATTAGCCCCAAGGATAAAGCATCCGAACATAACCCCAGATAGCCAACCGATTCCCAACTCCATAGTGCCATCTGCCCCGAAGTCCAGTCGGAAGGCGGCGAGAAGGTTTGGAGGTCTGTCGTCGGATGTCACCATATCCCCGGGGTAAGTTTTAATATTGATAACACAATGCGTGAAAAATACTCTAACAAAATGTAAGTAATTCTTCACCAGTTCACCAGTATGACCAAATTTTTTTTTTTTTTTTAACTCACCTACTCAATCGCTAGACAATTTTTGACGGAGTTATTCAAAGAGCTTCTGTTTTTAAAAGACCACCGTCCGATATCTCCGATATCCACTTATTAACGTATTCAGTATTTGAGACAGATATGGGGGAGGGGTGGGGGGGGTGCACATCCCGCAATAGATAGTCCTCCAGCCCAAGCTGACTGCGAATCATATTTGATGGTGCAAAACGGATAAGCCAGCTACATTTTATTCGAGCTATATTTCGGCCCTTCTTGGCAAGGGTCCTCTTCAGGTTCAAGCTGGAAAATGAGCTTGACAAGCTCATTTTCCAGCTTCAGCGGCTTGAGCCTGAAGAGGGCCCTTGCCAAGAAGAGCCGAAATATAGCTCGAATAAAATGTAGCTGGCTTATCCGTTTTGCACCGTCAAATATCCCGCAATATATTGCTAAATGTTGCAACATTGGCTGGGAGAGGGACTGAAAAGCAAAAGCTCATCTTGTCAGACAGTCGAAACATCAAGCTCCGCCCCATATGCAAAATTTCATGGGTGGGCCTCCTTGTAGAACCTTTTGGTTTGTCCTATATTGAATGACGTAGCTATTTCAACGTTGTTCAGGGGATTCCTGTCAAGTTTCTAGACTCGCGAAGTTCACTATGATAAGTCAACTCGGTAGTCTTCAGCGATATTTCGGCCCTTCTTGGCAATGGTTCTCTTCAGGCTGTCGCTAAAGAAAAAGCAAGCTGCAGTAATTTTCAGTTTACTTATTCAGGTCGCAAACCATCGTACTGATGTTTTGGATTTGTATTCATCCGAGAGAATGGAAAGGTTAGGCTTGATGATATGAAACGATATTGATGTACCTGAAAAGTCCAAGGGCCATAGCAAACAAACAAAAAGAAATAAATGTAAATTCAAAAAGAAACTATCACAATACTATACATTACACTAAACCCCACTCAAACACTTCTCCGTGTGTAGACTAGCCACTCTGAGGAAAGATCGCCAGGTTTCTCAAACTAAGGAAGACCTACTTCGCGTAATTTTCCACAACCAGTCGCCCCCATGAACTCCTCCCTTAAAAATGTTGATAATGTTGAAAATGGCTTGTTGTTACCTGTTTTAAAAATGGCTTTTGTAGGTTCGGCGTGTTGCCTCTGGAGAACTCATTTAGCGACTCATCTTTCGGTTCATTTTGCCTCCTGTCACCTTCTCCAGTCTCTGGCAGTCCTCTTCCACTCAGGACAACAAGTCCCCTGCAGATACAGGCACCAAGAAAGGTATGCATTGGGCTCTCCTTCATATTAGTTGCATTTTTGCAGATACATGGTATCTGATACCACGGTCTAAAGTCGTTTTTGCAGTTGTCGTGATATTTGATACCACTGTCAAAAGGCGTTTTTGCAGTTATCGTAGTATCTGAAAAATGTCGTCTCACTTTCATCAGTTTTGTCACATTGGTGGACAAGAAGTTTGGCACTTAGTGATGTGACTGAATAGCAGTTTTTCTTTTGGGATAAATTTGAAAACCGCAATTTCGGCAATACTCTTGATGACTATCTCTCCTTGCCGATGCAGAATCTCCGGGTACCTGCGGAAGAAAGGAAGAAACGTTGTCGCGTCTGCGCTGACTCAGGATTTGAGTCATTGACTTTGAGTCGTGACGGACACGTTTACTCCTTCTTACCGAGAATCACTGGCGTGTTTTGGACTCAGTCATATAGAGTGTTGTCGTTTTTGCAGAGCAACCGTATATCAGATAACACGGTAACCTCAAAAACGACTAATGGCAGACTCAGTTACCGTGGTATCTGCAAAACGCAACTATTGTATGGTTACCTTTTAGCTTCTTGTTCTTTCAGTGGTAGGGAAACAGGTGACCTGTGGTAATGATCAGTAGCGGATGTAGCTATGTTCTTCGTAATTCGTGTAGCCGGTTGCAATAATAGTGGCAAGTCGTACCAGAGCACCCTTAGTTTAGACGTACTAACAATGTTTCTGATTTTCTTTGAACGTTAATGAATACAGTTTTGGGCTGAAGGTTGAAATGAAGTCACACAGCACTCATCGGGTGCTCTTGGGGGCTATATATGTTCCACCCTACTTACCAGAGTTACTACGCATGACGTAACAGCTCTTGGCGTCAAGGTTGGAATGCCTTTTTTCCAAGTTCGGCAAAATATCCTACCACTGGCTAATCGGGTCAGTCGCGTCACCGAGTTTGTAGTTACCACGCTTATTACACTCACGAGCGTATGGTAAGCAAATATTTACTTAGTCGAGAAGATTGGAACGGTGTGTGCCCGTTGAAAAATTTGGAGCCTGCGTAGTAGTATGGTAGTACTACGAAAACGTTGCATGTAATACTATGTAATAGCAACAAATACTATCATTTAATATGCCCCAGACTGGTCCAATTACATGTAGTAGTATCCAGTAGCATCCTGTCTTGCCATAGTAACATCCAGTCTTGCTAATAGTACCATATAGTAGTATGCAGTAACACGGTAGCCTTGCAGTAGAAGCATATAGTAGCATCGTTAGTACTGCATGCAACTTTTTCGTATTACTTCATAGTACTATTTAAGATAAATTTTTCATCGGGCAGTGTAGTAACGAGATTGGAACGAAAATAATAACTAATAGCCATACTTTTGTTAGAAGGGTGGAAAACGTTCTTTGTTTATTTTGTTTATAACCCATCACAGAGAGAACCGATTACTAAAAGTAGAGATAGGTGGAAAATCATACTTCGTGACAATCGAATCATGAGCAGAATACCACAGTTTAAAAGTTTATTCACAAATTGTGAATATAATCGTGAAAAACGCACTCACTGGTTGTTACAGGTGCTACTTTTAGTGCTGTTTTTGAAAACCACTGACATGTTTTGCACATCATTGCCGCATTGCTATTTTCGTTGTAATAAAATTGTATCTCACCTTCAAGTAAATTGCCAACCCCGCAATCAGTAACCTATATTTCATCTCATCTTGTTTTCAGGTGCCGATAAGAAGTCGCGTTGGTGGGCCGTTTAGTCAATCTAGCAACGTAACAAATACTCCTCCCACGACGTCTCCGTCCCCACCACCTCCACCCGCGGGTGTGAGAAGAAGTTCAAGATTATTTGGATCAAGTACCTCGTCAGTCAAGGTACGGCCACGGTACTGTGGAGTAACAAATACCCCATACTTTTGTGACGGCTTGTTATAATGCTTGTTCCTGTTTATTATTTATTCATTTGTTTCTCTCAAAACTGAGGAGTAACATAGAATAATGTATAGACAAAAGTATTCTTAACTCAACTGATCCACTCAGTGACACTATACATACCATGCAACTTCCTTTTTCGACGATTGTTCTTTTATAACTTGATTTGGATGTTGGTCTCTTCTTGAAGGACTCACGCACGACGAATGAATTTATTTCCTATATTCTGTCTGTTTGTTTCACCGCCTAGAACATCGATCTGTCGTCTTCAGAAAATTCCATCCCCAGCTTGTATTACCATCAGTCGTACTCTCCGCCTTACTGGGCTCCAGCAGAAACAATCGAATCTAAATGCACTTTGGATTGAGCTGAAGATTTCGTTTCAGGTTCTACTAATCCCATTTTTTCCGGCCGTCTAGAATCGTGTTTTAGCTCTTATTGTTAATTTGTAGGATCTTGTTAACTGCAACATTTTCTTTGCAAACTCCTTTTTCCAGTTAACGATTTCTGTCCGGACCTACCTTAAGACTGGGGGCAGGAATTCCGGGAAAACGGTTAAAATCTAATATTTGAAGCAAAGACGAGCTGCTGTAGGATTTTCTTTTCGTCCAGTTTGTGAATAATATTTCTGCTGGGAAAATAGTAGCGATGTTTTTGGCTTAGTCTTCGTGGGCTTTTGACGCCGAACGTGGAATTGCGAAACTTTAAAATTGCCTCTATACATGTAATACAAATGAAGAGAAAAGGTTTTCGCCTCTAAATCGAACTGATCAGATTAAAAAAAAAAAAGAAGTGCACTTGAAACTATTGATCGATTCAGTATTAACCGCATCTTTGGTAAGGCTGTTCCAAGGATCAACAGTTTTGTTGCCAAACATATACTCTGAGTCATGATTTTACTGCGTCACAGTCGTCTACCTGGATTAGGTCTACTAGTAAAATAATACTTATTTTGACATTATTGCGATCGAGGGTGTCCGAACAGCAATTATAATTCATCTGAATCGTGAAGACTGCCTGCTCAGTGCCTATAAGCGGATCTCTTCTTCTGTGCTTCAGCTGCAGATCCATACCTGCACTATGTTATAGATACAAAAATATCCATAGAATGATAATAAATAGTTGCCAAAAGTTAAATCTGGTTATTTTTACGTATTCTGTTTTTCGTCTTCAGTTTATGTTGATTGCTTTGTAATTTACTTGACCAGGCTTCATGTTCGAATCGTATATGCATTGAGTTTAAATTCTCCGTTAGTCTGTTAATTAAAAAAAAAAAAAAATGTCCAATGTTTCTGTTTCGTTTCTTGCGTTCTTACTGAGAGACTTCTTTTGAGAGTATTGGAACTAAACTCTCTCTTTCATATAGGAAAACAGCAAAACGCTGCCCGGGAAACCGCGACCTATTGTAAATCGGTCCCCTTTTCGGAAGTCGCGGACGTCTAGGATCTCCCGAACCGATACGCTAAACGAACGAAACAAAATGGATATTCAGGAGAAGTCTTTCACTAGCGACATTAAGAGCGAAGAAAAGCCCGAGAGTCCGGCGATTGTTTCCCAGCAAGATTTGCTCAAAGAGGCTGTTAATATTCAAAAGAAAACTGCCGGTAAGTCAGACATACTATATTGGAAGGATAGGGAAGATATTAGTCGCGTTTTTTGCCAAAACTGATGACAGGACTTTGGTCCAAGTTTTCTGTCATTTCTGCTAATTTGACTGCTTTGGTATAAGAGAGGATTCTGGCCCCCTTCTGAGCAGATTGGCCAACTCACCTTGGAGCTGCCAATCTCTTTTCTTCGTACATAAAGGACAAAGGGCTTGACAAAGAGTAGTGAGTAGGAAGCGCTTGGTGCGAAAACGGAAAAAATGAACCAAGGCGTTGACAGATAGGTGACAAAAACCGTGACTATTGGCGTTGGTAGATAGGTGACAAAAAACGCGACTGTTGTAACACCTTACCTTAAGGCATATTCTCCCCGTTCCCCGAGGACTCCACTTCAGGAGTCCTCACGTTTTTGTTTGTCCCGGGGACTGACTCCCCGTATTCTCGGGAGTCCCCACGGATGGGGAATGCTCCGATTATCATCACCATCATCAGAAAGGACTCCCTGTCAGATTCAGAGGGGAATCAATTTTTGCTGGTGTTGGTGCAATGTAAAATTAATTAAAAACAATCAGAATAAACAAAACCAAAAATGAAGGTGATCCAGACTTATTTCGTCAACTGCATATTTATTTTTATAACAAAATCAATTTGGAAGCATTCTCTGTGTTCTCGTTGTTTTCCGTACGCGGAGTTCGCGTGGAGTGACTCCCTCCATTCTCGCCGTTCGCTTCGATTCCCCGAAGAGTCCTCGGGGAACGGGGAGAATCCGCGTTTAGTCTTTACTTCCTCCTCTGCCACTAGAGGCACCCAGGGCATCCACGAATAGGCGTCCGTCTTCTCTCTGGTGGCCTGCTGCCAGGACGTCCTCCCCTTCAGGTCGAAGACTTGCATGCATGTTTGCAAGGCCCCTCTCGTAAGTGTGACAGACCGTGTTTTGGTCTGCCCCGTCGAAGTCTTCCTTGTGGCTACCGATTTTGTATAGTCTTTGGTAGACTGAATTGGATAGTAGTGGTAGTAGTAGTTTATATGGCACTAAAGCCTTGCTACCGTGAATATGTAACATAAGATGACGTAATTCTCGACACAGCGATAACGCCGTAACCGTGGAGCTCATCAACCTTACATCTTTCTTTAGGTAATACATTGCTCTGAGTCCGTACTTTCTCTGTATGCTGCCGTGGCCCATGAGTGCGCATTACTTGAAATATAGTTTACTCGTTTGAGCTATTCGTTTTCACGAAGTTTTGCAGCTGGATAAAACAGATTCATTATCTTCATTGTTTTTGTTCCTTTGTTTGTCCAGCTTTAGCTCGGTGTTTAAGCTACCGATAACACACTTTTCACATCTGTTTAGCCATTATAAGTAGTGAACCGAAATACAAAAATACTTCTCAAGTGTGATTTGAACCTTCAACCTTTCATTGCCAGCCCTCTACTGGTGAGCTACCGAGGGGTCGCCAGAAAGAAGCGGGCAGTAGGACCAGTGATCCCGTTGAAGGGTTTCGTTTAAGCAGTTCACACCCTCATGTAACGGTATTGAATACATTCCATGAAAAGTATGATGCCCCGTGAGTGTCTGCGAGGCCTCGACGATTAATAATACATTTTTTGACCCGGTAAAAAAAAATCAAAGAGGAGTATCAATAAAAGAAACAAAACGAGCAGTTCACAAAACAATAAGCACAAGAAACTAAAGCAAACGAGAAAGGCCACTGTGGGCGGGCAGATACTTATAAGTGTATTATGTATTATACTTATAGGTGATTAGAGTCCTAGACATCTAAATTTGATTCACAAACTTATTTCTGGTTTATTTGTCATTGCAAAAGTCACTTAAAAAACGTTCCATCGTTACGTATTTCTTTGTTATTATTTGACCGAAGAAAGTAGGACGACAATTAAATTATGCTATATTTAAACACCATCAGTATGCTAATTATTTGTTAACATGAGCTTAATTTTGCTTTTGGTATCCCAAAACGTAAGTGGAGGGATACCTGTGACATCGTAAAAGTTGTACTACCGGCCGTCTGTCCGTCCATCTGTAAGCACGATAACTCTCGAAGGGAATGAGATATTTTGATGAAACTTGGTGTGAGGATTCGTTGGTTCGTCGGACCAGTCGAGTTCGTAGATGGGCTTTGTAGCCCTGCATTTAGGGGTGGGGGAGGGGGTTCAAATTACGGGGTAAACAAAATATTTTGAAACAGCTAATGTTATGGGGTAAGAAGACATGCTAAGCACGAGGGTGAAAACCATTTTGTCATCGGACCGGAATCCGGCCAAAACCGGGAAGTTTTTTAAAAGTAAAAGTTTTATTTGAAGTTGATTAGATGTTCGGTTCAGATGCAGGGAGACATGCTGAAGACGATGGTGAAAACCATTTTCTCGACGACAAGTAGTTCCGGAAAGTAACTTTCCGGTTTTTCCAAACCGGAAAGTTTGTTAAAATTAAAAGTTTTATTTCGAGTTGATTAGATGTTCGATTTAGGGCAAGAAGACATGCTGAACACTTATTTGAAAACAATTTTCTACCCGGACATGCAGTTCACCCGGAATCCGGCCAAAACCGGAAAATTGTTAGAAGTTAAAGTTTTATTTCTAGTTGATTAGATAACCGATTTAGGGGTAAGAAGAGATGCTGAATCCGTGTGTGACAGTCATATTTTACCCGGACATATAGTTCGACCGGAATCCCGCTGGAGTCGGAAAATTTGTTATAAGTTAAATTTGTATTTGAAGTTCATTATATGTTCAATATTGGGGAAAGATTTTCGCCGGACAAGTAGTTCTTGAGTTTGGCCGAAACTGGGATATTGGCAGAAGTGGCAAGAAGTTTACGTCAAAACAGATGTGACTTATAGGGGTAAACACACATGCTGAATCCATATCTGAACTTGGTTTTCTCAGATTGTTAGCTATTTGGTCTTAATCTGTTTCTGAATTTTAATAGTAAAAATGTTCAAGGAGTCTGGCGAAGACAAGACCAGTTGTCTGGATCAAATATTGAGTTTTTGTGATCCCATCGAAACCTTTGGTCTTGTTATCAGTGTCATTATTGACGAATAAAACAAGTGTTGGCTCGTCCGAAGAAATAAACTAACCTACAACACTTTCTTACGGCTGTCTGGCTCTGGGATAAAATTACCTGTATAGCATACTTTGAATAGTGATATCACCTCCCGAACGGAAAGCTGAACGGTGAATGGAGAAGCGGCTAAAACAAGACCAAAGGTTTCGATGGGATCCCAAAAATTCAATATCTGATCCAGACGACTGGGTCTTGTCTTAGCCAGATCCAGTCATCGCCAGACTCCTTGAACATTTTTACAATTAAAATTCAGAAACAGATTAAGGCCAAATACCTAATCATCTGAGAAAAACTTCCTGCCACTTCCGCCAATTTCCCGATTTCGGCCAAACTCCAGAACTAATTGTCCGGCGAAAAAAAGAAAGCTCAAAATGAGCTTCCATTTGATCTTCTTTCCCCAAAAATGAACATCTAATCAACTTCAAATAATTTAACTTATAACAAATTTTCCGACTCCAGCCGGATTCCGGTCGAACTATAATGCGCGGTCAATCACAAAGGGATTGCCAGAGGGTACTACTGCCAAAATTATCTCTCCTAAATTTTTGGGTGTTGTCAGGAGTGTTCCAGTCACCATTACGGCCGACGCCTTGAAATCCCTGATTCCTGATGCTTGTGAAGTCCTGCCTATTTCGGGCTCTCGTTCTTTCAAAATCGGGTTCAAAAGTCAAGTTGGCCTCCTTACAGCTATGAAAATCGGGGTAAAAATCGGGTATGAAGTTTTTCGTGTTCATGAATTCCACCGAATGCCCAAGCGCTGCTTTCGCTGTCAATCCCCAAACCACGGTGTAGCCAAATGCCCGCATCCGTCTGATTCTCCAAAATGCGCTCGTTGTGCTGGTTGCCACAGTTACAACAAAGATTCGCCTTGCTCACTGCCTCCAAAGTGTGCCAATTGCGACGGTTGTCATGTTTCTTTTAGTCTCAGATGCAGCGTTATGAGGAAAGCCGTGGGTCTTGGCAAATAATGGTTTTTCAGGAAAAGAAACTTCGCTGTGTGTCATTAAATGTTAATGGCACAAAGGACAAAGATCTTCTACTTGATGATTTGCTAGGCAGCTCCGACATTCTTTGTCTCCAAGAGCATCTGCTATCCGCCCCCAGTAGCGAAAGTTTGCGCAGATCTCCTGAGCATTTTGTGTTCATCCAGCCGGCAATGAAAACTAGAGGTCGTCCTTCCGGTGGGTTGGCCATTTTTCTTCGAGCCAGCGAGTGCTCAGCACCACCAAAACTATTCCAGTCTGGACGTTACGCTCTTGCCGTTCAGCTGGACAATATTGCTCTTGTTAACATTTATTTACCTTGCGACCGGAGGAACATTGCATCACATAGTTCATTTGCTAAGGCTTGTCAGAAAATCAGAACACTTCTGTCAGACATTTCACGGAAAGGAATGAAATGGGCTCTTGTTGGGGATATCAACACTGATCTTCTGACTTCCTCTGTACGGACTGATTTATTTTTCGATTCTTTACCGGTAGCTCACAGTCTCATTGAGAAATCTCTACCCTTTTCATATATACATAATCGTGGCGCTAATGTTTCCAACCTTGATCATTTGATTGTTTCTGAAACATGTCTTATTGACGGTATTGTTGAGGTTGATGAGGAGAAAATTGAGGACGACCATTTGCCTCTGTCTTTCTGTTTGGTTGTCCCTGTTTCTCGAATCAGTTGTCCAAATCCCAAGAAGGCCTGGATCCAAAAGCGTAACTGGAATCGTATAGATGCTGTGCTCTACATTTCTACGTTAACTAATCTTCTCTCGCTTTTAAAAGTTCCTTTTCACCTTCTTCAGACTGGTATAGCAGCTACTAGTTCGTCCGTTGATATTAATTGTTATTATAGCGAGCTTGTCCATTGCTTGAAATTGGCAGCCGATACTGCTGTACCGACTGAGAGAATTCGAGTTGGTACAAGGAAACCTATTTGGAAAGTCAGTCCTGAAGTTAAGAAGGCAAAAAACACGGCAAAATTTTGGCTAAAAATCTGGATTGCTTGTGGACGTCCAGGGAATGGTACTGTCTTTAATCTAAAAGCTAAAACGAAGCGTGAATACAAATCTTCACTTAAAAATGCTCGTTTGAATGGCTTAGATGCTCCCAGTGACAAAAAAGCGTGGCAAAAGGTCCTTCGTACAGATAAAGGTTCAGCTGTACCTCCTTCCACGCTAACGATGGCTGACTGGACCAGCCACTACCGTGGTCTATTCAGTGGTTGCAAAAACCAGATTCAGCAGCACTTTGAAAATTTACTTCTTAAATACCTACCCAGGAAGATATTTCAACCTTCTGTTCTTCCCGTTACTTGTTCTTCCATCGAAATTGCTTTCCGAAAATTAAGAAGAACTGGTTCTACAGATTGTGATGGCCTTAGTGCCGATTTTTTCAAAATTGAGTGTCCTGCTTTAACACAACACCTTCAGCTGCTATTTCAAATTTGTTTATGCCAGGGTTTGGTTCCGAATAGTTTCCTCTTGGGTACTATAACATCGGTGATTAAGCGAGGGAAAGACGCGGACCTTTGCAAAAGCTATCGGCCAATTACAGTTTCTTGTACCATTAGCAAAATCCTGGAATATGTCCTTCTTCCAGAAATAGTTGAAAAATGTCGCTTTGGTTCAATGCAGTTTGGATTCCGTTCGAGCGCCAGTTGTGCGCACGCTCATCACATATTGACAAAAATGATGAAACAGGCTACCCGCGACAAGTCTGCTATACATATATGTTCTATAGATATAGCTGGTGCTTTTGACAATATAACGCACTCTCAGGCCCTATTTTCTCTCATTACTTCTGGCGTGAATCTGTCTGTTGTCTATCTGTTAAAATTTTGGTATGGTCATTCTTCAGTAAGGTTCAAATGGCAAGGTAGCTTGTCAGAGATAATTCCAGTCCGAACTGGTGTTCGTCAAGGGGGAGTCTTATCTCCCTACATCTTCAAATCGGCCATATCTTCTTGTCTTGATTCTTTGCATCCTGCTAAAGACCACGCCTTCAGCTACATAGCTTACGCGGACGACTTGCTCTTAGTAAGCCGTACCCGATCCACACTCACCAAAAATGTCTGTGAGCTGTCGTCGGAACTTCTCAAAATCGGTCTTGAAGTTAACCTCTCAAAATGTGAGTACCTGCATTTCAACCCTTCGTCAAATCGTTTGAATGCTAAAGCTTCTATCTCTCTTGGATCGTTCGTCGTCAGATCAACAGAATCTCTACGATGGCTTGGCATAACATTCAAATCCTCGTTGTCAAAATTTTGCTCTTCGGTTGTTCAAGAAGTTTCCAGATCAATCCGTACCGCTTATGGGCGCATCGTCCCCAACCGGGGCGCTATAATCGTAAAGCTTTGGGAAACTTGTACAGCACCTTCTGCGCTCCTTCTATACTATTTCGTTCTGGTGTCACTCATGTTCTGCGAAAGAAGGAGATAAAAAAGATGAGATCATGTTATTTTAAATATGCAAAGCACCTGCTCCACTTGTCGAAATTATGCCATAACCATACTTTGACGGAGAAGTTCAAAATTCAAGATGCAAGTGTTACCCTTTTGGATGTTTCTTCTTCGCTATCAAAAATCATTGACAACAGAACCCAACCAGCGCACGACCTTCTACACTGCTTCCTGGCCGACGATTGAAATTAAGTGTCTTTTTGTGTATGTTTATGTGTTTTATTTACTTTCTTCCTTTACTCCGCTTTCTGAAAACGGCGGGTTATAAATAAATTACTTACTTATTACTTACTTATATGTCCGTGTAAAATATGATTGTCACACACGGATTCAGCATATCTTCTTACCCCTAAATCGGTTATCTAATCAACTACAAATAAAACTTTAACTTCTACCAATTTTCCGGTTTTGGCAGGATTCCGGGCGAACTACATGTCCGGATAGAAAATTGTTTTCTCATAAGTGTTCAGCATGTCTTCTTGCCCTAAATCGAACATCTAATCAACTTCAACTTTTAATTTTAACAAACTTTCCGGTTTGGGCCGGATTCCGGGCGAACTACTTGTCCGTCGAGAAAATGGTTTTCACCATCGTGTTCAGCGTGTCTTCCTACCCCTAAATCAAACATCTAATCAACTTAAAATAGAACTTTTACTTTCAACAAACTTTCCGGTTTGGGCTGGATTCCGGGCGAACTACTTGTCCGTCGAGAAAATGGTTTTCACCATCGTCTTCAGCATGTCTTCCTACCCCTAAATCAAACATCTAATCAACTTAAAATAAAACTTTTACTTTTAACAAACTGGCCGGATTCCGGGCGAACTACATGTTCGATGAAAAAATGGTTTTCACCATCGTGTTCAGCATATCTTCTTACCCCATAATCGACTATCACATTAGCTGTTTTAAAATATTTTGTTTGCCCCTTAATTTGAAACCCCTCCCCCACCCCTAAATGTAGGGCTACAAAGCCCATCTACGAACTTGACTGGTCCGACGACCCAACGAATCCTCACACCAAGTTTCATCAAAATATCTCATTCCCTTCGAGAGTTATCGTGCTTATAGACGGACGGACGGACAGACAGACAACTTTTCGATGTCATAGGTATCCCTCCACTTACGTTTTGGGATCCCCAAAAAATTGTTAACTGGGGAACTCCAAACAATTTGTTAACTCTGCATTGCTGATGTCCACCGAAGACATTGACCTAATATGACCTAGTAATACTACATCCCCCTATTGTGTGGAATAGGACCAAATACGGCAACATTGGCTAATCGATGGCATATGCAAAATAACTTGTCTTTATGATCTGCGCTGGATTGCAGCGTAGGAAGAAAGCGAGAGAAATCCCTCTCGGCCGGCACGCTCCTAAAACCTCCGCGCGCCGAAAGCAAGAATTTTCTGTGTCCACACTGTAAAAAGGTTTTCCGAATAAGGATTAAAGTTAACTGCAGCATTTGCTACTGGGATTATTCTTATCTCTACGGGGATTAGATTAATCTGAATTAGAGATGATCTTATCTCAGTAAAGACAAAATTCATCCCGCTAGCAAATACTGCAAGAATTTTTTTTTTACAGTGCAGTGGCCAAAAAATGTACTGAACCCATGTCAAAAAATTCGTCATTCAGGAGAAACCCGAGCCAACTTGTCTAGCAATGTGAAAAAAAAATACAGCGTCATCGAAATTAAAGTCGGAATCTGGATTTCATTTCCGTTTTATCTTCTTTTGAAGAATATATTGGAGCAAAAAGCACAAAACTGCCATTGTATTGGCAAAGAACTCGAACTTGAAATCGCTAACTTTTGCACCAAAACGCACCCAACAATCATCGACCGACCCCTCCTTGACACACTGCGTTTCTCGGTAAAGTGCTGTCTTTCTCGATTTTACGTCAAGTGATTCGTCTCGACGATATTATCTGCCACCGCCTAAGAACCTAACGCAATCTTAGTGAACAAAAGATAGTTCACGCCTTGGTAAACTCGTCTTTACTTTCAGACGGTCTAATGGCACTCCTCCAGTCCATTGGCTCAGCGTACTGCCAGCTCGCCATCTATAACTGCAAAGGGGCCATTGAGCTGTTAGAGAAGTTGCCCGAACGCCAGAAGACGACTCCTTGGGTACTTGCAAATATGGGGAAGGCGTATTTTGAGATGGGAAAGTATAAGGAGGCTGTGAAATACTTTGCGCAAGCAAGGAGGAAAGACCCGTCTCTGACGTATATGATGGAGTACTACAGCTCCGCTTTATGGCAGCTTGGCCAGAACGTGGAACTTTCAGCTTTGTCTCAGGTATTATTTCTGTCTCGCTTGGCCTTCGAAACCTATTGTGTCGGAACTTTCGAATATACTTGAACCTTTCGAGCAGCTGTCCCCTGACACAATACTCTTGCATAACCTGATATGTCAAAAACTATATCGTCTTAGTCTTTTTTCCGTCTAGTAAATTTTATGTTTCTTATTTAGTTGTATGGTGGCATTGCGACTCAGTCTTTTCCACGGACACCACGTTGAATTACTATAAATTCGGAAATACTGTAAATGCCCTTGTATGGTTTTTGAAACTGTCCGTCGCTTCGTTTGTGCACCTCCAAAGAAGCTGTTGCTAATACCACTGAAGAATCCTTTTAGTTATCCGCGGAAGTAGACGGGTGACCGTCGATTTTTGCTTTAAAATAAACATTCTTGCTATTAGAGGGAAGAAAAAAACGTGAGTTGATTCTAGGAGGTGTCTTGGGAATTTTCCTCGCCTTTTTTCCTACCATGATCATTATTGGTTGTGAGCGACTTTGGTAACTCGCGGTAAACGGTTGACTGATTTATCGTTATGCCAGCATTCGATTTTCCGGGTACTGCGAGTTTTCAGCTCGCCATGCTTAAAGACCATATCAAAACCTGTACATGCAAGTCCTAATTGATTCTTAGGCTTCTGCTTAACCCAAAGTTGCCCTGTCGCGTGAGTCACCATCAACGATTGACAGAACGATGTCGGTCCCTACTTGCTACTCTTCGTAATTAACCTCATGTCGCTACACTTCGTAATTAATTCTCGGATGGGGTCTGTGTTAGAAAGGATTAATTAGGTTGTGATGAAGGGTAGAGAGGGATTTGTGGGCGTACCGAGTTTAAACCCCGACCGTGATGCCGTCAGGCATAGTTTACTAGGCCAGACCCGTAGGGAGCGGGCGGGGCATAAAAGCCAGGCTCCACTTTCCAGATTACCAGATGTCCGGGGCTTCCGCATAGTCGAGCCAACCCTTCCAGATTTTCATGATAATGGTGACATCTAATTTTGCTATTTTCAACATTTCATAGATGTTCCCTCGCATTTCAAATATCTCTTGCATCCCTGTCACAACTGTCAATCACCTTTTCTTTTCTTGCGACATTTGCATATTTGTTTTATCTCGAATGGATTGCCTCTATGATACCTTCCAGACATCCGGAATCTGGGGTGTCCAACACCCCGGACATCCAGACGTTTTTGGCCTGGCTTTACCTTCCAGATCCGTCGCGACGAAAACGGCTGTCTGGAATCCGGAAGAAAAATCTGGAATGTGAAGCCTCGCTTTAACTCTTCTCTAGTCGTTGGTTGAATGGCTGAGAGTTGGGAGTCAAAGTGAAGGAAATGAAAGTCGAAGTAAAAAAAAATGAGAAAGGAGAAGAAAGTAAAGAAGGAAAATTGGTTTGGTGGATTTAAATTCATTTTTGGCTCGTCCACCAAACCTCCGTCTCGTTAGATGATTGTCCGCTAACAAGGTCGACTTGATTTTTGCCTTTTAAAGACTAAAAAAGAGCGTACCTTGATCCAATGCTTCTTGGATCTTGGAGGTCGACTTGATTTTTGCCTTTTAAAGACTTAACAAGAGCTACGAGCTCATATGGCACTTGTTACGAGTAGGCACGGCTCGGTTATGTCAATGATATATCTAGTGTTTGCTAGGTGTCTTCCCACCAAGTTTCATCTCGATCCCTCCACTCATAGCGTTTTCCAATATTTCCGGTTCTCCCCTCCAGCTCCCCCCAAAAGTCACCGGATCCGGTCCGGATTTTAAGTGGGTCGTCTGAGGCATGAGGTCTTTCCAAATATCAAGTTTCATCGAGATCCGGTCACCCGTTCAAAAGTTATAAATACCTCAAGATTCCGGATTCCCCCTCCCTCCACTCCCCCGACAGTGCCCGAATCGGCTCGGTCATGTCAATGATGTATCTAGTGTTTGCTAGGTGTCTTCCCGCCAAGTTTCATCTCGATCCCTCCACTCATAGCGTTTCCCAAGATTTCCGGTTGCCCCCTCCAGCTCCCCCCAAAAGTCACCGGATCCGGTCCGGATTTTAAGTGGGTCGTCTGAGGCATGAGGCCTTTCCAAATATCAAGTTCCATCGAGATCCGACCACCCGTTCAAAAGTTATAAATACCTCAAGATTCCGGATTCCCCCTCCCTCCACTCCCCCCACAGTGCCCGAATTGGCTCGGTTATGTCAATGATATATCTAGTGTTTGCTAGGTGTCATCCCACCAAGTTTCATCTCGATCCCTCCACTCACAGCGTTTCCCAAGATTTCCGGTTGCCCCCTCCAGCTCCCCCCAAAAGTCACCGGATCCGGTCCGGATTTTAAGTGGGTCGTCTGAGGCATGAGGTCGTTCCAAATATCAAGTTTCATCGAGATCCGGTCACCCGTTCAAAAGTTATAAATACCTCAAGATTCCGGATTCCCCCTCCCTCCACTCCCCCGACAGGGCCCGAATCGGCCCGGTCATGTCAATTATGAATCTAGTGTTTGCTAGGTGTCTTCCCACCAAGTTTCATCTCGACCCCTCCACTCATAGCGTTTCACAAGATTTCCGGTTGCCTCCTCCAGCTCCCCCCAAAAGTCACCGGATCCGGTCCGGATTTTAAGTGGGTCGTCTGAGGCATGAGATCTTTCCAAATATCAAGTTCCATCGAGATCCGATCACCCGTTCAAAAGTTATAAATGCCTCAAGATTCCGGATTCCCCCTCCCTCCACTCCCCCCACAGTGCCCGAATCGGCTCGGTTATGTCAATGATGTATCTAGTGTTCACTAGGTGTCTTCCCACCAAGTTTCATCTCGATCCCTCCACTCATAGCGTTTCTCAAGATTTCTGGTTGCCCCCTGCAGCTCCCCCCAAAAGTCACCGGATCCGGTCCAGATTTTAAGTGGGTCGTCTGAGGTACGAGTTCTTTCCAAATAGCAAGTTCCATCGAGATCCGATCACCCGTTCAAAAGTTATAAATACCTCAAGATTCCGGATTCCCCCTCCCTCCACTCCCCCCACAGTACCCGAATCGGCTCGGTTATGTCAATGATGTATCTAGTGTTTGCTAGGTCTCTTCCCACCAAGTTTCATCTCGATCCCTCCACTCATAGCGGTTCCCAAGATTTCCGGTTGCCCCCCTCTCCAGCTCCCCTCAAAACTCACCGGATCCGGTTCGGATTTGAAGTGAGTCGTCTGAGGCATGAGGTCTTTCCAAATATCAAGTTCCATCGAGATCCGATCACCCGTTCAAAAGTTATAAATACCTCAAGATTCCGGATTCCCCCTCCCTCCACTCCGCCCACAGTGCCCGAATCGGCTCGGTTATGTCAATGATGTATCTAGTGTTTGCTAGGTGTCTTCCCACCAAGTTTCATCTCGATCCCTCCACTCATAGCGTTTCCCAAGATTTCCGGTTGCCCCCTCCAGCTCGCCCCAAAAGTCTTCGGATCCGGTCCGGATTTTAAGTGGGTCGTCTGAGGCATGAGGTCTTTCCAAATATCAAGTTTCATCGAGATCCGATCACCCGTTCAAAAGTTAAAAATACCTCAAGATTACGGATTCCCCCTCCCTCCACTCCCCCCACGGTGCTCGGATCGGGGAAGTGACTATTTCCAACTTAATCATTTGAGGTCCCTGATACGCCTGCCAAGTTTTATCGTCCTAGCTTATGTGGAAGTGCCCGAACTAGCAAAACCTGGACAGACCGACAGACCGACGGACGGACAGAAATTGCGATCGCTATATGGCACTTGGCCGATGGGCAAGTGCCATAAAAAGGCGGACCTTGGACTAATGCTTCTTGGATCTTGGAGGTCGACTTGATTTTTGTCTTTTAAAGACTTAAAAAGAGCGGACCTTGGTCTAATGCTTCTTGGATCTTGGAGGTCGACTTGATATTTTGCCTTTTAAAGGGTTAAAAAGAGCGGACCTTGGTATCTTCCCGTCTAATGCTTCTTGGATCTGAATAGTGTAGACAACTATTTTACTAGAAAATGTACACACTGGCTTCACACTCACGTTTTATATGCACTAGCAAAGCAAGTTCCGATATTCCTGGCATTCCTCGTCCTTAATAGGTTCGATCCTCTTAAAAACCATTACTGTATTTTTAAAATGTCCCAAGTCTGCCTCGTCTCGCAAGAACGTCTCCTGTTTGTCGCAACTTGCAAAGCCTCGCCCCGCCATTCTAACTTTCACATAAGAGTTGTTATGGTTATTCACATGGAAATGTCCTCCTTGACCTTCTACGGCCCAGGAGAGAATAATTCCAGTGCATGCGTGGCTAACCAGATTTTCCAGGAAGGTTGATTCGTACTGGATAGGGATGTGCTCTCCGACCTCCAAGCTCATAACCCAGTCGAATCTTCTTGATAGTTTTTGAGGTATTGACAAATCCAGATGTTTGATGAAACCTGAAGTAACCTTTTCTACGTTTAAAGCACCGTCGTAGCCTTCGTAGTGGGATATCGTCTGATTTGTGTGTAGATACTGCCTGACCTCATCCCGTTGGAAGTACATTTGGTCTTCCAGTGTTCTAAATTTTCTGCTGAAAATGTGCTCCTTCTTGCGTGTCAGGAACCGGCCGTAGTGACCCAGTCCAGCCCCGAGGTCCACTAGTGAGCCTGTGCCAACGATTTGTTCAATGGCTAGGGCAAATTTAGGTCCCCAGAGGTCGTTGTACCCTACGAAAATATTGTCCTCGTCCAGACAGAATCCACCGGACTCCACTATTCCAAAGTCCTTGCAGTCTTGCGCCGCTTTTCCTTTGTCACTGTACAGGTCTTTCACTTTGTATATGGTCACTCCAGCAACAGTTAATAAAATAATCCCTTTGATAAAAGTCGTGAACGAATCATGAATTTTATACATGTTTCGAAGCGCCATTTCGGTCCGTAGAGATCTTGTTACTGAGTTGCAACCATGGATTTTCACGGGGAACAATGAACAGGTGTAAATATTTATGTATTCGCAGGGAACTGTGAACAGCTGTGAAATTTACGAAAATGCGCTTTCTTTAGATACAGACTACTGGGTAAAATCGACTCCTGAAATGTGCGCTCGTTCTGCGATTGGGATGAGCGTGAAGTTTGGCTATTGATCCGCGATAATGGTTTGGAAACATGTAGGCTAAACAAAATGACCAGATTTGTCCTAAATCACCTGAAGTAAGTTTTAAAACCAGGATTTGCTAGCTCTAATCGAATCTTCTTCTTATGCCTGACACAGACCTACCATCTCTTGCGGGTCACCGTCAATGCCAGCCAGGATTTCAGGTGTAAACCATTTGTGTCCTCTAAAACAACCAATTATGAGCAAGAATAAAAATAAAAATGAAAGGAGAAATGGCAAATATTTGCAAGGATGAACTTGTTGCAGGCTGATATTTGAATCCCAGAAATAGAACTTTGCCGATTATGTAGTGAGGATTTATTATTGCCATGGAAAGTAAAAGAATCCTGGCGTCACCGGACCGCACCAATATGGTGAGCAAAGGAAATAGCCTCGTGCGAGTAGCAACCGCAAGCAAGGTAATGTGCGTGCGCTTCCTTCAGGCTTATGGCACTTTCGGGAAAGATTAGTTGCTAGTATCACGACATACTGAGAGGAGAGCCCTCGTTAAAGTCACCGACAGTATGGATCATGTGCATGACCAAATTAAACCAAATTAAGTTTGATCCAGAACCAATCTAGTGTGCAGACAGAGTACGAGAAAAAATGAAGAAACACACTTCAATAAGAACCAAAATCATTGAAATTCACTAAACCGTGAGTGAACACAGTATAACTTCCTTAAGTAATAATAATAATAATAGATATATTGCCCATCATACTGCACACGCGTACAAAAAGCCGGAGTTATTAAATGAAGAAGAAGAAAAAGAATAATCAATCAATCAATCAAGTTTAATCCGAATAGTTAAAAGCTAGAAAAGGAATACAAATTTACAAAATACACAGACACACAAGAAACAAATTAACTAATACACTTACAAGAAATTACCAGAAATAAATGATGGAATGAAACTACGTAAAAATTGGGTAGAAGAATTAGCGGGATAAGGGGAAAACTTATTGCCAGTATTCCTCTCGGACCGACGCACGGAAGACGGGAGGGGAAGGGGGAATAGATGGGTCATCTGGGGATAACACGTTATCTTAGCTCCAAAATTGTTTGAAAGAGTATTAAGAGTATAAGAAAGGAATGAAAGAAAAGAACATTACTGTCAACAGAAATAATGGATAGAACACAAGAAATTAAAAGGAAAACCACACATACTGACAGAATTTACACTGAGTAAAGCATCTGCTGAGCTACATTAACGCTGCACTTAAAGCGCTCTCGCCTTTCCCGAATAACAGATATAGGTCTTGCTACTCCATACTTTGAAGACAATCTGCTATTATTTGTCCAAGGTGGAACCCTCAGCACATACTTTACATACTTGTAAAAAGATTTACTTATGTCTTTCAAATCTGAGCAAGAAAACAGCTTCCAAAAAGGAGCCAAAGCAATAACGTGCGGAACTACAAAGGAATTATACATTTTAGCATGAATGAATCTATTAAATTTCAATTTCATAGAAACCAGGATTCCGTATGCTTTAGAGCTTTATAACGAAGAAATGTTGTCACGAAGAAATCATGACTTCAATCTTTGACTGGTTAAATGATAGACCTATTTCACTGTATTCAACATTAAGTATCCGAAAATTTGATTCGACTCCATGTCGTCTGCATAATTTGTCAATGACACATCTAGGCCTAGGAAAATACAAGTCATAATCGCCTTTTCTTATGCATCCAAAACACTGTTATTGAACTTAACAGCTCCTTGTCGTATACCTTTTCGAACTGGGATAGGTGGGGTAACAATTGTAGATGCTCCCCTTTGCACTTTAATTTGCAAATTTAATTTTCTGTACATGGAACGCATTGCACTTATAACCCAAGAATTAACTCCTCTGTGAAAAGCACTTGACAAGATTTGTGCATGAATTCCCGAGTCAAATGCTCTCGTTACGTGAAGGCCCGCGAAAACAAGAACCTCGCTATTTTCATTAGCAGTCGACATTAAATTTGCAATCAGATACTGTGCATGTTCGCGACCTATCCCTTTCTTGAACCCAAACTGCTTTAGGGGGGGGGGGGGTAACACTTATTAATTTCATCTACAACTAACAATTCAAATATTTGACACAATACAGGCGCAACCGTAATTGGTCTGTAAGAAGTACAACAATCCGCAGGCTTTCCTTTCTTTAGGATAGGGGTAACAATACCCGAGCAAAATAGATCGGGAATAAGACCTGAAGAAAAAATCATCTGGAATAACAATGTCAGATGCTCTTTAAGGAGAGGAGAACCCAACTCAAGGTGAATTCTATAAATCTGATCAATTCCTCTAGATAATTTCTTTTTCTGTTTTGAAATACATTCAGAAACCATTGACATAGGTACAGCAAAACTCATTTCTTCCTTCGAGTCATTGAGGCATTGGTCCAGTATATTCTCATATTCGCTCTGAAGTCATTGGTCTGGTGTGCTAAACGCGCGTTTTTAAAATGATTAAACCATTCGTCTGACTGATCTCAGTAGAAGGACTAGCTTTATTTTTTGCCTTTCTCAATGTTTTCCAGAAGAAATTGGGATCACCAAAGGCCAGTAAACTGTTTTGACAGCTAAAAATGTTATTAGCCTGATGCTGTTTTAGTACTTTATGAAAATGACGCTTAGTATAGAGTCGGACGCTATTTACAACACCAGTTCGCGTTTTGCCACATTCCTTCCATAGTGTCAACCAAAACTTAGAACGATTGCAGGAAATGAACAATTCGGGTTTTTTAGACCAACCGGACCTCTCACTACCGACCCGGATCTTACGAGTTGGGACAGCACTGTTTTCAGCAGTACGGAGGGCGTGCACTTTTTCAGCGTAATATACATTTAGTTTCACCTGTTTATCGTGATCGCTCAGACTGGAATTTTGGGACTCCCAGCTGAAACGGCACTTTCACCTTGTTTAAAATATTGTCACTGATACACTGGAAGACATGTAGGTCGGTTTTGTCCCACTCTTTGATAATATATCATCTTTGATTGCCGAAAGCCTAATGTTACCAGCAGAGGCATCACCAGCCAAAATGTATCTAATGGGGCAAGGTATTTTTACTGGCCTACTACTTTTCCTTTTTTTTTTTTTTAAGTAACTGCTTCTACAGCTTAAGCTAGTCATTTACTCCGCCTTTTCAAAATGGCGAGTCACAAATAAATTACTTACTATTACTTATACCATTTACTTGGATAACTTTGTTGAGGGTTTGGAAGTGGCCCCAGTGGATAAGGGGAGCAATTCTTTATTGGCAGAGGATCTGAGCCTTGGAAATCTCTGATTACTGAAGTTTTGGTTTGCGGCTTAACATAAGGAGACCATGAAACAAAATCAAGAGCTGAGGGATGGCCGGAATTGTGGATGTACGTAAATTCAGAGTCGTTCTCAACGGCAGTAATCAGGTGACATATGCTACTCAGTACAGTTGCACGACCACTAGAAATATCGAAAAGATTGCAACTCCAGTCGCCAGCTAAAGTGATTTCCAGATTTTGAGATTCGCAGTCGGAGACCAGAGCTGAAACCTCCCGGCAGGCTTTGTCGTACATACGGTCGGATTCCTCAGTACGATAATCTGTGGGGAGATAGACGGATACCGCAACCAGATTCTGGATTTTCACCTCAATGAAGTAATCGCTTGCTCTAAGGAGCACGGAGCTGAGCAGGCTTTTCACGAATATAGTAATTCCACCACTGGGCCGGTTTAAGTTTATCTGCGTCCACATTTCGGGGAACAAAACGGGTAATTCCATGAAACATCGGCACTTTTGAGAGTGTTTGTATCGATCCGTCTTTGCTTTTAATAGCGTCAGCCAGATTTGAAGCCGAGTCCTCGTCAGAGAAAACAAGGCGCCACGATTCTTTTCTAGGATGCAGTTCAGTAATTTGGGAGCTTGAGTTTCCGCACAAATAGTCAAGGTATTCTTTACGTTCTTTGGGCCCAGCAAGACCCGTCGGTGGATTTTTAGCACTAATGTGAAAATAGGCTTCACAACTTGGCTTGCCTGCATCGTAGGGTTCGAAAGGGGATTGAGCTAGGGTGCGACCTGCATTAACGTAATTGTCGAACTTCATGCAGAGCTCCTGAACTTTGCGAGTCAAAGTGGCACTAGATTCCCCAGGAATAAATGGCACTTCGTCAGGTTCAAAGATGAGAAACCGAGGCAGGTCAATCTCTTTCTCAGAACATTTTTCGAGCATTTTGAGGATATCAAAACAATTGTCAATTGGGTTTTTCCGATCAGCAGGGCGGTTTGCGACTTTTGCAGATTCCCAGAGCAGTTTTTCTGCTTCAAATATCTTCTCTTCATCGAAAAAGTCAAGGGCAGATTTTGATATATCTGCATGAGCGTTACCGACATTTCTTGCTCGTGAGAAAAAGTTCATCACTGAACACCAAACGAGTTTGTCGCTCGACATCTCGCACCGCAACGCTCTACTACGTATAAGTCTATAAACTTACTCCGTGGGATTAGCTTAATCCGCACAGAAAATGGAATGACGAAACTGGCAGGATCGCACAAGTTGATGAAAAACATGAATCCGGACAGACCTTTTAATAAGTTCGGTTAGTAAACTCCGGGATTAACCCATACCTCCTTCTTTTAGTCAATGCTTGAGAAGTCTCGGTTGTCCCCTGCGTCTTGGTGTGCGGCCGGCAATTGTCTGGCCCTCGAGAGAGACCACGAAGCAGCAATCAAAATGTTCCAGCGTGCAATACAGTTAGATGATAGTTTCAGCTATGCTTATACTCTACTTGGCCTCGAGTATATGACGGTCGACGATGTCCAGAAGGCGGAGGATGCTTTCAAAAGCGCCACAACGCGGAATCCAAGGGATTATAGAGCATGGTTAGTTTTTTTTTCTCCCTGAATTACGGAACTTCTGTTTGTCCCAATTTGTATTTATTTATTTTTATAACCCGCTGAAAAGACAGGATAGCGGAGTACAAACTATGAAAAAGAACACAAAACACTCAAGTTCACTACAGAAGAAGGGACAAGCCGTGATGTGCGGGGAAGCTGAGATCGGACGTTGTGGAGAATTTTTTACTTAGGGCCGAAAGCTTCAGCTATATATCCGGAAGCTTGTAATGCGAAATCAGATGTCTGTTTTTGTACCATGGGGTTAGGAAAAGGATGAATGTTGTATATCGGTTATAACAATGTTCCATTCATGTTTCTGTTTCGTTAATCCAGGCTTAAAAGCGGGAGGCTTTTAAGCCTCCCCCATGAAGAACTTAAGGCTTTTAAGTTCCCATGATTTTTGTTTAGCAGATATAATCATCATCAAATATTGTCATTTGTGCTCCTTCTTTCTTCTTCTCTTTTGTTGTCGTATATAATACTCCGTCTCTCAGTACAGTTGTGCAATTTGACGGGTAATTAATCAAGAAAAACAGTAATACAAAATAAGAGACATCCACCAGCATGGTTTAGCCGCATGTTTCTGTTAGTTATAAGTTTAATGGGTTTCCGAAAGAGGACGCGTAGTTTGGATAAAAATTAAATTTAGCACATTTTTATTTATTATTTATTTGTGACCCGCTTTTTGGAAAACAGCGGAGTATGAGTAAAATACACAAAGTAAAATATAACAATTAGTTATTATTTTCGTTCCAACCTCGTGAAAAGTTACTTCGCTGAACATTCCAACATTCTCGAAATAGTAACTAATAGTTACTATTTGCTTACCATGCTCGGGAGCGTAGTAAGCGTGGCAACTGCGCATATCTATAACGTGGTTGGTGGGGTTCGCCCGTGGCATGATATCCTGCTGGAAAATAGAAAGTTCCAGCCTTGGCGGCAAATCGCCAGAATTCGTGACGTCATTCGTAATAAGTACGGCAAGTAGGGTGACTACGCTCGGAGTCTTCTCTCTCTCACGCATGCTACTCTTCCACACTTTATCATTTATTTTTCTTTGCTTTCTTCCTTCATTTCTTTTTGTTCTTCCTCTTTCAGTTTTCTTGCCTTTTTGAAAAAAGTAAAAATTAATGTAAACGGAAGTTTTTTTGTTTTTTTCTACTGTCCCCACAGGCGCATTCGGGCTTTCCTGCAGTCAGGTATCAGCTGCGTGTGTAAAGGATGATAAGAGAGTTACAAAAGGTGTCTTCATATAGTTTAGCATGTAAAAGTTGGTTTGTATAATGAAGAATATTAAACTAACAAAAATTCTGCTTCTACGTCTAAACACCTCCGTACGTAGATCTCGTGGTATTCATACATCAGAGTTCGACACATCAACAGAAATAGGGACTAGTACGCACCGTTTTGTATTTCGTAGATATGTTTCGCCTGTTCAGTTAGATTTGCTCATCCCGTGTTATTTTGTTGTTAGGTATGGTCTAGGAATTATTCACTACAAGGCAGAGAAGTACGTCCAGGCTGAAAACCACTTCAAGCGAGCTCTTAGCATCAACAGCGCAAGTCCAGTGGTAGCCTGCAATCTCGCTGTGGTAAAGTATTTTCTCAGTAAATCTAGGATATTTCTAGCCTCCAATTTGCTACACAAAAATCTGATTCGTTAGAAAAAATAGTGGTTTGCCATTTGACAATACGGCTATTACGACGTCCCTGTATCTGCCGCTCAGATTTATCCATTTTATGCATACATGTAAAAATAGATCAGTTTTGGGGAGAAATATTTTTAGAAAAAAATAGGAAAATATTATAATTTACGGAACTGCGACACTATAGATACTGTTTCTATCCAAGCTTTCTCGTTTTCCTAATTTACAGTCGTTCTCTAAACTAGATAGTTTTTAATTTGGTCTTTACCGGAGCCTTCCATTACCTGTCCATTTTTCCATGTCCATTTATTTTTAAGGTTACTTATTTCCACAACCTGGTATAGTGTGGCGGCTCGTTTTTGCCAGCTGTCCAGAAAGGCGGTGCAGAACACCTTTTTTGGTCAGTTGGGTTAAAGTACTTCAGCCCCGGATCTCCGTTGCCCTTCGGCCAAGTGCCATATAGCGATTGCAATTTCTGTCAGTCCCTCGGTCTGTCCAGGTTTTGATAGTTCGGGCACTTCCACATAAGCTAGGACGATGAAACTTGGCAGGCATATCAGGGACCCCAAAATACTAAGTTGGAAATGGTCACTTCACCGATTTGAGTATCGTGGGGGGAGTGGAGGGAGGGGGAATCCGAAATCTAGAGGTATTTAAACTTTTGAACGGGTGATCGGGTCTTAATGAAAATTGATATTTGGAAACACCTTGTGTTTCCGACGACCCGCTTAAAATACGGACCGGATCCGGCGACTTTGGGGGGGGGAGCTGGAGGGGGGGACCGGAAATCTTGGAAAACCCTTAGAGTGGACGGATCGGGATGAAACTTCGTGGGTAGAACAAGCACAAGTCCTAGATATATTGTTGACATAACCGGACTGGATTCGAGCACTGTGGGGGGGTCGGAACTCCGGTGATCCCGCTAGTTCGTACTTCTGGATGTGGTAGGACAATGAAACTTGGCAGGCATGTCAGGGCCTTAAATGATTCAGCTGGAAATAGTCACTTCCCCGATCCGAGCATCGTAGGGGGAGTGGAGGGAGGGGGAATCCGGTATCTTGAGGTATTTATAACTTTCGAACGGGTGATCGAATAGCAGTGAAATTGGATATTTGGAGAGATCTTGTGCCTCAGACGACCCATTTAAAATCCGTACCGGACCCGGTGACTTTGGGGGGGGGGGAGCTGGAGGGGGAAACTGGAAATTTTGGGAAACGCTTCGTGTGGAGGAATTGGGACGAAACTTGGTGGGAAGAACTTGCTCAAGTCCTAAATACATCGGTGACATAATCGGGCCGGATTTGGGCACTGTGGTTTGTGGGGTTTGGCCGCGAGTTTGGTACTAGGACGATGAAATTTGGTAGGCATTTCAGGGACCCGAACAGACTGCCTTGAAAGTAGTTGTTTCCCCGATCCGACCATCTTGGGGAGCCTGGAGGGATGGGGAATCCGGAATCTAGTGGCATGCATAACTTTTGAACGGTTGATCGTATTTGAATGAAACTTGGCAAGTGGAAAGAGCTATCGTCTCAGATGTTCCATGTGACGTCCGGACTGGATCCGGTACTTGTGGGGGCTGGAGGGGGCCACCGGAAATCTCGTGAAACGCTTAGAGTCGAGGGATTGGGATAGAATTTGGTAAGAAAAAACAAGCATAGCCCTGTAGGCACGTTCTTGATAGAACCATATTTTACCGGGGCTCTTTGGGGGTTGGGGGGTTGGAGGAGGTTTCCCGTAATTCCAGTGATCGCGAGTTATGATGAGTCATATGCCCTAGATGACATATTTTAGGGTTCAGACCGAATCCGAGCACGGTGCTCGAGCAATTTCTCTAAAAATGCTTAGATTGGAGTGAAACTTGATAGGCGGTAAGAGAAGATGTTTAGATGATCAATTTATGTGTCCGAACCAGATTCGGCCGTGACACGGGGAGTTGGAGGGGGGGGGGAGGTACCGGAAATAGTGTGGCACGTTTAGGAATCAAACGAGTGGATCTAAACTTAAAAGGTAGAAAAGTAAAATGCCCTAGATGATCCGACGCAATGCCAGAAACACTCAGACTCGAGTGTAACTAGATATCCTATTTCTAGGTCCGAATCTAGGGAGGTTGAAGGTGGTATTTTGTGACATTCTCATCTACTTTCTTGCATCACCTACTCGTAACAAGTGCCATATGAGCTCGTAGCTCTTGTTATCCTCAAATCGCACTCGCTGTGCTTACGGTCTTGAAGTTGACACTGGATATGCCCTGTGGCTAGTTGTCTAGGTCGCTTCTGTCCAGTCTTGGCCTGCTCCTCTCTTGAAACCAGCTCTACTTTCTCCTGAAACAACGGGTTTTATCTCATGGTGGTAGGGTTTACTGTTTTAGGCTTCTGCCTAGACCGTAGCCGCTCAACCGAGTGGCCTGAAAGGAAGGGCTCTTCCTTTCAGCTCACTTAGTTGCTCACGACGACTTCCAATGCGGTCTTATCGAAGGCGTAGATGTGTTCGTAGGGTTTTCGCTATGTTAAGGTTCAGGACGCATTTATTAATCTTTACTCACCGATATGTTTTCACTTCGAGTCGTCACCGACTATCTCACGTCACCGTCACTCCAACTATCTGCAACTATCTCTGCCTAGAAAATGACTATATTTTCTCTTACGTCAAACTCGCCTTGCTCAATTCCCACTGATCACCTGCTCATCTCCCTCTTTCAAACCGCAGTGTCATGGCAGCGTTATGTAAGAACTTATGGTGGAACTTGGTTTTGATTACTCCTTTTAAATCTTGCTGAGTTTAAAAGGTTCAGAAACAATGTGCCTTTTAAATCTGAGTTTAAAAGGTAAACCAGATGAGAACTTGAATTTAAGACATGAAGACCGTTCGTAAAACTCTCCCTTTTTGTTATTTAAAACAAAAAAAAACTACCTATCATACTTTTTTTTAACATTATATTTATCGCTTTGGACCTTAGCCGGGGCCCTTCCGAGGCCCTTTTCGCGATAGACCATCACTGACGGAGACAGCTCGATTTGATAAGAAATTGTACCGCTACCATTTCTTACTGAAAGATTGCTTTAACTTACACCCATGCTTCCTGTGTCAGGGCCGTGATAAAATGCAGCATATTCCAACAGGATGTTCTGTTTATTGGGATTTATTTAAAAGGTATACCAAGCCCAGCATCGCACAGAGCGGGCCCTTCAGACTGTCGACAGCGCCGTTCAGATAGACCCGAAGAACCCAACAAGCAGGTACCATCGGGCCTCAATACTCATCGCTGCAGATCACCATCAGGAGGCTCTGCTGGAGCTTCTGGGATTGAAAGAGGAGATTCCCAAAGAGTCCATGGTGTTCTTCCTCCTGGGGAAGGTGTATAAGAAGTTGGGGCAGGTGGATAAGGCGCAGAAATATTTCAATGAGGCTCTGGACCTGGACCCGCGTGGTGCTAATAAGGAGGTATGTGTTGTGGCTTTGGTATTTCTACACTCGAAACCGAAAAATGTGTAGGATTTTGGGATTGGGCTCTGCCTTATTTTCAGTCTCAAAGCGTTGTCCTCGAATTTCTGCAACGGCGTTTGCTGGGAAGAGAATCTGAAACGCAACCGCGCGCTCGTACATTGTTATGTCGAAGGAAAATTTCGGAAACCGGAATGGAAATTAAATTGTCTCCACCTTCTTTACTCTTGTCCTGAATCGAATTAAGAACCTTAAATCCTGCAATAAAACTAGACCTTGTTGTTTCCAGTGCGCTGAATTCCGATCATTCCGGTAGTCTTTAAAGGACACTTGAACGATGAAACCATACTTGAACACACCATGGAGAATGCATTTACAGACATGGCTACGGAGAGCATTCTTCTCCTGAGCGTGACGTTTTTCAA
This sequence comes from Branchinecta lynchi, assembly GCA_023053575.1. Taxonomy (NCBI): domain Eukaryota; kingdom Metazoa; phylum Arthropoda; class Branchiopoda; order Anostraca; family Branchinectidae; genus Branchinecta; species Branchinecta lynchi. The sequence continues at coordinate 11,000,883 of JAKZAP010000007.1, forward strand.
AATAGGGACATTCGTTTCTGGAGGTTGGCACATGCGGGGTCCAAGACAAAAAGCGCAGTTCATTCAAATCTTGTATAACGCTGGCCGGATCGTATTGAAATTTCTTCTAGAACTGCGGTTAAAAAATATTCTAGAAGAAGAGTTGATTGGAGACATTTGTTCATTTCTAAAATTGTTCGGTACTGAAATAAGGAAAGATGCAAAATGGAGCAAAAATCGTAGCTTGGAAACACTATTTCGTATTTGGATTGGGTTTTCTGCAGGCAATGTTAACGGAAGTCATACAGATAGGGATGATACTTGGTACTCTTCATTCAGGTGTCCTTTAACAGTTTATTCCAATCAGAAAAGCTGCTGTAATAGACCCAGTGCATAGTACGCGCTCGGCACAGGGTTAGTTGCGTGGATATATCGTTTGAAGCCAAGCTGACCATTCCTCACAGAAGAATAGAAAACCATGATTTTTGGGGTTTTTTTTTATCAGCTCTCAGCTATCCCTCTCAGATGATGTGCGAGGGATAAGTATAATTTCGGATATTCCGGTTGTACTTCCGGCAAACCGTCATTTTAGTTCCGTTATTTTAGATCAGAATTCCTTTCCTTCGCTGGATGTTTTTATTGATGTTGTGTCACTGAATTTAAGTTTCTTAGCATTCTTCTAATACTTTTCTCGGGGACAGCCGGTTTTGCTACCGGTTGTATACATGGCTGTGGTAATACTCTGAGTATATTGTGGCACTTGAGCTTGTAGCTGTCTTGTAGGTTTGTTTCTTTCCCGGTTGTCGCTATCGTTCGACAGCCTGACGAGGACCGTTGACAAGAAGGGACGAAATATCGCTGCCAGAGCATCGTAGATGACGTATTGTGTGAATACTTGCAGCTCTTGTTTTCTATATTATGATAATCTTCCCATAACTTCCAGGTTCGTGGGTTTGTCGACTCGGCACTTCAAAGATTATCAACCGACGAAGAGTCTTTCAGATCTAGTGAAGTTGAAGGTAAGTAAGTCCTGTCTTGGAGGTTTCGAACCCTCTAAATGGAATTCCTTTACCCTTCAAAATTACGATTTCCCAGTTTATTTTACAAATTTCTACGAGGTGATTTGATGGAAACTTTTAAAGTTTGCCACGATTATCATGATATGTTATCCTGATAATGTCCTCACTTTCAATCACAGCGATCTCAGAGGACACAACTTGAAACTGAGTGGTAGAAATTCCGAAAAGACATTGGAAAATGGAGCTTTATAAACCGAATCGTAGAACATTGGAATAATCTCCCAGAAAGGGTTGTAAACACCGAAAATCAACCAATTCAGACCAGGTGCCGACTACCACCTGGCTGAAATTCAATTTAGTGTTAAAGTGTCCTGAGAAATTTATAGAGGTGAAAGCCTTATTTATTTATTTAACTTCGACTACGGCTTCTAGAGCCATTACACATACAACACATAAAAACAACAACAAAATACATTTAAGATTGCGAGCCTTCTACGCAACAAGTGTAAAGTTCGCGGTTCCAGACTAACCACACAGGCAACGTCAGTCTCATATGGGGACTCGAAAGAACCACGAGCGTGGGGTTTCGAGAGCGAAGAATTCGGGTCTGGAGAGAAAAGATAGCCCGACGCCGAAGTTCCCCGAAAGAAGGAAGGCCCTCGCCCACAAACATGCCAGACGCACTACAATTCCATGCAAGTCCGTGTAGCCACCGGAAAGAGTTGTTATATAAAACCCGAAATGCATCTAGACACTTAACTCTCGTGTTACACACCAGTGACAAACAGTACAGCGGAGTACAGTAAGCTCTGAAAAGAAAGGTCTTAACAGAAGACTCGCATCTACCAAACCTCCGAATTAATATGTTGGCCCTCACAGACAGTGATCTGGAGAGCGCAGCAACGTGAGGCTCATCAGATATAGAAGGAATAAAAGTAAAGCCCAAATACTTGAAAGTTTGCACAAAAACTAGTACCTCACCAGACAAAATAACATCGGGGATGTAACGTAGTTGAAGACTTTTCGGGATAAACGCCATACAAACCGTCTTTTTCGTGTTGAAAAGAATATCATTTGCTTTCGCAAATTCATCACACACTTGAAGAAGCTTATTGAGCGCGAATACTGTGGGGGCTAGTATGGCTAGGTCATCAGCGTAGCTTAAGTTGTTGAAACACACACCTTGTACGAAACAACCCACTCCAAGGCATAATATTTTCAACATATAAATTATACAATAATGGAGAAAGAACCCCACCTTGCCGAACACCATTAAGGACAGGAAAAGGATGGCTAAGAACACCGCTCCATCTAACTTGAAACCTTTGGGTATCAAACCATGCACCAAGGGTGCCAATAAAACGTGAGTCAATACCCCGCGAGACCATCTTTTTCAGAAGCTTCTCATGGTTAACCCTGTCAAAAGCAGCCTTAGCATCCAGAAAGCAAACAAACACAGGGGTTGCAAACAGCCAAAAATACTGGATAACTGCTTTAAGGACAAAAACACAAAATTCAGTCGACGATTTCTCTTTAAACCCAAATTGGAAGTACGATGAATCCAGTTGCTGCTGCAGTGCCGCATGCATACATCGCTCAAAAACCTTTGAAACCGTAGCAGCTAAAGCGATGGGTCGATAGTTACTGAGTGACGTCATGTCCCCAGAACTAGACTTCGGCACAGGGACAAGACATACCTCAACAAGAGCCTGCGGTACAAAATGATGGTTAAAAAAAACATTAAAGAGCAGCGACAGGATACAGGTCAAGGATGCTCCTCCAAACTTTAGATGGTTTGCCGTAATTCCGTCTAAACCTCCAGACTTACTACCAGAAAGCCCAGATATCGCACGACTCACGGAGTCAAGCGAGATCAGCTGCTCTCCAGGAGTCTGAAGGGACTGAGAAAATGCCTCCACTCTAACACTACCAACATCAGATTTAACAGAAGAAAATACATCACAAAAATGACCACGCCACAGTTCAGCAATAGCAACTGGCCCAATAGCACAACCCACTCGGTTCGTCGCTTTCGGCGCATTTTGGGACTACGAAACAAGTCTCCAAAACAACCTAAACTTTGACGATCCGAGTTTTTCGGCAAGCGCAGTCGACTTCAGCATGTCCGTATTTTTCTTACACCACCGGAGCGCATTCCGGTATTTACTATTTAACGACTTTCTAAGTGTATCAAATTGATCCCCAGGAATTCTACCATTCCCGACCCACGATATAAAAGCTCTCTTTGCAGCTCCATAAAGGGGCCGCACAAACCGATTCCATCCCGGAATGACGCCGTAATCCTGAACTCGACTACGCGCAGGGGGGATCAACGGAAGGCTTTCAGACGCAGCCAGTATTAGTATCGACAGAACAATCAAATACAACTTTTCAAGACTACTACGATGGACAGGGTTATTACATGCATGGGATTTACAAGAGAAGATGGAAGGGATATCCGAACCACAAATTCTCCGCTATACATCATCTGTATACGACGCAAGCTGCGCCTTTCCAGCCGCATCCCAGTCCACACGGGGCACAGCCGTCGGTGTAGAAAGTGACAACGTAACCGCAGCAGGGATGGTAGACATCCGGCAAGACACATCAAAACTAATCGGGAAGTGGTCAGACCCGAAAATATCATATCTCACACTCATATTACTCAACAATAGATGAAAAGAATTAGAACTTAACCCGTGATCTAACCAAGACGTATTACCAGATGGGCCCATGTAAGTGAAAGTCGAACTTTCAAGAAGCGCTTGGTCAGAAACCATCATATCATTCACAGCCGTATATTCCACCAGTTCATTACTAAAGAGCGTCTCTTTAGATAAATTTGCGTTGAAATCACCAAGGAAGCACACGTTTCCGAAATCAAATGTTAACGCAAGGAGCTTACCTAAATACAGAGAAAACTCAGGAAGACTCCCTTCAGAGCATACAGGCATATACACATTAACAAATAAATATTTAATACCACTAAGATCCAAACACACTGGCTGTAACCTGTCATCTGCCGGTATAGGGAACGACACGGACGAACTCAACCCCTTCCGACACAAACAAGCCAGCCCTCCTTTAGGCCTGCCACGTAACAACCCATCTGCAGCACGTGTGGCACACATTCCAAAAGCAATAAACTCAGGATGTATGGAGCTTAAGTACGGTTGATCAAAATCAAACAGCATCGTTTCTTGTAGGAAAATAATGTCATTATCATCACATAGGGCTCTCACTGCCATTACGTACTAGGGCAACTACCACTCCCAGTTGCTATGGGCTCAGGATGGGGGTTACTAGTTGGCTTTGTCGGCTCGTAGTAATTACGCACATATATGCCCGCAGGCCAAAATTCTGGATCCATTAACGTCGGGCGCATAGTCGCCGGCGTAGTAATCTTGAATGATGCACTGTTTGTGCTTTTTGTATCAACCTTTTCACATGTTACACGGCACTTCAGTCGGTTAGCTAACTCTTTAGCGAGAATTTTAGGGTCAGTGCTTGGGACAAATCGATTAACAAATAATCGACAAACTTTAGTTTGAAGCACAGATTTACAGCTAGAGCTGCTTTTAACATTAGACCCTATCGTTACCTTAGGGTTGACATACCTGGGGGGAGCACGAACCTTACTGCCGTTAGACCAGGTTCCACTCGGATTTGTTGCTCCATCTCCAACTCCCTTCTTTACCACCGCAGAGTAGGATTTGCCAGTCCCCGCCGGCGTATTACCATTTCCTAACTACTTCGGCTCGCAGAGATCTCAGTTCCTTCTCAAGGATAGAGTACGAGGCAACAATCGCTGCAAAATCAAAGTTCGCAATCGATTGCGATGGCAGCTTGTTTAAGTTACCAGCCGCAAAAACCGGCAGTTTCGATCTGTCACACTGCTGCAGGATTAAGTACAGGTCATTAAGCGCTAAGTTCTTAGACCTCCTCGTAGGGTTAATTAAATCAGCAAATTTCGCACGCTCCTCAGTAGAAATGAGCCTGCAGAGCACACTCCGACTAGCAGTAACATCATCCAACGAATACATGCCATCACACAGGCTAAGTGCAATATCCTTTGGTAGGCAATCCATACGATTCGTCAGAAAACATAGCAGTTCATCAATGACAGGACCAGCCATTCCAAACGGCTCCAAAGTATAAATCGTAAGGGGACTTACAGATAAAGTAAAAGATAAAGGCTAAGTGCAATATCCTTCGGTAGGCAATCCATACGATTCGTCAGAAAACATAGCAGTTCATCAATGACAGGACCAGCCATTCCAAACGGCTCCAAAGTATAAATCGTAAGGGGACTTACTAGCAGTAACATCATCCAACGAATACATAAATATTCTTTGAGCCCAAGCTGACTTTGAAACATTTATTCAAACAATGTTTACACGGATACGTCAGCTCTGATTTTTCATCAGCGATATTTCGGCCCTTCTTGGCAAGGGTCCTCGTCAGGCTGTCAATCTTCTTGTTCAACTTCGGGGAAGGAAACAAACCTGTAACAAATAACTGAAGCTTCTACCGACTATAAATATCTTATTAAGGTAAATTATCTTCAAGTACCAGTATAATGAAAAAACTAGTCCTGAGATTTAATTTTTGACAACGACGCTGTTTTTGCTGCATGATTGGGGCGATGACAGGAAAGGGTTTTTTCTGCATTTTGATCAACTTCGGTTTTTTCATTAATAAGGGGCTGAAAACTTAAATATTATTGTATTAATGACCTCGTTCTACGTTTCTATTATGAATACTTGCCTGAATCTATTACTTTGAATAATCACTGCACGGAAAAACTGGTGCTGAGATTTAATTTTTGACACGGCTGCTGTTTTTGCTGCACGATTGGGGCGACGGCAGGAAATATTTTTTTCTGCATTTTGATCGACTTCGGTTTTGTTGTTAATAAGGGACTGAGGCTTAAATTTTCTTCCCTTAATAACCCCGTTCCACGTTTCCGGTAAAGAGTACTCGCCTGTATCTCGGTTAATGCCTGTTCGGTTTTTCTTTATCTCAACGGCTTCTCGAATGGTTTGATGGAGTCCGGTGCACGTTGCAAGAATTTGGGCTTTTTCAAAATGTACTGAATGGGATGGGTTTTCGAAAATATGTTCTGCAAGTGCAGATTTGAAAGTATAGTTATGACGGTGTCCGTTGGAGAGGGCGTGGTCAATTTCTTGCTCATGCTCTGCAAGTCGTTTTCCGAAAGTTCTCTCTGTCCTTCCTACGTAACGCTTTCCGCAATCACAAGGTATTGAATAAATGCCTCTTTGGTACTGATTTGGGACTTTATCTTTTCCGGAGTTTAGGTAAGACAGCAAAGTATTTTGGGTTCTGTGAAAGACTTGGATGTTGTATTTTTTCAAACTTTTGGACAATTTTTCGGTTACTCCGCGGACGTACGGAAGGTAAACGCGGGCATTTTTTTCTTCTACCTCACCATTACTAGTAGAACTTACAGGATCTTTGGGGGATGAATGCAGCTTCAGTCGTCTTCTGATGATCTGTTCAACCAGTTGAATGGGGTATTTGTTTCCAAACAGGACGTCCCGAATGTGGCAAAGTTCGTCATCTAGGAGATTTTTGTCGCAAATTTTGATTGCTCGGTCGACTAGTGAGATAACTACTCCGCGTTTCACATATTCTGGCTGGTAAGAATCATATGGAAGGTATCGATCGTTGTGGGTGGGTTTTCTGTAGACTGAGCAGACAAAACTTCCTTCACTGTTAGCAATCAAAACATCTAGGTACGGCAGCTTCTGTGCATCATTTTCAAATTCAATCGTGAACTGGATAGTCGGTTGAATTGAGTTTAAAGTGTCAACGAAACTCACAATGTCTGTTTTTTGGCCTTCCCATGCTGTGAAACCATCATCAACATAACGTTTGTAGAAACTTGGAACCATCGGCGCGATACTGAAAGCGATTTCTTCAATTTTCCTTAGCGTTAATTCGGCGAGTCCCTGCGAAATAGAGCTCCCCATCGCTGCTCCTTCATGCTGCCAGTAGAATTGCCCCATGTAGATGAAATATGTTGATTCCCAAACAAGTTTAAAACAATCTATTATTTGGCTTACAGTTAGGGGGGTTTTGTCTGACAGTTCGGGATAGTTTTCTAGTGCTTCTTTTAGGGCATCTAGGGTGAAATCTTTCCTGAGACTGGTGAACAAAGATACAGCATCAATGCTTGCTTTTTGCGTTTCTTTGGTGACAGGGTATTTTCTTAACTCTTGGACAAAATCAATGGAATTTTTGATGTAATGCGGCCCTGAATCTAGGAGTGGCCTTATTAACGAAGCTAGAAATCTGTCTAATTTTTTAGTTGGGGCTCGAACGTTTGCTACTATTGGGCGAAGGGGTCTACCTGTTTTGTGCACTTTAACTACTCCATAGAAACGCGGTGCTACCGGCCCGGTTACTTTTAGGAACTGTTTCTGGGATTTTGAAATAGGGAGACTTTCTATGAGGTTTCTTACTTTTTTGTCAATGGATGGGGTTGGATCACTTGGTATTGGGGTGTAGACATCTTTGTCTGCTAGGAGGTTTCGAATTTTCGTGTCGTACTAAGAGTAGATGCAGCCCACTTGCTACAGTCCCGAATCAACATCCCTCCAGAACCGAACCTCCCGAAAGAAGAATTGCAAGCCCTGAAGAGCCTAAGGAAAGACGGATCTCTTATCACCACAAAAGCTGACAAAGGTAACGCCATTGTAGTCCTTGACCAGAACGAGTACGACACGAAAATTCGAAACCTCCTAGCAGACAAAGATGTCTACACCCCAATACCAAGTGATCCAACCCCATCCATTGACAAAAAAGTAAGAAACCTCATAGAAAGTCTCCCTATTTCAAAATCCCAGAAACAGTTCCTAAAAGTAACCGGGCCGGTAGCACCGCGTTTCTATGGAGTAGTTAAAGTGCACAAAACAGGTAGACCCCTTCGCCCAATAGTAGCAAACGTTCGAGCCCCAACTAAAAAATTAGACAGATTTCTAGCTTCGTTAATAAGGCCACTCCTAGATTCAGGGCCGCATTACATCAAAAATTCCATTGATTTTGTCCAAGAGTTAAGAAAATACCCTGTCACCAAAGAAACGCAAAAAGCAAGCATTGATGCTGTATCTTTGTTCACCAGTCTCAGGAAAGATTTCACCCTAGATGCCCTAAAAGAAGCACTAGAAAACTATCCCGAACTGTCAGACAAAACCCCCCTAACTGTAAGCCAAATAATAGATTGTTTTAAACTTGTTTGGGAATCAACATATTTCATCTACATGGGGCAATTCTACTGGCAGCATGAAGGAGCAGCGATGGGGAGCTCTATTTCGCAGGGACTCGCCGAATTAACGCTAAGGAAAATTGAAGAAATCGCTTTCAGTATCGCGCCGATGGTTCCAAGTTTCTACAAACGTTATGTTGATGATGGTTTCACAGCATGGGAAGGCCAAAAAACAGACATTGTGAGTTTCGTTGACACTTTAAACTCAATTCAACCGACTATCCAGTTCACGATTGAATTTGAAAATGATGCACAGAAGCTGCCGTACCTAGATGTTTTGATTGCTAACAGTGAAGGAAGTTTTGTCTGCTCAGTCTACAGAAAACCCACCCACAACGATCGATACCTTCCATATGATTCTTACCAGCCAGAATATGTGAAACGCGGAGTAGTTATCTCACTAGTCGACCGAGCCATCAAAATTTGCGACAAAAATCTCCTAGATGACGAACTTTGCCACATTCGGGACGTCCTGTTTGGAAACAAATACCCCATTCAACTGGTTGAACAGATCATCAGAAGACGACTGAAGCTGCATTCATCCCCCAAAGATCCTGTAAGTTCTACTAGTAATGGTGAGGTAGAAGAAAAAAATGCCCGCGTTTACCTTCCGTACGTCCGCGGAGTAACCGAAAAATTGTCCAAAAGTTTGAAAAAATACAACATCCAAGTCTTTCACAGAACCCAAAATACTTTGCTGTCTTACCTAAACTCCGGAAAAGATAAAGTCCCAAATCAGTACCAAAGAGGCATTTATTCAATACCTTGTGATTGCGGAAAGCGTTACGTAGGAAGGACAGAGAGAACTTTCGGAAAACGACTTGCAGAGCATGAGCAAGAAATTGACCACGCCCTCTCCAACGGACACCGTCATAACTATACTTTCAAATCTGCACTTGCAGAACATATTTTCGAAAACCCATCCCATTCAGTACATTTTGAAAAAGCCCAAATTCTTGCAACGTGCACCGGACTCCATCAAACCATTCGAGAAGCCGTTGAGATAAAGAAAAACCGAACAGGCATTAACCGAGATACAGGCGAGTACTCTTTACCGGAAACGTGGAACGGGGTTATTAAGGGAAGAAAATTTAAGCCTCAGTCCCTTATTAACAACAAAACCGAAGTCGATCAAAATGCAGAAAAAAATATTTCCTGCCGTCGCCCCAATCGTGCAGCAAAAACAGCAGCCGTGTCAAAAATTAAATCTCAGCACTAGTTTTTCCGTGCAGTGATTATTCAAAGTAATAGATTCAGGCAAGTATTCATAATAGAAACGTAGAACGAGGTCATTAATACAATAATATTTAAGTTTTCAGCCCCTTATTAATGAAAAAACCGAAGTTGATCAAAATGCAGAAAAAACCCTTTCCTGTCATCGCCCCAATCATGCAGCAAAAACAGCGTCGTTGTCAAAAATTAAATCTCAGGACTAGTTTTTTCATTATACTGGTACTTGAAGATAATTTACCTTAATAAGATATTTATAGTCGGTAGAAGCTTCAGTTATTTGTTACAGGTTTGTTTCCTTCCCCGAAGTTGAACAAGAAGATTGACAGCCTGACGAGGACCCTTGCCAAGAAGGGCCGAAATATCGCTGATGAAAAATCAGAGCTGACGTATCCGTGTAAACATTGTTTGAATCAACGAATACATGCCATCACACAGGCTAAGTGCAATATCCTTCGGTAGGCAATCCATACGATTCGTCAGAAAACATAGCAGTTCATCAATGACAGGACCAGCCATTCCAAACGGCTCCAAAGTATAAATCGTAAGGGGACTTACAGATAAAGGCCTTGAATTCGTAAATATCAAGGCCTCCTTTCAGACAGCGCGTAGTTGCAGGTAATCCAGACAGAAGTAAATCCAGCTTTGAATTCACCACCATTCACCATGAATGCTCAGTGAGAACTCGTATAGTCCGTCGCTTGCAAAATTTTTGCGACTACACTGAATGAGTGTAGCGACTACACTTCCTTAGTGTTGCAGTTATTATTATTATTATTATTAACATACAGGAGGGTTAAGTTAGGTTCGGGCTCCTTTGTTTTCAAATTCCTAGTTAGCGTTCAGTCAGTTATTCAGTAAATTTATTCGTATCTTTGGTATTCGGCTGACATGGGTAACAGTTTAAGAGAAAAGTAATAGGACAGGGTATGTTGTATAATATAACCAATAAGTTGCATGGTTATTGATAAACGGGGATGAGAGAGTACAAAGCAACTACCAATCCGATACCAGAAATGGGGACAACAGATAACAGAGTCAGTTCCAGGAGCTGTCACCGATACATCAGCTACGCCTCAATACAAAAAGAATTCTGATCAGCATAACGAAATCCTAGAAAATCTGCAAACAAGAAATAAGAAGTCAAATAAAAATCAGAGAATATTCTGATCCTTCTATTTTCTTGTGGCCACGAGCTATAAAAGTGAAATTTAGTGAAAAATCTCAGGGGAAACCTAAAAAGTCAGAAAAATATGAAATAGAAATTTTGTGGAGGCTGTGCGGACCTCACATGCAATTAAATTATTTTCAAAGAAATTTAGATTGTCGTTCTAAAGGGACTTTAAGGTAAACTCTTTGAGCCCAAGCTGACTGGGAAACATATATTCAAACAATACATAAAACGGAGACGTCAGCTACGATAAGATGCTTTAGCAGCCACCAAGAAACTGAGCTGCCAGAGCGTCGTGTCGTATCTGAAGTATCCGTTGTATGTATTGTTTGAATATATGGACTTAAAGGATTTAAATCGGAAGCGTTCTAGCATTTGTCGTCTTGTGATCATCCCCATCCAAGTCGCCAGTCCAGACCAGGACTCAGTACGAACGTGAGATCATCTAATAGCGCGACGCGGAAGCCCCACCTGGGCAATCCCAAAACAGATCTTAGAAGGAAATTCAGGCTAACTAAACATACTAAAAAAGCTAAATATCCGTCACTGTATATTTCTGTGATTTGTTTGAGGTATTATGTCAATTTTGCTTAAAAATAAGCACAAATTTTAAAAGATGTATGCATGTATACCAGCTAAATTAGTTTCTTGGTGGCTGCCAAAGCATCTTATCGTAGCTGACGTCTCCGTTTTATGTATTGTTTGAATATAGGTGGGGTCGTAAGACCCACCTGGGCAAGCCCAAAACAGATCTTAGAAAGAAATTTAGGCTGACTAAACATTTTTTAAGGAAAACGATTTTTTTAAACTAAAAAAGCAAAATAGCCGTCAGTGTATATTTCTGTGATTTGTTTGAGGTATTTATGTCAATTTTGCTTAAAAATAAGCAAAATTTTGAAAGGTGTATGCATGTATTTCCCTGAACCAACTAAATGAGTTTCTTGTGTGGCTGCCACAGCATCTTATCGTAGCTGACGTCTCCGTTTTATGTATTGTTTGAATATAGGTGGGGTCGGAAGCCCCACCTGGGCAAGTCCAAAACAGATCTTAAAAGGATATTCAGGCTAACTAAAGATTTTTTAAGGAAAATGATTTTTTTAAACTAAAAAAGCTAAATATCCGTTAGTGTATATTTATGTAATTTGTTTGAGGTATTTATGTAAATTTTGCTTAAATATAATAAAAATTTAAAAAGATGTATGCATCAAGCTCCCCCAAGAAGAAGAAGACCCGCCTGACTCACTGAATTAAACGTGAACGGACGGAATTGACGGACTCGTTGTCACGAAGGGTTAGTTGATTAATTACTAAATAAAGTGCGAATCGTTTTTTTTTTGCCCGCTAATAACTGAAGCACAAAATCGAAAATGAGGAAACAAAACGTAGTACAAGCACTAAAATTTACTAAGAATGAGACAGCCCGTGATTTGCGTGTAGCTAAGATAGGGTGTTCAGGATATTTTATTATTTTTATTCCATGAAAGTGCTATAAACACTGCAAAAACCGCACATACTATTAAATTCCTTCAGGTTGCTTGCAAAGTCAGGGATTAATTTTCTTTCATGAGAATAATGAATCATCCTTGCAAATATTTCCAGTGTCTGCCATCCTTTCTAGGATCCCAAAACGTAAATGGCAGGATACCTATGACTTCGTTAAGTTCATTTATTTATTTCCCTCAGAATTGAGGATACAAAATATAATGTATAGAACAGAACCATCTGGTTCATCCGTGACATACAAATACTATAAAAAATACACAGGATTTCGACAACTAAATTGTAATTGTTTACGTACCATATTATTCACTTGTTAAAAAATGGGTTCAGGTTGTGGGTTTGGAGGGCTACCGAAGCTTTCTTCTAAAAGTTGTTCATCTTTTTCTTTAAAATTAAAACTATGCGTTTTACTTTAAAATCAGAAACCAATTGCGAATTCCCAAGGAGAAATTTGGAAATTTGAAATATGATATGAGGTAAAGTAACGACGGTGAATAAACATAAAAACCGAGGATGTCTCCCCTGTGTCCCCCATGAACACAAATTAAGAGGCCAAATGCCATGCCAATTCTGTCTCGAATATGATTGACAATTATAGACTGAGAAGCTTTAGCAGACGATGCATATGGGATCCGTAAGTACGTCACTATATCACATGCTGAAAACAAAAAATCCTATTACCACAATCAAGACATTTATTTCCATTCACGGTACTAGTTACAACAAAAAAATGGCATTTACCAGCACTAACAGAAAGATCGCTAAGTACCCTGTCCGTCCGTCTGTCTGTTAGCACGATAACTCTCGAAGGGATTGAGATATTTTGTTCAAACTTGATGTGAGGATCCTTTGGCTCAAAATATAGGTCAAATTCGTAGATGACCCCATACCTGTATATTTAGGGGGGGGGCGGGGTCAAATTGACGGGCAAAAAAAGTATTTTTTAAAGCTTATGTGATAGTCGATTTAGGCGTAACGAGACATGCTGAATCCAACTATGCAAATTATCTTCTCACCGGGCAAGTATTTCGCCTGGAGTCCGGCCAAAACCGGAAAATTAGTAAAAAGTAAAAGTTTAATCTGAAGTTGACTAGAGGTTCGATTAAGGGGTAAGGAGCCATGCTGGATCCGAATATGAAATGGGTTCTCGCCGGACAAGTAGCTCACCAGGAATCCGGCCAAAACCGGAAAACATGTAAAAAGTAAAGGTTTAATCTGAAGTTGATTAGAGGTAAGGATAGATGCTGAATCCGAATATGAAAATGTGATTAGTTGTTTGGTCGTAATTGGTCAAAAAACACCAAAAAGGTATCACCTCATGTACAAGCGATTGAGTATGGATAAATGGCAACACGTTAAAAGGTCTGGTGAAGACCGGTGATCTACAAGACTGAATTGTCTGGATCAAGAAGTCTTATAAATATCCAGTGTTTGGGATCCCATTGGAACCTTTGGTCTTGTTGGTATCGGATTGGTGGTTGCATTGTACTCCCCCGATACCCGGCTATCTATACCACCATTAAATTACATTACCCAGCATACTCTGTGCTATTACTTTCTCTTCAATAGTCGAATACCATTAGGATACAAGTTTATGCAGCGTTTACAACTACAGGAAAACTTGAACAGAATTCGATCTTGGTGACAAGATTATGTTTACACGCAGAGAGAAAAATATAAATTCTTCGATCCAGAAAATCTGCCAAAAATAAAATCACTAGCCAATAGAAGAATATTTTGAGAGCATTTATGACATCAGTACTGATGATTGCTGCTCTCAAAAGCTAGTTAGATCCTTTTTATGGCACTTGCCCTTCGGCCAAGTGCCATATAGCGATCGCAATTTCTGTCCGTCCGTCGGTCTGTCGGTCTGTCGGTCTGTCGGTCTGTCCAGGTTTTGCTAGTTCGGGCACTTCCACATAAGCTAGGATGATAAAACTTGGCAGGCATATCAGGGACCCCAAATGATTAAGTTGGAAATAGTCACTTCCCCGATCCGAGCACCGTGGGGGGAGTGGAGGGAGGGGGAATCCGGAATCTTGAGGTATTTTTAACTTTTGAACGGGTGATCGGATCTCGATGAAACTTGATATTTGGAACAACCTCATGCCTCAGACGACCCACTTAAAATCCGGACCGGATCCGGTGACTTTTGGGGGGAGCTGGAGGGGGCAACCGGAAATCTTGGGAAACACTATGAGTGGAGGGATCGAGATGAAACTTGGTGGGAAGACACCTAGCAAACACTAGATACATCGTTGACATAACCGAGCCGATTCGGGCACTGTGGGGGGGAGTGGAGGGAGGGGGAATCCGGAATCTTGAGGTATTTATAACTTTTGAACGGGTGATCGGATCTCGATGGAACTTGATATTTGGAAAGACCTCATGCCTCAGACGACCGACTTAAAATCCGGACCGGATCCGGTGACTTTTGGGGGGAGCTGGAGGGGGCAACCGGAAATCTTGGGAAACGCTATGAGTGGAGGGATCGAGATGAAACTTGGTGGGAAGACACCTAGCAAACACTAGATACATCGTTGACATAACCGAGCCGATTCGGGTACTGTGGGGGGAGTAGAGGGAGGGGGAATCCGGAATCTTGAGGTATTTATAACTTTTGAACGGGTGATCGGATCTCGATGGAACTTGATATTTGGAAAGACCTCATGCCTCAGACGACCTACTTAAAATCCGGACCGGATCCGGTGACTTTTGGGGGGAGCTGGAGGGGGCAACCGGAAATCTTGGGAAACGCTATGAGTGGAGGGATCGAGATGAAACTTGGTGGTAAGACACCTAGCAAACACTAGATACATCATTGACATAACCGAGCCGATTCAGGTACTGTGGGGGGAGTAGAGAGAGGGGGAATCCGGAATCTTGAGGTATTTATAACTTTTGAACGGGTGATCGGATCTCGATGGAACTTGATATTTGGAAAGACCTCATCCCTCAGATGACCCACTTAAAATCTGGACCGGATCCGGTGACTTTTGGGGGGAGCTGGAGGGGGCAACCGGAAATCTTGGGAAACGCTATGAGTGGAGGGATCGAGATGAAACTTGGTGGGAAGACACCTAGCAAACACTAGATACATCGTTGACATAACCGAGCCGATTCGGGCACTGTGGGGGGAGTAGAGGGAGGGGGAATCCGGAATCTTGAGGTATTTATAACTTTTGAACGGGGGATCGGATCTCGATGGAACTTGATATTTGGAAAGACCTCATCCCTCAGACGACCCACTTAAAATCTGGTCCGGATCCGGTGACTTTTGGGGGGAGCTGGAGGGGGCAACCGGAAATCTTGGGAAACGCTATGAGTGGAGGGATCGAGATGAAACTTGGTGGGAAGACACCTAGCAAACACTAGATACATCATTGACATAACCGAGCCGATTCGGGTACTGTGGGGGGAGTAGAAGGAGGGGGAATCCGGAATCTTGAGGTATTTATAACTTTTGAACGGGTGATCGGATCTCGATGGAACTTGATATTTGGAAAGACCTCATCCCTCAGACGACCCACTTAAAATCTGGACCGGATCCGGTGACTTTTGGGGGGAGCTGGAGGGGGCAACCGGAAATCTTTGGAAACGCTATGAGTGGAGGGATCGAGATGAAACTTGGTGGGAAGACACCTAGCAAACACTAGATACATCATTGACATAACCGAGCCGATTCGGGCACTGTCGGGGGAGTGGAGGGAAGGGGAATCCGGAATCTTGAGGTATTTATAACTTTTGAACGGGTGACCGGATCTCGATGAAACTTGATATTTGGAAATACCTCATGCCTCAGACGACCCACTTAAAATCCGGACCGGATCCGGTGACTTTTGGGGGGAGCTGGAGGGGAGAACCGGAAATATTGGAAAACGCTATGAGTGGAGGGATCGAGATGAAACTTGGTGGGAAGACACCTAGCAAACACTAGATATATCATTGACATAACCGAGCCGTGCCTACTCGTAACAAGTGCCATATGAGCTCGTAGCTCTTGTTTTTTATGGCACTTGAGCTTACTCAGGTGCATATAGCGATCATAATGTCTGTCTCTCTGTCGGTCTGTCCGCATTTTACTAGTTTGGGCACTTCCACATGACCTAGGACGATAAAACTTGGCACGCATATCAGGGACCCGACCGGATTACCTTGGAAATAATCACTTCCCCGATCCGACCATCAATGGGGGAGTGGCAAGATGGGGAATCCGGAAATTAGTAACATTCATAACTTTGGAACGGATAATCGGGCGTGCATTAAACTTACAGGTATCAAGAACAAGTGGCTTGGATGTTCATTGTCAAATTCGGATCGGATCCGATAACTGGGGGGGTAGGGGTGGGGACTGGAGGAGGACAAGCTTTGCAGGCGTATCAGGTACCCGACCAAACCAACCTGGAAATAATTAGTTTCCCGATCCAACCATCTGGGGGGGGGGGGGGATCCGGAAAATGAGGGGTGTGCAACTTTCGAACGGGTGATCGGATTGAAATGAAACTTAATACCTGAATAAATGACATATCTCTGATGTTCCATTTGAAGTCTGAACTGTAAGTAAGTAACGAATTTATTTAAAAAAAAACCACTATCATGGCAATGCCAAATTTGGGTATTACGTCAAGTATAATGCACATTTTATAGTATATACAGTTAATCATCAATTCGTCATCACAGACCTATTATAGTATATAAATAAAAACCAAAAACAGAACACGGACGTTGGGATAATATCACAGACAGCTACCACCATCATTATAAATTTTGGTGAAACTCGGAACGAAGCTTTTTTGGTACCGCGTATGTGTTGCAGGTACGGGGGACAACTTTGGAACCTTTGAACTTGCGACCCTCTCCTGTCGGTTTCTTGTGTTTTCATAAGGAGGGGGAAGGATATCGAATAGAACGGGATGGTGGAGGAGCTTATGACCAACCGCTAAGCTCAGCCGCAGTCTCCGACTCTCAAGGGTTTCCATCTTAAACTTTTTTAAGAGAGCAGAATAGGGAACTTTGGGCTCACGACTTATTATTAGGAGTGCACGTTTCTGTATTCTTTCTATTTGTTGTGACTGTTTGGCAGTAAGGGCAAAGTGCCAAACAGCAGCCGCATATTCCAAAGTGGATCGAATGAAAGAAACGTAAATTCGGACAAGATGGGAATTAGGTACTTGGAACTTAGCCAGAAGTTTTAACAGCTGTAGACCAGCGTTTGCACGCTTTAGCATTACGTTGGTGTTGTCCTCCCATTTAAGATCAGACGTGATAGTTACACCAAGGAGCTTTAGCTTCTGTACCTGTAAACCAGATGGCAGTATTTCTTCAAAGGAAATGCTAGTTTTGAGGAAGGAAAAGGTTAAAATTGCACTTTTGTCTTCGTTTACCTGCATGTCCAACAACCTGGCTTCATCTTTAATGTCTTCTATTATGCCTGCAGCTTTGCTTTTAATATTTCTGTAGCATACTTCGGTTAAGCTTAAATCATCCACAAATTTCCAGCGATCCGGGTGCTCTTGCGCTATGTCATTCATCATGACAAGGAACAGGATAGGTCCAAGTAAAGTTCCCTGCGGAACACCACAGAAAATATCCGATAGTTCAGAGAACACGTTTTTGTACTTCGTTGTTTGTTTTCTATTCTTCAAAAATCCAACTAAAATATTTACAATAAAAGGACTGACCTTGAACTTTTCGATAAGTCTCTTAATCAAAATTGTATGATTAATGAGATCAAAACCTTTTCTAAAATCTATGGTTATTAAGTTAATCCACTTATTAGGGTCGTCCAAATTTTTTAAAATAAAATCAATTAGACTAATTAAGTAATGACTGGTAGAAGTTTTAGGACGGTTCCCGAATTGTCTCTGGTCGATCTGCGACATTATCTCTGCTTTCAACCACGCGGATACGAAACTCTCGTAAATTTTGCTAAAAACTGGTGTTAGAGTTATAGGCCTAGTCCCATCAAAATCATTTTTTGCTTCTTTCTTCGGGATAGGCGTAATATAACCAACTTTCCAAATTTCAGGGTATGTACCTGTAAGGGAAATTGAATTAAAAATATCTGTAAGTGGACCTGCCAGTTCATTGGGAAAAGCCCTGATTAACTCGACGGGTATGTCAGCAGGGGTTACACTAGTACGTTTTAAAGAACTTAACTTTTTTGAAACTTCGTCGCGTGAAATTCTTGGTACTTCTTTCTCATCAACTGGTTCTTGGGGAATACTTTCAACAACAAGAGGGGGAAGTGATTGGACTATTTTTGAAAGATGGGAATTTAACTGGTTTGCTGTGCTTTTATCATCTTGATCAAGATTAAAATCCATTGATTTCTCACTTTTTCCACAAAGGCGCTTAACATTTTTGTACCAGTTACTAGGTTTAGACTGAAACAGAATTCCAACTTTATTTGAGTAAAAACTTGCTGCTGCATTTCTAGTTTCTTTTCGTATTCTATTTCTCAGCTTCTTACCTTCCTCCGTTTTTCCCTCCCTGAACAGTTTAATTTTTTGACGAATTAGCTTTTTTATGGCAGCCGCAATGTATGGTCGATCAGTAGAGCATCTCTTGTAAGTCTTTTCTGGAAAACACTGTTCGTACTTATTTCTGAGTTTATTTTGGAAATTTTTTGCATTTTCACTCACACCATTTTCATCTTTTTGATCAAACCATTTTTCAGTTAAAAGCCAATTCCCAAACTCCAACAGACCATTGTCTGTTATTGGCCGATGCGTAACCGTTGTAACTGTGTAATCGACCTTAAACGAAGATAAAGGTCGCCATTCGACAGCTACGGAGGATTTGGGGGGGGGGAGACCGGAGATCCCAAGAAACGGTTAGAATGGAGGAATCGGAGTGAAACTTGCTGGGAATAACAAGCATCTGCTCCAGATAAATCGTTTACACAACTGGACTGGATCCGGACACTTGTTTCCCGGAATTCCAGTGATGAGGGTTCGGGGATTTTCACTACAAAAATTGGGAGGCGTATCAGGGACCCTGTCAAACTGACTTGTAAATAAAAATTTACTCGATCCGATAGTCGTGGGGGGAGTAGAGGAAGGGGGAATCCGGAATATTGAGTCATCCGTAACTTAGGAACGGGTGATCGGATTTTAGTGAAATTTTGTAATTGAACAGAGGACATGTCTCCGGTGATCTTTTTCATGTCCGGACCGGATCCGAAAACAACTGGAGGGGGGGGGGGTATACCTGGCCGGCTTAGACTGGAGAGATCGGGATGGAACTTTGTGGGAATAACTAACAGATGCTCCGGAGAAATCATTTACAGAACCGGATTGGCTCAGGCGACTGTGGGGGGAGTCCGGAATTCCGGTGATCGTGAGTAAAGGTACTTCCAGATGTGCTAGGACGATGAAACTTGGCTGGAATATTAGAAATTCGACAAGATTGGCTTAGAAAATCGCCACTTTCCAAATCCGACCATTCCTTTAAGTACCAATCATGACCGTAAATTTAGAAAAATACTTTTAAGCAAAATATGCATTTTCATGATCCCCATGAGCCCATTACCATTTTTGCCTCAAAGGTTTTGCTTACAAATGAGGTTCTAGCTCCCTTAAAGTGCGCATCTTCACCGCAAGGTCGAAAAGTACTTTTTATCAAACGATACCTTCTAGCTACTAGCAAGCGAAACCCTAGACGAAGCAGAGGTCCGTCTCCTCGAAACGGGAAATTACGCAGCAACAATTCGAAGAAGAAACGTACTTGATATAAATGTCGAAACCATATTGAAGACCACTGAACCGCCCAACGAAGAAGAGGAGTTCTAGAAATGCCTTTTACAGTACTTTTTACTTACTGCTGTATAATAAAATAATATTCGACTCTGTACAAAACTCCCAAACAAAAAACTCCCGCCAACATATTGCCTATTCTTGCAAGTGCCATATGAGCTTTCAGCTCTTGTTTCTTTTTGTCAGCGCTGCCGACGAGATTCCTTTCATCATGAAAGGATTCTCGTCTGGCTAGACTTTTTTTCTAGTCGTCTTCACGAACGGAATCCTTTCGAGTCGACTGGAATTCCTTTCTACTCGACGGGATTTCTTGTCCGTGTAAACGCTACATTAATCTGAAGTTGATTAGAGGTTTGATGTAGGGGCAAGGAGACATGCTGAATCCGAATCAAGCAGACGCTAAAGGTTGGAAAAGGACTAGTACGTCCAGGATTTCTGTCCGGACTTTAAGTGTTATTTTTTTTGTAAAACACAACAGGAAAGATGGTTTGCAGTGCCATTTCGGTGAAAAAATTACACCCGTAAAGTAATGACGGAAATATTATGTGACACTCTTTGGGGGCGCTCTGTCTGTTCTCTTGAAAACTGGACCCCTGTTCCACTTTTTGGGAAGGGTTATTAACACGTGGGGGCAGGGACTCGCTACGCTCGTCTGAACATATAGTGTATATTTCTTAAAATGACCCTGGACCGGGGTCCAGGCTACCTGGGGAAACGCGCGCATCATTCCAGGTCTTGTTTTGAGCCTTAAACTTCTTGCAGGTGATTCAATTGACGAATCTTCCCGGGGGTACATGCGAACACAACGCGTTCTCCGCTTCTCCGAAGAACCGCGGGCAGTAGATTCAGATGAAAGTTTGGAAGTGGATGCGTAAGGTATAAGTGAATGTGATTGCGAACATATCGGTAAGAAGAATCTAATGCGACGAATGTGTGAGTAGAATCGTGGTAACTGGTGTGCTAAGGTCGTTGTATGATCAGATAGTGGGGACTTCAGATTTAGAAGTATTGTCTCCATTCTCGTATCAATAACGGTTGTATTTGAATAGTTATAATTTTGCAAAGTCTTAAGCTATCAGACGTTTCGCATACAGTAGAGGTGTGCTAGCCTTACTTTAGCCGCCAAATATGATGATGAAATTCTCGCAAATGTTTATGCACATTGATGAGCACAAAAAATAGTTAAAGTATAAAATACTGTCAAAGTAAAGCCTCACATTGTTACTTTTTGTAAACCTTTTTCCATTTTTTGCGCAGTTGCTTTAACACACTAAAACGGCCAAATTACGACTAAATATTGCAACAGTTTTGAATGACTTTCATGACCGTCCGAAGTATCACCCACCCCCAAAAAAAACAGAAGAAATAAAGAATAAATAAGAGCACAAAGAATAGTTAAAGTATAAGATACTGCAAAGTAAAGCCTTACATTATTTTTTTTAAACATTTTGCCATTTTTTGCTCAGTTGCTTTAACACATAAAGCAGCCAAATTACGACTAAATATTGCAACAGTTTTGAATGACTTTCAAGACCGTCCGAAGTGTACCCCACCCCGGAACAACGATGAAATAAAAGAATCTAATTAAGTAAACAATAGCTGAAACAAATACGGTAGTCCAAAGCTTGGGAAGTGTGCAAAGAAGCTAAGCATACCTCTATTGTACCTCTAGAATAGTTTTGGATCACTTTCATGACCTTCTGAAATACCCCCCCCCCCCCCACCCCCCCCAAAAATACAAATAGATGAAATAAAAGAATATAATTATCGTGAAAAGTAGCTGATACAAATAATGTAGTCCAAAGCTTGGGAAGTGCACAAAGAAGCCAAGCATACCTCTACTGTACCGACGTGAAAATCTTGTAGCGTACCGCTTGGCAGCATAAATAAGTGTATGTTGGAGCTACAGCATATGGTCTTTCTACTGGGCTAGACTTTACAGAGATATTGAAACTTACCCGGCGAAAGCGGATATTTCTACACCATCATCGAAAGAAGCAAAATGAGACAATTGAACACTATGAGGCATGGGATTTTCGAATATGAGACAGAAGTGTCGGCGGTGCGTTTTGTTAGTAAGACTATACTGAACTTGTAACTTATTGGAACCGTTTCTTGGCCCTTCCTTGATGGTCCATTCACAACTTTTAACACAAAAACGGAGTTTCGCATCCTGCTCGTAGATTTTGCATTTCCGAGCTAAAGATTGGCTTCCTAAGTAGACTCAGATCCGTTTTCGTTGGGTATGGTGCACAATCCCTCTACTGGGCCATGCAAAGTTCCAGAATATTAGTAAACAAATCTGTGACTAGTTGCGCAGAACAGCTTTTGCTAACCAGGAAAGTCAGCCCGCGTTTGGTTTGGAATGTTGATGAGTGGAAATGGAGAAAGCTCGGAAGAAAATTAACCGTAGGCGTACCATGTATTCTTTTTTCATAGGTTCCGCGCAGCTATACTACGCTATAACAAGCTATCCTATGACAAGGTTACCCGCTAGAGTTCCTAACATATCGTCATTTTGATAACTCCATAGCTACTTCAGAGCCAATCGAAACGCTTAAAGACACTTGAGATCTACGTTTGCTTACCTCATGAACTTTAAGCTACGTGCCTACACAGTCCAATAAGATTTCGTATCCGAATACATGCGTGCGAACTTCGCATCTTTGTATATACGGAGGTAATGCGTTAAAATTTCGGAGCGAAGGAGTAAATTCGCATCTGACTGCGAATGTCAGACTGAGTGTACACGTGACTTAACTTCTGTGGCTACGTATTAATATCAACGGGTTTAGAGGGTTTTTGTAAGAGTAAAATAGAACATGTAGCTTTATGAGAACGAAAGATTGAACCTACTCGAACGTATTTTCTTTGTGTATGAAATTCCTAGGCGACAATTTTTGTAACTATATCTTCTCTCCTTTAGACCGCTTGTAACTGTGTCTTCTTTTCAGTGTTTTAGAAGTTTCTTTTTATTTTCTCAAACATTCATATTCAGAAGCAGGGTCTCAGTTTAGATTTGAATTCGAAGTGATATATCCTACGCATTATTTAAATAGGGACATTACTCGAGTCTCACCCGTTCGCTAGAAGTTAAATGCTACAAGGCTGGAGATGGGAAATGGTAAGGGAAATTCCACTCCGAGACGGGATTCGACCCCCCCCCCCCCCGTACTCTTGCTAGGCTTGAGCTTTCTCAGCCTAGGTTTGTTTTCGAAGCGAGGTACTGACTACAGTAGAGTTTTGTAACCGCGCAGAGACACGATGAAAAATTAAACCTATAGCAAGTATCCATCTACAATACTGAGCGTAAACATCAGTTTAAGTAAATTAAAGAACCAATTACAGCCACAAACTGTCATCCTTTTTTAATCTTTTGGACAGTTTATTTCTACACCTTTTCCCTGCCAGATTACGGCGTCCACTGCGTTACTTTCATAGCCGTCCTAAGTATCCAAACAGAAGAGAAGGAACATTTGAAGTAAGCGCCATGTGGGATGAAAATGGATAAATAAATTAAATAAGCTAAAAGCCGTCCTGAGGTAGGGCTTCTCTCAAACAAGCTTGAGTGCTTTAAACACTTAATCATCGATTATCTGGATATTTTGTTCACTTTGGCGTTCTATGAAATAACAGTGGGCTCTTTCAGCTTGAATTAAAGAAGGTCCGCGCTTAGCCAATTCAAGAGAAGCTAATTTACAGTGAGCAACGCTCGTTAAAATCTGCTAGCGTCTGTTCGGCAACGCTTGTAAATAGTGCACCTCATAGCGTGTCCCTTTCAGAGCATAAATCTCGAGCCCTTTTTCTCATGCCGTAGTTACTCCGGATGCTGCAGTTTGGGTACAAACTATGTATTTATTTCCTGTCGAAGCCATTCAGTCTGATGTCAGATCCGAATTCCTATTCTTCATGTTTGGTTGTTTTGCTAGTTCTTGCTGCAGTGACTGATATAGTACTGTCGATGAGTCATTTTTATTGATGTCTTTGCATTAAACAAAATCCGAACTTGTCAGGTGGCTACAGCCTTTTGTTACTCTGAAATTACGACACAAAACATTGCACGCTCTTTTTTTTATATCTGGAACTGAGGATACACAGTGTTATCTATGAAACGAAAACACCAGATAACATGAGCTTATTAGTAACAACGAACGCCTCACTGCTTGGACGGTTGCGGTATAAGACAACCGTTCTGGGACGGGTAAGTTTTCAGCAATTTAGAGGGATGTTTTCCCGTAGATGGCTCTTCAGCTCGACAGAAGCCATCAAGGCTAAAATAGCTGCGTTCTTTGTCACGGGAGTTTTCACCGGTGGTCTCCGGTTTTTCTTATAAGCCGTTTTTGCATCCACCGGTGACTTCTCACCAGTCTTATAACCCGTTTTTGAACTAACCAGTGTCCGGTTTTATCTCACCGGTGCGGACTAACCAGAACCTGCTCGTGAGCCCTGCTGCAGCGATGAGTTAGCCGGTTTTCAGATATGCAGATTACCCAGATAGTTACACTTCAACTCACAGGTGAACAATAAAAACGCGTTTTAAGGGAAGAACCGGACACTGGTGACTAAACACCAAAGACAGCCCGGAGTGCAACGAACGCAGCTAATGTTACTGGATGATGCCATCTAGACGACAGCGGGTTGAGGCCCCGCTCAACAGAGCTCGAGGAGCACTGGTTCATCCAGCCGGATGGGACTTCGTGTTTAGAGCTCTCCACGCCAAAATGGCCATCCAGGTATCTACGCGAAAATGACCCCTAAGATGGCTCGACCACGTTCAGTGCATGGCCCTGTGGTAATTCGCCTCCGAAGGTCACACACACAGTTATCGTCCACGTCGTCGCTCCCTAAGTGCTGGAAGGGAAGCTTTCACCACTAGAATCTCCCTATAGTCTTTTCAGGCTATCCCAGAACAGGGACCAGCACATTCATGCGCTAGCGACCAGAGAGGGCCCGAGACGGCCACCAAGGCTGGAGGACTTAAGTCAACAACACAAAACAATGTATTAATAGCTACACGTATAAAAGTTTAAACCCTGAGACCCCTGTTTGAGACAACCGCGAAGCTCAATAAGAATGGCTGTACGACGAATGACATTCCCAAGTGTGTACAACCGTTTTCGTGCGCCGCTTCATAAGCACAAATTTGTCATTTGAGTGGCTGCCGACAAATGATGATATCTCACTATGTTCCGCACAATAATTGTACGTTTTTATAAGGAGAATAAAGGCGTATAAATCCCCACCTCCCTTAGAACTGAAAACATGAGTAAATAACCAAGAAACAGAACTCCTATTCAACATTAAATTTTATTTTCCTAACTTGAAGTGGTGTGGAATGTGATTTATAGCTGATCAGGCCCGTATGCAGGAATTTATTTCGCGGGGGGGGGGGAGGGGTTGCCTGCTGGTCGGACAAAAAGCACAAAAACTCATAGATCAGAGAGAAAAACCTATACAAATCGTTATTTTTGCATGTTTCGCGCGGGGTTTCAACCCCCTAACCCCCCCCCCCCCCCCCCCTGGATACGGCCTTGTAGCTGATGAACGAGTTCAGAATAAAGTTACAAATTGTTTCTGATCTTTCCGCCTGCTATCGCTTAAGCAGAAAAGGCATGATTATATTGAAACGTGGACTTGCCAGATTTCCAGCGGCATTACAATCCTGATCCTGTTCGAATATTACCCACACAAACAACTTATAACAATACAACTTTGTTGTCCAGCATCGGTATCTCTCTTCTGGCAATGCATTCCTGCTTCGACTGCAATTCTCGACCGGAATGAGCCCCATCACTCCACCAGAAACTTCCTGAAACGTCTCTACAATGTTCAATATACTAGCCTTATGGTGCTACATTATCCAGGTGCTAAATACAACATATGGGGTATAATCGGGTATTCCCAGTCAGTCCTCTTTTGCTGTGAACAAACTAAGCACCCAATGAACATTGCGAGAAGAGATTGCGGATTTCTGCCTGGAACAGACGATGATTTCTTTTTACTATCTGCGATTTTCCCTATAACATTAGTTACAATATCATGGAGACGCTCCCTCAAAATGCCATTTTTTTCTTTGATGCAGTCGGCACCACAATTTCATCATCCGAGTCCGACTGCGCGCTGAAAATTGAACTTGAATAGCCCGAGTGTACACTATTATCTTCGAAAGGCACTTGATCATTTAAGCTTTCTTTTCTCACAGAAGATGGTAGGTTTAGCTCGGCAAAGTTGGGCAAATCACAGGTGCTCTCGTCAGTAGGGTGAACCCGCGCAGGCGGTACAGTTTTACTTGAACCCGGAGCACTGACAGGTGGTTTAACATATAGAGCAGATAAGGCTGGAATCATGCCTGACTCCTTTTCCCCTTCTTCAATGTTAGGGGGTACTTTCGGTTCCCCACTCTTCTGCGCCGACTTGCGTCTAGCTCGTTGCGAGTCTGGACATAGGCTATTCCAGGGTCCACCAGACAGGCTCTTATTACTAAACAGCGCCGTTATGGCCGGAAGCAGGGCCGTTACGGCGCGGGCGGTGGCATTATTCTCTTGGGATAGAAGGACCAGAGGCATTATCACTTCCCCAAGCTTTACGGTATCAACTTCGGGTCCAATGCCAAGCGCGGCAAAATCAGGAATGGGAGCGGGGCATGAGTTTCGGGATTCTTCAGTCTGTGGGCCCGAGGTGGGCTGGGCAAGCAGCAGACTTATGAGGGGAAGTCCCGCGCTGACAAGATCGGAAGCAATGACTTCATTTGTTTGTGCAGCAGACTGGTCCGTCATCATCTCATCAGAATCATCGTCTTCGTCTTCGTCTTGCTCCGAGTCCGAGCTTTCTGAAAACCAGGACGTGATCAGAAAGTTGTCGGAATGGCACGAGGTTACTCTAATCGTTGTAAAAGGGCTTATAAAGGATGTTTTCCACTGATCACCAGACCGCTTTCTACTCAACTAACCAACATAATACTGTTCAAGCAACATGCCTCTTTCAAATTTCTTGGGTTTAACTTTATCCGGTAAACTCAATGGTATAACATACAGTTGGAGAAAATGAATGCTTTCGTCCTCGAGGACGACAACTATGCCATATCCAGGTTTCAGCGAGTTTGAAACTATCCCAGCCTATGTCTAAGTTTTAACTTGCTATATGCCTTCTGAGTTTCATGTCGATTTTTCTACAGAACGAGGGCGAGATTTTTATATTTTTATCAGAGCCTCGTTTTTGTTGCAATACCGCTGCCGCATCGCTGCTGCAGCACTTCTTTGCTTTTGCACAATATGCGTTTTTGGATTCACTTTCTTCTTGGTTGAAGCGGCAGCGCTGCAGCATCTTGCAGGGAAGCACGGACTTGGTCGGTGAGCAAGTCCGCGATTCTCGAGAAGCGCTGCCGTCTTCCTCGGAAGCGATGCAGTGCAAAAACGGATGTAGAAAGAATCAGTCCGGAATCGGCCGAGAAGAGGACCTGCAGCATGCAACAAAAACGAGGCTCAGATTTTGCCTACCCATCATTGTAGCCAAATATGTTTTAAAGCCTCTCCCATAAAACCTGTCTTTTTACATACCATGGGTTCGCCCTATCCCAACGATTTGTGGGATTATGGGCTACGAAGTATGAATGCGTTGAATATTTAATGCATTTTTAATGCGGATCTTCTAGCTACAGCCTGACGAGGACCCTTGCCAAGAAGGGTCGAAATATCCCTGGAGCAAAGAGATACCCGTTAGAGGGATTCCTGTATAACTGGAACTGTTTTGCCCTCTGACCCTTGTGCAAACTTATCTTCAATTGCCCAAGACCTTCACGTTTCTGCCCTTGGGGCATTTCTCCGCATTCTATCTAGGAAGAAAATTTTATAGAACCGATTAGTCCTTTTCTTTTTTTTAATGTTTATTTTTTGATCTTGCGCATACACTACGTTATTGAAAGCTCAGGGTACTTTATTTCTTTTTGCCGTCCCAAAACGTAAGTGGAGGGATACCTATGACATCGCAAAAGTTGTCCGTCTGTCAGCACGATAACTCTCGAAGGAAATGAGATATTTCGACGAAACTTGGTGTGGAGATTCTTTGAATCAAGGGAAAGGTCGAGTTCGTAGATGGGCCTGATAGCTCCATATTTAGGGGAGGAGGAGGGGTTTCAAATTAAGGGGCGATACAAATATTATGTAAAAGCTAATGAGATAGTTAATTAAGGGGTAAGACGACATGCTTAACAAGAATATGAAAACCATTTTCTCGCCGGACAAGTAGTTCACCCGGAATCCGGCCAAAACCGGAAAGTTTGATAAAAGTAAAAGTTTTGTCTGTTGCTTAGATGTCCGATTTAGAGGTAAGGGGACATGCTGAATCTGAGTAGGTAAATTTCTCTTGTCGGACAAGTAGATCGCCCGGAATCCGGAAAAAAACGGAAAATGTGTCAAAAAAATCTGAAGTTGATTAGAGGTTCGATTTACGGATAAGGAAACATGGTGAATCCGAATATGAAAATTATTTTTCTCACCGGACAAGTAGATCGCCTTGGAATCCGGCCGAAACCGGAAAATTTGTTGAAAGTATAAGTTTTGTATGAATTTTCATTAGGTGTTCGATTTACGGGTAAAAAGACATGCTGAATTCGTGCATGACAATCATTTTCTACCTGGACACATAGTTCGCCACGAATCCGGCTGTAATCGGAATTTTTTTTTAAATTTTAATAAAGTTTTATCTGAAGTTCATTCGACATATGGTTTTTGAACTTCATTTTTTTGCAAGACAAGTAGTTCGCCTGGAATCCGACTGAAACCGGAAATTTTTCAGAAGTAAGGCAGGAACTTTCGTCAAAGTAGATATGACGCAGGTTATAGGGGTAAACACACATGCTGAATCCATATTTGAATTGATCTTCTCAGATGATTACCATTTGTCTTAATCTGTTTCTAACTTTTATTAGTAAAGTGCTCAAGGAGTCTGGCGAAGACTGGACCTCTAAGACCCGATTGTCTGGATCAAATATTCAATGTTTGGGATCCCATCGAAACCAATTGGTTTTGTTATTAGTATGATATGCGCTATTTTCCTCTTCTGAAGTGCATAAATAAAATTTCATCATCAAAGGTGACCTAACTGTTAACGTCATCTGATTTTTCCACCCTGGATTTGAGACCAAAATAGTGAGCAAAATAACGGACACGGCAAGAAGGAATTCTAACCTTCAACCAGTTCCGACCGGATAGTTGCCGCCGCAACAACTTTCCCTAGCTGCGCCATCTCCCGCCACAACTCATCATACACAACCTTCATATCTGGCCTCTGCTTTGCGTCTTCAGTTGTGCAGCGTAGACCCAGGTCTATCAAGAGTCTATAAACCGCAAGTTCGTACTCGGACGGAGAGGGCATTTTTGGATCGATTATCTGCATGATCGTTCCGCTGCGATTGTGGTGCTTTACCCAGTCACCCTATAAGAGAAACAGGGACACATGTATGCTAAAAGAAAAGGAACTCGCCACTCTTTGTTGCCAGGCCCGATTCGTGATGTTACACGAGAAGTTAATATTTTCCATTTACTAACGGAACTGATTGTCCCTAGAACGGTTTGTAAATGTAAACGCGTCGGTGCCTCGCTGGTCGCTCGGCTTTACATACATAGATACAAATATATGTTAGGCAAACATACATTATGCAACATTAATTTATTCGAATTTCCCTATTTCTTTCATGACATCAGGAATACGTCATTGGCCATGGATAACAGGCTGTGATTAAGACAGACCCTTTTAACTATATCAACATAGGGAGATTTTCGAAGATGATCCGGACAGGGAAACAAAATGAAATAATTCATACTTTTCCTAATCCGCGTAAAACTCATCACCAAAACAAGATTGAAAACTGAAGAATTTGTGAATTTGAGCCGAGATGATTGGTAGAAAAAAATCTAAGTAAAATACAACTCAGGTCAGCCAACATCACAAACAAATAACCGCAACATCAAAATCAGAAACCCTTGTTTTCGCGAAAGTTTCAAGGCGCCAATCCGGACTAGCGTTTCTAATCGTTTCCCACTTAATCCCCGAATCAGTGAGGGTGAATAGCATATAGTCCACAACAAATCATGTAGAAACAGGACGACTACGACAACTACAAATTGCTGGAACGACGTTATTCCAAGCAGGTTCCATTCATGTTTGGGATAAATTTAATCATGGTTAACGACTGAGCCTTACCAACAAATAAGGACGGCCAACTCTGCCCGCTGCTTTATCGCCGACAGCTATCTCGAACAGCACCTACAGAGAAGAACAAAATTAACTGAAACAAGTTTAAAAGTGGACATAAAGGACCCATAGTGAATTGGACTGCGTTAACGGACACGTCCCATATGTTTGATCGAGCAATGTTTCGATGCTTCTTGGACACGCTCAAGCCTGAATTCCCGGTCAGCTTAGGCTGGAGGAACACCATGACATTAGAGAATTCTCAACAAAGTGACAATGCAAATGACTTTTTGGGATGCCAAAACGTAAGTGGATGGATGCCTATGACACCGCAAAAGTTGTCCGGCGTCTGTCTGTCCGTCTATAAGCACGATAACTATCAAAGGGAATGAGATATTTTGATGAAACTTGGTGTGATGATTCTTTGGGTCAAGAGTAAGGCCGAGTTCGTAGAAGGGCTTTGCAGCCCTATATTTAAGGGTTGGCAGGGGGTTTCAAATTAAGGGGCAAACGAAACATTTTCTAAAAGCTATTGATATATTTGATTTAGGGGTAAGGAGACATGCTGAATCCGAATATGAAAGTTATTTTCTTGCCGGACAAGTAGTTCACCTGGAATCCGGCGAAAACCGGCCACATAATTTGTCGACCAATTTTCGGCTATAGCAGTCCCTACCCCTTTATTCTCAAACTAGTATAGCTCTGCGCGTGGCCGACGACTCATTTGTTTATTCTAGACGTCGGAGAGATCTAGTGTAATGGAAGGTCGGAGGGTTGATATATAATGTTAAAATGAGGAAATATGTTGTTAAAGCGAGGATGTTGTTCAATGAGGATTCACTGGTAAAGTACGGGTTTCGGAGGCTACAGTTCGTAGATGGGTCCTTTAGTCCTATCTTTAGAGGCAGAGGAGGGGTTTCAAATTTACGGTAAAAACATGTATGTTTTATAAGCTAAAGGATATTTATTGAGGGGGTAAGGAGGTCCACTAATTCCATATCTGAACTTAGTTTTCTAGCTGGACAAATGGTTCACCACGAATTCGGCTGAAACTGGAAATTTGGTTGAAGCTCAAAGTTGTTTCTGAAATCGATCAGAGATTCGGTATCGGGGCAAGGATGCTGAATCCATTTTTGAACTTTATTTTAACAGTAAAAATATTCAATGATATCTGAAGAAGACGGAATGGCGAAGACATGGCCGAATTGTTTGAATTAAATGTTGGATTTTTGGGATCCGATCGAAACCTTTGGTCTTCTTATATCCGCAGCATGGCAAGGTTGTTTTTTAAGCTGTTATTAGTTGTCACTGGTCTGAAGCTAATTTCCTAGGATAAGATGTGACATTGCTAATGCGAAGACATGCGCATGCGCTATTGTTATGCAATGTTTTTTAAGCTTCTCTTCGATGAAAGCAGTCAGACGTGGGGACTATCGAAAACTATCGCAGTCCTCATGTTGACGGAGAGACCGAGAGCGTGTTCCACCACCCTTGTACAAATAGTAACTATTAGTTACTATTTCCGTTCCAACCTCACCAAAAGTTACTACGCTGACCGTTCTAGCCTTCTCCAAATAGTAGCTAATAGTAACAATTTGCTTAACATGCTCCGGAGCGTAGTAACTACGGATCTCTGTAACGTGATTGGTCGACTGTGGCATGCTATTCTGTTGGAAAATAGAAAAAGCGTTCCAGCCTTGACGGCAAAAGGCCAGAATTCGTGACATCATGCGTAGTAACTACAGTAAGTAGGATGGAACATGCTCCGAGACATCATTCTTAGTGATCGTGTCGTTCCGCTTCCAAATTTACTGCAGTCAGTCGATACTGCTAAGAAACGAGTTCTCTAAACCAATAGCAATTAGCAAATGCCTAAGAAGCGAAGTTCTGTAGTCCGTTCTTCCTATGTCGCTCTACAGTATGTAAATACTCACTATTCCAAAAGAGTAAACATCAACTTTAGTTGAGCGTCGACCACTTTTCAGAAACTCAGGGGGTAAATATGGTCTGGTCCCCTGGATCTTGGATGCTAGCATGCTGGACTGTCCCTTGTCGGGACCTTCTCTTGCTAAGCCGAAATCGCCGATTTTTGGTTCGTAATTTTCATCTAAGAGAATGTTGCCACTGGAAATGGAAGAAAAGACAGGTTAGCGAACGTCGAATTACAAACGAGTGAAGCTGAGTTTCAACCGGTTCAAATACAGCCTATATTCCACCCACATGCTCTATCTTTAACCTGAATCAAAACTGGTATGACAGCTAGAATCAAGCTTCATTCGCCGTGACATCCCCTACGAAAAGGCTCTGGAAGTGCTAGGACTGCCGTTACTCCAAAACCGGTATGAAACTATGATTTTGGAAAGTTCTTGCTTTCTAAAACTCAGCACCGAGACATTCTACCTGATCAACCTCCACCATCAAGAACGAGAAAGCAAAATAAGTTAGTTCCAGTTAATGCAAGAACAAACCGATATGGTAATTCTTTCGTCCCGGCTTTCGTCGATATGTACAATAAGAGTTAATGTTTCTTGTTTGTTTTATATTTACAAGAGTAGTTTGATTTTGAATCTGTTGTAAAGAAACGCAAATCAGCGATGCTGCCAAGTTTTTCTATAAACCTGTCTACTACTACTACTACTACTACTACTACAAACCATGCCCACCAAAAAATTGATTCGGTAAACAAATGGACCGCATAACACAGACCCAGCGGCTTATATAAAAGTGGAAGTATTCCTCTTTGAATGCTCAGCTTCAAACAGTGATATCTTTAATCTACCTTATTGTGACAATAGTAGCTAATTGTCTGACAAACTAACTCATTAAGGATGCGCTCTTAAGAAGATCTGAATGGGTGTTCTGGCTCTTCATTTTACCTTTTAGCCCAAAACCTGCACTGTTCAATTTCATCCAACCTCGAACGAAGTATACCTCTACTTGAGTCTAGCCAAGACTAAAAATTTCCTCTGTTAGACCTGCGGAAATTTCTGGTACCAGCTCCCGTCTTTTTTCTGATATTTATATTCCTATCTTCATTTATTTTGGCTATTAATGCACCAGCCGCCACTGAAGAGCCACTACACTTAAAAAGAACTGTCCGAGAGGGGAAGAACTTTTACCGCACAACATAGTGTAGGAGGCACAAGTATTAAAAAGAGTCACAAATGGCCCTTTCAGGATTCAGATTAAGGGGCAGGAACAATGCTCTAACGTGTCTTCTTTTATGCTCCGGAGTTATGAAACTTGTCTACTCTACCACTTGCCAATCTCCTTTTACTACTCGTGCCTCCTACGAAATACCGTGCCTCTTTTTACTTGAGCCCGTTTCAAAACTGTCCATTTTTAAAAATAATAATTTTTACAGAATTTCCCTCTGAACTTTATCTTTTTTGTCCGACCGACAGGCTCCCCCCCCCCCCCCCCCGAAATAAATTCCTGGATACGGGCCTGATTTGCCTTACACCAAACGAACCTTTTCACGTCTCCGTGAATCAGTGGTTTCTCATGGACGTTGTGGAGAAACTGTAGACCTCTTGCCACACCAAGAGCTATGTTGGAACGTATTTTCCAAGTTAAAGGTGCTGTTGGTAGCCCAACCGGCGATACGGGCTAGAAATAGAACGTATCAAATGACGCGTCTGACATAGACAGACAGATAGATAAACCTTTTTATTCCCCCAAAACTTGTCATGGCTTACACCAAATTTGTTTGGTATCGTCGTAGATACAACCCATGTGCACGCAAATAAATCATAATCGGCCTACGTATAAAGGGCTACAACAATCTTAAATAACGTTATAAATTTAACTAACAGCTTAGCTTACGCTTCCTTATACAAATTTAAAAACGAAGGGAGAAACTCTTTGCGAACTCCTGTTGCGCACATTTGATTGGCTGCAACCTTACTAGCTCGCTAGCTTGCGAGGAAACACGCTCGTTGGTCAAAATTACGTGACATGAGTTCGAGATATAAGCTGCACATGAGACATAGCTAGTATCCCGTTCTCAACAGAATTACAACTATTTTGTCTAAAAGTACAGTGACATTCATGCAATCTGCAGTGTCGTCGATACTATCTGGTGTCTATGTAGACCCATGTCCGCCAAAATACGCCTAACTTAAGTTTCTCTTAAAGTTTAGCATTTATATCCTAGTGGCCCAAGTGTGCGATCTCCTGTAGCGATAAGTCTCAAAATGTAAATACAGAGACGAACAAAAAACGTATCTGATGCTGACAGTATGGCACTCCTAATTTCTTTTTCTGAATGAGAACTACTAACCTTACACTGAAGGCGGTCTTCCAGCGATCCTCTTGGCATCAGCTTATAAACCAAGCACGGAAATTCACCCCCGACTGAATAAGCATAAAGGGGTAAAATATTGTCGTGGGCATATCGTCGAAGACAGGTAAACTCGACTAAAATCTGCTCCATCGCTACTTTGTCGTCTTTCTCGTCCGCTCCTGAACTCTAAAAGAAGATGTTAGGATCTAGCTTGACAAAAAGGAGCTTAACT
This sequence comes from Branchinecta lynchi, assembly GCA_023053575.1. Lineage (NCBI taxonomy): Eukaryota > Metazoa > Arthropoda > Branchiopoda > Anostraca > Branchinectidae > Branchinecta > Branchinecta lynchi. Next base: position 11,035,535 of record JAKZAP010000007.1, read on the forward strand.
TGCACAAATTTAGCTTAACAGGAAAGAAGCAAAGTGTTCCCCTTAACCAGAAGACGATCTTGAAAAGAGGCCATATATCTTCATATTTCTCACAAAAAACACGCTTGTTGCTATTATCCTGATAATAGCAAGACCAAAAGATTTCGATGGGATCCAAAAAAAATTCAATATTTGATACAGACAATTGGGTTTTGTCTTCGCAAGACTCCTCGAACAGTTTTACTACTGAAATTCAGAAACTTCTGCCAATTTCCCGATTTCGGCCGAATTCCGGAACTACTTGTCCAGCGAAAAAAGAAAGCTAAAAAACGAACTCAGCGTACCTTCTTTTCTCTAAATCGAACATCTAATCAGCTTCAATAAAAATTTAACTTTCAACAAATTTTCCGATTCCAGTCGAATTCCGGGCGACCTGTATGTCCGGGTAAAAAATGATTGTCATACACGGATTCAGCATCTTTTCTTACCCCTAAATCTGATATCTAATCAACTACAAATAAAACTTTAACTTTCAACGATTTTCCCGTTTTGGCCGGATACCGGGCGAACTACTTGTTCGGGTAGAAAATGGTTTTCATATTCGTGATCCGAATGACTTCTTACCCCTAGATCGAACATCTAATCAACTTCAAAATAAAACTTTTACTTTAGACAAACTTTCCGGTTTTAGCCGGATTCCGGGCCAACTACTAGTCCGGCGAGAAAGTGGTTTTCATATTCGTGATCAGAATGTCTTCTTACTCCTTAATCGACCATCTCATTAGCTGTTTAAAAATATTAGTTTTGAACCCCCCTACCCCTAAATGTAGGGCTGCAGAGCCCTTCTACGAACTCGACCTGTCCCTTGCCTCAAAGGATCCTCCCACCAACTTTCATCAAAATATCTCATTCTCTTTGAGAGTTACCGTGCTCACAGACAGACAGACGGACAGCTTTTGCGATGTCATAGGTATCCCTCCACTTATATTTTGGGATCCCAAAAAGTATGTTTCACATGAATCGGAATACGAATTCAGAACCAGGATTCGTGTTTTTGGCTGATTCCAATCTTGTGCTTTTCAGGCTAGATTTCGATTCAGACTCGGATTCGAAACCCTCAATCTTACGAATCCACTCAAATCTCTAGCCTGCATCATTCCAGTTTCGTTTTTCCGATTTTACACAGTGGGCTTAAGCAATCCAACTTTTTGCTCTCCAACACTTGGACCACTCCACCATTTGGATACCTCAGTCAGTACCCTATGTCATTATCTGATTACCTTAGATATCCGTGTTTTTTGTCACTGATTTTTAAACTGTAACCTATGTACATGATTTGAGAATCCGGATTCGAATTCTCAGCATGCAATGGTGGACTCGGATTCGGAATTTTTCGCCGCCCTTCTCGTCGCTCGACATTCCGTGTTGCCACTGATTCCGGAATTCTGCGATTTATCTCAGGTTTTCGAGTTCTCCCCGGATTCACAGCTGTGAACAATTTGTCACAGGAAATCGCACTTATGACAAAAATGTCGCAAATTCTGCGATTTCAAAGAATTATGGCTAATTTCAAGGCAACTAACTCTTTCCGAAAAAAAGGATTTTTTGTAGCTCCTCTTATAAGAGCAAATTAGAAGAATTTTTCTTTGAAACTGAAAAAAAGAACCGAATTTTATGGGCGCCAGAATGTCGCAGATTTTTGTAGCCAGACGTCACTGGTTCCGTCGGAGAAAAGTGGCAACACTCTTGACATCTGGGTCCTGCCCCCCCCCCCCCCCTAAAATAAAAAAAAATGCTGGAGGAATGTCGCTGGGAAGAAACACGTTATTTTCGTTATTTCGTTTTTGCTGTTTTAGGTTAAGTTTCTGTTTTAGCTGACATTCTGTCAAAAGAAATAGTACTGTCATATCTAAACGTAGCGCCGCCAGTAATTCCTTGCTTCGACAAAAGTGGGGACAGCGATCAGGCTGGGGGGAAAATTCGCAGGTTACAGGTTACTGACTTCAAAACCGAGATTCGCGTAGACTCCTCTGGCCTGGCATTTCTAGATAATATTCGTCATGCTCCACTCACCCTATATTCCAGCCTTTTGATTGCCACCTCTGTGTTTTGCCAATTTCCTCTAAAAACTGTTCCAAAGCCTCCCTTTCCTAGTTTGTTCCTGTCGTGAAAGTTGTTTGTCGCATCGACGACTTGTCGAAATTCCAGAAACGGAACCTGACAGTACTGAGCAGGATAGGCAGTTACTAGAAAAAAGTAGTTTCAGTTTCAGTTTATTTATTAAAAATAAAAACACCATTAACTCTTTATGGCCAGACCATAAGGCCGAACATAAGGCCTGGGAATGGGCGGGGCTTAATAGGTTAAGGGAAAGGTTAAGTGAGGTTAAAGGACCCGTCGTACCCATATTACTGATTAACCCTACGTCTCTAATCGTTCCATCCAAGGGAAAGGTTAAAGGACCCGTCGTACCCATATTACTGATTAACCCTACGTCTCTAAACGTCCCATCCAGTGTAATGCCCCAGATTCCGAACCTCTGCTTATCCACCCCATTCTCAACAGCGCTAGACTGATTGTAAATATTTCTTGAGCCCAAGGTGACTTTGAAACATATATTCAAATAATGTCTACAACGGATACGTCAGCTACGATGCTTCATCAGCGATATTTCGGCCCTTCTTGGCAAGGGTCCTCGTCAGGCTGTCAATCTTCGGTTTGTTTCCTTCCCCGACATTGACCCTAAAGATTGACAACCTGACGAGGACCCTTGCCAAGAAGGGCCGAAATATCGTTGATGAAGCATTGATCAGAAATACCAACTATGAAAGTTTCTCAGTTTTTCATCAAAAGCAAGAAGCTGCGACAGGCTGAAAACAGCAAAGACGCGTTTATATTGTCTGAAAAACCTAGTAGAGCTTCAAAGGAATTATGTATGATCGAATACTGGAACAGAAACTTACTGCGACTTTTGCTTTAAATAAGCTAGGAAAGGTTGGCCGCACCCCTAAGTGATTGGTCTTACTCCTGCACACTGAATCTGTCATTTGGAAACGTTCTTTTTTTGTATATGTTTTTTAAAGATACTAGACCTAGAGGCCTGAGAGTATTCGATCCGGGATCTTTCCTAGGATGGATATCACGCTTCCTCGGATCATGTTATCTTTTACTTTGTTTGTTTTTGGGATCCCAGAATGTAAGTGGAGGGATACCTATGACTTCGTAAAAGTTGTCCGTCTGTCCGTCCGTTGTCCGTCCGTCCGTCTGTCAGCACGATAACTCCCGAACGGAACGAGATATTTTGATGAAACTTGGTGCAAGGACTCTTCAGGTCAAGGGAGAAGTCGAGTTCTTAGATGGGCTCTGTAGCTCAAGATTTAGGGGTGGGGGTTTAAATTAAGGGGCGAACAATTTTTTTTTTGTTTTACAGATAATAAGAAAGTCGACTTAGGGGTAATAAGAAATGCTGAACACGAAAATGAAAACCCTTTTTTCGCCGGACATGTAGTTCGCCGGAATCCGACCAAAACCGGAAAGTTCTTAAAAGTCAAAGTTTATTAAGTTGATTAGATGTTCAATTTTGAGGTAAGACGGCATGCTGAACATTGACATGAAAATCATTTTCTCGTCGGACAAGTAATTCGCGCGGAATCCGGCCGAAACCGGAAAATTTGTTAAAGTAGAAGTTTTACCTGAAGGTGATTAGATGTCCAATTTAAGGGTAAGAAGACATTACGATCATTTTCTACCCAGACATATAGTTATATATACCCAGACATATACCCACAAATTTGTTAAAAGTTAAAGTTTTATCTGAAGTTGATTAGATGTTCGATATAGGGGTAAGGAGGTACGCTGAATTCGTTTTTGAGCTTTAGCTTTTGAAAGACAAGTAGTTCGCCCGGAATCCAGTTGAAACCGGAGATTTGGCAGAAGTAAGGCAGGAAGATTTGATCAATTTTGTCAAAGCAGATATGACGTATAGCCTATGGGTTATATTTTACACATGTTGAATCAATACCTGAACTTGGTTTCCCAGATTAACCATTGGCCTTATCTGTTTATACATCTTCATAGCAAAAATGTTCAAGGAGTCTGGCGAACACCAGATTTGTCTGGATCAGATATTAAATTTTTGGGGTCCCATCGAAACCTTTGGTACTAGTTACGTTTTTGCTGATACCATGGTATCTGTTACCACGGTAACTGGATCTCAATTAGTCGTTTTTGCAGTTATCGTGGTATCTGATACACGGTGCTCTGCAAAAAAGACTATTGCCGAAATTGCACTTCTCGAAGCCATCCCAAAAGGAAAACAGATATCCAGTTACATTACTCTTTCTCACCAATCTGACAAAATTTGATGAAAATGAGATGACTTTTCAGACACCACGACCAGTTACCACGGTCGGACCGTAGTATCTGAATATCTGATACCACGATAACTGCAAAAACGCCTTTTGAAAGTGGTATCAGATACCAGAATAACTGCAAAAACGACTTTAGACCGTGGTATCAGATACCATGGTATCTGCAAAACAAGCAACTACTGTTTTCTTATTTTTGGTTTCGCTGGACGTGTCAGCAGGTGGTGCTGGGATCGGGTGCTGACGGGAGAACATTGCTATTTCTATTAGTATGAATGGCACGTACTGAATTATAAATTCTGTATCTAGTCAAGGAAGTCTTTCCATCCCGTGCATTACGAATTTGTCTTCTCAGCCGGGCTCACCTTTTGTTATTTAGTTTATTATTAAAAGAACCTGAACCTGAATCTATAAATCTAGAGCGTCCAAATTCCGTAACTGGGCCCAAATATTCGCAACCATATTCGAAAAGGTTTTTCTGTTAATTTTCCCCCACTTCCCTTCTTACTTTTTCTGGCTGCGACGTCACCTGCACTTTAAACTTAAAATTAAAAGCTACTCTTTTTTGGTTTTTATCTAACAGCCCTTACTTCTTTATCATTCATGTTTTTCTTTTTCCCAAGGACAATTACTCATACTCGTATATTTAAGCCCCTCCGAGTGTCCTATCGAGCTCGGTGGGACTATCTACTTAACACTTACCAAACACAAAAGCGCAGGTCTCCCTAAGTCTAAACTACCAAACCGAAACGGAAATATTTGTGTGTGTGGGGGGGGGCGAGATCGGATGAACGTGACGCTGTTGCTGAATTCCAACACAGCGTGACGTGATTTCACAAAATAAACACTGGCAATGAGACCGTTTTTCGCAAAGGAAATTCGCTGTGAAAAACGAGGAAAGTCAGGATCCCTGTTCTTTCGATTTTCTTCTTCATCTTCCTTGAGACAAGGCCCCTGTTCTGAGGCAGGTCTTGTCTGATTTTTGGTCGAGGGACAAAATGTTTTACACAGCGACACGAAAACAATCTGCGGTGGATCAGCTTCACTCAGAAAGGAGAAAAGAGAAGCAAAGAGGCCACCAAGAGACTAGAACTTACAGAATTGACTTCCACTAGTGTTCGCTCCATCATGTGTTGCTGGCGTCGGTCTTATGACATCTACCCCTTCAACAAGGACATTATTCGTCACCGAGTTTTCACCAGCAGTTTCTCTGCTAAAAAAAAAAAAAAAAATTATTTGTCAGCCTGACCCAACTTGCCGAAAATCCCTAATTCTTTTCTAATTCCGACACAGCCCTAATTCTAATGCTACTGTTCTAGCTGAATGTTCAGATTTTACACTCCTCGTTTACCTCGTTTTCCTAGATATGTCCGGCCTCGGTGGGAGCGGGGAGGGCTAGAAATTTGTCAGGTGTGCTCCTTGCAGGTTAATTTTTTTTTCAGCTACAGCCTGAAGAGGACCCTTGCCAAGAAGAGCAGAAACATCGCGCGAGAGAGAGAGAGAAAGGTTTATTTACAGAACAATCATAGCTCAGTGGCTAATTTTATGTTGTACTACATACCATGTTATTATACACTATTATACAAAGATGTAAAAAAGGGCACGAAAGAGTTCTGGTAGCAGGGCTCCGTTTTTGCCGGCTAAAGTTGATTTTTACCATACCGGCGGTTTTAATCGGCTTTTATTAATAAAAACCGATTTTTGCCGGCTAAAACTGCCTAAAATCAAATCGCACTTATCTTTTCTACGTATCAATCTTTACTGTATGTTTCTTCGTTGTTTTCCGACTATTTTTCAACCAGGGTTGATTCCCGGACTAATTAGCTCGCCTACTCCAGTCCAGAAAACCGGTTTGGGGTAGACACGAGTGAGTCATCAGGTCACCTTGATTCCTGCGATTTATTTATACTGGGAGTTTGTACCGTGTGACATTAAAGCGAGGAGGCTACTGGAAACTGAGGAGGCGTTTTGTTGTACATGTTGATACGATAAGCGGTTAGTAAATAGGCTACTTCAAGAATTGAGCTTGTAATTTTATGGCTTTTCCTTCTTCTTTTGTTGATAGTATGTTACATGGTAGCTTTGTAGGGATTCTCAGCAGAAACTTGTGCATATAAATGAAGGAACCTAACTGCAGTGCCATTTATACTTATTTCTTTATTTGTTCAACTTTATTTCAGCTTTCGCCATATACTACACTACAAACACAAAAAACACTAAATAATCAACACTTGACAGATGTCGCCAAATAGGTAGACAGTAGAATAGCGGGTGTGAAGCCATCGCCACAAGGCAATTCTTCGACAGCCGTAGCCTCAAAACAAGCGATGCTCGAGAATTCCTCACTAGCTGCGTTCTTTGTCACGCGAATTCTCACCGGTAGTCTCCGGTTTTTCTTATAAGCTGTTTTTGCATTCACCGGTGACTTCTCACCAGTCTTATAACCCGTTTTTATGGCACTTGCCCTTCGGCCAAGTGCCATATAGCGATCGCAATTTCTGTCCGTCCGTCGGTCTGTCGGTCTGTCGGTCTGTCGGTCTGTCGGTCTGTCGGTCTGTCGGTCTGTCGGTCTGTCCAGGTTTTGCTAGTTCGGGCACTTCCACATAAGCTAGAACGATAAAACTTGGCAGGCGTATCAGGGACCCCAAATGATTAAGTTGGAAATAGTCACTTCCCCGATCCGAGCACCGTGGGGGGAGTGGAGGGAGGGGGAATCCGGAATCTTGAGGTATTTTTAACTTTTGAACGGGTGATCGGATCTCGATGAAACTTGATATTTGGAACGACCGCATGCCTCAGACGACCCACTTAAAATCCGGACCGGATCCGGTGACTTTTGGGGGGGGCTGGAGGGGGCAACCGGAAATCTTGGGAAACGCCATGAGTGGAGGGATCGAGATGAAACTTGGTGTGAAGACACCTAGCAAACACTAGATACATCATTGACATAACCGAGCCGATTCGGGCACTGTGGGGGGGGGAGTGGAGGGAGGGGGAATCCGGAATCTTGAGGTATTTATAACTTTTGAACGGGTGATCGGATCTCGTTGGAACTTGATATTTGGAAAGACCTCATGCCTCAGACGACCTACTTAAAATCCGGTTCGGATCCGGTGATTTTTGGGGGGAGCTGGAGGGGGCAACCGGAATTCTTGGGAAGCGCTATGAGTGGAGGGATCAAGATGAAACTTGGTGGGAAGACACCTAGCAAACACTAGATACATCATTGACATAACCGAGCCGATTCGGGTACTGTGGGGGGAGTGGAGGGAGGGGGAATCCGGAATCTTGAGGTATTTATAACTTTTGAACGGGTGATCGGATCTCGATGGAACTTGATATTTGGAATGACCTCATGCCTCAGACGACCCACTTAAAATCCGGACCGGATCCGGTGACTTTTTGGGGGAGCTGGAGGGGGCAACCGGAAATCTTGGGAAACGCTATGAGTGGAGGGATCGAGATGAAACTTGGTGGGAAGACACCTAGCAAACACTAGAAACATCATTGACATAACCGAGCCGATTCGGGCACTGTGGGGGGAGTGGAGGGAGGGGGAATCCGGAATCTTGAGGTATTTATAACTTTTTAACGGGTGATCGGATCTCGTTGGAACTTGATATTTGGAAAGACCTCATGCCTCAGACGACCTACTTAAAATCCGGACCGGATCCGGTGACTTTTGGGGGGAGCTGGAGGGGGCAACCGGAAATCTTGGGAAACGCTATGAGTGGAGGGATCGAGATGAAATTTGGTGGGAAGACACCTAGCAAACACTAGATACATCATTGACATAACCGAGCCGATTCGGGTACTGTGGGGGGGAGTGGAGGGAGGGGGAATCCGGAATCTTGAGGTATTTATAACTTTTGAACGGGTGATCGGATCTCGATGGAACTTGATATTTGGAAAGACCTCATACCTCAGACGACCCACTTATAATCTGGACCGGATCCGGTGACTTTTGGGGGGGGGGGGAGCTGCAGGGGTCAACCGGAAATCTTGGGAAACGCTATGAGTGGAGGGATCGAGATGAAACTTGGTGGGAAGACACCTAGCAAACACTAGATACGTCATTGACATAACCGAGCCGATTCGGGCACTGTGGGGGGGGGAGTGGAGGGAGGGGGAATCCGGAATCTTGAGGTATTTATAACTTTTGAACGGGTGATCCGATCTCGATGGAACTTGATATTTGGAAGACCTCATGCCTCAGACGACCCACTTAAAATCCGGACCGGATCCGGTGACTTTTGGGGGGAGCTGGAGGAGGCAACCGGAAATCTTGGGAAATGCTATGAGTGGAGGGGTCGAGATGAAACTTGGTGGGAAGACACCTAGCAAACACTAGATACATCATTGACATGACCGAGCCGATTCGGGCACTGTCGAGGGAGTGGAGGGAGCGGAATCCGGAATCTTAAGGTATTTATAACTTTTGAACGGGTGACCGGATCTCGATGAAACTTGATATTTGGAACGACCTCATGCCTCAGACGACCCACTTAAAATCCGGACCGGATCCGGTGACTTTTGGGGGGAGCTGGAGGGGGAAACAGGAAATCTTGGGAAACGCCATGAGTGGAGGGATCGAGATGAAACTTGGTGTGAAGACACCTAGCAAACACTAGATACATCATTGACATGACCGAGCCGATTCGGGCACTGTCGGGGGAGTGGAGGGAGGGGGAATCCGGAATCTTGAGGTATTTATAACTTTTGAACGGGTGACCGGATCTCGATGAAACTTGATATTTGGAAAGACCTCATGCCTCAGACGACCCACTTAAAATCCGGACCGGATCCGGTGACTTTTGGGGGGAGCTGGAGGGGAGAACCGGAAATATTGGAAAACGCTATGAGATGAGGGATCGAGATGAAACTTGGTGGGAAGACACCTAGCAAACACTAGATATATCATTGACATAACCGAGCCGTGCTTACTCGTAACAAGTGCCATATGAGCTCGTAGCTCTTGTTGAACTAACCAGTGTCCAGTTTTATCTCACCGGTGCGGACTAACCAGAACCTGCTCGTGAGCCCGGCCTCAGCGAGGAGTTAGCCGGTTTTCATCAACTCACACATGAACCAAAAAACGCGTTTTAAGGGAAGAACCGGACACCGGTGACTAAACACCAGAGACAGCCCGGAGTGCAACGAACGCAGCTACTATCTCGTCGAAAGTTTGACAATGATTGAGCACAAACGCCTGACTAATGCTCTCTCGGGGTGGGAGGCGGATCAGACGACGGAAGAACCGTTTGTGATACAGATATGACTTGCACCTATTCAGTGTTGACATTATCCTTGCATCCTTCCGTCCTCTCTAGGCAAACATGAACTACAATCTTTAATACCTGAAAGAAGCATGACAGTCTTAGAATAGCGGAGTGCTACCAAAATCACATAGTAGCAGTTAGAAACTTGATTTTAGCCAGTTATTTGGTTTTATCCACTCCACTTGATTTTAACCATACCGGCAGAAATCACCTTTTAGCCGGTATTAACAGGCTGGTATTTTAGCCACCCGGGAACCCTGTCTGGTAGCGACTTGTCCGAGCACGCACAGGCACAAGTTTTATTTTCTGTCTCGGGCGGCTGGCTGTCGAGGCTTCTGCTGAAGAATATACCAGCTGACTGCAATTTCGCAGCGATTACGCCAGTACGCGCCGTTTCGACGAAAGCACTGCGTGTCACCACAACAGTCAGGACCTAAAAAATCCGACAGGTTCACAGAACTGACTCGAACTGTCGAGTAGTTGATGGCGGGACCCCGTGTAGTTAAGCATACCTTTGAAGCATGGAAAGGGGTGGCTGTTTTCCAGGTCCTGCCACAAGCTCCGGTTTATCATGGCGAACGGGGGCCGGAATAAATTTGGGAGTAACTTGCTTCGCGTCATCCCTGTCCAAGTTAAGACGGAAGTCGGTGGATTTCAAAGCGGAAGAAGATGAGTGCCCTGACGCGCCTGTTGTCCTTACTGAATGACTCTGCAAAATACAATCTATGAACTGGTCTAATTCACTATTTACTCTAATTAGTATTTAGCCGGAAGTCGCATTTTTTGAAGCATTAGAAACAGAAGTCCATACTTCTATCGGTGCTTTCTATTTGTTTACACAATCCTGCATTCCTTGCTATTGCTCCGAAACAGCTGGTTGGTCGAGTTCTTTCTTAGCTTAGGTAGTTGTTTCTGTCTTCTTTCGTTTTTTTTTCTGTAACTTTATGGACCTGCGCAACTGGACTGGGTTGTATGCTCAAAGCAGGCATCTTCCTCTATTTGACCAAGAAATACGAGTTGCGTTTTTGCTGATACCATGGTGTCTGTTACCACAGTCTAAAGTAGTTTTTGCCGTAATCGTGGTATCTATACCACGGTCAAAAGGTGTTTTTGCAGTTATCGTGGTATCTGGCCAGTTATTGTGGTATCAGATATTCAGATACTACGGTCCGACCGTGGTAACTGGTTGTGATATCTGAAAAGTCATCTCACTTTCATCAAACTTTGTCAGATTGGTGAGAAAGAAGTTAGCACTTAGTGATGTAACTGGATATCTGTTTTTCTTTTGGGATGACTTCGAAAAGTACAATCTCGGCAATAGTCGTTTTTGCAGAGCACCGTGTATCAGATACCAAGACAACTGCAAAAACGACTAATTGCACATGAAGTTACCGTGGTAACAGATACCACGGTATGAGCAAAAACGCAACTACGGTTTCCCTGGTCGTCGTACATCACGCCTACTGCTCTTTTACTGGGTGTTTCTGAGGCGTGCAGGTAAGCAGTCCTGCTCGGACTGTGATCTAGGATCCAATAAGATGTTTTAAGGTACGATAGAAAGCAAACATTCTCCGTTGAGCTTGGGAGAAACTGTCGAAATCGGGGATACTCTATAGCAGCTTCGATACCGTGTTAAAGTGAAGACACAAACTGGTTCTTCATGGGATTTGTACTTTAGGAAACGAACTTTTCGGGAGCAGATCTCGAAAAACAACCTAGAAATCAAGAAGTACTGTGACTTAAGCGGTACCTATTTTAAAGGACCCGTCGAACCTCGTAACACTCATGCAACCTACTTACGCAATCGATCCATCAATTCTTAAACTCCGAGACCCCGAATTTCATTTGCCACATTTTAACCCCCTAACGACACCGCATTGATTTTTTTCATTTCGCTATTTTTGATGGGTATCATGATCCCAGCGATTGTTCGTGAGATGCTCATTTGTCAGAAAAACTGGTTACGTGAATTTGCGCGTGTTTTTACTAGAAGTCATCCGGCCTGGAGAATTTTAAAAGCCGAGCCTATCTTTAAAGTCTTCCACTACTTTAGAATCCTGGAACACATACAGTAACGTGCCAATAACCCAACACAACACAGCTTTTTTTTATGTATAGTGTAAAAAAAAAAAAAAAAAATTCCCTCCTCAACTCACGTGACACAAGAGTGGCACTTAATCTTTCTATTTTTACTTCAAAATTATTTTATCTTCTTTACAATTCTATTCATAACTTAACATTTACCTTAATATTTTCACCTTTACCTTTTACAAAACAAAAATACCACAGCTTATAAAGGACAGGACAATACGTACTACATCTGCTCCAGTGGGGCGTCTTAGTTCTTCCGACTTCTCTGTAACTATTCTTGAAAGATTGCATTCCCCATCATACATCAGCGGCAACAGTTTAGGATCAACTGAAAAAAAGATGGGTAGGCAAGTACGAACACGACCAGAGGATTCTCTCTTGAAGAGACAGTTGCAAGGGCCCATACTAGTTTGGTCGTAATTTAGTTATCCACGAGGGCACTCCAATACTTATCCTTCAAGAAGAGCGATCGTCTTCCACCACTTTTGGCTCAAATCTGCCCAATGTCTTGCACGGTGTTGACGCGCATCCGTTTCAGCCGGACGTAATATCATAACTCTCTTCATTACAGAGTTTCAACTTTTTCAATAAACGCCGAATAATGTATCGACCTGACAAGAGTGAAACGTCTAGACTTTCTATTTTTCCTCGCAGCTGCGAGTCATCTAGCGGAATATTAGCAAACTTGTAAGAAGGGATGTTCGAGAAATAGTGGATGGCTCTAGTGAACAACTATGAACAATATAACATAAGCTCTAAATAGTAGCCCAACCAGACCAATGAAACTGGTCAGAGGGCTGGAAAAGTTTAAAATATCCTAGTTAGTTTCATGTTCACGACTGAAGTAAACTAAAGAAGAACCAGGGCAGGGATTACAAAGCTAGATATGGCATGGTTGAGGGCTGAAGGGTATCATTTCCGTCCTTCGCAGAGTTTGAGCTCGAATGACGACTAGCCCAAAAAGTGAATTGGAAGTTGCGAAGGCCTAAAAACCGATTCGGTAATCAAATGTCAGTCGACCGGTTGACAAGCCACATCTGTCATACGACTTGTGCTAATCGGTGCCAAACAACGCCAATTCTGAAAGTCATGACAGTAGCATTAATAACTTCCAGTTTGTCGCAAAAACACGGTAGTCCGTTCCAGAAGACGAACTTCCAGCCAGGTGAAGTCACCTTTAGACAACTTTTTCTTCTCCGCGCGATTGTACTTCTTCAGTCCATGCTGGTATTTTGCTTTTCCTTTCGGTTTGCTCACACGGGTGGAATACGTTTGCTTTTCCAAATCTCGTCATCGAACTTAACCGCTTTTAGCAGCAAGTCCACTCGGACTTGGTGGCCGACGGTTCCCTTTATGACTGATGTGTTGACTGGGTGGATTCTACTGGCTCGGAATAGGCGTTGGAGTTTCAGTCGTTAGGTTCGAGCTGGATCTGGCCGAGTCTGACTGCACGTGAGCAATGTAAGGTCACTTTCTCCCAAACTTGTTATTACCGTACTTCTTCCAGTAGGTCACGTCTCGTTTAAGCACGCTGCTGCGTTGTAATCTAGTGGGTGATAACTGCTAATATAGTGTTTCAGAATAATACAGGACACGGAAAAAGGCAAATGATAATCCAAGCAATGAAGTTTCCAATGCTTACCGAAATCCTTTATGGCTGACATTGCTCGATAGTGCTGCATCTTCGAAAGCATGACAAATAAATAGTCAATTGTGTGGTTCTTCTGCCCCAAAAGATCAAGCAAGTAATCAGTAGGTGAGATTGCCCTGACAGTTGTGTTCCTCTGAATTTCTCTCAGAGCACTGACACTTAAGTTCATGTAGTTCCCACCTACGAAAGAAAACAGGAACTGAGATACAGTAGAGCACTTGCACGTACTATACTATAGACTTAGTCACCTGTTGAGAGGTTTAGGCTACACGAACAGATTCAGAGCCGGCATTCTGATAATACCACCGCTTTTGTAGGCGTTGGCTACTAAGGCAATCCGTAAGCTTTAAAGTAGTGGTGGTAATTCCACACTGGTTAAATCAGTCTCGTCTCCATTATTTTATAGCCAGTCGTTCTCCCTCAACGTGAATCCTTTCAAGTATTTGTGGGAGTCCCGTGGCCATTCAGAAGACCTAGTTGCCAAATTCTCAGCGCTCGGAATCATCAAAGCGAACTGACACAGAAACGAGCGTGAAAATATCACAACAGGAAAGAAGGAAACTGAGTTGTGTTTGAGCAGACATCTTTCAGAATGTGGACAAGCCATCATGTTAACAAACATAAAGAACACGGCTCCAAAGCCTTAGCTAGCCTTTAAAGGTCCCACGTGGACTCTTTCTCCATGACAAGGTTCAGGTTGGACTTGAGTAGCACCAGGTTAACAGAACAAACCACCAACAATGCATGGCTATGCACCTTTCTCCAAAAATCTCCAAGTGTCTGTGTTTAAATCATTTACTGACTGACGGACAGATTATGGGAGGCAAGCTAGGTGGGTAGGTGAGCTGAAAACAGGCAACCAGCCGAGCACTACACAACAAGCTAATCAGTTAATGCATATCAAACATTGGCTAAAAAATGTAAATTTCAGCTATGGTGTGCGTCAGCGATACTTCCGCCGTTCTTGACAAGGGTCCTCGTCAGGCTGCTGACCTGTTGCTTTGGCTAAAAGAGTATTTAGGTTATGTATTCCAATATAAAAAAAAAGAAGCTAGCACTTTAGCTGACTTACCAAGATCTTCCCATTTTCCAGTTTCATCTATTATTCTACACAACTCTTTTCTGGAGAACAGGGGCAAATCATAAATATACTTGATTTTTGCAGCCATATTGTGTTCTATCCAGCTCACAGCTGCTGCCAAATCGAACTTCAAGGCGATATCAGGAATATTCACAGGAGTCCACGGCTATTTCAACTGTAAGTAGAAGCAGTGAGAAGTGAATACAGTCCTTCATGGTAAATCCAGCAATTCAGCCCAGAGAATACTTCTTCCATATCAACTTCCTTGATACTGTTTACAGTGTCAAATATGTTGACAATAAAAGAACTGGACCAAAAGGAGTTTCTCCTCAAAAACATTGACAAGAGATGAGAAGAGAAGAGACTTGCATTCAAAATACTCCATATCATGGGCTCACCTGTTTGTTCAGCTGACTTTTGTAGTATATTTTGTTGTACTGGTGCTGTATCTTTTTTGTTGTTTATTTTGTTTCTTTCTCTTTTTTACTCCACTATCTTCACATTGTTTGTGTGCAGTGGGTTATATATAAATTATTATAATTAAGTTATTATTATTATTGTTAGGCTACTGTATTATGTATGATTACCATATAGAAGATTATGTCTGCCATTCCCTAAGCTTAGCATACAGGATATTGCCTACTGGTTGCCAGCAGCATCCAAGTTATGACCAGTATGCTATAACATATCAGTTCACACTGTAAGAACACAGGTTTGTTCCAAATACTGATGATGATACCACTATGATCACAAGTGTTAGCCTACAGGAGGGTATGTCAACCTTGAATTACATTTCCTTAAAATTGGTATAAAAAATGTTAAAAGAAAATTTCTGGACATTCCTAACTTAGTGCTAGGTTATTGGGATTTTGCTCCTGGAAGTTAAGACCTAGCCTAGTGGTGTCTGGTTTTGTAACATAAATGCTTGCCTTTCTTTTGATATACAGGCTAGAGGTACTGGTTCTTCTTAACACATTTTTGGATTCACAAGTGACTGCTCACCAGTCTTATAACCCGTTTTCAGACAAACCAGTGCCCGGTTAGTGCTCACCTGCGGCATGGTGCAAGAGATGTCGCTGGTGAGACAAAAAAATGCAATAGAACAAGAATCAACCAGGAAAAAACGAAGACAGCCTGGAGTGCAACAAGCACAGCTATTTTCGAAGCTGTTGAAGTATGTTGAGAGTTGGTTCCACTTCGACCTGACTTGGCTACAGGTCAAGAATGTTTAGCCTAAATGAATTGTTAATTAAATTTGAACAGTGGCAGTGCAGTTTAGGGCTGAAAATGGTAGAGCAACAGAATGAAGATACAAAAACTTACTCAATTCATTTCAGATGCTCTAAATTAGTTATTTTTCCTAACTGGTAGTTGGCTTTTTGGAATCCCAAAATGTATGTGGAGAAATACCTATGACATCGCAAAAGTTGTCCCTCTGTCCGTCCGTCTGTGCGTGGTATAACTCTCGAAGGGAATGAGATATTTTGATGAAACTCGGTGTGAGGATTCATTGGGTCAAGGGTAAGGTCAAGTTCATAGATGGGCTCTGTAGCCCTACATTTAGGGGTGGGGGTTCAAACTAAAGGACAAACAAAATATTTTTAAACAGCTAATGTGATAGTTGATTATGGTGTAGAAGGCATGCTGATCACAATAGTGAAAACCATTTTCTTCCCAGACAAGTAGTTCGTCGGAATCCGGCAAAAACCAGAGTGTTGGTTAAAAGTAAAAGTTTTATTTGAAGTTGATTGAATGGTCAATTTTGAGGTAAGAAGACATGCAAGTCAAACTTTTATTCCATGTTGATTAGATGTTTTTATAGGGATTTGACGCTGGAGTTGTTTCTGAATTTTCTTTTTTTTGCTGGACTAGTAGTTTGCTCAGAATTTGGGCAAAACCGGAAACTTGGCAGAAGTAAAGCAGGAAGTCTCTGTCAGTATCATCAAAATAGATATGGCTTATAGAGGTATATCTGAACGTCGTTTTCTCTGATGATTAGCCTGGCGAAGACAAGATCCTATAGTCTGAATCAAATTTGAGGTTGAAAGCCCCAAGCTCATAGGTCTACAAGAAGGAAGTCGGTAAACACATAGGCTAGGTATAGCCAAGGCCTTCTTGAAAATATAGCTGTAAACACAGATAGGCCAACATTGCAGATAGATTTTTGAGATCCCATCAACACCTTTGGTCTCGTTGTCATAGCAAGTACATGAAAATGGCTTTCAAACATTCAAATAAACATAACTCTCCTCGATTTCTACTCAGAGCTTGGTCAAACATGGCTTTTTTCTCCACAGAATTAGGCGCTGAGGTGTCAAAGTATGTCAAAGAAAAGGCAGCTTTTTTGGAAAAATATAAAAGCTTTTTGGCAGCTCTTTGGGAAATATATGTGACTGATGACATTTTGACATCTAGAACTCTATACCTCTTTCCCCAAATGACTTAGCTTAACCTGGGATACTGAAATGAAAACAAAAATCATGACAGTTCATACTGTAGTACAACATAACTGAAAGTAAACTGTCATACTCACAAAGCTATTCAAGTTTTCATTTTAAACCCATAACAAGCTGCCCCAAAGCAATCAACCAACCATCAACTGATCAAACGGAGGATTTGGATTTTCTGAATCCTCCAGCCAGGATTTTCTGGCAACAGCAAAAAGGACTACAGCTAACCACCTACCAATCACCTACTCCTGATTTTAGAAGATACTAATACCGGAAACCTGATTTAAGTGACATCTCATAACATTTTTAAGCATGTTGGTGCAGATTTTCAAATTCCCCGCGGCCGAGCAGTGTTGCGACACCACTCTGAGACTCGTTTTTGTTGCAATCGCGCTGCCGCATCGCTGCTGCAGCACTTCTTTGCTTTTGCCCAATATGCGTTTTTGGATTCACTTTCTTCTTGGTTGAAGCGGCAGCACTGCAGCATCTTGCAGGGAAGCACGGACTTGGTCGGGGAGCAAGTCCGTGATTATCGAGCAGCACTGCCGTCTTCCTCGGAAGCACTGCAATGCAAAAACGGATGTAGAAAGAATCAGTCCGGAATCGGCCGAGAAGTGGACTTGCAGCATGCAACAAAACGAGGCTCTGACCGAACCTGACACTTCGCCCGTTCGCCACAGAGCCCTGTGAATTTCTGGCACACACTCTGTGAAATACCTTTTTGGGATCCCAATTCCCAAAATCTCAGTGACGGCTATGATTTAGTCAAGTTCGTCCGTCTGTCCTTCCGTCTGTTATCACGATAACTCTCAAAGGGGCTGAGATATTTTGTCCAAGCTTAGTGGGTGGATTCATTGGGTCAAAGTAGAAGTCAAGTTTGTTGATGGGCATAGCTGTGTATTTACATATTAAGGGGAAATTTTTTTTTTAAGCTAATGAATTAGTCGGTTTAGGGATAATGATACTTGCTAAATCCATCTCTGAAACTTATTTTGTCGCCGGACGAATGGTTCGCTCGGAACCAGGCCGGAACCGGAAAACTGGTAAAAGTACAAGTTCTATGATGCTCGATTTAGGGGTAAATAGATATGCTGAATTCGTTATAACTTTATTTTATCGTCGGACTAGTATTTCGCCCAGAATCCTGTCAGCAGTCAGCAGGAAAATTTGTGGAGTTAATTAGAGATCCGATTTAGGTGTTATTTTTCTTCTTTTTTTTTAGCCGGAAAAGTAGTATGTCCAGAATTCAGCCAAAACCGGAAATTTGGTTGAATAAAAACAAAACATGAAGTGGCATTATCGACATAGTAGCAAAACTACATAAGCTACTGAATCCATATCTGAGGTTTTTTTTTATCCCTTCGTCCGACGGAACCGTCCGCCGGAAACCTTAAATTTTTTAAAATTGAAATGCGTTATGAAATCAAAGTAGGGGTTTGGAGAACACTCCGGATCAGTGTTAGTTGTGTGTCTACTGGGTGCTGTTGATATAGCTAAAGAATATGTTGGACCAAAAATTCTTTGAGTTTCTTCTAGCATTTTCCCTATCGTACTCTGGCCTATGCAGCAGATCGGAAAGTAACGACAGAAAGGAATTACTTAATAGATTTGGTAAAGTGGTTGACTAGTGATGCATAAAATGCCCATGGAATCTGGAAATCTACACGATCCTTGAGTCAAAATGAGGAAATCTAATAAATATTAACCTTTGGCATCTTATCGAAACCTTTGGTCTTATTTTAGCCGGCTCGGATTTTCGAAAACAAAATACGTCGTGTCATCAGACGAAACTTTTCGATAGGATTCCGAACGAAAATGTTAATCCGGCATGAGGAGCACTTATGTCTTTCAGTTCACTAATTATGGTGTTACCGCAAGGGTGTTTTCCCCGTCAAAATCTTCGTTTTCTTTTGTTTCTCCACGAGGTCCCGCCACTTGGTCCATATGGTTTGTCTATGAGGATCCGATCAAGAATTGATAAGAGAATAAATAATAAAAAAAAATTAAGTTACTCTTGATCCGACATTGGAGTCCTAGACTTCTGGATTCACTTCAAAGCGAAGATTCAATCCAGGTTTATTTCTCTTGTCACCCTTCTACAATATTTGTGATTAATCAATTTACACTATTCAGTGATCAATCGAGTCTAGCAAATGATCGGTCTTTCCCCGAAACATCTATTAGGTAATATTGTCCAGAAAAAAAGGATGTCGGAAAAGCAGGACAAATCATGTTCTTTTGAAAACATCTTCTTCTGGTTCGACTCAGATATTTTCGATCCGAAATTTCATGGTTAATATTATCACGTCTATATCAATGCACTAATCGACTTCAGGATGAATTTTCACTTCTACCCAAATTCCGGTTTTCGCCGAATACCGGGGCGAATACATTTCCGGTGAAATACTTTTACACCGGTATACTTTTCCGGCGATTCGAATTTTTTTAGTGGCGCGAGGCCGGTAACTTCCGGTGTCACGTCGCAGATTAATTGGCGTTAGCTCTATTTTCTAGCAATTTTTCTATTAATTTCCCAGTATTTTTTTGCAATTTTGTGCTACAAAGCCTTGGTGCTTCTATGGCGTTTCAAGTGCCATACAGCGATCCTAATTTCTACCCTATGTCTCACTTTTGCTAGTTCGGGTATTTTCACGTCAGCTAGGACGATGAAACTTGTCAGGCATGTATGAACACGACTAAATGCTCAAAGAAAACCTTGTTTTCCAGGATTTGGTGATTCGTGTGCAGCTGGAGGGGTGGGGAATCCGGAAGCCCTCAATCAACTGTCATATTCGGTTGAAAAAAAATATTCTGTTCATCCCATTCCTTGATCTGAATCTTGTTACGGCATGTGGGTACTAGTCCCGAAAGTTGTTCCGAATCTAATCGGCGGCGAGCCGAATATTTTCTGGTGGCGCAACGCCGGAAACTTAGCGGTGTCACGCCGCAGATCAATCGGCGTTTGCTCTATTTGTAACAATTTTTTCATTATTTTCTCCATTTGCCAAATTTTTTGTTTGCAATTTTGTACTACAAATCCTATGCGTTTGTATGGGGTATCAAGTGCCATATAGGATCCTAATCTCCGTCCCTACGTCTCACTTTAGCTAGTTCGGGTGTGTTCGCGTAAGCTAGAATAATGAACCTTGTCAGGCATGTAAGGACACGACCAAATACTCACAGAAAACCTTGTTTTCCCGGATTTAGTAATTCGTGTGGAGCTGGAGGGGTGGGGAATCTGGAAGCTTTCGATCCGCTTAAGTAGCGAACAAGTGGTTCGATTCGAATAAAACTTGATGGGTGGTATATAGGAGCTGCTGCCCAAAATGTTCCGTTTAGATGTTCGAACCTAATCCGACCACGATGGGTGAGTTATAGGGGGGCTCCTGACTATTGGAATATCACAAGGATCAAAGGGATGAAGGGATTGGTATGAATCTTGGATATTACAACTATCATGGGCAGGGGCGTAGCTAGCTCTTCTCTGATGGGGGGGGGGGGTGGGGGTGGAGAAGAAGAGGCGTTGTACCGACAGTGGGGTGTCGTAAAGTGTGGCACATGGGGGGCTGCGCCCTCAGACCCCCCCTTCTGGTTCGTTCCATAGTCATACATACCAGGGAATTGCAGCAACTAACGGAGTAACAGAAGTTCTTCAGAAGAACGCGAAAGTCCTGAAGTCCCCTGAGAACTGGAACCGGAAACCGAGATACTATTACGCTAGCCACAGGAACTGAGCGAGAGAAGCTTGGCTCACTCACTTCTTTTGACAGTTGACTTTTATTCGACGGTTCATTTTCGGGTGAAACTTTGTTCACCCCAAGGGAAAACAAAGTTGTTTTCTGGACTATTTTCGGCCTAACTGTGACCTTAAGATCATTGGCAAGAGAGACTGGATGGTACTTTTTCAAGTGCACTTTCTTATGGTCTTTGTCAAATTCGTAGACAAAAGCTGGCTTTTTTTTTGGCTACGCACTCTTCGCAAAGCAGCTTTGTGCTCTTTCTTTTCCGTTTCGGAGCATCACCTCCGGCTTCTGTCATGACGTTTTAGTGCACTACACTCGTAGTTGATTAGGGTACATTTGACTTGAACGTGTGTGTCAATGTTTCCTCATTTTTAATTCCATATTTTCTTTCAAGGTTAAAAGTAGATTATATCATTATGGCAAATTTGGTCCAGACATGGATGGTCCGGTCCACGCCCGTCGTACTTAATTTTAAATGTTCACTCGCTTTAATTTCGATAACCAAATTACTAACTTTAAAGCACAGCTCTTACTAGAATTGGCTTTTTCACGATAAATGGCCCAGAAATAGTTTTTTTTTTAAATACTCATACTTTCCTTTCAAAATTAGGGATTCTCTTGTTAGCGATTGTCGACTCCGGCCAGGCTTCGTTCAAATGTTGGATTTTTTACGCAACAAATTTAAATTTCTGTGTTAAATGTATAGAAATGGGAGAAAAAGCCTGTTTTGCCACGCCCGATAACAACGGCGCTCTAATGCGCACAAGTTGTTGTCTGGCAAACCCTCAAAATCTCGGCTAGATTTGAAAAGCGAAAAATTCAAATAAAGTGACAAACATAGATTTTGTTAAGCAGCAGATTTCAGAGGTTAATAGACCACACACGTCACTGGGTGTGTGAAAGCAGTGAAAAGCAAGAGGGGTCCTTTAATACAGCGAACCAGGCCGTCCGTTATGAGAGAACCCTGCCGCAGCCAAAAATTAAAGATACATTTTACAGCGACGTCCATACCAGTCGTTGTTTTTTTTTTCAAGACGAGATGCTAAGAGGTCTTAGGTTTTCTGAAAGGATGAAGACTGGACTATCCTAATATAACAACAGAAATTCTAAAGGCAATTATATAAAGCAAAGTTTTTTCAATGCCACACGGGCCTTTTATCCAGTTCTCGTCCGTTCTAGTCGTGCCAGAATTTACCCTAGTGCAAAATAAAGTATGTCCGTCTGGCTTAAATACTCGCACAATCACTGGACACAATGACTCGAAGATTGTTCAAATAATCTTTGCAATAACTTGGGGGGAGTCACCCCCTTCGCTACGCCCCTGATCATGGGTCCTATTGGTATACTATTTTCATATCATGACCGGATCCGGAATTGGTGGTGGCACCAGAAACTTCAGGGATATGCTCCGATTCGAACGAAACTTGGTGGCTGCTAAGATAAATGCTGTTAATGCAAAATCTGCAAAACCAAATGGCATCTGACGACGGTGGGGAGGGAGGGGAGTCCCGAAGATCTTGTAAAATGTATATGGACCAAAGGGAGTTGCAGGTCTGGGCGGGGTTCGGCCTCCTTTGATTCGAATGAAACTCGGTGGGTGATCGGACCAAATACCCTAGATGTGTTAATCACGCGAAGGAATAGCCTATGGACACGGTCGAGGAAGTGTGAGGAGGGGGTGGTTGTGACACGGATATGTACCAAACGTATGGAATTATGGTGATGAAACTTGGCCGGTATCTATATCATGGGTCCTCAGTGAGCCCTTCGGGACCGCAGTGGAAACAAGGCCCATCTATGACTTTTTAACTTCTATCCGAAAGATCCCCGCACCAAGTTTGACACTTAGACGATATCACGTCACCAACGTTTTGGGTCTGTCCGGGTTTCGAAAATAAACTTTCTTTAGAATCTTTATTTGGTCGAAACCAACTGGATAGAAATTGCCCAAAAAGCTCTGAGATCACAGAATTCTGAAACAGTTTTGGCATGAGTGCGATTTCCTGCGGCAATGACAAACTTGTGTCTCAGCTGTGAATCTGGGGAGATGGAAAAACCTGTGACAAATCACAGAATACTGCGGGTGCTGGCAATGCTGCTTCGGCTGACCGAAGTTAAGATGACGTGGCGTAAAACTTAAAAAGCTATCCTAGCGTGTCTTTGTCAGTCTAGAACACTCTTGTAATCACCCGCTCGTGCGGTTTCCTCTGATCTGGCCGTCTGGTAGTCTCCTGAACTTGCGGTTTCGCTCGTTACAGCCAAACCTCGTATCTCCGCCTTTTCCACCAATACGTCTACCCAGTAGCCGCCTGAGGTTGCGGTTCCGCCTGTCCTGGCGGTCAGTGTGTCCTCGTACAGATGCTAAAACTCCTCAGAGCGCGGTTCGGCTCTGATGATGGCATGGGGCTGTGTCATCTATGGGTCGTTTTATTCTGTCGAGGCTGCTGTACTATTTGGCGTCAGGTGTCGGCGCAATAGATCTAGCAAGGGGGTAACGACTTCTTTTTGTTCTAGGTGTACGTCTGTATGATCGCAGTCATCACGCACTTTTTTATTATGGATGTATTTAAGTAAAATTTTAACCGAGTTTGACGAATTATTGTCGTTCGGAACAGGACACCTGTTTAATTAGTTTGAAATTCGCTTTACTATCTTCTCTTCTCCCTTTCCGGAACTTGATGCGGTACGTCTCCTCCGTAATGGTGGGTTTCCACACTGCGTAAATTCCGAGCGTATTTGAGCTTTAAAATATTTCTAGCAATACAATAAAAGTGTCGCTACTTGAACTGGACATGGCTTCCAGCGCCGGACCAGACCACACAGGATACAGGTGAGTTGCCCACTTATTTCCGGGGATGTGGTGGCACGTTACTCGAACATGCTGAGAAAAGAGTTGGCGCTCGCTGAGTTCCAGCAGTTTAGGCATCGGATCAGAAACACCTTGTGCTCCATTCTGCTGTACCAGCATGCGTACCAGCATGCTATTCATCGTCGTCACAAGTTGATAATATTGAGCAGCATGCATGACGACTGGTGAACCGGAACCTGATTTTTTGCTCGATTGGTGGGAATCAACCTTAACCGACGAGTTTATAGTGCCACTAAATACTCGCTCGCCGTCACTCTTGGTACTGCGTGACGCCGCCTTAAGCGTAACTGATTTGCCTTCGCCGCTGCAATCTTCTCCGCCGTACTTTTGACTCACGATCGGCCTAGAATTTCCAACCGGGATGGAAGCCGCTCCGTCGAGTATTTAGATTGTCTTGCCTCCTTCTCGAATTGACTATCAGGATATGGTTTCGTTCTGGCCTACTTTAGTACGCAAAACAGTCGTCGAACCAAAACGAATCGGCGCTCCTATCGCAACTGCTGTCCCACCTGTTTGACCGCAAACAATAGCCTACTTGGAATTGTTCTTCCTGTTCAACAAACTTTTCCGCTTTAATTAACCCATAACACTTTAACAAATTAAAGATTACGCAACTCCCGACTCAGGTCCTTGGACAACCGTAATCAAGTATCGGTTTGATTTTTGTCAGTTCCCAACCCGTGTGAAAAATTTCGCGCTCGTGAGAATTAGTTAAGGGGACGCTAGTCCAAACCCATCATGACAGGCAGATTCAGAAAGGGTTTCGGTCGGTAAACAGGTCAAAGCAAAGGACTACTGTGCGATGCGAGGTGCGATGTTTATCTGATTTTCACAGGTCATTAGAGGGAATTGGGTTTTACGCTGACTTCACATCGCAGTTGCATTACGTTTAGGGTTATTTCGGAGGGGGGGGGGGGCCTCGGGTCGGATTAAAAAAGTAAAAGAGACAGATCAGAGGTTAACGGTTATAAAAACTTGCCTGTTTTTTTTTGGCTTGGGTCGCTTGAGACGCTAAGTCTTTCCAAATGCCAAGTTTCATTAAGAATCGATCATCCGTTCAGTAGCTATAAATGCCCCAAGATCCGGCTTCCCCCTCCCTCCACCCCCCCCCACGATGCTTGGATCGGGAAATCGACTATTTCCAGCCTAATCATTTGGGTGCTACTGATATGCCTGCCAAGCTTATGTAGCTTATGGAAGTGCACGGAGTAGCAAAACCCGAACCGACAGACCGACGGACGGACAGACATTGTGATCGCCGACTTTGCCGAAGGGCAAGTGCCATAAAATGGTCCGTTGTTCTGAAAATTCTTCTGAAAAACAGTCTGTAAAAAATTAAGAGCCAGTCGATAAATACCTCCCCTCCCCTAAAATTTTTGGCTAGTAACGCCTCCGGTGGTTACATTGTCAATTCAAAAATACAAGCTACGTTAGAACTCGAATACTTAATTTTATGTATTTATCATCCGTCATTTCAAAAAGAAAATGACGGAGTACAAAAGTTGCATTTTTCATATTTATCAAATCTAACGTGAACTTGCGAATGTTTAATCGGATTAAACAAGTCAAGTTTGATCCGATTAAACTTGAACTTGAAAACTGGGAATTGGGTTTTGACGCTGACTTCACATCGCAGTTGCATTACGTTTAGGGTTATTTCGGAGGGGGGGGGGGGGGGCTCGGATTAAAAAAGTAAAAAAGACAGATCAGAGGTTAACGGTTATAAAAACGATTATTTTGGCATGTTTTTTTTTTTTGGGGGGGGGGCTTGGGTCGCTTGAGACGCTAAGTCTTTCCAAATGCCAAGTTTCATTAAGAATCGATCATCCGTTCAGTAGCTATAAATGCCCCAAGATCCGGATTTCCCCTCCCTCCCAGGGGTGGCCCGAAGCAGTCAGGCCAGGGGGGTGAGACCCCTCATTTCAACGACTCCCGGATCGTAATATACGACTCGCACGTACCAACAAAAATGACCTGTTGCGACTACGCGGCAATGGCGCACAATCCCACCAACAAACAATAAAGCCGGTTATAACTAGGTGCAGTGTATCAGATGAAACTATTCGTGTAATCAACATTTTTGTACACATACCTTCATAGCCTCAGCTTTACAATCCAACTTTCGCTAAAGAGGAAAGCTTTCAACGCTTATCCCCGGACAAATTAAAGTAAGCGCCGCAGGCGAAATTTTTTAAATCTGCCTTTGTCTAGTAAGATTTTAGCCAGCCTTTAATGTGTTTCAGATCTAAAAAGTTCCAAGCCTAATCGCCAAGTAAATGACACACCGTTCCTCCAAATAGAGTATACTATAGAATGCGCCGCAGGCGAAATTTTGTGAAACGCCGAGGAGCAGACCGTCTTTTTGCGATCCCATTGAAAATGAAATAATAGCTGTGAAATCACAAATCTGACCGTCGAAAAAAAAGTGACAAAGTAGTGGCCATAGAAAACAAAGTAGACACAAAGTAGATTTGTTCCGAATTAAACCTTGTCTCTCGCTTTTGGTCTATAAAGTATATCAATGTTATCCAGTCGGAGCACACTTTAACAACTAACCTATTTTGCCTATTGTAGTTTTGACAGGCTAAAATCTGAAAGACCTGAGTGAGGCAGATCCAATTCACATGGGAGTACAACAGGTAGCCGCATTGCTGCCCCCATGAATCATGTCTCGGACCTATCGGGGATACAAAACCTAGTTTAAACGACCCGACTTGTCTTTAGGGACGGGCTTCCGACTGAAGCTGTGCAGAGACAAAATTAACAAATTTTTTGTAAACGACTCGGATTGTTTTTATTAAAATTAATGACCGGAACCTCGGCGAGGCCAAAATAAACGACTGATACGACTTAGCAGAAGGCCGAAATAAACGACTGATACGACTTAGCAAAAGGCAGGGGGGGTGAGTCACCCCCCCTTCGGGCCACCCCTGCTCCCTCCACCCCCCCCACGATGCTTGGATCGGGAAATCGACTATTTCCAGCCTAATCATTTGGATGCTACTGATATACCTGCTAAGCTTATGTAGCTTATGGAAGTGCACAGAGTAGCAAAACCCGAACCGACAGACCGACGGACGGACAGACATTGTGATCGCCGACTTTGCCGAAGGGCAAGTGCCATAAAATGGTCCGTTGTTCTGAAAATTCTTCTGAAAAACAGTCTGTAAAAAATTAAGAGCCAGTCGATAAATACCTCCCCTCCCCTAAAATTTTTGGCTAGTAACGCCTCCGGTGGTTACATTGTCAATTCAAAAATACAAGCTACGTTAGAACTCGAATACTTAATTTTATGTATTTATCATCCGTCATTTCAAAAAGAAAAAGAATTACAAAATGAAAATGACGGAGTACAAAAGTTGCATTTTTCATATTTATCAAGTCTAACGTGAACTTGCGAATGTTTAATCGGAATAAACAAGTCAAGTTTGATCCGATTAAACTTGAACTTGAAAAATATTACAAATCCTGTTTATTAACTGAATATTTCAAGGTGATTTATTAGACATTACACAGCTTGACGAGGACCCTTGCCAAGAAGGGCCGCAATATTGCTGTCAGAAGCACCGTAGCTGACCTATCCATTTTTAGCCATTGTCTGAATGTAATTACAACAGTATACACCAACAACCTCCCCCCACAGAGGTCGTACCTGGTCCAGATCTCACATCTTACAATTCGGGCCGATGGCGATTGTATTTGCCAGTTTTCACCCCATTATCTCTATCGGTTTGATTTATACATATGTTAATACATTTCTCGGACCCCCCCCCCCCCCCATCCAACTACCATCTAAAACCATCGCTCTAAAAGAAGGTACATAAATCTGTTTTCGCAACTATTCTCCTGAGCATCCCCATCTGAGTTTTTAATTATTCAAACCCATCTTGACTGTTAATTATTCAAAAGAGCCGGACGAAGATAAGGGGTGTCGGAGCAAAGCAAGCAACGGAGTCGGCCGGTCTGCAAGTTTCGTAGCCTCAAGCTGGAGGGTATTACCGCAAAGTTGGCAAAGGCTATTGAATTGTATTTTTCAGATTTGGGCAAGGGACGAGGGTAGATGAGGAAAAACAGGAAGGCAACATAAATACTAGAGAAAAAGAGAAATCTGATTCTACAAAATATTTGGGATTTCGTAAAAAAAAAAGAAGGAAACTCTAATTTCCAGGGATCGGTGTTACACGAGTTCGCTCTAAAAGAACACGGAAATTTAGATCAGCATACAATTAGTTGAATCTCTGTTCTTGCTCAAACTTGGTTGCTTTGCTAGGAGAAAAAGGCATTAAGATAAACTTATTACATATTGGCCAAAGAAAACTCGCGCTGAAGGAAATCGAAAATCTCGGCGCGGCAGAACCAGGTCCAAGCGGTGATAAAGGGGGTTTACCATATTGGATTATAACAATCTTACTTATGCTAAAAAATCATGCAAATGATTTCGTAAGAGTCAGTGCAGTGCCGTTATGCTTCCGTCATTTTAGTTTAACTTAGCTTGCACTCGAGGTTGCACTTTCTCGTGGTTAAACATAACCAAATTTAATTCTACAGAATCTTTGTCATTTTGTAGAGATTAGCGTAGTGCCAGGTCAAGAAGATGCGAATTACGTGCGTAGAGTAATGCAAATTATTTTAAAAATACTCGATTTAAGGGGCGAACAGAGTAAGCGAACTAGACGTATGGAAAAACACAGATTAACCACTACATATCACGCAAAACTACAAGTGTAAATAAATTTCGCAAAATGGGGAGGGTTTGCTCACTCCGAGAACGATATTCCGTAATCCGTACACAACGTGTCACGCATGCAGGTGTTAGTGAGCTAATACGTCGACGGACTGAACCAATATTTGAATTTGGTTTGCTCAGATCAAGGAGTCTGGCGAAGACTGGATCTGGCAAAGACAAAACACAATTTCCTGTATCGAATATTAAATTTTTGGAATCCCATCGAAACCTTAGGTCTTGTTTTTAAGGTCGAGTTCGAATCCTCAGCATGAAATGGTGTACTCTGATGCGTACCTAGCCCTTGATTTGGAATCGAATCCTTGCATGGCCCCGCGTATGCCCTACTATCATAATTAATAACCCACGGATGGAATCCTTAGTAGCCAATTATTCCGATCTTCTGTTTTCCAACGAACAACCAAATTGAACAATTTATCGGCCTTGGTAGCGCTACATAGTAGGCTACTCATTCACCTTGCTTGACCGAAGCCGGTGGGAGAAAGGGGGTGACGTGGGAGTCAAATTCGCAGCGCTGGGAGGCCTTTCATGCATGATGACGAATCTTGCCCACTGCTCACTGCTAGAGACTAATTTTTTGAGTAATTATTTTGTGCTGAAAATGTCATACGTCCTTTTTACAAGTAGAGAAAAGGTGACGGTTGATAAAGAAACTATGGGAGGAAGGGGGTGGGAGGAGGTAAATGTATTCGTGCATAGGATACGTCAGCTACGATGTTTTAGCAGCGATGTGTGGAGAGGCAAACAAAACTACCGCGGAAACAGTGTAAAGAGCTCAGCTACAAAGGGGTTGCCCATCCTCGATTTAACTGTACACCAATTTCCAGGGTGCAAATGCCGGCACCTGACTTTCCTTTTTATAATATATATAATACTTTTCACCAGATCATTCTCTTGATTTCCAAGGGCCCATGATCATTCTTATTTCAAGGGTATCGTTTATAATTAAATACAAGAAACCCAAGAATTTACACATTCGTAAATTTCATCCTGTGACCCAGCCTTGCAAGTAATTCAACCCAAGCTCGTGAACATTGTAGACTTGCTTCATTCTTGGCCAATATCTGATGAAATTTGTTTACATGTACATCAGAAATCATGGTTTATCACAATACTTAATTTGAAAAAATAACGCGGCTTGGCACCGGCACGCGCCACTTGGTGTGCGTCGTTTTTGGGAGTGAGCAACCCCTCGACATCTACTAGACCCGCTTGTCTATAGGTTGTTAAATAAATCAACAAATATTCCACATTGGGATCCCATCGAAACATTCGGTCTTGTTCTTTCGGAAAGTACATTTTACAGTGGGGAATTAGAGCCCGCCAATCTAATTTAAAGTTTTAATCGAGGTTCCAGTTCCGTGGTGTAGTCTACACTATCCCCCTGCTTCTCTCCGTATCATTTCCTTTCCCGTGGCCAAAATATTAGCTCACCAAAGTATTATAACAACAGATGATAGGATCTGAGATAACGAAAGTCTTCTTTCGAGTCTTCTATTTCCATTAAACAGCTCTGTTATCTTCCCCTTCAAACGTTGCCTTCCCTGCTATCCAATTGCAATAATCACTATTTACTTCCCACGGCCCACCTGTTAAATGGACACGTCAATTTCCGACGTGTATTCACTGTTGTATCAGCGTAACCCACCCACTTTGCGCATTGCCACCCTATTCCCTCCCACATTGCGGGTTTGACTGGCATCGAATGACAACAAGGGGTGAGTTGATACCGAATATCCTAGCTCAGGCTGGCGCCAG
Source organism: Branchinecta lynchi (assembly GCA_023053575.1). Classification (NCBI taxonomy): domain Eukaryota; kingdom Metazoa; phylum Arthropoda; class Branchiopoda; order Anostraca; family Branchinectidae; genus Branchinecta; species Branchinecta lynchi. The sequence goes on from JAKZAP010000007.1 coordinate 11,065,547, forward strand.
CCAGATTCTATATTTTGACGACTCGCGTATTTCTGTTAATCAAAGCTTAGGTGGAACACAAATGCTGAGAAGTTTTGGAACACAAACATTGAGAAGTAGTTTATAGGGTAGTCGATGTCGCTGAAAACGAATATCGTAGTGCGCGTTGCCGCAGCTGTTGCATTTCCGAGATGTAGGCTAAAACTCGTGTTGACTTGTCATCATTGTACATTTTTTCAAAGATACATAGTTGTCGAAATCCAATGTTATCTTATATCATTCGAAAGGCCAAAGCGAGCTCTACAAGAATACGATTCATTCTCTATTATCTGATTAACTGTTCATTCTCTATTCACATATTTTACAAATAATGGTTACAAATTATCGCAAAAATTGCAAAGAAAGGCTCAGAACGCGGAATTTTTTTCAAGGTAATGAACTTTTGTATTCTCTAAGAAAATGCGTCCCATTTGTTTCTTAACAATTTAAGCTGAAATTCAGTTTTTTATTTTTATTTACGAGGGTCTGCGACTTTTATGTGTGGTAGCCTACACCACTGAAATGAGCTTCATTACCAAGAAGTGGTATCTATATTATTGTGTTTACTCAAACAAAGGGTCAAATAAGACTTCCTAGATTAGATTAGATTAGATTATATATGGGGTTTATTGGAAAAAAATACTAAGAACTACAAAACCCTCTAGAAGTTTACACTTGTTAAGAGGTTTAACAAACCCCCTTTGAGAGATTAACCTACATAACACTATAATAAATAAAGAAATAAGAAAAAGAAAAGAAGAGAAAAGAAAAAAATAAACAAAACACTTACTCGGTTCCTGGTCGAACACCCAACAAACAAAAAATTTATACACTCCAAAATCCCGTCTCCAAAAACAAACAAATCCGAATAAATAAATAAAGAATAAATGATTAAATAAACATAACGGAATCTGGGCCAACCTGAGAACGACTCAAATCAACATAAAACAATTTAAAACTCATATTGGTGAAGACAAAGGGTTTTAAGATCTCGACGGAACTCACACAAATTCTCTGACCTTCTTAACGATTCTGGCAATATATTCCATACAATCGGCCCAGCATGACGTAGTGAAAATAGTGACCTTGTGCTAACAACCTGTGGCATTCGTATGTCACTAGCATTACGCGTTGGATAATTATGTACAGCACCTCCTGAAATAAACATATTCAGGAAACAATTGGGAACCTGGTTCGAAAAATACTTAAACATAAATAATGCACGGTAAAATTTCCCAAGCCCAGACAAAGGAATAATATTTAACTGCACATATCGTGATCTTACCGACGTTCTATTTCTATCCCCAGACAACACGCGTAGTGCCATATTTTGCATCACACGTAACTGTTGCAAATGAACAGAGAAAGTACTGGACCAAACACTCACACAATACACCAAGTAAGGGTGAACTAAAGAGAAATAAATTAATCTCATCACTGAATTAGGAAACAATGTCGATCATTGATTCACAAAAATGAAATAATGAAATTATGAAACTTAAACCTCTCAGAGCAACCCAAAGTGCCATTATAAAAATACGAAGTTTTCACAATTTTTGGTATCTGGTCTCCTCGTGGCTTTCTTCTAAGGTCAGCTAAAACATGAAATTTTTATCTGGGGATTTCGACCCTTCTTCACAAAGCTACTCCTCAGTCTGCAGCTAAAATTATGAAATACCGATTTTTTTTTAAATTTCAATGCCAATATCGTAAGGGTTTAAACTCGAAACCCATTGAGAAACTCGAGAGACGAGAAAATACGAAATTTGCAATTTTTGGTATGTCAGCCCTTCGCGGCAATGGTCCTCCTCGGATTTTTTGTCGGTCCTTTTTGGCAAGGGATCTTTTCAGGTCACTGGCAAAAATATGAAACTACGAAATTTAACCCCCTCTAAATGTGACTTGAGCAACCCGAGGTCCAACTCCTCAAGCCGCAGCTAAAATAATGAAATGCCGATTTTTTGTCGGCTCTTCTTGGCAGTGGTGCTCTTCAGGACATAGACAAAACACTCGAGAGCCGATGAGAAACTCACGAATCAGGGATTCGTGGTAACTATCGAGTCCCAAAAATTATGCCGAATAATTTACCGAATCTCAATCCTGATACCGAATAATTTTGGACCGATAGCCCATTTGGTACTCTGTGTAGCTACCGAATCTCCATGAGTTGATGTTCGTATGGAAAAGTTGAGATACGGTTGATAGTGGCAAAAATACTGCCAGGAATTCCAGTCCACAAGGACATGACTCTGATCGAACCATAAGATTCACTCGTCCAAGAGGGTAGGGACAAAAGTTATGGCAGACCGAGACAGACTGATGAACATGATGTGGCAACATTACTAAGGGATCTTCTAGTCTACTTCTGTTAATTCGGCGTGCTTCACTGTCATAGTGATTGTGCAAAATACAATTGAAATTGTTGATTGTTTATGATTGTTTATTATTTGATTCCAAGGAATTACACTGGAGAAGTTTTTTTGGAGATCAAATTATTCAGCCACAGTGGGGGGAGTTGGAGGGGGAGTCCCGGAAATGTTGTGGCTCGACGATACATTAATTAGGAAGCTTGCTGCTTCAGGCACTTAAAGGATGCAAAAAAAGAACCCTAAACGTAATGCAAATGCGATTTGAAGTCAGAGTCAAAACCCAATTCCCTCTAATGACCTGTGAGACTCAGATAAACACTGCACAGTAGGAGTCCTTTCCTTTGACCTGTTTACCGACATTCGCAAGTTTTCGACATTCGTAAGTTGACGTTAGATTTGATAAATATGAAAAATGCAACCTTTATACTCCGTCATTTTCTTTTTGAAATGACGGATGATAAATACATAAAATTATGTATTTGAGTTCTAACGTAGCTTGTATTTTTGAAGGGACTATGTAACCACCAGAGGCGTTACTAGCCAAAAATGTTAGGGGAGGGGAGGTATTTACTGACTGGCTATTAATTTTTTACGGACTGTTTTTCAAGAAAAAATCGACTGTTCTGACGAAAAATCGACGGATTTTCAGAAGAACGGACCATTTTATGGCACTTGCCCTTCAGCAAAGTCAAGCAAAGTCGGCGATCACAATGTCTGTCCGTCCGTCGGTCCGGGTTTTGCTACCTAGTGCAGTTCCAAATAAGCTAGGACAACGAAACGAAACAGCAGGCCCCAAATGATTAAGCTGGAAATAGTCAATTCCCCGATCCAAGCATCGCGGGGGGGAGTGGAGGGAGGGGGAACCTGGATCTTGGGGCATTTATAGCTACTGAACAGATGATCGAATCGTAATGAAACTTGGCATTTGGAAAGACTTCATGTCTCAGGCGACCCAAAGCCCCCCCCCGCAAATAAAAAAAAACATGCAAAAATAACCGTTTTTATAAGCGTTCACCTCTGATCTGTCTTTTTACTTTGTTAATCCCTCCGAAATAAATGCTAAAAAGAAGCACCCTAAACGTAATGCAATGCGATTTGAAGTCAGCGTCAAAACCCAATTCCCTCTAATGACCTGTGAGACTCAAATAAACATCGTACAGTAGAATCATTTGCTTTGACCTGTTTACCGACCGAAACCCGTTCTGAATCTGACTGCCATAATCGGTTTAGACTAGCGTCCCCTTAACTAATTCTCACGAGCGCGAAATTTTTCACACGGTTGGGAACGGATAGAATCAAACGGATACTTGATTACGGTTGTCCAAGGACCTGCCTCGGGAATTGCGTAATCTTTAATTTGTTAAAGGGTTGTGGGTTAATTACAGCGGAGAAGTTTGTTTAAGTGGAAGAACAAGCCCGAGTAGGCTATTGTATAATAGTTGCGAAAACAGATTTATGTACCTTCTTTTAGAGCGATGGTTTTAGATGGTAGTTGGATGGGGGGGGGGCCGAGAAATGTATTAACGTATGTATAAATCAAATGATAATGGGGTGAAAACTGGAAAATACAATGGTCATCGGCCCGAATTGTAAGATGTGAGATCTGGACCAGGTACGACCTCTGTGGGGGGAGGTTGTTGGTGTATAATGTTGTAATTACATTCAGACAATGGCTAAAAATAGATAGGTCAGCTACGGTGCTTCTGACAGCAATATTGCGGCCCTTCTTGGCAAGGGTCCTCGTCAAGCTGTGTAATGTCTAATAAATCACTTTGAAATATTCAGTTAATAAACAGGATTTGTAATAGTTTTCAAGTTCAAGTTTAATCGGATCAGACTTGACTTGTTTAATCCGATTAAACATTCGCAAGTTCACGTTAGTTTGATAAATCCGAAAAATTTTCTTTTTGAAATGACATATGATAAATACATAAAATTAAGTATTCGAGTTCTAACGTAGCTTGTATTTTTAAGTTGACAATGTAACCACCGGAGGCGTTACTAGCCACAAATTTTAGGGGAGGGGAGGTATTTACTGACTGGCTCTTAATTTTTTACGGACTGTTTTTAGAATAATTTTCAGAACAACGGACCATTTTATGGCACTTGCCCTTCGGCAAAGTCGGCGATCACAATGTCTGTCGGTCTGTCGGTTCGGGTTTTACTGCTCCGTGCACTTCCATAAGCTACATAAGCTTGGCGGGCATATCAGTAGCACCCAAATGATTAGGCTGGAAATGTCGATTTCCCGATCCAAGCATCGTGGGGGGGGGTGGAGGGAGGGGGAATCCGGATCTTGGGGCATTTATAGCTACTGAACGGATGATCGATTCTTAATGAAACTTGGCATTTGGAAAGACTTAACGTCTCAAGCGACCCAAGCACCCCCCCCCCCCCAAAAAAAAAAAACATGCCAAAATAATCGTTTTTATAACCGTTAACCTCTGATCTGTCTTTTTTACTTTTTTAATCCGACCCGAGGCCCCCCCCCCCCTCCGAAATAACCCTAAACGTTATGCAACTGCGATGTGAAGTCAGCGTCAAGACCTAATTCCCTCTAATGACCTGTGAAAATCAGATAAACATCGCACAGTAGTCCTTTGCTTTGACCTGTTTACCGACTGAAACCCTTTCTGAATCTGCCTGTCATAATGGGTTTGGACTAGCGTCCCCTTAACTAATTCTCACGAGCGCGAAATTTTTCACACGGGTTGGGAACTGATAAAAATCGAACCGATACTTGATTACGGTTGTCCAAGGACCTGAGTCGGGAGTTGCGTAATCTTTAATTTGTTAAAGGGTTATGGGTTAATTATAGCGGAAAAGTTTGTTGAACAGGAAGAACAATTCCAAGTAGTCTATTGTTTGCGGTCAAACAGGTGGGACAGCAGTTGCGATAAGAGCCCCGACTCATTTTGGTTCGTCGAGTGTTTTGCGTACTAAAGTAGGCAAGAACGAAACCATATCCTGATAGTCAATTCGAGAAGGAGTATTGTATTGCTACAAATATTTTAAAGCTCAAATACGCTCGGAATTTACGCAGTGTGGACACCCACCATTACGGAGGAGACGTACCGCATCAAGTTCCGGAAAGGGAGAAGAGAAGATAGTAAAGCGAATTTCAAACTAATTAAACAGGTGTCCTGTTCCGAACGACAATAATTCGTCAAACTCGGTTAAAATTTTACTTAAATACATCCATAATAAAAAAGTGCGTGATGACTGCGATCATACAGACGTACACCTAGAACAAAAAGAAGTCGTTACCCCCTTGCTAGATCTATTGCGCCGACACCTGACGCCAAATAGTACAGCAGCCTCGACAGAATAAAACGACCCATAGATGACACAGCCCCATGCCATCATCAGAGCCGAACCGCGCTCTGAGGAGTTTTAGCATCTGTACGAGGACACACTGACCGCCAGGACAGGCGGAACCGCAACCTCAGGCGGCTACTGGGTAGACGTATTGGTGGAAAAGGCGGAGATACGAGGTTTGGCTGTAACGAGCGAAACCGCAAGTTCAGGAGACTACCAGACGGCCAGATCAGAGGAAACCGCACGAGCGGGTGATTACAAGAGTGTTCTAGACTGGTCTTTGTCTACAGGCTAACAAGCTTTGGCAGTTTGGCTAAACCCTGCCAGTGAACACTGCAGTGAACAACAGGTTAGCAGTCCTTTGTTCACGATTTTCTATCTTTTTGACTTGATCAGACATGCTTTTTAGTTCTAGCTTCTTATTTTGCATCCTCCATAAATGACAGTTAAACTTTTGACTTGTTTGTTGCAAAATGCTCCCAAAACTGCCCACAAACAGTTGTGGGTCAAAAAGAGTATTTCTGCATTCTTTTGTGTGGCCCACAAGTGTGTTTCTGTAACCAATGAGATTTTCGTGACTTGCTTTGTGGCTAAAATTTGCCTAACAACTGCTGCCCAAAATTTGTGTGGCTCGCTTTGTGGCTCAAATTCGACTAGGCCTAACAACTGCTGCACAACTGCCCACAAACAATTTGTGGGTTGACTGTGGCTCGAAAAGAGTGTTTCTGCATTCTATTTTGTGGACCAGAAGTGTGTCCTAGACTTCTAAATTATATTCTAAAAAATTGTTTATGGTATTGGTCACGGTATAAATCCCTTGTGTAAAGTGCCATCTATATTATTAAGTTCCGTGACATGTGGATGGGAACTGGTTAGCTGAATTTGCTTTCAGACGGGATCACTGTTCCTATGGCCGGCTTCTACCAGGCTATTGTAGTGGTTTGCGAACTCTGTTCACAAGCCCCTCCGGTAGCTGAGTGGGAGAGGACTGCCTTGTAAGCAGAGAACTTGGGTTCAAATCCGGCTGAGGAGCATTTTTGTCTATCAGTTCAATACGGTACTTATAAATGTTTCTATCTCAAGGGCGGTTTCCCCATTAAAATTATGTATTTGGTTTTATTTGGTTTTCACCATGAGACCCCGTCTTGTGGGTCTTGGTTTGTCTACGTGGCTCCCACAAGGGAGTCCTAGACTTCTAAATTATATTCTAAAAATTGTTTATGGTATTGGTCACGGTACAAGTCCCTTGTGTAAAGTGCCATCTATATTATTAATTTCCGGGACATGGGGATGTGAACTGGTTAGATGAATTTGTCTTCGGACGGGATCACTGTTCCTATGGCCGGCTTCTACCTGACTATTGTAGTGGTTTGCGAACTTTGTTCACAAGCCCCTCCGTAGCTCAGTGGTAGAGTGACTGCCTTGTAAGCAGAGGACCTGGGTTCAAATCCCGGCTGAGGAGCATTTTTGTCTATCAGTTCACTACTTACAAATGTTTTCACCATGAGACCCCATCTTGTGGATCTTGGTTTGTCTATGTGGCTCTTGACAAGGGAGTCCCAGACTTCTAAATTATATTAGAAAAATTTGTTTAAGGTATTGGTCACGGTACAAGTCCCTTGTGTAAAGTTCCATCTATATTATTAATTTCCATGACATGGGGATGTGAACTGGTTAGATGAATTTGGCTTCGGACGGGATCACTGTTCCTATGGCCGGCTTCTACCATACTATTGTAGTGGTTTGCAAACTCTGTTCACAAGCTCCTCTGTAGCTCAGTGGTATAGTGACTTCCTTGTAAGCAGAGGACCTGGGTTCAAATACCGGCTGAGGAGCATTTTTGTCTATCAGTTCACTGCTTATAAATGTTTCCATCTCAAGGGCGGTTTCCCCATTAAAATTATATATTTGGTTTTCACCATGAGACCCTGTCTTGTGGGTCTTGGTTTGTCTATATGGCTCCGACAAGGGAGTCCTAGACTTCTAAATTATATTCGAAACAATTGTTTATGGTATTGGTCACGGTCCCTTGTGTAAAGTGCCATCTATATTACAACAAAATTTTCGTGGCTCGCTTTGTGGCTCAAATTCGACTAACAACTGCTGCCCGAGATTTTCTTGGCTCGGTTTGTGGCTCAAATTCTCACAATTTTGTGGCTCGATTCTGGCGGGAAATTTAAATTCAGCATCAAAATAGTGTCTAAACAATAAAGTTAACTACTTTTTAAAGCATATAGACTTAAAACTGAGGATGCTTTTTGTACAGAATGGTAAGGAAATAAGCCTGGCGTCCTATTTATCGAGATTTTACAGGAATTTTATTTTTATTTTCAGATATTTGAAATTATCGCCAAAAAAATAGACAAAAGGCGGTTTTCCCTGAAAATCCAAATTGACAATTCACAATCCGGATTTTCGAAAATAGGTTTTCTCTGACAATCCGGATTATGAAAAATCTTTTCTGTGACAATCCGGATTCGTGCTTGGATTATTGATTAGAGAATCTTGCAACAGAGCAAGATAGGCGGATCGTCGTTTGTACAATCTGGGATTGTCGATTCGCTGTTTCTCTGATGAATCAGTTATCTAGGATTACAATCCGGGATTGTCGCGGTAAAACACCTAAAACGCGAGTTTCAACTAGTGGCTTGACTGTGTGGCACACAGTCGTGTTTCCGCGACAAACACTCAGAAGTGTATGGCCCATAATTGTGTTGTGGAAAAAGGCCTTTAAGCTATTGGGAAATCCTTCCGTATTCTGCAGCAACAAAGAATATGAAAGTAGAGTCAAGGCAGAAGCAAGGACTTAGAACCAAAACTAAGTTTTAGAGTTAAAGTTATTCTTTGAGTTAAAACTAAGAGAAAACTTAGTTAGAAAAAGTTGACCACCAATTTATAGCATATAGAAAATGCGTGTACAGGAGAGGTACCCAGCAGGTACCCAGTCTCAGACAAGAGGCATTTTGCTGTGCTCCCACAAACAGTTTGTGGGTCGACTGTGGCTCAAAAAGTGTGTTTCCGCGACCAACAAGATTTTCGTGGCTCGCTTTGTGGCTCAAATTTGACAAAGAACTGGCGAGTCTAAACTCGTGTCTCGTGTCTAAACAATAAAGCTAACTACTTTTTCAAGCATAGAGACTTAAAACTGAGGCTGCTTTTTGTAAAGAATGGTAAGGAAATAAGCCTGGAGTTCTATTTATCGAGATTTTACATGAATTTAATTTTTATTTTCAGATTGGAATTACCGCCAAAAAATAGACAAAATGGCATTAACAACCAGAAAATTCCTATTTAAAGCAGCTTCAAAACAAAGAAAAGGCATATAAATTAAATGTTTTTGACACATAACTGTTGAAAAAAAAATCAGATTTTCCCTTTTGACTGTCATGACCCATCGACATTTCGTTTAACACTCTCACTGCAACATTCAATGTTGTGTAAAAACGAGGCTATGCTATATGCTATGCTACTGCTACTTTATGCTACCAAGTTAACCCAAATAGCTTGAGAGTGACTATTTGCACCTGCATTTTTGTGTTGAATGTATCTGTACTATTTTGGCTTTTTTTTTGTTTATTTAATACTCTTTATTATTGAAACGAACTTTTACATGCTAAACTACATGAATTCGACAAAAATAGAAGTGGATGACATTTGATATTAATCAGTTCGGTCAGGATGGATGTATTTTGATGCTTCACATGTGATCCTTGTGATTTATTCTTTATTTACACAAGTTTACTAGGGGTGGGGCAAATATATGGTTGGCGGAAACAGCAAGGTATCCTGTAGCCAAACTCTCTCAGAATTTTAGATGATTTGGCAGTTAGTTAGCAGTCTTTACCTAGCCTGCAGCTTATGTTTTCTATCTTTTTCACCATGTGTTGGTGTCACCTATATTGATAGGTTTTCCATCCTTACAGGTGCTGTCTCTGCCCTTGCATCATATCACAATGAGTGAGATAAGCGACTGGTTTAAGAACATTCCTGGAACAACCAGACACTGGTTTGGTCTTACAGTTGGTGCTACTCTACTGGGGAAGATCGGAATCCTGCCATTGCAATATATGTATCTTGACTACACCTCAGTATTCAGCAAGTTTCAGGTACAGTATGGGAGGTCCAGGCAAGACGGACATTGCTTTTGTTTCTTCTCTGCAGGATATCATGGTTCTGGAGCTTTCTAAAAAAAAATGGTTTGTGTTCAGCTATGTAAAGAAATCTTCTTACTTGTATGACAGTATCTAAAAAGAAACTTGTGCATTTTTCTTAGCTAGTAATTCTAGTTATTTTCCATTTTCTAAGCAAGTTACTGTAATCACATGAAATGTCCTCTTGGCCTCTTACAAGCCAAGATGGACCTGCCTAGTATACAAAAATAGGTTAATCTGTAGACCATAAGGCTGCTAAATGGATAAGCCGTCTGGATTATGTTCTTGCGATAATAATAATAATAATAACTGTATTTAAAAGCCCAGGGGCCATATACATAATACAACAATAGTACATATTACAAATGAAAACAACAACAATAATTTCCTACGTCTATGAAGCCTCACTACTAAGCTTGGTCGCTCTTAGCTTCAGTTTTAGCTTCTTAACTTACAGCCGGTCTTGGCAAGGATCCTCTTCTGGCTCGATCTTGATAAGTGAATGAAAATTCTAACCACCATAAATAACCTAGTTTGGAGAGTTCCTTCTTAGGTATTGCTTTAGGTGAAAGCAAGTTCTGGGATTTATTTTCATGGCTACTATATTGAAAAAAATTAGTTTTATCACAGGTACTTGTTTCTAGCTTGAGCCTGAAAAATATCATTGCCAAGAAGGGCCGATAGGCTCTATAACTAGAATAAATCTTAGCTGACTTCTCCGTTTAGTCCCATCAAATATAATTCACAGCCAGCTTGTGCTGAAGGTTCACAGTACGTTCACAGTACGTAACAGCAGAGGCGTTACCAGCCGAAATGTTGGAGGGGGGGGGGGGGGGGGGGGCAATGCGTTTACCGACTGGCTGGTAATTTTTACCTACTATTTTTGCAGAAAAAACGACTGTTTTCAAGAAAAAAACGACAGTTTTGAAAAAAAGTCGACTGATTTTCAGAAAAACTGACTGTTCTTACAAAAAATCAACTTATTTTCAGAAAAAACGACTGTTTTCATGAAAAGTCGCGGCGCTTCGCGCCGACTCGGTTATTTTTTATCGACTGGCCGACGACGTGGGGGGGGGGCGTCCCCCCCTTCCCCCGTCGTGACGCCCCTGCGTAACAGATTCGGTCTGTTTGCAAATACGAGGCTGCTGCTAATCTCCGCCCCTCCAGATCGAACCTGCTTCGGTGGCTTGAAAACAAATTAGGTTTTACAGTGTAAGACGGCAAAACAGCCGAAGCCGGAACCTTTTAAAAGAAATCCAGAAATACCACCTTCCCATGATCTTTGTTGTTGTCATTGTTCTAAGTTTGTGTGTCACTGTTGTAAAGATCAGTCCGTCTCGCTCTCCTGTAGGTAGTACTCTTGTACAAGAGCTCATACTTTTGGATGTTTCCTCGTCGCTATAAAAAATCATGGACAACAGGGTACAACCAGTGTACGACGTTATCCACTGCTTCCTAGCCGAAGATTAAAAATTAAGCGTCTTTGTCTGTGTGTTTATGTATTTTATTAATTTTCTTTCATTTGCTCCGCATTTTCAAAGTGAAAGGCTGTAAATTAATTACTTATTACTTATACTCTCTGTGCTCTGTAGGAGAGTACTCACTCAGGCAACTTTGATTATGTTGCTGCCAGGCCTATATCTAAATATTCTTCTTCCAGATATGGCGAGCTGCAACTTCGGTCTTCGCGTACCCATTGTCTCCATCAACAGGCTTTCATTTCCTGATGAATTTGTTCTTTCTGTACAACTATTCAATGAGATTAGAAACAGGTAAGGGAGTTGGCTGGATTATTTGAGTGGAAAAGTGGGATTTGAGAACATGGTGAGGATTGCGTCTGTTCCTGGCGCTTCTATATGCGTGTAATTTAACTGAATTGAGAGAGAATCACTGAATATTGGCTCTTGTCAAGTTTATTTGTGTATCCTCGTACTTGAGACAAGTAGCATCCCATCTTTCCTCTTAGAATTCCTGGTGAGCCCGAATAATATCTTTATATAATTAATATAATATAATATGATACTCACATATTAATATTGATACCCTTGCTAGCTATTAGTCCTCGTGCTCGTGTGTCCTAAAACTCTTCTGCTCATCGCCGAGGTGCTTATGACTGCAAGCTGGAATCCTACAGTCTTAACTTTGAACATAAATCTCATGTCTTGACCGCACTTAGTGCTTTCATACGGTTATTTACTAGGTCTGTGTCAGAGCTGATGGACTCGGGCTCTGGAATCGTCTTAGTCTCGTCGCCAATGAACCAGGACTCGGAATGGTAGTCAGACGTTGATTAGTGCGTGTAAACGCCTCGGCCCAGCAAATTTAAAATCACTTGGACGTCTAATATTCTAGTTATAAATTCAGAAAAAGAACCTATCGTTACGGGACACGGGACATTTTTGGATAGTCTCGTTCTCATCTTGTGTGATTTTGTTCAGGACTCCTCCTGACTCGGAAGCGTCTTGGACACACCCTGGGCTCAAGAGCAGCTCTAGCGTGTGCATAAGCTTCAAGTACATATTACTAGCCAAAAAGGAGCTTGATCTGAGAAAGAAATTGAAGATAGTTTTGAAAAAGCATTGGCAAGAGTAATAAATATGATTCGTAGCGTGCTTACTTAGTTTAGGGAAACATAGAAGATCTTCACATCGGATAATATCCGGAAACACTAAATGGAGTAGGAAAGTGACAACCCCCTTATGATGAAGAAAAATCATAAAACATTTGCTTAGTGTGAGGTTTAGTACTAAAAGAAGAAAAGAAGAAATGAGATTGCCGTGTGATTTGCCCTCTATAACTAAAGGTCCAGTTCCTAAACGTGCTACGTAATTTTTTCAGGTGTCTTCGAGGGACGTCCTGCTGACTATGTTTACATGCTTACCTTGAACTGGTTGGGTTGCGTCGTCTTTGGTCTCTTCATGTCGATGCCTGTAAGTATCTTTCGTCCTTGCAGTGGCCCCAGTTTCAGTTTGAGCCGGCAGGAGATGTATGTGCCAAACCCCAAATTGTGGGAGCTTATTGTTGGAAAATTTGGATGTCAAGGGAAGGATTCGTACAGCGAGTCCCGTTCACTTTTGACAGCACGAGCGCTACTCTGAACTGGGACGGTTGCTACAGGAATTGAGTTCCTCGCTGCATGTCACAGTGCATCTCTCAGTCATCTTTGTTGTTTGCATTTCATACTAGGGCTTGAACTGTGGTTGTTCGTCGATACGAACAATACGTTTCTTTGACTTTTCCAGTTCTTTTTGGGATCCCAAAACGTAAGTGGAGGGATACCTATGACATCGTAAAGTTGTCCGTCTGTCCGTCCGTCTGTTAGCACGATAACTCTCGAAGGGGTTGAGATATTTTGATCAAACTTGGCATGAGGACTCTTTAGGTCAAAGTACAGGTCAAGTTCGAAGATGGGCTATGTATCTCTACATTTAGGGGTGGGGGAGGGGTTTAAAATTAAGGGAAAAACAATATTTTTAAAAAGCTAATAAAATAGTCGAATTAGGGGTAAGGAGACATGCTGAATCCGAATATGAAATTTATTTTCTCGCCGGACAAATAGTTTACCCGGAATCCGGCGAAAACCGGAATATTTGTGAAAAGTAATATAAAGTTGATTGGAGGTTCGATTTAGGGGCAAGGAAACGTGCCGAGTCCGAACATGAAAATTATTTTCTCTCCGGACAATTAGTTCGGCCGGAATCCGGCCAAAACCGGAGAATTTGTTTAAAGTAAAAGTTTTATTTAAATTTGATAAGATGTTCGATTTGCGGGTAAGTAGACATACTGAATTCGTATATGACAACCATTTTCTCACAGGACGTATAGATCGCTCGAAAATTTTTTAAAAGTAAAAGTTTAATTGGAAGTTGATTAGAGGTTGGATGTAGGGGTAAGGAGACGTGCTGAATTCCTTTTTGAGATTTATTTTTTCGCCGGACAAGTAGTTCCGGAATTCCGCCGAAACCGGAAAATTGACAGAAGTAAGGCAGGAAGTTTCGATCTGCTTCGTCAAAATAGATATGACTTAAAGGGGTAAACACACATGCTGAATCCATATCTAAACTTGGTTTTCTCATATGTTTAGCTATTTTGCCTTAATCTTTTTTTAAATTTTAATAGTAAAAGTGTTCAAGGAGTCTGGCGAAGACTGGATTTGGCGAAGACAAGACCCAATTGTCTGGATCAAATTTCAACTTTTGGGATCCCATCGAAACCTTTGGTCTTGTTATAAAGGAACTTCGCTGAATCCACGCAACTGTCGCATTCATTTAAGGTACTTAAGATAGCCGCTTCTTTGTTTGCTTAACAAAGTTGGAGTGTTTATAATGAAACAGAAAACTTAAAAGAGCTACTACACAGTGTGTACTCTTTTAATTAAAAGCGGATTTGCGCTTGCTTCTGCCGTTTTCCACATCTCGTGATTCTGTAAACTGTATACCAAGGCCTTTAATGAATCTTATCTTTTTTCAAGTTTCTGATGGACCCCATGGTTTTAAGTGTCTTATACATCTGGTGCCAGCTAAATAAGGATCAGATTGTCAGTTTTTGGTTTGGAACTCAGTTTAAGGCGATGTATCTTCCATGGGTACTTCTAGCTGTGAGAGTGGTTCTGTCTGGAGGGTAAGGATATTCTTTCGTAATCTTTGCAGTGTGTATTGCTTGCCAGGTTTTTCACGCTCGCTTTCAACTACTTTGACAAAGATGTTCCCAACGTGCTTTCGAATTCGAAGAGAGGTCAGCTTGTCGCGAAGCCTACGGGAGACCCCGATACGCAGGATGGAACGCGCGAGCTGTCGCCTGTAGCTCCCCTGTCGACTCAGCGGATGTAGTTATGCATATTCTTCCGTTGTTGTGAGCTTGGCCCCGTGGCGGGCGAGATTTAGCTCTCCTGTTTCCTGGGGGGGGGGGGGGGATATTCCGATACATGAGTCTTGATGGGTCCGAAACATCAAGAAACGTCCGAACAAGCCAGAAACACAGAAGACCGGTTACCCAGTGATTCACTATACCGGGAAGTAGATGATGCGACAAATCTGAAGAGATATATATATAAAATAGGTGAAAGAGTGAGGAAGTAAATTTGTACTATTGAGGAAAGTGCTGTATGATACCTCCATCAAACCAGCAGGCTCATTACGCGGGTCGCCCATTGTGCAGCCTAATGCAGCCTTTTAGATCACCTGCCAGTCCTGTTCTAGGAATGTGATATTTAAGAACTGTTCATCACCCTCACTTTCTTTTCTACACAAGTTTTCTTTTTTTCAGGGGATTAAGCGAGATTGTTGGGATTGTAGTAGGCCATCTTTACTTTTTCTTGGCCTTCAAATACCCCCAGGACTTTGGTGGAGCCTCCTTCATCAGCACACCTCAAATTTTGTAAGTTACTATATCAGCCGTCTTTGGTCTTGAGTTTCAGTGTGTTGCATTGACATGCCTAATGTGACACCGTCTGTTGGTAAATGTGACGGTATGGTGTCGCTCTATTTAGTTGATTCTTGACCCTACTTCGATTTCAGCTACCAAACGACTATATTTTTGTATCTATAAAGGCCGCCGCGCGGGTGCTTAGGAACAATTTTTAATCTCGAGAACCCAACCTCTTATCCGGGTGACGAGAGTGCATAAAAACACATTCCATCACAGTAGCCCCTCTCATGGGCTTATTCGTCTGTTTGATTCTTAAGTAGATTTTGTTTGTATGTGTAGTGTTTTGTAATTATGTCTTTATCTATTCTTTTGTACTCCACTGTTTTCGTCTTGTACGATTTGTGGGTTAAAAATAAATTATTATTAAATTATTATTATTATTATTTATACTTAACAGTGTTAATATTATCTGTCCGAATTTCTGCGGATTTTCTTTCTACTCGAATGAGGAAAATCCGAATGCAATCTAGAACTTCGTGGACACATCCGGAAAATCGGATATCAGCCCCTGATTTGCACCCCTCGTTTCTCTTACAAGTTCCCCGTAAGAGTAAACTGTTGTTTTTTTTACCGCGCTTCGGAAAAAAACAGTGGAACGTCAGTCTTAGAGCGTGTTCCACCCTTGTAACAATAGTTACTATTAGTTACTATTTCCGTTCCATCCTCACGAAAAGTTACTACGCTGACCGTTCCAACCTTGTCGGAATAGTAACTAATAGTTACTATTTGCTTACCATGCTCGGGAGCGTGGTAAGCGTAGTAACTACGCATCTCTGGAACGTGATTGGTCGGATTCGCCCCTGGCGTGAGATCCTGCTGGAAAATAGAAAAATCGTTCCAGCCTTGACGGCAAAAAGCCAGAATTTGTGACGTCATGCGTAGTAACTACGGTAAGTAGGATGGAACACGCTCTTAGCTTGGATCACGTGACACATCTCCGTCACGGGTCAGTTTGCATCCTAGGCTCACTGCTGGAGTACCGGATAGTCCAAGTAGGCACTGGCCTAGGTGCCTCGCGGACACGCAATTCTACTGATTTCGGGTCGTGTTGAAGCAAAAACGTAAGCTCATCGCGCGGCTTCGCCTCGTGACGATAGCATGAACGTTGATATAATATATAATAATAATAATAATAATATATAATATAGTAATATAACTGCAGTAAAAAAGGCTTTCGCCTCTGTTAATTATTTGTCTGTTAAAGTTTAACTGAACAGGCAACTTATTTTTACATCTTAGATTCAAGTACATTGAATTATTACAACACCTATTGGGGATTTTCATTCTGTCCACAGTAGTCTTCAGTAGGGACGTTGGGAATGTGGACGTTTTCCCGTGGCGAATCCGTCCACAATTCGCCCGCGAAAATCACTGCACTATCACTATCACTATCTAGCACTAGTTTTTGGCACTGCAGACTGCAGAAACTTCTTTGTTTATTTGATACACAATTTATTTACTCGTTTGCTGCTGGTATTGTTGCCAAATGTTCCAGGCACCATAGAGATATCACAAAAACGGGAAGAGCGGCAAGCACAATGGGATAATCGATTATTTGGAAATATCAGAAAAACAAACTAACGCTTTTTCATCGGGTTTTCAAGATTATATAAGCGAACAAGTGATGGGTAACTAGACTGTCGTATCCTAGCCCTTTTCGGTTAAACTTTAATCATTTGTCCCCGCGTTTTGAAATTGGTGATTTAACGTGTTTATTGGATCCCCGTTTTTATCGAATTTGATAATTCATCCAACTTTTGTTCATTCAGCATCAATTTCACCGCATTCGGTCTGTCCCTTCGTAAATTAAGATATAGGTACTAGATTTTATGGAAAATATGTTGTGGTCCCGTTGATTGTGATAATGGTTCAACTTCCATAAGGTGGTCATTATCAGTTTTTGGGTAGATTGACTAATCCAATTCTTTTTATTTCAGCTATGACTACTTCCCCAATCGTAGAGGTGGCATTCAGTCGCAATCCGGTGTGATTCGACCTGGCGCGGAAGTTAGAAGAGATACAGGCAGGCGTGATTGGGGGAGGGGTAACACACTAGGAAGTGGTTAATAACTCTTTATAACCTCGACTTACCCTATTTTATAATGTATGTTGTGTTTTCACATTTGCCCTTACTTAGGCACTTCCTTACATTACGCCTATGCTGCTATGAATGCTTATAGCACAGGGACTGGCTCAGTCCAACGCCCACTAATAATGATTGGAAAATGGTCAAGAAATCTGTATACGTCTCTCACAAAATCCGATGACGGGTTGCTGCCAGACGCGCTACAGAACAATAACAATCACACGTGAGATCTCGGTATAAGTTATCTGAAGAGTGAAAAAGCGATTAGGCTTTAGCTTCATCTCAAGTGGCGGGCCAGCACTCAGCACTGAAGTCGGAAGCAAGATATGAAAAAGTTGATGAAGCTTGACAGAATAGAGTTGGGTAAAGCAAAAATAGAGAAAAAGGCATCTTAACCAGTTTTAAACATGGCTAGGCCTAAAGGCGTATTCTCGCCGTTCCCCGAGGACTCCTCGGGGAATCGAAGGGAACGGCGAGAATAGAGGGAGTGACTCCACGCGGACTCCGCGTCCGGAAAACAACGAGAACACGGGGAATGCTTCCAAAATGAATTTTCTTCTAAAAAGAAATATGCAGTTGACGAAATTAGTCTGGATCCACTTTTTATTTGGTTTTGTTTATTCTGATTGTTCTTATTTAATTTGACATTACACATACACCAGCAAAAATTGATTCCCCTCTGAATCTGAAAGGGAGTCCTTATTGATGATGGTGATGATAATCGGAGCATTCCCCGTCTGTGGGGACTCGCGAGAATACGAGGAGGGAGTCCCCGGGACAAACAAAAACGCAGGGACTCCTCAAGTGGAGTCCTCGGGGAATGGCGAGAATACGCCTTAAGAGGAATTGAAGATAGCCCAACAAACCTGAGCCTCATTTTTATTGCAAGCTGCAGGTCCACTTCTCGGCCGATCCCGGACTGATTCTTTCTACATCCGTTTTTGCAGTGCAGCGCTTCCGAGGAAGACGGCAGTGCTTCTCGAGAATCGCGGACTTGCTCACCGACCAAGTCCGTGCTTCCCTGCAAGATGCTGCAGCGCTGCCGCTTCAACCAAGAAGAAAGTGAATCCAAAAACGCATATTGTGCAAAAGCAAAGAAGTGCTGCAGCACCGATCCGGCAGCGCTATTGCAACAAAAACGAGGCTCTGGATAAACGTACACCAAGAAGTAACGTGCTAATAGCTGCGTATTTTGTCGTCATCCAGTTAACCGACCTACAAGATTTCCCACTATAAGTGTTTTCTTTCTTCGGTTAACCGATCTGACATTTTATAAGCTGTTTTTTTTGCTCTGTTTGCCGGTCGGTTAACCGACCTGTGGACTGAGGCGGGAGCTCCGTCTAACCGACCTACGCTCTTGGCAAGGCGCGAAATTCAAAAATCTCATTGGAGAGATAGAGCGTGTTCCATCCTACTTACCGTAGTTGCTACGCATGACGTCACAAATTCTTGATTTTTACCGTCAAGGCTGGGACGATTTTTCTATTTTCCCGCAGAATATCATGCCACGGGCGAATCCGACTAATCACGATTCAGAGATCCGTAGTTACTACGCTCCCGAGCGTGGTAAGCAAATAGTTACTATTAGTTACTATTTCGAGAAGGATGGAACGGTCAGCGTAGTAACTTTTGGTGAGGTTGGAACGGAAATAGTAACTAATAGTTACTATTGGTACGAGGGTGGAACAAGCGGATAGGCGCCAGCGACGGGCAGACGCCATTTTTTCTTATAAGCCGTTTTTTAGAGCTCAGTCGAACTGGCCGGCGAGACGAAACGGTCAATAATGGCAAATAGGTAGGTTAACCGACCTGTGGAGATAAGGCAAACAAAACAGCTAATGTTTTCTTAACGATGGCACACGTAGCGGCCAGAAAAGAACTAATCTGAGAGGAATTATAGGAGGGGCGTTTTCTGAGCGGGCTTAACTATCGTTCACAATAAGAATTACAGGAACAAGCTGCATAGAGTAGAAATTCGGTTGTTTCTAGGATCTGTTGATTCCAACACATGGTTGGGCAGCAACTCCAGCAATCGTTTTTGCTCCTTGGTGTTTTACGTCCAACTTGTCCGTAAACCAAATCGTTAAGTACGGAGTTGGACTCCCCCGAGGAAGATGGGACGGAATCGGTGTAAAAGGGAAGAAGGTATGTTTGCATAAATGACTCGAAACAGCATACGGTTGGACCGAAAAAACGAAAAGGATCCTAATGGACACTAGACGTTGAAGACGCACCTTTCGAATTAATGCAGCATGTTTATTGTGGCTCGTTAGCGCAAGATTGGTCTATAAAGGGGCTGTTTTTTGGGATCCCAGAACGTGCGTGGAGGGATGCCTATTTTGAGATTCTGTAAAGTTTGGGCCGTAGTCCCAAAGTTTACTAGAAATTGTTCAGTATTATTTCGATAGCAGTAATGTTCGGTATATTTACGGGGTTTCGGTAGTAACACAGCCTGACGAGGACCCTTGCCAAGAAGGGCCGAAATATCGCTGATGAAAAATCAGAGCTGACGTATCCGTTGTAAACATTGTTCGAATAAATGTTTCAAAGTCAGCTTGGGCTCAAAGAATATTTGTAACACAGAATCCCAATTAGGCTATCGGTACAAATCTATTGGATATTATTATGATCGGGATTTGGTATAATTCCTACTATTTGGTGGTCATCACCAATTTGGTGAGAGAATTTAGGTGAGAGAACTATTTGGTAATTTCTTGATGCCAGAGCTATTCGGTATGTTTATGGAGATTCGGTAGTTACACACAGTATCCCGAATAAGCTATCGGTCCAAATATTCGGTACCATGATTGAGATTCGGTAATTTATTCGATATAATTTTCAGGATTCGGTAGTTACCACGAATCCCGACTTCTCTTCAAAGACTACCAAATATTATTCGGTAGTCTGTGATACCAGAATAATTTGGAATACTAGCCAGGATACGGTAGTTATTCAGAATCCCGAACATGCTATTGGTCTAAACTTATTTGGTATAATAACTGGGATTGGGTATAATTTCCAGGATTCGGGAGTCACCACAAAGGACAAAATTACTCTATGATTTCATCGATAGTCGTTACTTTTATTTTGGATCCCAAAAAGAAGATCTTATCATAAATGTGTTGAAAATTCTGCCTGCGACGCTTTTCGTAATATTCTTTATTTCGTGGAAGGGTGCGTCATTTGATTGGGGTTTTAAGCCGGTTTTAAGTTTGGGATTTCGAACCATTAAAACTAGAATTTGGATGGAAACAGTCAAATTTGACAGGAAAAAGCTCACTTTAACGCAATCTCCCCTGCGGCGCTCACTTTATGTGATCATGGGCAGCATTGACTAGACTACAGTACCCCTGCTGCCAGAACATCGCTTTATTGGGTTTATGAAATCCACGGTAAATGATTAAGAGAAGCAGTTAAATTTTACCCTACAGGAACAAAAAATACTTTTCGAAAATTTTCGCCGGCGGCGCCCGAATTTGGGGGAATAATACACATGATATGATGACTATCTCTCCCTTCCGATGCAGAATCTCCGGGTACCTGCGGAAGAACGGGAGAAACGGTGTCACAGCTGCCCTGACTCGGGATTTGAGTCATTGAGTTTGAGTCGTTACGGACACGTTTGTTCCTTCTTGCTGAGAATCACTGGCGTGTTTTGAACTTAGAGCTTTGTCACACTGGGCTCAAAACGGCGCAGAATCTGCGTCGAAGTCGTCACACTGGACCGAAGAAAAGGCAGCTTTTTGGGTTGCTAAATAAAAAAAAGAAGAAAAGTACAAGATACACCTAATTCTGAATGTTGTTGTTTTAAATTCAGGAGATCATTTAGAACGAAACAGCTAACACGTATATGTTAAATGAAATATACTGGTATTTTTTAGTGCTGTTGACAATAAAAACAATGTAAATAATATTTTATTCACTTGAAAGAAAAAGGAAAAAGACATCAAACAGGTGCTTCTTTCATATTTTTTGGCAGAAAGTAAAAAATAGATGTGACTAATGGTATTTTGACATCTAGGAACTCTTTACCTTTCTCCCCCCAAAAACTTTGGTTAATCCTGGAATGTTGAAAACAAAATCATGATAGTTCGCACTAGCCCAGCATAACTGAATTGTTGCAAAACTGCTCAAGTTTCGATTTTACAACCCTAATTGCAGTCCCCTCATGATCCCCGAGCTGCCCCAAACCCATCAACCGTCACGTCCCCTGAGGATTTTCAGAACCTCACCGGCGACCGACCCAATCTGCGCAGATTTGTAGACCCTAAACAGCGCAGATTGTCAAAACGGCGCCGTTTTGAGCTCAGTGGGACCAGGCTCTTAGTCACATAGAGTATAGATAGAAACTGTTACTGCAGTCTTGCCCGGCAATATATTTTTCAAGTGGGCTTCGCCAAAACGCTGCCGAATAGTTGGCTTATCGTCCTTCATGCTGCCCTTTAATGTTACTCTTCCTACGTAATCCTTGAAAGATTCAGTAAAAATTTTGGCTCTGCCCCCCCCCCCCCCCCCTCAAAGAAAATGCACTTGCGACGCCACTGCTTCTGGAAGTACCCTAACTCGAAAACAGGCAGACCAACCGAAAAGTGATCGGGGTATGGCACTTTGGCGAAGCTGTAAATGCCATAAAAACATTAGTTAAATGTGTTTCATGACCTTTAAAGTGACACGGGCAGCGACTGCTCTATGCAAACTTATTTTGACAGCTACAACGTAATATGAAACGGTAATGGATAAATTGACTGTCTATTATGGACAATTAACTACAACGAATTATTATGGAAGAATAACCGGTACAGTGAAGAGTTACTGACAAAATACCTGTATATTCAAACAATTGACGTGACAGATGTGATGTTCGTTATGCGAACCAGCGTGCCCATGGGCCGTCAATTTGTGTCAAAATTAATCAGCCACGTTTATGTTTTTGCCATTTTCCCGCTAGCTTCACGAATGGTTTTAACTTGAGGATGGTATTCTTGCGCTCAAGAACTCCCCGTTTCAACCCATTCAATCCAATTACCCATTCAACAGTTTGTCGCAGACATAAAAAGCGGAAGACTTACAGTTCGCTATGTTTTTAGTACCATTTATTCTAGAAGACAGTATAGTATTTGCTCGTGTTCCCATTGAGTTTTTTTTTTCTTGACGTTTTTGAAGTTTCGTTTTTGCATTGACTATCGTATCTGATATTACGGTTGCTTTGTAAAAACGTCAATTGCTGAATTCGCGCTTTTAGAAGTTCCGTCAAATGAAATACTTATACCCTCTCGCAACACAAGCACCAACATCTTCCCCACCAGTTTCACAAAAAGTGAGATGACTTTTCAGATATTATATGTTCAGATGTTATACTATGTATAACTGCAAAAACGACAGACACCATCAACATGTTATCGAAAAAAGAGAGTCACCCCCTTGACTATTTGAAGAACGTCACCCCGGTGACGATCGGCAAATCAATAAGGAAATCAGCGGGAGAGAACCCAAAGAAGAAAAAGCTGAACTCATGCTAAGGATTCCTGATTCTGGATGATCTGGATTCCTGATGATGAATTCTTGATTTGGTTGCTGCCAGACTTCTATAGCCTTGATTATAGTGGGCTGCTTCTACTATTGGATATTCAAAAGATGGTGAGTCTTCGAGCAGCTTCACAGGAGTTGTAGTGCAACCCGAAGAGATCACCCGGACTATCCTAGTCTAGTCTCTGTCTAGTCTTCAGATTGTGCCTAACCATGAGAGTGTTCCAACCTTTAAACAATAGTAACTACTAGTTACTATTTTTGTTCCTACGGCTACATCACAAAAAGTTACTAGGCTACACTGGCCGTTCCAACCTTCTTGAAATAGTAACTAATAATAACTACTTGCTTACCATGCTCGGGAGCATAGTGAGCATGGTAACTACGAGTCTACCATGCATCTCTGCACATCTCTCTAACTTAATTGGTTGGATTCTCCTGGGGAATTAGATTTTGCTGCAAAATAGAACAATCATTCCAGCCCATGTTCCAGCCTTGACGCAAGAAGCCAAAATTTTGGCAGGTGAATGTGTATTCTTGCGAATTCAATTTTAGGTTGGAACATGATTGCAGTGCTTCCACTCACTCCCGATTTCTCGGGAGATATCCCGGCTTTTTTGGAAATCTCCCGACCAAAATTTTCTCCCGGTAATCTCCCAATTTTTGTAATTTTGCCAAAATTATAATAAGGTTATATTTCTGTCCGAAAATTTCGGTCCAGAGGCCCAAAGTTTTGCTAAAATGGTTCTGTATTTTTTCGATAGCACGACTATTCGATATATTTATGGGGATTCGGTAGTTGTACAGAATACTAAATAGGCCATCGGTAAGAAAAACTTCCGTAATCGGGATTCGGTATAGTTGCCAGTATTCTGTAGTTATCACAAATTTGGTGCGAGAATTTACTGAAACCATCTGGTAATTTTTCGATGCCAGAACTATTTGGTATACTTGTGGAGATTTTGTTGTTACATGGAATCCCAAATAAGCTATCGGTTCAGAACTATTCGGAATAACAACTGGGATTCGGTAATTTGTTCATTATAATTGCCAGGACTCGGGAGTTACCACGAACCTCAAAACTTGTAAGAGGTCGAGTGAAGCACTGGTCGCGGACAAAAGGGATGATCTATGATTTCATCGATAGTCCTTACTTTTATTTGGATCCCCAAAATAAAGTCTAATCATAAATATTTTGAGAGTTCCGCCTGCATCGCTTTTCGTAATATTCTCTATTTTCTGGAAGGGCAAATCATTTGACTAGGGTTTTAAGCCGGTTTTAGGATTGAGATTCCGAAACATTTAAAGGTAGAATCCAGCAAAATAAAATCTCGCCTGCGCCGCTCACTTTATGTGATTATGGGTAGTATTGACTAGACTACCCTTGATGTTGCTGCCAGAAAGTCGCTTCATCCGGTTCTTGGAACTTCTTAGAGTCTCTGCATTTAATCCACAAAACAATGATAGAATGTGTAAGAGAAGCAGTTCAGTTTTAGCTTACAGGAAAAAAAAAACTGGATTCCGAATAAATTTAGCCTGGGGCACTCAATTTAATTTTCTATTTTCTTTAATAGATAGAGTTGTTGCTGGAATCATGCTCGGCAATATATTCTTCCAGTGGGCTTCGTCAAAATGCCGCCTAATAGTTGGCTTATCGTCTTTTCATGCTGCCCATAATTGTTACTCTTCCTACGTAATCCTTTCTGTTCCATAATTTAAAGAGGATTCGGTAAAATTTTCGAGAGATTGGGTAACATTTTTACTCTGCATCCCCCCCCCTAATGAAAATGCACTTGCGACGACTCTGCTGACGCCTGATGGTTGCTTTGACAACTAGGGCTAAATTGTTGGAAAAATGGTAAAGTGACGATTTAAATCCTCTACTTTCGATCTTCCTCCTGACCCCAAGGTGATAAAAGGTCAGGTTTCCAATGGATTTTCAGTTCTCACGGGATGTACCCATTTCGTAAAACTGCACAGAAAAATCGACTAATTTTCAATCCAGAAATCCGCGTTGTTTCTGAAATTTGCAAAATCTGAGGAAGCCGTAGAAGCCAGGGCGGCCTCTACTGAAACGGAAAGAGAAATTTTCAGTAGACCTCAAGTGTCCTTTAAATTTTAGAGGTGTAAATCGGAAGTTTTCTGTCAGCATGGCTATGAAACTGGTCATATACTAAAATGTGTCATTTATGCATCGAAACTAGAAGTACGAGGAATTATATGAGTATTTTCACATGCTAAAAAGTTGAATGCAGTTACTCAATGCCTTTTTTGTAAAAAAGCTAACTCTAAAATTGCTTTGTCAGACATAATCACTGTTTCAAAACTCCCGATTTTCCCCCTGATTTCTTATAATTATCTCCCGAAAATCTCCTGGTTTTTTCGAAGCAGTTCCTGATTTTCAAAAAAGGAAAGTGGAAGCACTGCATGATTGTTCGTTTCAGTACTTGTTTTGGTGGGTTTGTAAATTTTTTGTCAAATACAAACTGTCCTACCACGTATTTCTAAAGTTCCCTTAAGTGACCCATCATGCATACATAGAGCGTGTCCCACCCTATTTGCCGTAGTTTCTATTTGACGGAGCAAAACGGATAAGTCAGCTATATTTTATTCGAGCTATTTTTCGGCCCTTCTTGGCAAGGGTCCTCTTCAGGCTCAAGCCTCTAAACTGGAAAATGAACTCTTATCCGTTTTGCACCGTCAAATATGATTCGCAGTCAGCTTGGGCTGAAGGAACATCTTATCGTAGTTTCTATGTATGACCTCACGGGATCCTAGCTTCTTGGCATCGAGGTTGGAACACAGTTTGCATTTTTGGCAAAATATTGTGCAGCGGGCTGATTGGACTAATTACAATAACTAACATTAACCATGCGCCGGCAACATGGTATCGAAATGGAAGGTCACCCGTTTGACGATTTGAAAAATGGGTGATGACCTGAATCAAACGGAATGATTAATCAAAACAGAAAATCAGCGGTAGACAACTCAAAGAAGAAGAAGCTAAACTCTTGATTTGGTTGCTGCCAGGGACTCCTGGATCTTAAGAGTTTCCTAACGAAAATTTCTAGAATAACCTTGATTATAGTAGGCTGCTTCTACTGTTCGGTATCATAAGATGGTGAGTCTTCCAACAGCTCCACAGGAGTTATAGTGCAACCTGAAGAGATCACCCTGAACTATCCTAGTCTAGCATAAAAATCCGGTCAAAATCTAAACCTGTCTAACAATAATTTCTTTTGAAGAAAAGTTGTTACAAAATTTGTTCTTCAACACTCAATCGAAGTGAAACTCTTATGCTATCCGTGGTAACCCTTGTGAAGTTATCTTTTTTACTCAGCCAGCTGGGGGAGCCCAACCAAGCGATCTGATTGGCTCTGCATAAGACAAAGTAGAGCTAGGGTCTGGTCTCTTTAAGGGCAGTTCTGACGGTCTAGAAAGCTTTGCGAGCTTCTGCGCCGGCTGTTTTAGCAACTTTGGCTAAAACTCACTTCTCTTTCCAGAGCTCTTCTTACACTCCGCTAGTTTTCGCCAGCACTTGGAAAGTTAAGCCACTTCATGAGTGGAAAGTGATATTGGCAAGTCAGTGAAAAGTTGTAAATGTTCAACTGAGGCGCACCGACTTCTCGTATTTTCTTGCACTCAGTGGATTCTCAGTTTGCTTTTCGGAAAGCGAATCCAAGATATCCACCAGTAATAAGAAAGCCAGAATCTGCCAAGCATAAAGGCACAAGAAAAAAATAGAAAGTTGTTGCACCTTTACAACTTCTCACTGGCCAAAATCATTTTCCACTTGTGAAGTGGATTAGTTACAAGGCTCTCTGGAATAAAAATAAAAACAACACAGACAGGTTATCAGTCTTACCAGAGTTCCTGCTGAACCAGTAATTAGTATCACTTATGATCCTTGGGACCAGCACAAGTAAATTGTAACAGTTATGGCACCAAAATAGCAGAATAATAAGAGGGAGGGGCTAATTACTTATTACGGTGGCCTCTGGCGTAAAATAATAACAAGAATTGTAGCCGAATAGTTCAGTAGTTCAATAGAACTCTCAGATCTCTGTTATAGCTTCTCAATTTTCAGTCCTTGTAGACAGCTCGTCTTGCTTCTTTGTTCTCGCTTTTTATAAAACACTAATTTAACCACCCTTTAAACCTGCATAGAGGGGTTTACATCTGCCTTTTATTGACCAATCAGGAAGGATAATCTGGAGTAGAGAATGAGATTAGAGACTTGATCACCAAAGCAACTTCTCAGTTCTGCAGAATTGCAAAACCTTTCACATTCTTGATTCAGACGAATATGCAAGAAAAGGGAATTAGCGTCTTCTTGAATAGTAAATAAATACAAAAAAAGAGAATTGTGGGAAGAATCCGACTTGTTGCATGATGAGAGGACATAAGGAGATTTGGTGAGCTATGTGATATTCATGTCTTGGAAGTTCTAAATTTTTTAATGGTTTAGAGATAGATTTAAAGTATTATCGATGCCAGGAGCATGCCAATGCACAGATTTGTTAACCCCAGTGTAGGTAATTGCAAGATAAATCTCAACGCATAGCTACCAAAACGTAATTTGCAATCAACAATGAAAAATTCTGATTGTGCTCTGTCGCAAACATTTTCTGTTATCTGGCAGCTCCACAAGGGAGTTTAACATTGCCAGACAGTAGGGCTTGTTTGTACTGCAATTGCACTTTACTGAGACAACTTAAGAGTTGTTTGTTCTTTTCTGATGTTTCGGGATAGGGTTGTATTTGAGTGTTTCCAGTAATACAAATTCTGGTTGGATTGCTGATGGTTAAATCAGTGTCCTGATTTCACTTATAAAATCTGGTACATGGTTCAGTACGATACTGAACGCTGAACCCTACGATATGCAGAAAGCTACTGAAATTTTGGAAGTTGATGAAAATTTTGGTTCATTTCACATGGGAAGAGATGCATTTGTTACGTCCACTTCCTACAAGGTTAGTTTTCCCACAAGGTTTGTTTCCCCACAAGGTTTGTTTCCCCACAAGGTTTGTTTTCCCACAAGGTTTGTTTTCTCACAAGGTTTGTTTTCCCACTGTGTTGGTTTTCCCAAAAGGTTCGCTTTCCCCACAAGGTTTGTTTTCCCATAAGGTTTCTTTTCCCACAAGGTTGGTTTTCCCGCAAGGTTGGTTTTCCCACAAGGTTTGTTTTCCCACAAGGTTTGTTTTCCCACAAGGTTTGTTTTCCCACTAGGTTTGTTTTCCCACAAGGTTGGTTTTCCAGAAAGGTTTGTTTCCCCACAAGGTTTGTGCCTTGCCTGAACTACCAGTGATGACCAGACTTGTTTTCAGTTTATCTCAGCGATATTTTACTTATTGATTCTGGACAGGTACCGGACTTTACTTAAATACTTAGCCATAATCTTTCTCATAAGGCTCAAGTATGCCTTAAATCCAAATATCCATGCAATAATTCATCTTCCTCTTTTGTCATAATAAAATTTTTTTTTTTTTTTTTTGTCTTCTTTTGAGATTGAGAGCCGGTAAGAAAAAAACAAAAAAAAGTATGAGATATATTGGAGCACAGATCTAATGACCAAACTAACTAGTAGCATGCAGTGATATTCAGGTCTTGTTCCAGATTGTTCTTCGAGAGCGAACGAGGAGTACTCCCGAACACCGAGTTTGTCTTCGAAGAGCTGTCCCCGTCGTTTACGCCGGATAACGCTGACAGAGAACTCGAGAACTTTGAACTTGTAAATGTTTTGGTGAGTCTCTGATATACCGTAGTTCCTCTTGTGGAAATTTGAACGGTGGTGTGAAAATGTGAACAGCGATGGGTAGAGACTCGGGTAGAGTAGTTCTCATCTTCATTAGCTTCTGAATGGTTACTTACTTGTTATCTCTACTGCCCTATCCAGCTCCTGCTAGATTTCCGATTCTGATCATTTGTTTGGGTGCATCCCCTTACTTGTTCCTTTTAGCAGCTTACGGTTATCATTCTGGACTTCTTTTCGGATAAAGTGTTAAATTTGTTTTCGGTAGCATTGTTGTCTTCCCGTTATTTACAGTGATTCCGGATCTTGATATTACCCTCCCATCTGAACTGCGTAGGAAAATCTTTCTTTCGATGCTATGTCAAACGCTTGTTACCCAATGCCAAACACCAGTCACTGTAGGTACCGTAACTCTAACCTACTCCACTATAGATTGATACGAATTCTGACTAGGTGATTCCTAAACTTCACTGGACGATGAGTGTTTTGCTGAGTCAGGGTATCCAGCGATAGGCATATGTTGTACTAAATGCTGGATAGAACGAGCTTTTGGCATACGTTAACCCAAAATCAAGAGGTTGTGGTAGACTAGGCTATATTCTGAATGTATGGACCTATTTCCCTAGTTCAGTAAATAACTAATCTTGTTCTCTCTTTACAGGAAGCAATGTCAGTCATTTTGTCTCCATAGTTCAGAACAACAAGCTGCACAATCACACTGGCTTGGATTCATTACACCGAAAATGGTAAGAACCCATACATCTTTACAGTAGCCTAGTTTGCATGCAACTAAAGTCCATGTCGATCGGATAAATCATATTGCTATTGATCTTAAAAAGGCTTTCAATTTAGTCAAGCATGCCAACCTTTTGGACTAGCCATTTACAAAATGTAATGTAGAATATTTTTAGTAAGAATCGTCGCTAGTGTTAGGCTATATCAGATAGGACGCAACTGCTAAATATAAATCAATCTATTCCGAATGTCTCCCGGGTTTTTTTACGGAGTACCGCAAGGTACAATTTTAGGTCCTTCACTGTTTCTCCTCCTGGCAAGGAGTTCATTTTCCGACTTGTGGAATTACGCGGATGATCTCTCGCTTGTTGAGATTTGTCGGAGAAACATTAAAAGTTCTGTAACATGTGCCTTCGATCGGGTAAGCTTCTATCCCGATATGGGGCTCCTACCGACAAACTAATTCAATTTTTCTTTTGTTTTGTCTGGCCTTTCCAAGACTTTTGCCATATGGCATTTTGGAATCAGTTCACTTGTACCACAGTTGGCATTCTTGCCATGAGCAAACATTGTTCCTTCTTTTTTTCCAGTCTTTTTTTTTCAGCCGCTTTCCATGATCGTTGCCAGGTATGACAACCTTGGTAAAATTTGCACAGCAGGTCTCCGGATGATTATGCTCCTCGGAAACAATGAACGGGAGCATGATACGTCACATAAAGAGCGTGTTCCAGACCACTTATTTTAGTTACTACGCATGACGTCACGAATTTTGGCTTTTTGG
Source organism: Branchinecta lynchi (assembly GCA_023053575.1). Classification (NCBI taxonomy): domain Eukaryota; kingdom Metazoa; phylum Arthropoda; class Branchiopoda; order Anostraca; family Branchinectidae; genus Branchinecta; species Branchinecta lynchi. Next base: position 11,095,710 of record JAKZAP010000007.1, read on the forward strand.
CGTCAAGGCTGAAACGTATTTTTATATTTTCGGCAAAATATCATGAGACTGGCTAATCAGGCAAATCAGGTGACAGATATTCGCAGTTACCACGTGTGCTACGCAGGCTACGCCCCCAAGCGTGGTAAGCAAATAGTTACAATCAGTTACTATTTCGAGAAAGTTGGAACGGTCAGCGTAGTAACTTTTCACGAGGTTAGAACGAAAAGAGTAACTAATAGTTACTATTATTAGAAGCGTGGAACACGCTCAAAGAAAACAAGCATAGCAAGCGTAATAATCACTGTATTGCCAACAAAGGAGATAGATACACTTACGAAGTGAAGAATCTCGGGAATGAGAATGGATGGAAATACTACTGAAGTAGAATGAATTGCTATCATAAGTACGACGTTTCCTTTAAATATCATCATAAATTTGTTACTACTATCTAAATTAGTGCCTTATGCTCATGATGTTTGCTTAACTAACTATAATAGCAAACCTAGCCTATCCAAATAGCAAGCTATATTATAACGTATGACGGTCCCCGATAAGTTGAGATTAAACATGACACAAGGTAGCTAACTTATCTTTCATTGGTCAAGCCGCCTTGTATGATGAGGGATGCTTATGAAGCGTTGCTCGAAATGTGGAAAAGCCTCTATATTCTCTGTGATTGGGTCATCCCAGAAAGGGGTACGTTTTTTAGTTTACGTTTACGTTTTTGGGATCCCAAAACGTAAGTGGAGGGATACCTATGACATCGCAAAAGTTGTCCGTCTGTCCGTCTGTAATCACGATAACTCTCGAAGGGAATGAGATATTTTGATGAAACTTGGTGTGAGGATTCGTTGGGTCGTCGGACCATTCGAGTTCGTAGATGGGCTTTGTAGCCCGACATTTAGGGGTGGGGGAGGGGGTTTAAATTAAGGGGCAAACAAAATATTTTGAAACAGCTAATGTGATAGTCGATTATGGGGTAAGAAGACATGCTGAGCACGATGGTGAAAATCTTGTGAAAATCCGATGACAAAAACATTTTGTCATCGGACGAGTAGTTCGTCCGGAATCCGGCCAAAACCGGAAAGTTTGTTAAAAGTAAAAGTTTTATTTGAAGTTGATTAGATGTTCGATTTAGGGGTAGGAAGACATGCTGAAGGCGATGGTAAAAACCATTTTGTCATCGGACGAGTAGTTCGTCCGGAATCCGGCCAAAACCGGAAAGTTTGTTAAAAGTAAAAGTTTTATTTGAAGTTGATTAGATGTTCGATTTAGGGGTAGGAAGACATGCTGAAGACGATGGTGAAAACCATTTTGTCATCGGACAAGTAGTTCGTCCGGAATCCGGCCAAAACCGGAAAGTTTGTTAAAAGTAAAAGTTTTATTTGAAGTTGATTCGATTTAGGGGTAGGAAGACATGCTGAAGACGATGGTGAAAACCATTTTCTCGACGGACAAGTAGTTCGCCAGAAATCCGGCCGAAACCGGAAAGTTTGTTAAAATTCTAAGTTTTATTTCGAGTTGATGAGATGTTCGGTTTAGGGCAAGAAGACATGCTGAACACTTATGTGAAAACAATTTTCTACCCGGACATGTAGTTCGCCCGGAATCCGGCGAATACCGGAAAGTTGGTTAAAAGTAAAAGTTTAATTTGAAGTTGATTAAATCTTTTATTTATGGGTAAAAAGACATGCCGAACACGATGGTTAAAATCATTTTCTCGCTGGAGAACAAGTTCGCCCGGAATCCGGCCAAAACCGGAAAATTTGTTAAAAGTAAAAGCTTTATCTGAAGCTGATTAGATGATATATTTAGGGGTAAGAAGAGACGCTGAGTCGGTATATGACAATGGTTTTTTACCCGGACATACAATTATTCCGGAATCCGGTTGTAACCGGACTTTTTTTCAGTCAAACTTTTATTCAAAGTTGATTAGATGTTCTTTATAGGGATAAGGAGATACGCTGGTTTTGTTTCTGTTTTTTTTTGTTTTGCTGGACTAGTAGTTCGCTCGGAAATCGGCAGGAAGTCTCGGTCAGTATCGTCAAAATAGATATGGCTTATAGAGGTATATCTGAACTTGGTTTTCTCTGATGATTAGCCTGTCCAAGACTGGATCTGGCGAAGACAAGACTCGATTGTCTGAATCAAATATTAGATTTTTGGGATCCCATCGACACCTTTGGTCTTGTTTAGTTTACTGTCATGCTGATTCAGACCTCCACAACTTTATTTATACAGCTATTATTTTCCGTCTTCGTTTAACTTGTAGGTAAAAGAAAGCCGAGTCGTGGATCCCCTTTCTTACCGTAGTTCATACCCACCCTGCGGTATTTCACTAATTCTTACGTCTGTCGCGGTTCGCTCTTTTCTAGACCACTACCCCGAGTCTTGTCACCATTATAGTTCTACTGGATAGACCGGCAAGACCTGTTACACAGTTGTCCTGCAGTACGTTGGATAACAGCTAGAAGCAGCATTGTTCTTTTCGTAAATTGATCACGATTTATCTACCACGAAAAAAGCTATCAATGTTCATAGACAAATCCGAAATGCTAAGTCTCCCAGTAAGATCCAGCGGTTCGTTATTGGGGAATGCATAACTTATCACTCCTCTCGCCGGGTAAGGTTGTGATGCTCATTTGAGAGAATATTTAAACTAACCCTCCTTCTTTTTCAGGTGGACAAGCGTGATACAAGAGAATTAATCAGCTTCCAGGAAAGAATCTGCAATTTGTAAACTGTGTTCAGTGCCTTGCTTCTTCTGGATTCCACGGACGTAGGACTGAAAACGGTCGCTGCCTAGTTTTCAAAGTAGCCGTTTTTCCTCCGAATATTGGTAGAGCATTGACAAAATCAGCCGTCAAATCGCCACGGTCTACGGTTGTCGTGTGATTATGGAACAATTTTGACATGATTAGTGAGGCATTGTTGCGTTTGAAAATCCTTGGCAGGCATATGATCAAAGAAACTTTACATTCAAGCAAGAGGGTTTGTTCCTGCTGATATTCAAGCCGCTGCTTCGTCCGACTATTTATATGGCCAAGCTGTACAGTCAGAACTTACTACAATTACGATATTGGAGCCATGACCAGATCCAAAGGAGAGCCACCAAATTCTTACTATCTGCGTCATCTACTCTCTCTGATACCTTTGTGATCCTTAGAGGTGAAAGTGTTCTGTCCTGCAGTATATTCATACTAATAATTGTCCCCTACTGATAGTTCACGTTGAGCGGTGTTGCTGTATGTTATTGATTAACACTCCCAACCGGAAACGTGCATCCCTGTGTTTTCAGGTTCTGATTCTCCAGAGCAATTTTCAAGTCAAGATTATGTACAATAAAAGTTATTCCTGCGAGTCTCTCTTTCGTAGTTCGGCTTCCTGAAACTGATGCTTAGTAAGTTTGCTGTGCGAATCTGCGTTTGAACTGCTAGCAGGAGAGAAAATGTATCGCATGGCGACAGGTCCTACTGACGAAGGACTGAGGATAAAAATTGTGGAAAAACCCACAATAAAAGGGAAGAAACCGACTTCACCCTTTTTTTCTCAGTATCAGCAAATGTCAAGTTTGCTAAAAGTCTAGGCTTCATCTTCCAGATTTTTCTTCCGGATACCAGAAAGCCGTTCGTCAAGACGGATCTGAAAGGTGAAGCCAGGTCAAAAACGTCTGGAAGTCCGGGGTGTTGGACACCCCAGATTCCGGATGTCTGGAAGGTACGAGAGAGGCAACCGGTTCGAGAGACAACAAATATGCAGATGTAGGAAGAAACGGGAAAGTGATTGACAGTTGGGCTGGGATGTAATTTGTAGGAGATGTTTGAACTGGGAAAGGGAGTCTAGGAAAGGTTAAAGAATAACAAAATCAGCTGTCATCATTTCATGAAAATTCACTATGCGGAAGCCTGGGACGTCTGAAAGGTGAGGCCTGGGCTGAAGTGAGCGAGACAAATCAGCGCCATCTATAGGTTAGTCTTTGACATGAAAGAAATGAATATAGGTGGCGCTAACGATTCGAAATAAACTGATTTCCTTCAGCAAGTAAGCCTTGAAACTGGATGGTATCTAACCTTACAAACAGTACAATGGCAGTCACATAAACACTATTTTGTATGGCTTTCCTGTTTCAGTTTGACAGTTCTTGGTATCTGAGTACGCCTTGAAGAGCCATCTAGCGACTTTTTTACGCCGAAATAACAAAACGTGTTCCACGAAGGGTGTGGGGGGGGGGGGCGAAGCCTAAAACTTAAAAAAATATCTATTGGAGGTCTAGGATAGCTTACATGACCAAAAATCATAGCTCCTTTAGTTTATTGATGAAAGACTTTCATTGCTAAAATGTAACCATCAGCCTCTTTGGTCGAGGCGAGAACACGAACCTGTCATGAAAGAGTCTCGCGCTAAAAGTCGTCCAGTATGTGAGCAGACAGATAGCAAGCCAACGAGACCGATTAGAGAATCTATGTTCCTAACCGATAAATTAGGCTATCCCCCCTTCCCCCAATTTTCAGAGTGCGAGTTCCAGAGGTTTCCCTCACTTCGTTAACTTAAGTGACCTATGACTTTTAAAAGTTGCCCGTCTATCACGACGATAACTCTTGAAGAGATTGAGAGATTTTGTTCAAACTTGGTGTGAGTATTCGTAGGGTCAAACGTACAGTCTAAGTTCACAGATGGGCCCGGAACCATATATTTTGGGGTGGCGGAGGGGTTTCGGCATTAAAGCACAAGTCTTACTAGAAATGATATTCCCATTGTGGAATAGGTCAGGAAAAGTGTTTCCCGAAAATACAATTACTTTCCACCAAAAATAAGCGATTTTCTTGATAGCGCTTGTCGACTCTATCCAGCACTCCTGCTCACCGACGCGGTGGTTGGGCGCAAAACATTTGAAAACTGAACGTACCGTGATTAAGTGGGAAAACTAGCAAACAAAAGAAGTAAAAAACAGAAGATTCCCATATCATTATGTGTGACAGATTCTAATTGGACGTTGAAGATTCCGGCAAGCTTCACGTTGTGTGACGGGCAAAATTCGGCACGGCCGAAAAAGCGTTAAAAAGTCGTAATCACGTAACGAAATAATGAAGAAAGGTCGGAATTTTAGAAGCTTAAAATTCCACAAGGGAGCTATATATATTATAAAAGGCAGAATAAGCGAGATGGGTCCTTTAAGAGATGAACAAAATATTTGTTCAAGTTAATGCGACAGCCAAGTTAAGGGTAAGGAGACACGCTGAATCCTCAACTGAACTTCTTTTTCTCACCAGAAAAATAGTTTGTCTTGAATCCGGGAACAAGCGAAAGTTTGTGGATTTCTTTTTTTCTGATTTGAACTGAGGTTCGGCATAGGAGGTAAGAAGACATAATGAATCCATACATGAACTTCACTTTCTCACTGGACAGATAGTTTTACTGGATTCCAGTCAAACCAAAAAAGACACAGTTTACCGAGAAATACTATTTCTTCTCTCCTCAGGTTGATAGTCAAGTCGGGATCTTGAATGTTTAAGAATGAACCTGATTTTTTATATTCTTTTCGCTAAAAAGCCTTACCTTCACTGTCAAAAAAAATCTTGCAGTGTTTGCTACTGGGATTAACCTTATCTTTATTGAGATAAGATTATCCCTAATTCGGATTAATTCCCAAAAGAGATAAGATTAATCCTAGGAAAAAAAACTGCATCCTTATTCCGAGAAACTTTTTAGTGTTGTGGATCTGATTAATGGTCTATTACGAAGATTACGAGATCTGTCTGGGGGCTGGTAAAGAACGAACCTCTGCAATACTCGATTGTCTGTCCTAGAAAGATGAACAAATATTCCCCGTTCGGGTCCCATCGAAACCTATGGTCTTGTTGTTTGTGTAAACGCCGATAACGTAAAGTCTTCACAAACAAAAGTTTTACCTTGATCATTCTTAGTACCAGTGGCACTTTAAATTCAGTACAAGAGCTTACAGACGGCGAGAACCCAACTGAAAATCCTTGAATCCACAGAGAAATGCTCGAAGAACTGCGAGACAACTATATAGCAGCTTATTTGGCACTCGAATACCTTTTCTACGCTTAAAAGTCCTCTCGTCGAGTAGCCGAGTAAAAAAAAAATGCAGCCTAGTGCTTTCACGAGTTTCCTATCATATAAACATATAGTTTCGGATAAGCTTTTAATATCAAACACGGTACAAAATTTAAACTGGGCCTACCTCGAACTAGTCAATAAGCCTCGCTGAAGAAACAGGGGCTACGATCTGGCATGACACGGACGTTGCTATGTTAGAATCACAGAAAGCTCATCTGGTTTGATCCTTACGCGTCAAATAAGCCCCCTTTCAACTGAACGAATCGGACATCCAGACATCAGATCCAGGGCATTTGCTCTTCCCACCCATCAAGTTTTACTGAAATCAGAACACTTCCGGTCTGCAAGTCCTCCGATCGAGTTCAGACATAGTCTGAACATCAGAATAACATACCTAGTCCATATGACCACTATAATCTCCAAGTTCCATCCCAACGTGTTTAACACATTTTCGGGACTCCCCCTCCAACTTCCCCACGTGGTCGGAGACAGTTTAGACAAGTGACTGTCACATCTAGAGAATTTGCTTCTACCACTCACCAAATTTTATTCAAATAGGAGCACTTATTGTATCCCTCTTAAGACTACACCCCCACCAAACTCGGATCCGGCCGTGACCCAAAAATCGATCATCTAGGCCATACAAGTTTCATCCCTATCTTCTATCCGTATGTTTTTTTACCCATGTGGCAGACCTTACCCCCCCCCCCCCCCAAACATGATCGGATATGGATCGGATGACGGATGGAGACAGACCGACAGACATCATCGATTTATTTAGCATTTGTCGAAGTCCGCAAGTGCCCTAACAAGAATAGTCAAGTCAAAAAGCACTAATGAAACAAGTAACCTTAGCTCCCTCAAGGCTTCTCTATTCTTTATAACTCTTTCCACACGGAAGCACCAGCGAAACAAATAATGAAACTCCTTAACGCTTTCCTATTTGTCAAAACATTTCCGATTCATGAAAATTCTCTAATTCACTAATCACTGATAATGAAGCCTCCTTCACATAAAAGCTCAGTTCCGGTAAATTCGGGCGTCGCTTATCACGATAGATGGCTTTAAACAATTTTCAGATTTCCAAAGCCTCTGTAAAGCAAATAAGAACAAACTTCCGTGCCCTTTGTGCTCTGATAAACATCTGCTCACACACTGAATTCTCCAGCTTGACACTTGACACTTTTACTAACAAGTCCAGTCTTTGTGTTAGAAGAAGTTCACAGGTTTCGGAGCTTTCTCACAAGCTTCCCGTTCACAGTTTGATGTACGATGTGGATATCAATGTCGCTGACCAGCTAAAAAAGACAAACTGTTACTTGGGAAGACACTAACTGACAGTAGAAGCTACTTCTTTTTCTCAAGGAAGTTTCCAGAGTTACTTGTTGGTTACATACGGCCTACTCAACCCTACTATCAGAGGTTGAATGACAACAAATAATCACTAAACGCTTTCTGTGAACATTTACTTTATACTGAGATCCCTCACAAGCACGACCATCTGGTAATTTGTGTTTTTATTGCCTTATTTAAAACCATCCCGCAGGATAAAAGTTCTGTCTGAATTCACCAGCTATTTCCTTCAGGAAAGAAGCGCTTACACTCCTTAACCATGAACGTTTCTTCGGACAGAAGCTTGTAACAACAAGCCGCGACTTGCGGCCTCACAAGAGACTTCAAAGAAGAAAACCTTCGGTAAGATTTCCAAATAAACTAAAGGCGTTTTTCCGCGACACAATTGTGGGCCACACAGTCGAGCCACAAGCTGAGACTTGCGAAAACGCCGTTTCGTCTATTTTGGGCGGTAATTTCAATTGTCGGAAATTAAAATAAAATTCAGGTAAAATCTCAATAAACAGATCTTCAGGCTTTCGTCCTGTACAAAAAGGATCCTTATGTCTAAAAGCTAGTGAAAGTAGTTAATTTTTTTGTTTTGACATTATTTTGCTGCTAAACTTGAATTCCACGACAGATTCGAGACACAAAATCGACAGTCACCTCGGAAGTTGTTTGTCGAATTCGAGCCACAACGGCAGCCACACAAATCTTTTTGGTCGCGGAAACACGCTTGTGAGCCGCACAAAAGACTGCGGAAACACTCTTTTTGAGCCACAATAGACCAGTGCCAGTGAAAAGGAATGGAAGATTCAGGTTGAGATAGTGTCCAATTCTTACTAAAATACAAATTCGTCTATACTTGAACACAAAAAAAATCCAGCGAGAGCAAGAAAACTGTGTGGCGAAGAGTTAAATAAAGTAGTTTTAGTCTGTCTTAGTTATGGACAATGACGGCGAGGCTGCTAGGAAATAGACCGTAAATAGTGTAGGCCTATACAGTGAGAAAACGCGGAAAATACAGTTATGAATTACCCCAGATGCAGTAGATCTGATCAGCCTTTATATTCCGACTGTCTCTTCCACGCGAGGTAAAGGTTGTAAAGTCACGCAATAGATAAACAAATATCTAGCTGCCGACTAAACACATGGATGCACATCCTTGTGTTAAATGCTATGTTGGATACAGTGAAGGACCTAAAATTGTACCTTGCGGTACTCCGTAAAAACAAGAGCTACGAGCTCATATGGCACTTGTTACGAGTAGGCACGGCTCGGTTATGTCAATGATATATCTAGTGTTTGCTAGGTGTCTTCCCACCAAGTTTCATCTCGATCCCTCCACTCATAGCGTTTTCCAATATTTCCGGTTCTCCCCTCCAGCTCTCCCCAAAAGTCACCGGATCCGGTCCGGATTTTAAGTGGGTCGTCTGAGGCATGAGGTCTTTCCAAATATCAAGTTTCATCGAGATCCGGTCACCCGTTCAAAAGTTATAAATACCTCAAGATTCCGGATTCCCCCTCCCTCCACTCCCCCAACAGTGCCCAAATCGGCTCGGTCATGTCAATGATTTATCTATTGTTTGCTAGGTGTCTTCGCACCAAGTTTCATCTCGATCCCTCCACTCATAGCGTTTCCCAAGATTTCCGGTTAACCCCTCCAGCTCCCCCAAAAGTCACCGGATCCGGTCCGGATTTTAAGTGGGTCGTCTGAGGCATGAGGCCTTTCCAAATATCAAGTTCCATCGAGATCCGATCACCCGTTCAAAAGTTATAAATACCTCAAGATTCCGGATTCCCCCTCCCTCCACTCCCCCACAGTGCCCGAATTGGCTCGGTTATGTCAATGATGTATCTTCACACCATGTTTCATCTCGATCCCTCCAATCACAGCGTTTCCCAAGATTTCCGGTTGCCCCCTCCAGCTCCCCCCAAAAGTCACCGGATCCGGTCCGGATTGTAAGTGGGTCGTCTGAGGCATGAGGTCGTTTCAAATATCAAGTTTCATCGAGATCCGGTTACCCGTTAAAAAGTTATAAATACCTCAAGATTCCGGATTCCCCTCCCTCCACTCCCCCGACAGTGCCCGAATCGGCTCGGTCATGTCAATGATGTATCTAGTGTTTACTAGGCGTCTTCCCACCAAGTTTCATCTCGACCCCTCCATTCATAGCGTTTCCCAAGATTTCCGGTTGCCTCCTCCAGCTCCCCCCAAAAGTCACCGGATCCGGTCCGGATTTTAAGTGGGTCGTCTGAGGCATGAGGTCTTTCCCAATATCAAGTTCCATCGAGATCCGATCACCCGTTCAAAAGTTATAAATACCTCAAGATTCCGGATTCCCCCTCCCTCCACTCCCCCCACAGTACCCGAATAGGCTCGGTTATGTCAATGATGTATCTAGTGTTTGCTAGGTGTCTTCCCACCAAGTTTCATCTCGATCCCTCCACTCATAGCGTTTCCCAAGATTTCCGGTTGCCCCCTCCAGCTCCCCCCAAAAGTCACCGGATCCGGTCCGGATTGTAAGTGGGCGTCTGAGGCATGAGGTCGTTCCAAATATCAAGTTTCATCGAGATCCGATCACCCGTTCAAAAGTTATAAATACTTCAAGATTCCGGATTCCCCCTCCCTCCACTCCCCCCCACAGTACCCGAATCGGCTCGGTTATGTCAATGATGTATCTAGTGTTTGCTAGGTGTCTTCCCACCAAGTTTCATCTCGATCCCTCCACTCATAGCGTTTCACAAGATTTCCGGTTGCCCCCTCCAGCTCCCCCCAAAAGTCACCGGATCCGGTCCGGATTTTAAGTACGTCGTCTGAGGCATGAGGTCTTTCCCAAATATCAAGTTCCATCGAGATCCGATCACCCGTTCAAAAGTTATAAATACCTCAAGGTTCCGGATTCCCCCTCCCTCCACTCCCCCCACAGTGCCCGAATCGGCTCGGTTATGTCAATGATGTATCTAGTGTTTGCTAGGTGTCTTCCCACTAAGTTTCATCTCGATCCCTCCACTCTTGGCGTTTCCCAAGATTTCCGGTTGCCCCCTCCAGCTCCCCCCAAAAGTCACCGGATCCGGTCCGGATTTTAAGTGGGTCGTCTGAGGCATGAGGTCGTTCCAAATATCAAGTTTCATCGAGATCCGATCACCCGTTCAAAAGTTAAAAATACCTCAAGATTCCGGATTCCCCCTCCCTCCACGGTGCTCGGATCGGGGAAGTGACTATTTCCAACTTAATCATTTGGGGTCCCTGATAAGCTTGCCAAGTTTTATCGTCCTAGCTTATCTGGAAGTGCCCGAACTAGCAAAACCTGGACAGACCGACGGACGGACAGAAATTGCGATCGCTATATGGCACTTGGCCGAAGGGCAAGTGCCATAAAAACCGGGAGACATTCGGAATAGATTGATTTATATTTAGCAGTTGCGTCCTATCTGATATAGCCTAACACTAGCGACGATTCTTACTAAAAATATTCTATATTACATTTCGTAAATGGCTTGTAAAAAAGGTCGGCAAGCTTGACTAAATTGAAAGCCTTTTTAAGATCAATAGCAGTGCGATTTATCCGATCGACATGGACTTTAGTTGCATGCAAGCTAGGCTACTGTAAAGATGTATGGGTTCTTACCATTTTCTGGTGTAATGCATCCATGCCAGTGTGATTGTGCAGCTTGTTGTTTTGAACTATGGAGACAAAATGACTGAGATTGCTTCCTGTAAAGAGAGAACATGATTAGTTATTTACTGAACTAGGGAAATAGGTCCATTCATTCAGAATATAGCCTAGTCTACCACAACCTCTTGATTTTGGGTTAACGTATGCCAAAAGCTCGTTCTATCCAGCATTTAGTATAACATATGCCTATCGCTGGATACCCTGACTCAGCAAAACACTCATCGTCCAGTGAAGTTTAGGAATCACCTAGTCAGAATTCGTATCAATCTATAGTGGAGTAGGTTAGAGTTACGGTACCTACAGTGACTGGTGTTTGGCATTGGGTAACAAGCGTCTGACATAGCATCGAAAGAAAGATTTTCCTACGCAGGTCAGATGGGAGGGTAATATCAAGACCCGGAATCACAGTAAATAACGGGAAGACAACAATGCTACCGAAAACAAATTTAACACTTTACCCGAAAAGAAGTGCAGAATGCTAACCGTAAGCTGCTAAAAAGAACAAGTAAGGGGATGAACCCAAACAAATGATCAGACTCGAAAATCTAGCAGGAGCTAGATAGGGCAGTAGAGATAACAAGTAAGTAACCATTCAGAAGCTAATGAAGATGAGATTCGAGTAACTACTCTACCCGAGTCTCTACCCATCGCTGTTCACATTTTCACACCACTATTCAAATTTCCACAAGAGGAACCACGGTATATCAGAGACTCACCAAAACAGGTACAAGTTCAAAATTCTCGAGTTCTCTGTCAGCGTTATCCGGCGTAAACGAAGGGGACAGCTCTTCGAAGACAAACTCGGTGTTCGGGAGTACTCCTCGTTCGCTCTCGAAGAACAATCTGGAACAAGACCTGAATATCACTGCATGCTACTAGTTAGTTTGGTCATTAGATCTGTGCTCCACTATATCTCATACTTGTTTTTGTTTTTTTCTTACCGGCTCACAATCTCAAAAGAAGACAAAAAAACAAAATAAAATTTTTGTTATGACAAAAGAGGAAGATGAATTATTGCATGGATATTTGGTTTTATGGCATGTTTGAGCCTTATGAGAAAGATTATGGCTAAATATTTAAGTAAAGTCCGGTACCTCTCCAGAATCAATAAGTAAAATATCGCTGAGATAAACTGAAAACAAGTCTGGCCATCACTGTCAGTTCAGGCAAGGCATGTGGACGTAACAAATGCATCTCTTCCCAGCGTTCAGTATCGTACTGAACCATGTACCAGATTTTATAAATGAAAACAGGATACTGATTTAACCATCAGCAATCCAACCAAAATTTGTATTACTGGAAACACTCAAACACAACCCTATCCCGAAACATCAGAGAAGAACAAACCACTCTTAAGTTGTCTCTGTAAAGTGCAATTGCAGTACAAACAAGCCCTACTGCCTGGCAATGTTAAACTCCCTTGTGGAGCTGCCAGATAACAGAAAATGTTTGCAACAGAGCACAATCAGAATTTTTCACTGTTGATTGCAAATTACGTTTTGGTAGCTATAGCGTTGACATTTATCTTACAATTACCTACACTGGGGTTAACAAATCTGTGCATTGGCATGCTCCTGGCATCGATAATACTTTAAATCTATCCTCTAAACCATTAAAAAATTTAGAACTTCCAAGACATGAATATCACATAGCTCACCAAATCTCCTTGATTATGTCCTCTCATCATGCAACAAGTCGGATTCTTCCCACAATTCTCTTTTTTTGTATTTATTTACTATTCAAGAAGACGCTAATTCCCTTTTCTTGCATATTCGTCTGAATCAAGAATGTGAAAGGTTTTGCAATTCTGCAGAACTGAGAAGTTGCTTTGGTGGTCAAGTCTCTAATCTCATTCTCTATTGTCCGTTCCGACTGGTCAACAAGGGTGGATGTTCTGTATAAACATGTTTATTTGTTTTTTTTTATCAAAGGCGAGAACCATGAAAAATCAAAAATGGTAATCTGTATGGGACTCCAGGCTTCACAAGTAACCCCGTGATCAAATCAGCAGATCCAGGATGGACACAGGATGTTACAAAGGTAAGCCCCACTGAAGAATGTGAATGCTTGTCAGGTGATCTCACATCACCAGGACCAAGGGTATTTTTGGCTTGCAAATTAGCAAGCCTCAAAAGCAAGCCCCCTTGATCAAATCAGCAAAGCCAGGGCACTACACAAGTAAGCACCATTGACAAGCATGCCTAGGCTAGCCGAGCCGAGTGTTTTCTCCGAATCGAGAAGGGGAAGCTTCTTGATTCTGCAGAATCAAGAAGTTGCTTCGCTAGTCAATTCTCAATCCTCCTTCCTGATTGGTCAATAAAAGGCAGATGTAAACCCCTCTAAGCAGGTTTTAAAGGGTGGTTAAATTAGTGTTTTCTAAAAAGCGAGAACAAAGAAGCAAGACGAGCTGTCTACAAGGACTGAAAATTGAGAAGCTATAACAGAGATCTAAGAATTCTATTGAACTACTGAACTATTCGGCTACAATTCTTATTATTATTTTATGCCAGAGGCCACCGTAACAAGTAATTAGCCCCTCCCCCTTATTATTCTGCTATTTTGGTGCCATAACTGTTACAATTTACTTGTGCTGGTCCCAAGCATCATAAGTGATACTAATTACTGGTTCAGCAGGAACTCTGGTAAGACTGATAACCTGTCTGTGTTGTTTTTATTTTCATCCCAGAGAGCCTTGTAACTAATCCACTTCACAAGTGGAAAATGATTTTGGCCAGTGAGAAGTTGTAAAGGTGCAACAACTTTCTATTTTTTTTCTTGTGCCTTTATGCTTGGCAGATTCTGGCTTTCTTATTACTGGTGGATATCTTGGATTCGCTTTCCGAAAAGCAAACTGAGAATCCACTGAGTGCAAGAAAATACGAGAAGTCGGTGCCTCAGTTGAACATTTACAACTTTTCACTGACTTGCCAAGATCACTTTCCACTCATGAAGTGGCTTAACTTTCCAAGTGCTGGCGAAAACTAGCGGAGTGTAAGAAGAGCTCTGGAAAGAGAAGTGAGTTTTAGCCAAAGTCGCTAAAACAGCCGGCGCAGAAGCTCGCAAAGCTTTCTAGACCATCAAAACTGCCCTTAAAGAGACCAGACCCTAGCTCTACTTTGTCTTATGCAGAGCCAATCAGATCGCTTGGTTGGGCTCCCCCAGCTGGCTGAGTAAAAAAGATAACTTTACAAGGCTTACCACGGATAGCATAAGAGTTTCACTTTGATTGAATGCTGAAAATTTTGTAACAACTTTTCTTCAAAAGAAGTTATTGTTAGACTGGTTTAGATTTTGACCGGAAACCTGACCTTTTATCACCTTGGGGACAGTAGGAAGATCGAACAAGAGCTACGAGCTCATATGGCACTTGTTACGAGTAGGCACTGCTCGGTTATCGCAATGATATATCTAGTGTTTGCTAGGTGTCTTCCCACCAAGTTTCATCTCGATCCCTCCACTCATAGCGTTTTCCAATATTTCCGGTTCTCCCCTCCAGCTCCCCCCAAAAGTCACCGGATCCGGTCCGGATTTTAAGTGGGTCGTCCGAGGCATGAGGTCTTTCCAAATATCAAGTTTCATTGAGATCCGGTCACCCGTTCAAAAGTTATAAATACCTCAAGATTCCGGATTCCCCCTCCCTCCACTCCCCCGACAGTGCCCGAATCGGCTCGGTTATGTCAATGATGTATCTAGTGTTTGCTAGGTGTCTTCCCACCAAGTTTCATCTCGATCCCTCCACTCATAGCGTTTCCAAAGATTTCCGGTTGCCCCCTCCAGCTCCCCCCAAAACTCACCGGATCCGGTCCAGATTTTAAGTGGGTCGTCTGAGGGATGAGGTCTTTCCAAATATCAAGTTCCATCGAGATCCGACCACCCGTTCAAAAGTTATAAATACCTCAAGATTCCGGATTCCCCCTCCCTCTACTCCCCCCACAGTACCCGAATCGGCTCGGTTATGTCAATGATGTATCTAGTGTTTGCTAGGTGTCTTCCCACCAAGTTTCATCTCGATCCCTCCACTCATAGCGTTTCCCAAGATTTCCAGTTGCCCCCTCCAGCTCCCCCCAAAAGTCACCGGATCCGGTCCAGATTTTAAGTGGGTCGTCTGAGGGATGAGGTCTTTCCAAATATCAAGTTCCATCGAGATCCGATCCCCCGTTCAAAAGTTGTAAATACCTCAAGATTCCGGATTCCCCCTCCCTCTACTCCCCCCACAGTGCCCGAATCGGCTCGATTATCTCAACGATGTATCTAGTGTTTGCTAGGTGTCTTCCCACCAAGTTTCATCTCGATCCCTCCACTCATAGCGTTTCCCAAGATTTCCGGTTGCCCCCTCCAGCTCCCCCCAAAAGTCACTGGATCCGGTCCAGATTTTAAGTGGGTCATCTGAGGGATGAGGTCTTTCCAAATATCAAGTTCCATCGAGATCCGATCACCCGTTCAAAAGTTATAAATACCTCAAGATTCCGGATTCCCCCTCCCTCTACTCCCCCCACAGTACCCGAATCGGCTCGGTTATGTCAATGATGTATCTAGTGTTTGTTAGGTGTCTTCCCACCAAGTTTCATCTCGATCCCTCCACTCATAGCGTTTCCCAAGATTTCCGGTTGCCCCCTCCAGCTCCCCCCAAAAGTCACCGGATCCGGTCCGGATTTTAAGTAGGTCGTCTGAGGCATGAGGTCTTTCCAAATATCAAGTTCCATCGAGATCCGATCACCCGTTCAAAAGTTATAAATACCTCAAGATTCCGGATTCACCCTCCCTCTACTCCCCCCACAGTACCCGAATCGGCTCGGTTATGTCAATGATGTATCTAGTGTTTGCTAGGTGTCTTCCCACCAAGTTTCATCTCGATCCCTCCACTCATAGCGTTTCCCAAGATTTCCGGTTGCCCCCTCCAGCTCCCCCCAAAAGTCACCGGATCCGGTCCGGATTTTAAGTAGGTCGTCTGAGGCATGAGGTCTTTCCAAATATCAAGTTCCATCGAGATCCGATCACCCGTTCAAAAGTTATAAATACCTCAAGATTCCGGATTCCCCCTCCCTCCACTCCCCCCCACAGTGCCCGAATCGGCTCGGTTATGTCAACGATGTATCTAGTGTTTGCTAGGTGTCTTCCCACCAAGTTTCATCTCGATCCCTCCACTCATAGCGTTTCCCAAGATTTCCGGTTGCCCCCTCCAGCTCCCCCCAAAAGTCACCGGATCCGGTCCGGATTTTAAGTGGGTCGTCTGAGGCATGAGGTCGTTCCAAATATCAAGTTTTATCGAGATCCGATCACCCGTTCAAAAGTTAAAAATACCTCAAGATTCCGGATTCCCCCTCCCTCCACTCCCCCCACGGTGCTCGGATCGGGGAAGTGACTATTTCCAACTGAATCATTTGGGGTCCCTGATATGCCTGCCAAGTTTTATCATCCTAGCTTATGTGGAAGTGCCCGAACTAGCAAAACCTGGACAGACCGACAGACCGACGGACGGACAGAAATTGCGATCGCTATATGGCACTTGGCCGAAGGGCAAGTGCCATAAAAATCGTAATTTAAATCGTCACTTTACCATTTTTCCAACAATTTAGCCCTAGTTGTCAAAGCAACCATCAGGCGTCAGCAGAGGCGTCGCAAGTGCATTTTCATTGGGGGGGGGGGGGGGGGGGGGTGCAGAGTAAAAATTTTACCCAATCTCTCAAAAATTTTACCGAATCCTAGAATCCTCTTTAAATTATGGAACAGAAAGGATTACGTAGGAAGATCATCATCATAAGGTTTGAATGGCGTTGAGTTCCACTTCGTGTAGATCTCTTTCTGCCTTCTCGGTTGATCGGTGGTGGTTGTTTTTAACATTAATGGGCAGCATGAAAAGACGATAAGCCAACTATTAGGCGGCATTTTGACGAAGCCCACTGGAAGGATATATTGCCGAGCATGATTCCAGCAACAACTCTATCTATTAAAGAAAATAGAAAATTAAATCGAGTGCCCCAGGCTAAATTTATTCGGAATCCAGTTTTTTTTGTTCCTGTAAGCTAAAACTGAACTGCTTCTCTTACACATTCTATCATTGTTTTGTGGATTAAATGCAGAGACTCTAAGAAGTTCCAAGAACCGGATGAAGGGACTTTCTGGCAGCAACATCAAGGGTAGTCTAGTCAATACTACCCATAATCACATAAAGTGAGCAGCGCAGGCGAGATTTTATTTTGCTGGATTCTACCTTTTCATGTTTCGGAATCTCAATCCTAAAACCGGCTTAAAACCCTAGTCAAATGATGCGCCCTTCCAGAAAATAGAGAATATTACGAAAAGCGATGCAGGCGGAACTCTCGAAATATTTATGATTAGACTTTATTTTGGGGATCCAAATAAAAGTAAGGACTATCGATGAAATCATAGATCATCCCTTTTGTCTGCGACCAGTGCTTCACTCGACCTCTTACAAGTTTCGAGATTCGTGGTAACTCCCGAATCCTGGCAATTATAATGAACAAATTACCGAATCCCAGTTGTTATTCCGAATAGTTCTGAACCGATAGCTTATTTGGGATTCCATGTAACAACAAAATCTCCATAAGTATACCAAATAGTTCTGGCATCGAAAAATTACCAGATGGTTTCAGTAAATTCTCGCAGCAAATTTGTGATAACTACAGAATACTGGCAACTATACCGAATCCCGATTACGGAAGTTTTTCTTACCGATGGCCTATTTAGTATTCTGTACAACTACCGAATCCCCGTAAATATATCGAATAGTCGTGCTATCGAAAAAATGCAGAACCATTTTAGCAAAACTTTGGGCCTCTGGACCGAAATTTTCGGACCAAAATATAACCTTATTATAATTTTGGCAAATTTACAAAAATTGGGAGATTATCGGGAGAAAATTTTGGTCGGGAGATTTCCAAAAAAGCGGGGAGATCTCCCGAGAAATCGGGAGGAGTGGAAGCACTGCAATCATGTTCCAACCTAAAACTGAATTCGCAAGAATACACATTCACCTGCCACAATTTTGGCTTCTTGCGTCAAGGCTGGAACATGGGCTGGAATGATTGTTCTATTTTGCAGCAAAATCTAATTCCCCAGGAGACTCCAACCAATTAAGTTAGAGAGATGTGCAGAGATGCATGGTAGACTCGTAGTTACCATGCTCACTATGCTCCCGAGCATGGTAAGCAAGTAGTTATTATTAGTTACTATTTCAAGAAGGTTGGAACGGCCAGTGTAGCCTAGTAACTTTTTGTGATGTAGCCGTAGGAACAAAAATGGTAACTATTAGTTACTATTGTTTAAAGGTTGGAACACTCTCATGGTTAGGCACAATCTGAAGACTAGACTAGGATAGTCCGGGGTGATCTCTTCGGGTTGCACTAAAACTCCTGTGAAGCTGCTCGAAGACTCACCATCTTTTGAATACCCAATAGTAGAAGCAGCCCACTATAATCAAGGCTATAGAAGTCTGGCAGCAACCAAATCAAGAACTGTCATCAGGAATCCAGATCATCCAGAATCAGGAATCCTTAGCATGAGTTCAGCTTTTTCTTCTTTGGGTTCTCTCCCGCTGATTTCCTAATTGATTTGCCGATCGTCACCGGGGTGACGTTCTTCAAATAGTCAAGGGGGTGACTCTCTTTTTTCGATAACATGTTGACACCATGCAACTGCTAAACCAGAATCAATGCCACCTATCTAATTTTCTCGGAAGCACTACTAGTGGCCTGATGGGCAGTGGGCACTGATGGCGCTTGGGAAGTTTGCGGGAAGTTTAAATGTTCTACAAGACGTGTGTCTAATCAGTTGGAAAGAATTAAGCATTGTTACTTTGAGGTATTTCTTGCCAATGCAGGTTGAGTGTAGTGGTCACAGGATTCTATTTTATTCTATGTCACCTTCTGCGTGACATAGTTGAAATGCCCCAGTTAGGGATAGTTCTTCAAATTTTTTTGTGAATAACTTAAGCTCTGAAAGTTGTAGAAAATTCAAATTTGGCCTAAACGTGTGTTTTAGCTAGTTAACAAAGTCTGCCAAGTTTCTGATTTTTTTTGTAGTTAGTTTTTTTATATTTATTTTTTATAAGGTGTTTGTTTGGCAACAGGTTTCTGTCTAGGAATGCTGAAATACATGGCACTTTTGAATCCTGTTTGGAAGCCTAAATTGATCAACGGACAGCACTAATGTTTAAAAACATGTTTTAATTGGTTATCGATGAAGTCAGTTTAAAAAAATTATTAAAATGGGACAGAAATTGAAGTTTTAACAACTTAAAGTTGTAAAGAATCAGTTTAAAGTTGTAATAAAAGGAACTCGCACACAATTTACTTTAGATAAATTACCAGATTATTCGTGTCTTAACTTAAGCTTGACTAATATACTGTAATAGTATACTATTCTAACAGAAAAATCATCTTTATGACGTTTTAGGAGCTTTTCACCCACTCTGTTCCTGGGATTTTGTCTTTAAGTCAGTTCGAAGTATAACCTATCCTGTCTAGATGATATTTAATGAAGCATCCAGGCCGAATGATGTCACATCATAGTCTCATTAACCACACAGTTTGATCCTTTGAAAAGGTCATGTTCATGTACTTAGTCAAAGACTAGGTGCCACCTCATTTTTCCATTTTCTTAGTTTTGTTCTTGTTCTTGTTCACAAGTTCAAGTTCTTTTTATTGATACATACAACACACAACTAACTAATTAACATAAACAAGAACAAAATCTGTTTATTTAAACGAAATCCCAAGGGCTCCATGGCCTGTTAGTTGGGAAAATTTCTATGTCAAAGTATTACAGCTTTTACTATTCCCCCCCCCCATGGTAAAGAATGCCACCATTCAAGCCTTAAGGGCATCGACCAGCCTTCCCCTGTCAACTTGTTTCCTTTCTTGTACATTTTCTTTATTGTTCCTAGTTAGAGCACTCCAAGACATGTAAAGATACAAAATCATTAACAAATATAATGAGAGTGAACACTGAACATACCAGGGCCTCAAACTAAGATATTTTTCTTGATTGTGGAAGCCATAGGTTCCTGAAGCCAGATCAGGATTTTTGTTGATAAAAATAAACTATTTTTCAGCACTGCAGCGAAAAAAAATCCTCAAGGAAAGGTATGAGAGCTATCAGAAAGGTGATTACATCTTTGATTTCAGCAAATATAATGAGAATACTGAGCTGTAAATTGGTGTGAATACTGAACATACCAGGGCCTCAAACTAAGATATTGTTCTTGATTTTGGGAGCCATAGGTTCCTGAAGCCAGATCAGGATTTTTGTTGATAAAAAACTGTTTTTCAGCAGTGCAGCAAATAAAAAATCCTCAAGGAAAGGTATGAGGGCTATCAGAAAGATGATTACATCTTTGGATCCAGATTTTTACCGGCTAACGAAAATTATAATGGATATAGATTTAAGTCATCTACCCTAGCCCTTTTTGGGATCCCAAAACGTAAGTGGAGGGATACCTATGACCAGGGGCGTCACCAGCCTTTTACCTTTGGGGGGGGGGACGTCCGGTTTGTGCCGACGGACTAAAAAATTTGCCGACAAAACACGCCGTTGCGCGGCAACGGCATACATTTCCCGCCAGCACAGAATAGAATCGGGGTAAAACTAAGTGTAATGCATCAGTTGAGATTATTCCTTTGATGTAATTTCGTATTTTAAGTTCACATATTTGGCTTTTCATTTTAGCCTTCGCTAAAAAGCGAAGCTTCCAACGACTGTACCAAGAACAAGTTAAATTGAGCGCCGCAGGCGAAATTTTTTAAATCTGCGTTTTTTCCGGAAAAATTTAACTATACCTACCATACAAGTTCTAGCTTTTAACGTGTTTCAGCGAATTTCAATCCTAAAACGACAAGCTAAATGAAACACTGTTCTTCTCAATAAAGAATACTACAAATGCGCCGCAGGCAAAATTTTGTGTGAATTAACTGTAACAACGCATCAATTGAGGTTATTCCTTTGGTATAATCTCGTATTTTAAAGTTCACATATTCGTCTTTTCATTTGAACTTTCGCTGGAAAGCAAAGCTTCCAACGACTGTACCAAGGCAAGTTAAACCAAGCTCCGCAGGCGAAATTTTTTTAATCTGTTTTTTTGCGGAAAATTCAGCTATAGTACCATACAATTTCCGGCTTTTAACGTGTTTCAAACCCCAAGAATTTCTATCCTAAAAGGAAAACTAAATGATACACCATTCTTCCAAATAGGGAATACTACAAAATGCGCCAGGCGAAATTTTTTGTAAAACTTACTGTAATGCATCAGTTGACATTGTTCCTTTGATGTAAATACATATATTTAATTTCACATATTCGGCTTTTCGTTTCAACTTTTGCTAAGAAGCGAAGCTTCCAACGACTGTACCCAGAACAAGTTGAACTAAGCAACGCCGGCGAATTTTTTTTAATCTGTATTTTTCCGGAAAAGTTTGCGACCGGCAAATGTTTGCAGAATTTGATTTCTTACGTATAGAACACTCGGTGTGCGGACAAGAACACCGACGCCCGACAAAAGCATTGAGAATTCGATTTCTTCTGTGTTTTGCCCGACAAGATTGTAAAGAACGTGTAAATAGAAGCCGATGTACCGACGAGACTTCAACTTTCGGCATGGGCCCGATAAAAAGTTACAGGATTTGATTTTTTTTTTTTTTTTTTTTAAAGAACCCGATGTGCCGACGAGAATACCGACGCCCGACAAAACCATCGAGCATTTGATTTGTTCTGTGTTTTGCTCGAGTAGACTGTACAGAACTTGATTCATACGTGTAAAAATAACCCCTTGTGCCAATGAAACTTAAACTTCCTGGGTGCGCCCGACAAAGTTTGCAAAATTTGATTTCTTACGTATAATTAGAACCCGATATGCCGACGAGTCGATCGACGCCCGACAAAAGCATACAAAAATATTTCTTCTGGATTTCTTTTCTATAAAAAGAACCCGATGTGCCGACGAACCGAGGCACGACAAAAGCTTGCAGAATTCGATTTCTCCAGTGCTTTGCCTGACAAATGTTTGCAGGATTTCATTTCTTGCGTATAAAAAGAACCCGATGTGCCGACGAGTCGACCGATGCCCGACAAAAACTTAATTTGTTTTTATTTCTTCTGGATTCCTTCTGTATAAAAAGAACCCGATGTGCCGACGAGAATACCGAGGCACGACAAAAGCATGCAGAATTCGATTTCTTCAATGTTTTGCCCGACAAACGTTTGCAGGATTTCATTTCTTGCATATAAAAACATCCGATGTGCCGACGGATCGACCGATGCCTGATAAAAAGCATACAAAATTTTAGTTTTATCTGAAGTTGATTAGATGATATATTTAGGGGTAAGAAGAGACGCTGAGTCTGTATATAATGATCATTTTTTACCCGGACATATAATTAGTCCGAATCCGGTTGTACCCGCATTTTTTTAAGTCAACATTTTATTTAAAGTTGATTAGATTTCTTCATAGGGATAAGGAGATACGCCGGCTTCGTTTCTGAATTTTTCTTTTTTTGCTGGACTAGTAGTTCGCTCGGAATTCGGGCGAAACCGCAAATTTGGCAGTAGTAAAGCAGGAAGTTTCGGTCAATATCGTCAAAATAGATATGGCTTATAGAGGTATAGATAGGTAGATAGAATATCTGAACTCGGTTTTCCCTGATGATTAGCCTGGCGAAGACAAGACCGAATTGTCTGGATCAGATCTTAGATTTTTGGGATCCCATCGACACCTTTGGTCTTGTTTTTTAGAGTAATTGTCTGTGCTCAGATGCTTGGGCCAGGCAAGGACAGGGTGTGAGTTGTGATCATAGGCATGTGTACCCCTTATTCCCCAGAGGCTTGCAGTATGGGTCATTCTACCACAAAACCTCTGATTGGACATGCTAAACGCTGGGTATATCTAGCGTTTGGTGTTCTCCATGTGTAACACAGGATACACTATGTCAAATGGTGGATACTCTAGCTCTAGCCCAATAAAATATTGATTATTTGAGTAAAGTTGAGTATCAACCAATCAGAATTCAGCTATAGTAAGGTAGGTCAGGGTAAGGGTTCAAACAAGGTATCCAGCGTTTTATCACTGGGTATCCAGCGTTAAACATAGGGCATAGGGTGTGTCGAGCATTAGGCATAGGATATCCAAAAATGGATATCCTATGCACAGATAGGCCTAAGCTATTAGAATGTCACCTAACGGTGAACTGGTGAATGATCAACCTAGAAAACAGTCCATGCCATCAGATCCAACGTCAACTACAAAGTACTTGCCGAAAATTATTATTTGAACAGTCTATTTAAGGTAGGGTAAGGTACAATTTTATTGACAACTGTGAAACTGAAGTTGCCAGTGGCATACAAAAGTCTGACTGATTTAAACAAACAAAAAACTAAACCCTATCTATGGTGGTACAACATCAGCGCAAGAATTTTAGTTCAAGATAATCAGCAACTAAACAAACACAAATACAAGTATCACCCCGAGAATTTTAGGACAACAAACCACAACGAAAGAAAGAAAGAAAAGAAAAAGGTTGTGGCAATAGTTTTATCTTCCTCCAGTAATAAATAAATCAGAAAAAATCAAACAGAAGAAATATAGTTGCTAAATAACATATACTTTTTTAAGTCTTCTTAAAACTTTTCGGTCTTCAGACATTCTAATAGCATCGGGCAATGAGTTCCCTATTTTTATACCTGTATGACCAATAGAAAAGCTAGATCTTGTACAAGGATATTGATTGGTAGAACGATTATACTGCTGTGTTGTGTTATAATCGTGAAATTGCTTGTTCACATGAAAGAGATTCTTAAAACCAGCAGGTTTCTAGTAGATAACGGTGAACGAAAGTTGCAGTATTCAGTCTCTAATTTGACAGACATTTAAAATAAAAAGTCGAGGCACAATTTGAGAAACTGATAAAAAAACGGAAGACCATAAATGGTTCTGGTTTCTTCATTTTATAGGATTTGAATGCGATTAATACGTATTTCAAAATTAGAACATACTCCGCGTTTTAGAAATGGTGGGTTAAAAATAAATTACCTACTTACTTACTTAGAAGCTCAAGCTGAAGTACAATAAGAACTGTAAGGATGAACCTGGGAATAAATCACTCGAAGTATGAGTTGTTATTTTCTTCTGTTTCTTCATTGAGGATCTCTGCAACTCATAGAATAACAGCTAGCTTTCCACAATTAAAAGAACTAATGTCAATTGGGAATACTAAGTGAGCTCAAGTAAACTGATTTGTCAGGGTGAAATTTCAGAAGTAGCTAGGCTATCCTTCAAACCAACAGACATCTCTATAAAAATTTCTTTACTTTGCTGTTCGATCGTTCAAGCCAACAGTTGGAAAATAATATTTTAGATGCAAGGAATCTGTTCAAAGACACAAATTTTTCAGTTTAATTTTGTGCCAAAAAGATTGCTGAAACAGCTAGGTGTCACTGATATCAAGTTTGTTATATTCCCTTTTCGTCGATTGTTTCAAAAGCAAGAAACGAATCCAAGATGTGGAAAAATTGAGAGCTTTTCAAATAAGAATACCTCTACTATACCAGCAAATGCAGCACCTCTTTAGTAAAAATAAAATACTAATTTGTCTAATTGCCTAACTTGTCTAATTGAGTGTTGTATACTGGCTCCCCTCTGGAGAATAAGGGGTACACATCGGTCAAGTACACTTAGCCCTTTTTTGATAACAGTGCTCAAACGCTAGGGCATGCTGTCAGGGTGTGCATGGTGCTCTTATATATGTGTATCCTATTCCCAAGAGGAGTAACACCACACAACATTTTGGTTATTAGAGAAAACAATATTTTATTTTGACTTGGAATCAATTAAATATAGCCTAATATCTGTTTGCAGGTGCGTCATCCTTCATAGAATGTGAGCAGTTGCGTTTGCCGTGTCACTTGTCGTTATTTACTGTAAGCTAGGGCTTACACTCAATTGTAGAAGACTTAGAAGGAACATGCATAGAAAGCCTCCTCTTACGCTTAGTGAGTTGACAATGATGCCAGAAAAGGAAGCCTCTGATAAGATGGGTAGACAAACCTGGAAGTATTTTAGAAACGTCAGCAGTTTGTACCCATTGATATTTTTTGTGGTGCTATCTTTCTCTATTGCTTTCTATTTTGATAAGAGGCTTCCCACCCCGATCCTGCTGAAAGATCTGTCTCGGTTTCCAAGCAGCTTTAATACTGAAAGAGCAAAAGGGCATCTGGATAGACTTTCTAACATTGGACCAAGACCAAGTGGGAGCTATGAGTGTGAGATACGAACTTTGGATATGATCAAGCGTGAACTAGAAATAATCAAGCATATATCTAACCCCACCCACTCGTTGAAGTTTGAAGTGCAGCAGCCCAGTGGAGTTTTCGCCTCAGGATTTCTTGAAGGCTTGGTCTCTAAGTACGAGAAAGTTACAAATATCGCTGTGAGAGTCGGACCTAAGAGTAATATGACAGATGGCATTTTAATTAATTGCCATTTTGATTCTGTGGCTGGTAGTCCTGGTGCTAGTGACAATATGCTATGGTGTGCTGTGATGTTAGAAGCCTTGGAGGTTATCGTACGAAACCCGAAAGTCCTGAAGAATTCCATTGTCTTCTTGTTTAATGGCGCAGAAGAAAATGGTTTACAGGTATGAGATATCCCAGTATTTTAGCTTGGTTTTGACCCTTCCCCAGGGGAGTCACGTATGGAGGGGAGGGGCGGGGGGGGGGAGTCCCCCGAATATTATCGGCAAGTCGGTAAAAAAAAAATAGGTTTTTTGTACAAACAGTCGATTTTTTCGTGAAAACAGTCGGTTTTTCTGAAAATCAGTGATTCTTCGTCTAAACAGAAAGTTTTTTCTGAAAAAACAGTCGGTTATTCTGAAAATCAGTCGATTTTTCGTCAAAACTGTCGTTTTTTCTGCAAAAGCAGGCTGTAAAAATGACCTGCCAGTCGGTAAATATCTTGCACCCCCAAACATTTTGGTTAGTAACGCCTATGCCCTTCCCTAATTTGTCGTGCGTACAGTCGCTAGTAGCTTCGCTCTTTAGCGAAAGCTAAAATGAAAAGCCCTTGTGGGTGGAAGCTCCGGCAGAATCTCTCTCTGGTTGCTCATAAGTCGGATGGTCTTATGGTTTGAACGGATTGGCCCAGTGGCATCCGCCTGGGTCTTGCAGGGTTTGTTAGACCCGAAGACATTGGACCAGTCTTAGAGTTAAGTTTTGAAACCTTGAATGGTTGTTGCTTCTTCTGTAATGCGGAGGAGGAGGTAGAGGACCGAGGAATCCTGTGTCATTACAGGCACTAGGGAAAAAGCAAATTTTCAAACCCTGTTCAAGTTATACATTGACACGGGTTGGTCAGCTGGGAATGCCGTTGGGAATTCTCTCGTCCAGCCTAATGTTTGCATTCGTTTATCCTTACAGTTGTTTTAGGCTGCCCACGGCTTCATTACTCAACATCAGTGGAGGACAAACCTGAAGGCATTTATCAATTTGGACTCATGCGGCGCTGGTGGCCGAGACATTTTATTCCAGACGGACCCATCTCATAGGAGCCTGTTTGAGGTAAATACTCGATTTAAATCCAGACTAGCCATGCGATTTGCCTGCCCCGTTTGAAAATCGGGAAAACTTGGAAAATCGTAAGGAGAACTGACGAATTGCCTGACAGCCCTGAGTTAGATCAGCTAGGTAACCGGCTTTAGCAGCTGGGATCGAAACAGCGTACGTCTTTTCCGTACTTTCAAATGGTTCCAGGAAAAACATGTTCGTTGTGTAACGAATAGATGGAGGGGGGGGGGGGGGGCAAAACTTGTCTGTGGAGATGTCAGTACTGATGACTTTCTACTTTCATGGGAACGGATAAAAGTCGGTAAATTCTTATGTTTCGATCATTATTGCTTATTCTTATTTTGAGCAGAGATGGGCGAATCCGATCATGAAAGGATTCGAATCCGGAGCTAGATACGAATCCGAATAAACAGGTAATAGTTTAAAATCAGAGGTGACAAAAAGCACTGACAGAGAAGTTAATGAGAAAACGTGATAGATTACTGAGGATGGTTGGTGGAGACCAAACAGTTGGATTGTCCAAGGAAAAACGTTGGAAATTGGAAAAACGGAAACTGGAAGGATGTAGACTAGAAGATTGAGCGGATTCGTAAGATTGAGGGTTTGAAATCCGAGTCCGAATCCGAGCCTGACAAGCATAAGATTCGAATCCGGCCAAAAGCACGAATCCTAAATCCCGATTCGGATTCGCCCATTTCTGGTTTCGAGGCGTTATTTTTTTTTGCTTCTGATTAGGAGACATCATGTATAGGAGACATGTAGGCGAATCAGAGTGAACATTGTATAGCTAGGGCCATGCCCTTACCTTGTTTCAGTATTTGCTCGCCCGAAGATAGCGGGCCTGTTTTGGACTGCCAGACTGGAGTTCTGCTTTCTTCTGTGATGGTTCGAACGCACGTTCAAGGTTGGGCGGTCGTGGATTGTGATTCCCGTCAGGGTTTCCATTTCGTCTTCTGTTCCGTAGAAAATGAAAAATTTGTTCAACCCATGCTACGACAGTGCAGATCCAAGTTGAACCTAACTAGGGATTTATGACCCTGTGGATTCAGTTGCGAGCCAACTGCCTGCCATTGAATGGGAAATTGAAATTTGATAAGAAAACAAGGTTTGGATGCTCAAACTTTTGGCTGTCCTTGTTGTAGTTGGGGGGGGGGGGATAGCCCGGCTCATATTCACGCGCCGTGTCAAAAGCTGGGTAATGAAGGCTAATTCAATTCATTTATTCCCAAAATCCTGATAAAATAAAATGCACGGGATTGTCAAATTACAATTGGATGGCGTCGTGCTGTTCCTGACATATTGAAAATTACCTCCCAATGTATAATTTGTAGGATATGTCATTCTTAGATAGAAGCCTAGCTGAGCGAGTAGACTGCAGTATTTGCTACTTGGATTAATCTTATCTATACTGAGATAAGATGATTAATCAGAGTTAGAGATAAGATTATCTGTTTGGAGACAAGATTAATCCCAGTAGCAAATACCGCAAGATTTATTTTTCCTCAACTCCTCAACTCCTGTCCTCAACCAATGTGCGAGGAAAATAATCACTGCATCCATTTTAGGCGTATGCTTCATCTGTTCCGCATCCATTTGGGAATGTTTTTGGCCAGGAAGTCTTTGAATATGGGCTTATACCCTCGGACACCGACTACAGAATTTTTAAAGAATTCGGAAAAATTCCAGGTATGGAACATATAATCCTGTTAAAGTTTAACTAAAAAGCCAACTTATTTTTGCATCATTTAACTGAATACAGTGTATTATTTGGATCGTGTTAAGAGATTCCATCCTCACAACAGAAAGTTCTACTATGACGCGGACAATTTGAATTTTAGTAGAAACGCGGCTTGCCTTTCGCGTGAACACTTAGAGCGTGTTCCATCCTACTTACCGTAGTTACTACGCATGACGTCACAAATTCTGGCTTTTCGCCGTCAAGGCTGGAACGATTTTTCTATTTTCCAGCAGGATCTCACGACAGGGGCGAATCTGACCAATCACGTTACAGAGATGCGTAGTTACTACGCTTACTACGGTCCCGAGTATGGTAAGCAAATAGTAACTATTAGTTACTATTCCGACAAGGTTGGAACGGTCAGCGTAGTAACTTTTCGTGAGGATGGAACGGAAATAGTAACTACTAGTAACTATTGATATAAGGGTGGAACACGCTCTAAGTGAATAAGAAAAAGTAGTGGGTAACTAGATTGATCTCAGGCGTTTTCGGTTAAACTTTAAATACTCCTTCAGCCCAAGCTGAGATACAAAATAGAAACAAATACAGAATAGATAGATACAAAAAAAGATGTCAAGCGGAACATTCGTTTCACCGAGCCACAGCCTGACGAAGACCCTTGCCAAGAAGGGCCGACGTATCGCTGGGGCAAATCTTAGCTGACTGTCCTTTTAGCGTAATTGTTCTTATATACAATCCTGCTCTCGTTCCGTTGATCTTTTGAGATGTTTAATGCAGTTTTCTTCTGGTTATCTTACTGGTAATCAGTTTATACGTGTTTATTTAAAAGTTGTTACTACGAAAGAAACATAAATCAGTAAACGAAATTACGCTGATCGACAAAAACCGGACACAATCCGAGGCAGGTATCTTCTCAATAATATCACTTGAAGTCAGCTGACATGGCAGTCCAGTGCTTTCTGCGAAAAAAGTCGAAGCAGGCTAAGATTCAGTCAATAATTAATGTTTCCAGAATGTTGTTTAATATTAAGGAGTCCTTCTTTCAAGAGGCAAAACCTCTTCCCACTTCAACTGGCGTCAACTATACTTACTACTTCTTGTACCAAGAACAAATAATAAGAAAGAACCTCTGTCTTTGGCACCATTCAGCGACTATGAATACCCCGAGAAAACTGAGCAGACCTAGAGGTATTTACTGTAGCTTTTTACCCGTCTACTCTACTTACGTCTTCGCTGTTGCTCATCGCAGAGAAAGAAAATCCAGGGTAGTCCGGGCGCCACTGAAACGTATCTCGCTTATTTCTGAGTTAAGGTGATCAGAAACACACAGTCAAATTTGACATTAGTTTCTGACTATATTGACCACGCTGAATCTGAATATGGGTGGTTGCAAAGCTGCAGATGACGGCTTGACCTTATAAATGCAAAAAAACACCAAAACGTCACCAATGTACATAGAACCAATCAGCTTTGTCGTCTACTTTTCCTCAGGGTGGTTTCACAGCGATATAGCTAATTGTAGAGGTAGCGAAACGAGATGTGGCGCGAAGCTACTAATTAAATATTCCTTGAGCTCAAGCGGACTTTGAAACATATATTCAAATAATGCATAAAACGGATATGTCAGCTACGATGCTTTGGCAGCGATATTTCGGCCCTTCTTGGCAAGGGTCCTCGTCAGGCTGTCAATCTTCAATCTTTGTCAGGCTTGTCCTCTTGTCAATCGAGAGCATCGCATGCCAAAGCATCGTAGCTGACCAGGGGCGTCGCAAGGGGGGGGGGGGTGCGAGGGTGCAGCACCCCCCACCTTTTTGAGATTCGGTAAAATCTTGGGCCGGAGGCCCAAAAGTTTACTAAAATTGTTTGGTATTTTTTCGATTTACGGGGATTCGGTAGTTATACAGAATCCTAAATAGGCTATCTGTACAAATCTCTTCAGTATAATGATCGGGATTCGGTATAATTGCCAGTATTCGGTAGTTATCACGAATTTGGTGAGAGAATTTACTGAAATCATTTGGTAATTTTTCGATGCCGGAACTATTCTGTATATTTATGGAGATTCCGCAGTTACACAGACTCCCGAATAAGCTATAGGTTCAGAATTATTCGGTGTCCTGATTGGGATTCGGTAATTTATTCAGTATAATTTCCAGGATTCGGAAGTTAACCACGAATCCTGACTTTGCTCCAGTTTCGACGAAAGTATACCGAATATGAATATTGTTCGGTAGTCTTTCGATACGAAAACAATTCGGTATACTAACCGGGATACGGTGGTTATACAGAATCCCGAACACGCTATCAGTCTAAACTTATTCGGTATAATAACTGGGATTCGGTAACTTATTCGTTGTAATTGCCAGGATCCGGAAGTTACCACGAACCTCGAAACTCAGAAGAGGTCGAGTGAAGCACTGGTCGCAGACAAAAGGGATGATCTGTGATATCATCGATAGTCCTTACTTCTATTTTGGATCCCAAAAAGAATATCTAATCATAAATATTTCTAAAATTCCGCCTGCAGCACTTTTCGTAATGTTCTCTGTTTTGTGGAAGGGCACGTCATTTGACGGGGGTTTTTAAGCCAGTTTTAGGATTGAGATTTCGAAACATTCAAAGCTAGAATTTGAATGGAAATTAAATTTGGCAGGAAAAAGCAAACAAAAATTTCGCCTGCGGCGCTCACTTTGTGTTATCATAGGTAGTATATTGACTAGACTACAGTTGCTGCTGCTGCCGGAACGTCGCTCCATCCGTTTTCTAGAACTTCTTAAGAGTCTCGGTATTTCATCAACGGTAAATGATAGAATTTGTAAGAGAAGCAGTTAAATTTTGGCCTACATAAACAAGAAAAAATGGATTTCGAAAATGTTCGCCTGCGGCGCTCTATTTTAATTTTTATTGGCTATAATAGATAGTAGCTCTTACTGCAATCATGACCGGCAACATATTCTCTATGTGGGCTTCGCCAAAACGCCGCCTAATAGTTGGCTTATCGTCGTTCATGCTGCCTTTTATTGTTACGCTTCATACGTAATCGGTTCTGTTCCATAATTTAAAGCTTGAATTCTTAGTTCTAGGATTCGGTAAAATTTTTGGAAGATTCGGTAAAATTTTGGCTCTGCACGCTCCCACAGAAAATGCACTTGCGACGCCCCTGTAGCTGACACATCCGTTTATTACATTATTTGAATAGAAGCTATAAACCTCCGCTCGTTCGCAGCGAAAAAGGTATGGGGAAATACTCGATTCCCCATAGGCATAGCACGAGATAGGGAGACAGAGGTTCTATCTGATTATTTGTTCTTGCTTGTACTTGGGTCAGGAGTCAGGACCTCTTTTTTCTTTCTTTTTTTGAAAATATATTAGATTAGTTTTTCTGTTACTATTTATTAAATAATTTTAAGTTAAGGGTGGTTAGAAGGTACAGCCACCCACAGGATTTTTGTCTTTTATGTGGTTGAGTTTTTTATGGCACTTGCCCTTCGGCCAAGTGCCATATAGCGGTCGCAATTTCTGTCCGTCCGTCGGTCTGTCCAGGTTTTGCTAGTTCGGGCACTTCCACATAAGCTAGGACGATAAAACTTCGCAGGCGTATCAGGGACCCCAAATGATTAAGTTGGAAATAGTCACTTCTCCCATCCGAGCACCGTGGGGGGAGTGGAGGGATGGGGAATATGGAATCTTGAGGTATTTTTAACTTTTGAACGGGTGATCGGATCTCGATGAAACTTGATATTTGGAACGACCTCATGCCTCAGCGACCCACTTAAAATCCGGACCGGATCCGGTGACTTTTGGGGGGAGCTGGAGGGGGCAACCGGAAATCTTGCGAAACGCTATGAGTGGAGGGATCGAGATGAAACTTGGTGGGAAGACACCTAGCAAACACTAGATACATCATTGACATAACCGAGCCGATTCGGGCACTGTGGGGGGAGTGGAGGGAGGGGGAATCCGGAATCTTGAGGTATTTATAACTTTTCAACGGGTGATCGGATCTCGATGATACTTGATATCTGGAAAAACCTCATGCCTCAGACGACCCACTTAAAATCCGGACCGGATCTGGTGACTTTTGGGGGGAGCTGGAGGTGGCAACCGGAAATCTTGGGAAACGCTATGAGTGGAGGGATCGAGACGAAACTTGGTGGGAAGACACCTAGCAAACACTAGATACGTCATTGACATAACCGAGCCGATTCGGGTACTGTGGGGGGAGTGGAGGGAGGGGGAATCCGGAATCTTGAGGTATTTATAAATTTTGAACGGGTGATCGGATCTCGATAGAACTTGATATTTGGAAAGACCTCATGCCTCAGACGACCCACTTAAAATCTGACCGGATCCGGTGACTTTTCGGGGGAGCTGCAGGGGGGGCAACCGGAAATCTTGGGAAACGCTATGAGTGGAGGGATCGAGGTGAAACTTGGTGAGAAGACACCTAGCAAACACTAGATACATCATTGACATAACCGAGCCGATTCGGGCACTGTGGGGGGAGTGGAGGGAGGGGGAATCCGGAATCTTGAGGTATTTATAACTTTTGAACGGGTGATCGGATCTCGATGGAACTTAATATTTGGAAAGACCTCATGCCTCAGACGACCCACTTAAAATCCGGACCGGATCCGGTGACTTTTGGGGGGAGCTGGAGGGGGCAACCGGAAATCTTGGGAAACGCTATGAGTGGAGGGATCGAGATGAAACTTGGTGGGAAGACACCTAGCAAACACTAGATACATCACTGACATGACCGAGCCGATTCGGGCACTGTGGGGGGAGTGGAGGGAGGGGGAATCCGGAATCTTGAGGTATTTATAACTTTTGAACGGGTGACCGGATCTCGATGAAACTTGATATTTGGAAAGACCTCATGCCTCAGACGACCCACTTAAAATCCGGACCGGATCCGGTGACTTTTGGGGGGAGCTGGAGGGGACAACCGTAACAACAACCGGATAACCTATTAAACACTAGATATATCATTGACATAACCGAGCCGTGCCTACTCGTAACAAGTGCCATATGAGCTCGTAGCTCTTGTTGTATAATGTAGTTGTGTTTTTTTGGTGAAGTAAAAAAAAAAATATATCTATCTGAATCTATCTGATAATAGATTTACATTTGCGAATACACATAACAAAAAAAAATAGATAGGATTGGGACGAAAGAACACTTATTACTATGCTTATTTTCTAGGTTTTGACTTCGCATTCTTTAAGAATGGCTACGTGTACCATACGAAGCATGACAGTGTAGACAAAATACCCCTCGGGACCATACAGCGAGCTGGTGACAATATTCTTGCTCTTCTACAAACCCTGGGCGATGCGGATTTGGAGGAAATCACGAAACAAACCTCAAAAGGATTCGTATTCTTCGATTTTCTTGGTCTTGTTATGGTCTCCTACAGCCAGTGGTGCTCTGTGTTGATCAATACGGTAGTCTCTGGAATTCTGGTGTACCAAGTGGCCAAGTATACCAAGTCAACTGTCGTGAGTAAGAAACCTAGTAAGTAGTGTTACAGGACAGATTGCAGCCTATCCAACGGAAAAGGATATCTCTACACCATAATCGATTAAAGACCAAAACAAATAATTTAATGTTGTGGGGTGTAGGATTTTCGATTTTTAGACTGAATTATCTGCGTTTCGTAACAATTGTGAACCTACATGTTCCTGGAAACGTTCGAGAAGAGTCTAATCAGAAGCGAGATCCTGAGGATCTAAATTCTGCGGCAAAATAAATTTACTATGCTATTCGTCTGTTTTTGCACCTTCGAGTCAAAGCCTGGTTACATAGTTAGTTAGTATTGCCAATAGTTGCGTTTTTGCAGATACCATGGTATCTGTTACCACGGTAATTGGATCTGTAATTAGTCGTTTTTGTAGTTACCGTGGTATCTGATATACGGTTGCTCTGCAAAAACGACGATTGACGAAATGGCGTGTTCCGAAGTCATCCCAAAAGTCAAACTGATATTCAGTCACACCGTGGTATCTCGATAACTGGCCAGAAGACCGTGGTATCTGAATATAAGATACCACGATAACTGACTAGATACCAAGGTAACTGAAAAAACAACGTGGTATCATAACACGAACAACTTTAGACCGTTTTATTTGCAAAAACACAACTAATGACCCGTCAAGGATAATAATTTTATATTTATTTAGTAGCCTACCGACCTTCCACGTGATATTTTCAAACTAAAACACTATACGACACTTTGTTGGTTCAGACTCACAAAATAAATCTCCCCCATTTAGCCCAATCGGGATAGATAGCCGCATGTGCAAGCCAGACAGAACAGCCATAAGAGGTTCTGGGACTGCATGATCCGGTTCTAGATCGAAAAGCAAGAAGATTTACGAACTGCAGGAAAGATGGAAGACGTGCAACCACCAAAGGGAGTTATTGTAAGCACATGATACCAGTGACTACGCCTGACCGGGATTGAGGGCGTGCAGTCTATTCGTGTCAGTGATAAAAATACCGATCCTAGGAAGCCGGCTTTGACTCAGGAGGCAAAAAGTTACCAATAGGTATAGTACGCGAGCCTTATTTGTGTGCTAAAAATGTGAAACCTTCGAGATTTAATTCCTGTTTATCGTTTGCTCCAAGACTGTTATTAGAGAACAGTAATCGCAAACATCAAGAATCAGCCTGAAAGTCGAAAATACTAGCCTACCTTACAGTGTTAGATTGTTTTATGTTTACTTCTTGGATAATGTTGTAGAAATATCCGTCGGGTATGTGGCAGTCTCTCTATTAGTCACCAGAGATATTGTGTGAAGTAAGCCCGAAACCGGAAAGTTTTTACTGGGACTACACACTTATAGGTTTCCAGCGGTTTTCGCGATCTGCGATACGCTCACTGTAAACTCATTGTGGGATTTCGTGAAAACCCTCAAATAAGGAGCTTTTTTTTCTTAGATGTGACCTCTAGCGACCTGTTTTTTGCAATCACCAAAGCAGGCATAATTTCCTCAGCTGCCTTTGTGATTCCGGTTGGTATCAACTGGATGCTGTCTCGATTCCTTCTAACCTCTGGAGCAGCGTTATCCTGGTTTTCCCGGCCCTGGCTTATCATACCGCTTTATGTCTTCCCGGCAGTTTGTTTCGTTTTTTGGGTATACAGGCTTCCCGTAAAGTCCTTGAGCAAGGTTAGTACAGTTAAGAATATTAGCTGCGTGTTTTTTCGACAGAGTACTCACTAGCGATCTCTTGTTTTCTTGTAAGCCATTTTATGATTCGCTGGTGACTGCAAACTACACTATACAAATAAATCTTGCAGTATTTGCTACTAGGATTAAATGTCTCTATATCTTTTGTATCTTGTCTTTGTATCTTCTCTTGAAGTCAGATTTGTCTTATCTCAGTTGAGATAAGATTAATCCCAGTAGCAAATACCGCAGTTAACTGTAATCCTTACTCGGAGAAACTTTTTACAGTCTAGTACTATAACCCGTTTTTGGACTCACCAGTGTCTGGTTTTACCTAACCTGTGGCCGACTGACCAGAGCCTGGTCGGGATGCAGGTTCGCAGATGGTTAGACCAGAAAAACCCTTGTAGAGGAAACAGCAGATCCTAGTGAGTAAAGACCAGAAACTACTTGGAGTGGAATAAACGCATCTATTGCATCTGATTGGAGTGAAGCTTGGGTGATATAGTGGATGCTAAGGTTACTCGAGTCGGGAAATTGTGGTGATGCCAAAAACGGCAGTACACTATCTTTCGACATTTTTATTTCTTAAGTTAGACAGGCAAAGAACCTTTCATCGCCCTAGACGGGAACTAGGACCTGTATCACCGTAAGTGGAGTATGGTGGTGTTTCCGGTACACTTAAAGTATGACGAATAACCAGTGGCTGCGTTCTTTGATGAAATTCCCGGAGGAATGGTAACGATTGTAAAAGCCGAAAGTCCATACTATTTGGAAGAAAACAACAACGGACACTTTCATCTTCGCAAGGGAACAGTCTAAATCGTTACTTTTCCTAAATTTCAGGGCTTGTTAGACCTATTTCGAAACTTTCCAAAAATAAGTTTAGGGTTATTTGAACTTCTTTGGATACCTGAAACAGGCGAACCACCATGAAAAAACTGACAATAGGGAATAACAAGTAAAATATTCGAGAGAATGTCCTGGGAATATGAAATATGAGCCTTGAGGTAGACTCATTCATTAAGTTTCCTCCTTCTTCAAAGGAGCAAGCTGTTACAACAAGTCTCAGATCGTTTGCTAAGATGTGTATTGAGAGTTTCTAAGTCAATCGCTAGGCGCGCTGTATCTGTTGTTGTGATTGGCCGTTTCGAACTAGTGGGACAATGCCAATAACTTTGCAGTGCACCAGTGGTAAGGAGGTGGTTCGGGCCAACAGCTGCTAACGGATTGTCGGAGAACATGTGGCAAACTGCTTTGGCGGCTGATGAATCACCTGTAGGATTTTCGTTTCTTGTTATTATTAAATTGTTTTAAATGGACGTAAAAGCGACGCTTCATACTTTTTGGGATCCCAAAACGTAAGTGGAGGGATACCTATGACATCGCAAAAGTTGTCCGTCTGTCCGTCCGTCCGTCCGTCCGTCTGTCCGTCCGTCCGTCCGTCCGTCTGTCCGTCCGTCCGTCCGTCTGTCCGTCCGTCTGTCCGTCCGTCCGTCCGCCCGTCTGTCCGTCCGTCTGTAAGCACGATAACTCTCGAAGGGAACGAGATATTTTGATGAAACTTGGTGTGAGGGTTCGTTGGGTCGTCGGACCAGTCAAGTTCGTAGATGGGCTTTGTAGCTCTACATTTAGGGGTGGGGGAGGGGATTCAAATTAAGGGACAAACAAAATATTTTGAAACAGCTAATGTGATAGTCGATTATGGGGTAAGAAGACATGCTGAACACGATGGTGAAAACTATTTTGTCATCGGACAAGTAGTTCGCCCGGAATCCAGCCAAA